>OX336389.2:1174234071-1174857687 GCA_946902985.2 Meconema thalassinum
AAAGAACACAACAGAACTAGTAACAGCATTGAACACCCTACAAATGAAACCTAGCTTCAGGCTAGTATCCTTCGACGTAACTAACATGTACACCAATATTCCGATTATTGAAGCAATCAACACTATCGAAAACAACTTAAAATCCAACAATTCGGTAAAAGAAATTGAAGAGATTGTGAGATTACTGAGGGTCGTTCTCACCCAAAACGTGTTTCAATTCGACAATAAAATATACACACAGAGAGAAGGCCTAGCAATGGGATCGCCACTAAGTGGGTTAATCGCTGACATCTTCATCAATGCACTAGAAAATGCGTTCTTAGAAAAGACTTCAACAAAGGGAATAGTAATATGGAAAAGATACGTAGATGATGTAATTTGCATCTACGATACTGAACTAACAAGCGAAGAAACAATTCTCCAATCCATTAATAGCCTTCACCACTCTATCAAATTCACTAAGGAATCCGAAATAGACCGGAAAATAAATTATCTCGATGTAACTATTGAACGTAAAGACAACGACCTTTCATATTCCATATTCCGGAAAGCAACGCAAACCTCGCATGCAATCGACAATCAGTCTAATCACTCCAGTACGCACAAACTAGCGGGTTTCAATTCAATGGTGCATAGGGCTTTAAACATACCCATGTCAAAAGACAACTATAATAAGGAAATAAGAACTATTATGCAAATAGCAAAGGAAAACAACTTCTCGCCAAGCAAAATAAATCAAATTATAGCCAAACATAAAAATAAAGATAAAACTATTCCCAAACCGGACAGTAATGAGAAAAAAATTGCGCGTTTCAACTATGTGAATGCGAATACATATAAAATCACTAACCTATTCAAAAAGCAAGGCATAAAGATAGTTTTCACGACGAAAAACACAACCGCTAGGCACCTCCTAAATAGTAATCTAAATAAACGTGACCCGTATTCAAGGTCAGGGGTATATTCTATAACGTGCCAAGACACCGATTGTCAAGCTAATTACATCGGGCAGAGTGGAAGGCGAGTAGACACACGTTATAATGAACATAGGAATGCGATAAGATACGGAACACATTCAGCCGTGTGCGAACATATGTGTGACGCAGGGACAGCTTTACCAACATAGAGTCGGACCTTAACATAATCCATCACGAATCGAAAGGCAGAGCTCTTGACATAAAGGAAGCAATCGAGATACACCTAGCCAAACGAAACAATCCCAACAATCTAAATGAACACACGTTCATGGAGAGCTCACCCCTCTTCACGCTACTAAAAAACACACCCTGTCGGAAACAAAACACAATTTAGCTACACAGCCAAGCTAGATAAAAAGGGGGGGGGGGGGGAATTAGGGGGTTTTTAATAGGTAAATGTTATCTGGATCAGGTGTACGATGTACTTTTCTTCTACAATAAACCAAGGCCCATATTCGCGGCAGTATTAAAGGTGCCGGGACGTCCTCATAAGACCGTGAACCGAATGGGTTATGCTCCACGCGTGGCGAGGGCTAATCCACGGTATTTAATAGTTGTAGACCCACCTCATTCAATAACATACATCTTATCTAGGTTGGCAACACCTCACATAAACACATCGCTATCACTCCCCCACAGCACGTAGGGGCAAGGGGGGGGGGGAGAAGGCAGGAAAAACCAGTCGTTAAGATAACCACCGCAGTCGACCGCACAGTGAGTTCCAGTGAGCACGAAAACTGCGAGTAGCTGTAGTACGGAAGACAATCAGATAAGTAGTTAGCCTAAAATTTTATAGTTTAACCATAGTTTACAACCATATAATCTCTCTAAAGTACAATCTCCGGATAGCTATCACCATTTAGCATTTCACCTAACATATATACTGCATTTAGCATACACTGACAGTTGCAGTACCAATACTGCAACTAAATAATTGTACATATTGTAAATATTTTCACCTGTATTTCAAACATGGATTTTGTAGCCTAAGTGTAATGGATCTGATGATGATCGCTTGACGATCGAAACTGGTCATCCTAGTGTTTTATTAATCTCATGTAATTTATTTCAGGATTAGGGTATAACCCATCTCTTTTGGGTGCATTCGTGTCGACCGACTGAAAAGCACTAAACTCTTGTATACTCTCAAAATATCCGCAAATGACTGTCCCAAATTTGTCCTAAATTTGTATGTACATAACAGGTACAGATAGACAATCATAAATTGTCGCATGGAAAATGTAACTCAGGCATATCAAACCCATTCTAACCAAAATGGTAGAGCAAAGGAAAACTACCCCAGGTGGTAATAAGGCTAGTCTTCAATCCACTGCCGCCAACCAAGGTGGTATAAGAGGGCCACCGGAGTCTGGGGAGCCCCCACCGACCTGCTCAGTATCTCGATTCAGACTAAAGAAAATATTTTATTATTATTATTATTATTATTATTATTGTTATTATTATTATTATATTTATTACAACTATTGTCATTATTAGTAGTTCTTGGGTTTAATTTTCTTGTGGTTATATTAGCTATGTGTGTAATTAGGATGCGTTTATTTGAGTAAATTGGTATTTTTAGTAATAGGCTGTGTGTGCTTACTTATAGAATAGTAACTCCTGGATTTTCTCCTTGGCCCCACAAGTAGATTAATATTTTAAGAACCGTACATGTCCCTGACCAGACTCTCGGAGCCTAGGAATTAGGTGTGAAAAGGGCACAGTATGTACGTATATATGTATGTGTATATGTATGCTTGTCCCCCTATCAATTCCCGAACGATGAAACCAAATTTGGTATAGAGGTAGTGCAAACTAAGGGCACCTCAATGTCCAATCATATATCGCCGCTATCGTAAAAAAAACAAAATAAACCCATACATTTAGAAGAAAGGAGGTTGTCTGTTCCTTACATAACATCTTATTTATTTCAGTACCTGATGGATTCCAAACATTACTAAAAGTTTAATTTTCTATTTGGGTTATCTCAGTCAGAATGCTGACAATATGACGTTACCTCTTTTTCACGTGCACCCTTCATAACCCTCTCAGATTTTTTTTTTAAATATCTTAACTCTTAGAGATCATGGAAAATACTGACACAACCCAAGGTCTCAGAGACTACGTGAATCAATGCTTTCGTAATTTAGAAGCTATGGTTTCAGCCAGGCATGTATTTAATGACCAATTTCATGCTGCGTAATGAACATTGACCCACTCACAAGCAGCACGTAGGAGCAAGTAGATTTCCCCCAAGGTCTGTCAGCATGCTGTTGTTGAAATAATACTACAGTATTAAAGCATTCATACACCTCCAAACTAGAACAATACTTGTCATACTTCTATTTTATTTTGGATTTGAAATACAAATACGTTAACATACTCTTCTTCCTAATCTGTGGTAAATTTCGGAATATCACTACTTTTCAATCTTCGAATTTTGAGTGAAGTATTTCATAATTAGAATATCCGGAAAGATCAAACAAAACAAGATGTTCAGTAAAGAACATATAGCCTACTTTCTCCTAAATGCATGGGTATATTTATAACTCTTTGTCCTTTTCAACGAGTTTAATTGAATGTTGGTTGCAGTAGCTTGTTGAAATACAACGTGCTATACGGATATTATACGTTGATTGATTGATTGATTGAATCGTCACCTGAATTATATACACCCACACACTAAAACAGCCATCACAATGACACAGGTTGTCAGACGAAATTCAACACTTACCCAAGTACACGGGGCTAAATGACCATGATATACATACAATTCAAATGAAACAACATCAACAACAGCTTCATACCCAAATCCTTCCTCGTATAAAAGTATACACACTAGTAAGCCTACAGACATCACAGTGACACAGATTATCAGTCAACTTCTACACACACCCAAGTACACGGGGCTACAAAACCATGATGCCGCAAACCTCTAAAGAATCAAAAAAACAAACAACAACAACAATAGACCTCTACCGCGGATCAGGGATAATGAATTTTTATCGCTGTAGTCGAGTGTTGAAATATGTGGTGTTATAAGTATAATAGTCTATATAATATTTTCTATTACAAATACACACTATAATATGCTTTATGTTCGACCCTCACTATTATGTGTCAGATAACTGTATCATAATGATGGTCATTATAACACTGTTTTCCATTATGATACAGTTTCTCCAGCCAATCAGAGCTCGTTCATTGACCAATTAGGTAACGATAACTTCGCACATGCACTCAAAATCCAACATGTCGGACATAAACACAACATCGAACTATAATAAATTACCGACATGGAATACCCACCGTCCATATGTTCGCGTAAATAAACTGGCGAATATGAGACAAGAGATAGCACTGTACCTTAAAATCACCAACGCTAATTTCTACACAGCGCATTGTCTTCAAATGACTGCGGTGACAATATTACTGAGGGACGGCTGATGTAAACATATGGCTGCATATGGCATTGCAAGCCCACAGAGCGCATGCGTCGGTCGTTCAAAGCTCTTGAAAGACAAAGATATAACACCCAACGCTCGCTCTGCGATCACAAAATTTCAGTAGCTGACTCTCAACAGATATTTATGAATATTTATGTTAAAACATATAATAAAGTTATAATTATCGTCGAACATAAACAGTCGTATGCAACTCGCCTATAATGGTAATTAAGACACTCGTATGGAAATTATAAAACTCGCATACGCTCGTTTTATAAAAATTACTCGTGTCTTAATTATAGCCATTATAGGCTCGTTGCATAATGTACTATTACATTATAACGTGTGAGTAGTTATAAATCAATAAATACAAAAAAAAGCGAAGTTTTATTTTTTTACCTGCTGGGGTTTGAACCACGAACCTACAAGCTATGAGTCTGAGAAGCTACCATTCCGCTATACAAGCGATATGCTAACAATGTGTTAATGACAGCTTTATTATAATTGCCTAGAACATTTTGTCTTGCAATGAACGATTTCATTAGCGTTCTCTGCCGTTTTTATAAACCATTTGATACTACATACGTATTGTTACGTGCCACCCTCTAGTGGCAATCCCGTTAACTGGATTACGGTGGGTAGAAAGCACAACACCAATTACTGCTTTACAGAGAAGTTAGCTCTATTGCTTGCAGGTCAGAAATATACACCGTACAATAAGCAGATAGAAACAATTAGCTGTCTTACAGAAGCTCCCTGCTGTATGGAGCTCGACGCACCCTTTCACTCGGCCTTGCAGTTAATCCTCTCGCTAATGAGTCCGGTCCCGTACGCTGGCTGGAAATAGCTGCACTAAGTCTGTCACTCACTGTTTTGCAACTCACCACAATGACCTCTGTCGCACTAGGTAAGCACACACTCTTCAATACCCAGCCTCTCCGTATGATTCACACTCTTCACTGTCAAGAGAATCAGCTTCACTAGGGGTTTCGCAAGTCACCACACTTCTGTCGCTCAGGATAAACGCTCAAACTAGCTCGTAAAACACTCAAACACACTGCTTGACAGGTCGCTCTTATATAGCAGGCCGGTGACCCAATAAATGCTTCTAGACCCATCCAGGGTTCACGGCTTCTCGAGGTTTCCATCGCTGGCTGGGTCACGACTATTCTGGACCATCCCTTTGTCCTAGTAGACCTGTTGCATAAGGCGCACGCAATACACTGAGGCAGAGCAGCCCAGCCCTGGGGCGGTTGTGACTCATGCGGCGAGCGATGAAACAAACTCACAGCCGTAACAGTATTATTTTGTTCAGTACATTCCTAAAAGGATATAAACTTACGAAGTTACCGTACATGACCCTGACAACAGACTTTCGGAGCCTAGGAATTAGGTGTGGATTTACGAGCAAACAATATAGGCCATTTTGACCCGTCGGGACGGCACGGACAAGCAAAATATGGCACGGTCAGCCTGAACTGTTAGTCAATACTGCGGTGTGTTATCCTATTTTAAAATGCTAATATCCTACCGGTCAGCTCTTTGAGGACACTTTAAACCTCCCTATGCACGATGAGCGTATTCGGTAAGGCCAGGCCTTGTTGAATCGTAAGTTACGGTTAGGCTATAATACTTGCATGATTGATACATCCGCCATCTTGAAACTAAGTGGCTGATGATCTTTTAGTTTGGGCAAAAGACGCTTCCCACATTTAGGTATATTGTTGAAATATGTGGTAGATATCAGATGATTAGATTAGTCGTAATTTGATTCAAGCTTTGAGCATGTGGGTTGCCGCCATTACGTTCCCGTCAAGATAGCGGCGATAAAAAACATGACGCTGAGGTGCCCTTTTCTAGAGCTACCTCTGTACCATATTTCGTTCAATTCGGTTTCACCGAGTTTGAATTGATAGGTGGGGTACAGACATACCAAATCACACACACAGACACACCGACAGACACGCAATTTTTTGGCCCTGTGTAGATCTCACAAGTCTACTTTCATTTTTTGCAAAAATCAATAGTAGGCTAAAAATACAGCAATAATAATAATAAGGGACCATTAAGTCTTTATCATACAAGTAGATTTTTTTCGTGTGGCTTCCTGAGAGGCCGAGTGCAGGTCTTTCTACTGTAGTTGACGCCCGTGGGCGACCTTCACGTCGTAATGAGGATGAAGTGATGATGAAGACGTCACATACACCCAGTCCCTGGGCCACGGGAATTAACACCAGGAAATTAAATTCCCTAATGACCCTGCCGGGAATCGAACCCGGGACCCTACGGGCCAAAGCCTAGCACGCTAAACAATTAGCCATGGAGCCGAACAGTAGATTTGGTTATATTCTCAGACATAATTTACGTTAAAGGGCCATGTTTCGAATAGTCTATCATGACTTACTTTATTAAAATAAAGGAAACCTATTAAATGAATAAAATTATAAACGTTCCGTATCAATTCATGTGGTCCCATGGGTCGTGTGCAGCAAACCATGTGCCCCCCAGTTCAGTAGTGATATGCCCCTCACTTCAATACTCATGGCATACTGAGAGCAGAGGGTTAATTGCTATCAAAACATTACAGGAATGACCAACGCCAGAATCCCACGCACCACGCGAATTAAGTAACGGTTGAAATATCACCAAGCAACTCCTACTTTGAAAGTGTATATGCTTCTTTATAATTAGATCTAACCGGCCACGGTGGCCGAAAGCGATGACGCGCTACCTCATGCCTCGCTGACATCGGGAGAGCGTGGGTTTGAATCCCACCTCGGTCGTCCTGAAAATGGTTTGCCTGGGTTCCCATTTTCCCCACCAGTCAAATGCTGGTATGGGTCCTTTCAATAGTCTCAAATCCGTTATCCTTTCAAAATCTCTTCCCTGACGCGTCATGAAAATAAATAAATGTCCTATGGCTGCATTAATAAGATTAAAATTAGCTCGGCACATGACCTTAGCATACACACCTGCGCTCCAATGTTGTGATTCGCTCGCGACTTGCGCCTATCACTTGGCCGCATGCAGTTGACGAGCAGGTCTGTGAAGGTGATTCACCACCTTAATGTCATTACTGCATATATTGTAACTTAGCGTTTCATGTTTTTATTATAAGTAATAGAAATAATACTGCTTAACCTAGATTATTGAGCATTCGTAAATCAGCAGATGTAAGCATTATTTAATAGATTAGTATAAGCAAATTTTGATAAATAGTGTTCCCCATACCCAGTGTGCAAGCAACATTCATGTGTTGTATATGAAGCTCAATGATTGTCTGTCTGTTATTTATACAAATCTACACCGTTTCACCGATCAGAACCAACATTTGTATACATACCCTTTGGAACACTGCGGGTAACACTGTACACGTTAAATTTCGGACAGACCACTCCATTCCCTGCATTTAGGCCCTTTGGCACAATTCTACACCGTTTCACCGATCTGAACCAGAATTTGAATACCCTTTGGAACCCTGTGAGTAGCACTGTCCATTTTAAATTTGAGACAGACCACTCCATTCCCTGCATTTAGGCCCTTTGGCACAAATTTACACCATTTCACCCATCTGAACCAAATTTTACATACTTACCCTTTGCAACCAGCGAGTAACACTGTCTACTTGAAATTTCGGACAGACTACTCCATTCCCTGCATTTAGGCCCTTCGGCACAAATCTACACCGTTTCACCGAAATGAACCAAATTTTGCATAATTACCCTTTGGAACCTGACGAATAACACTGTCTACTTGAAATTTCGGACAGACCACTCCATTTCCTGCATTTAGGCCCTTTTGTACAAAACTACACCGTTTCACCTAATTGTAAGGAATGTTACATACGTACCCTTTGGAACCCTGTGCACAGTGTTGTCCACTTTAAATTTCAGACATACCATTTCATTCCCTGCATATAGGCCGTTTAGCATAAATCTACACCGTTTCACCTAATTGCACCGAATTTTACCTACTTACCCCTTTAAATCCGGCTGGCAACACTGTCCACTTGATATTTTGGACAACTCTCTCCATTCCCAACATTTAGAATAATAGACAAGAGGAACTTGAAAACCACGATTGAAGGCCCTTGAACCATTGATCTTGGTAGTAGTGTAACTGTAAGAATATTATAATAAGTCTATTGTTGGCTGGCAATGCGGGCTACATCACGTCGCCACTACCATTGTTCAGGTGCAGAATTGCGAAAATGGTTACATCTTGCGCTGCTTATAAATTGTAGTCACGGGGAGTAATTAGTGCAAAATGATTTCTTAGGCTCCCTAAAACAGTTATCATCATGAACATATGCCTCTGTAGGCTATAAGAGCGATGGTGTTGGTGCAGTACATTGAGGTTATCAGCTGCAATAAGCGTTGTTGCTTTCAAATTTACATTCATTTATTCCGATCCTTATCCTTGAGTGCTATTTGGCGATTAATGACACTCTTGCTACCTCGGAAGGTCGGGACAGCCGAAGTTTTCCAAAGTGCTCTGATTATTTTCCTACGGCACTATGCGACAAAAGACGACACTATTGGCCTCTACTTCTCTAACAGCCAATTAGATATTTGCCCTAGGCAGTGTGTTTTATTTCACTTACTCCTCTTTCTAATCATATTTTTCAATTCGTTTGTAAATTACACGCGTCAGTACTATAGTTAGTAAATAGCCGTTTCCCTATTCATTATTATCATTATCATTACGGGCAAATGACCTTAATGTTAAGTCCATTACACTGTACTACTTATCACCCCCACTACCACCACCACCACAACAAAAAGTTATATTAAAAAAATCTGTTTAAGTGTCATATGCCATTTCTGTAGTAGTATTCCGTATCATTCATAAAACAAGTAAATCCACTGGGCCAAGCGGGGCACAACTGCTAGTTACAAATAAGACAATTAACAACTCACATATGAAATGTGTTGAATGTTTTGGCTGAAAGCATTTGGTTAATAAGTATGTTGTGAATCAAAATATATTTCTGGACTTTCGCAAGGCCAATAAAGCTATGGAAGTGATCCACTTCCACGGTAGAAGTATTGAACCCGAGGGGGGTCATGCTGACTGGTATCGAAAGTAGGATCTCAGAGACTGTGATCTCAGAAGGAAGGTTCCACTAGGGAACGAACCCGAGATCTGTTGAGGGAGTTTCGTTGTAAAAACCCCTAGAGGAAAGTACATGTTTAATCACTGGTGTGATATCAGTTGATACTGGCATTATTTAGTGAAATAATGCAGGGAAATGAGTGGATTATAGCATTAGTGGACTACATGGAGTAGGCTATGCTGGACTTGGAACACAGAAGTTCCAGAGTTTGACAGTTTACTAATAGCCCCAGAATTGTGGGAGGAGACCCATGGAGCCCTGTCAATCTCGTTGACCTACTTAAGTCGTCTGCAAGAGGTCGGGGGGTTGAATTATGACCCAGTTCTTCCCCGTTTGAGAATAAAACCAAGAAGGGAGGGGAGAGATCCCAAGGAAAATCATTGATTACTCGTGATTGGAGCAACGCAATGACATGAGAGTTGCACACAGGTGAATCTTTAGCCAGGAGGCTAATTTTAGAGCCATTAAACTGCGAAATCAAGGCATATTTAATGGAGTGCGTAAGAACACAGGACTAGGGGTGTTCGCGGCATGGTTTGACTATGTCACCGGGGATTTCCACTGGAAACCGCGTCCCCACGCCATGGAAAAATCAATTAATATTAATTAATTGGCCGATCGATCCTTCAGCACGCAGATAGTTTTGGGACCGGTGAAGAAAAAGGAACCCGATGAGCATTGTTTCGAGACCAGAATCATCCTGGGAGAGGAGTTGATATAGCGCGGGAATTCTAGGTCTACTTTTTCGTGTGAAACGGATATAAGGGTGTGGACCCAGTTGGAACTGGTTGTTGGAACAGACTCGAGCGCGGAACGTATGTCGCTCTGGCTTAGGGAAGGACGCTCACACAAAGACTTGAACACTTTAGTGTTAATCATTATATTCGCCGTGCAGTGTAATGCACCAAGTGATAATATAATCATGCATGGTCATGAAGTAATAATAAGTACGGTAATCAACGAACTTTATTGTGTGAAATGCGTATTACCGAAGTCAAGGAAGGAGGCCCGGACTTCAACTTGGGAAGCCGTGCAGTAAAACTTTTAGAAGGCTTTTATTAAGGACAGTCGTGCTGCATGTGTATAGGCGGCAGTACGAGCAATGGTTTGTGTTCACATAGGAAGTACCGTGTGATATAACTTGCAGAACATTGAAAGTAATAATTTGTGTAAAGACTATGTACAACGTTAAGCGCAGTGTGTAATTTATGGATTGGTTATACATGTCTTATTACGCCGGACTGCGCTGGGAGAAACTATATGATGCATTTGGTGAACTGTCTTAAGAATACCAAATAGTAATGCTCAGGACAAAAGTAAGCATCTTTATGCAAAGCAGGAAGTTTATCGTAGGATAATTGATAGACTGTTGGTGAATCTGTAAGCAGATGATACAGACTTTCAATCAGGAGTTGGTAGGAGCATGGAGGATGCCGTCAATACCTGTAATTCTGATATTTTGCCAGGGAATTTCAACCAATGAAAAGTGTAAAAAGTGACGTGTGTTATGTAGAAATCATATGTGAAATATCTTTTAAATTAATGGTATAATAAGTGTCATAAAGTGTCATGTGTTTTGGAAGCAATAGCTTCATCATAGAAATGGAAAGTGCCGTGTGCTTGGTGAAAGAAGTGTATTATAAAATGTGTATATTCAGTATGCAAATGTCGCGCTAACTCTGCAATTGGCAGGCGACATTGGAGAATATGAGTGGTTGGAGCCACCAGGATAAGCCTAGATGTGAGTACTCCACAAATTATGATTATATAGAAGTATAGCCCACTGCATGTAATGTGATTTCAGAATTATATATATGCCAGTAAGAATCAGTAGTAGGAGATAGACCCTCCAGGTTTAATTGTTGTTGTGTTGATTGTAGTAGAGTTGAGATGTTGTTATACATCAGTGAGTAGATTAATCGTTAATGGCAAATCAGTTATGTAAACTTAACGTAACGAACACGGATGTTCGATTTTTAAGATGGTTATGTTGTGTCGGATTATGGTAATTTATGTCAGTAAGAATAATAATGATAATAATAAATAATAAAAGGTATGAATGAATACATCAGGTAAAATGTTGTAAGCAAGAAATATTTACGCTAATTGGAAGACATCGATCTAAGCAGTAAGATTACATTAAGGGATGAGAAAAGAGTTTAATATCAGAATATATTGTGTTAATGGGAATATAATTATTCAAAGAAAGTGGAAGAGCTTAAGAGTGAATTGAATTTGCAGCTTGTGTAAAAGCTTATAGAGTAATTGATAGATTTCTCTTATTAATTAAAGGACGAAGATCATAACATTAGGTCAGGGAGCCAGGTAATCTATTCGACGTATGAAATCTCGTATAGCCGTGGGCATACTGAGATATGTACTTTGTGCCAGAGTGTATTTAGTGATTGGACCCTAACTCTGATGATGGATATGGAATGGTCCGGGTTCGAATCCTGTGATAGGTGAGAGGAGAACAATGGACACCTCTGCACCCTATCTGATCGCCCGAGAACTTATTATTGAGTGATTCGGCTCTTTTGAAGCGAATCTTATGGACGGCAGCATGTGGCTGACATCATCATTTATTAAGATACCGGTTATCCAGATCGACCAATGTTTTTATGAATCTCGTGCCTTCATGTTGAAATGGACCTATTGGTGCCAGTTATTATTATATCCTCAGGGTAGGAATAAATGTTAAGCTCATCCAGTACCTATTTGCATACCATTCAGTTTAAATCCATTGGGATATGTGCGTCACTGTAACCACGGTATTGTCTTTAAAATCGTACTACTGCTTGGGGAGATATAAGCCATGAGGCAGAAAGGCGAGGGTCGAGGTACTTTGTAACCTCACTCCACTCCATTGTATACAAGCCGCTCGGAAGGGGGCTGAACTGTCAAGCGAACCGTGAAAGTTAAGGTTTAAGAAAAGGGCAGATTTAAGACCCTGTTAGTAACATGAAAGGAAACATTGTTATATTGAGTAATGAAGTCATGTGGTTTAAGAACACATTGGTAATTATAGATCACCCTGATGGTTTAAGATTTTAGCAATCTAACGAATGGTTGGAAGTTGCATTTTTACTGTCACTGACACGGATTTCAGAAGTTGGGCACTTGACGCCACAGGCTATGCTCGCAAGGGTAGCTTAATAATACCATCCGACACAGCGATAACGAAAGTTTTGAAGATGAAATCACAACGGCATGCAGTGGAACTATATAAATAGAGAGAATTAGGGGTAGCTTTACATAATTATGGAGTTGCACGGAGATTTGATGTGCAACACCTGAATAGGCTAATGCATGATAAGCATTTGGTGGGAAGAGAGAGATCAAACACACACGGTACACATAATTGTCAAAGTAGGACGAGGTTTAAGGAACAAGTAATTTTGTGAAATTAAAGAAGTCACATTAGATGACAGAAGAGTAAAAGTACAGTTTTGTTTATGAAAGTTGTATGTGCATCAGCGCACTAGAGTGAAGTGTGAAGTCAATATAAGGGTAAAGGTTTGAGTAATGATATGAGTTTATTATGATGATAATATGTTAATATTAGTGGATTGTGGAAGTAATTTTTGTTTGATTTTGTTTTATGTTTGTTGGGATTGTTTTTATATGTTTGAAACCATGATTTTAGTACTGAATTAAAATCTTTAGAATAGAGTTGTTACTTATCATTGTAGAGTTGATACCTTTTAGTCTCAAATCCAAAATATGCAACTGCTCAATGGGGGAACGGTACACGCCTGAGACCTGACGCTAGCTGGAGGCGGAAGCATATTTTCCATGGAGATTACTCACATGGGTACAGTATGTACAGTGTACATGAATCCACACGTTCGAGAAATTGCATAATAGACTACACCAAGCCATTATTTTATTTATGTTTACGAATTTCGTAGATGTGATCAAACGGCAAGGTATAAGAAAATTAATTTGGGGATGATATTCCATCAAATGTATATTATTTGCGAACTTACCTACAAGTATGAAAATTCTCAGCGATACCAAGAGGTTCACGATCACGATGTTCCTTTGTAAGGTACTAGCATCACTGCTCTACGCACTTGGATAGATCACCAGGAAAAATATTAACATAACGTGAACGTGCACACTCACTCCAGGTAAATGCCAGGGTGGGTACCTCAATTCAAGTCCCGAAGCACCTATCCAACTCCCAACCCCAATAATTACAGTTACACACACTATTACAATTATCATTGAAACACAGATTATTATGCAAATTGAACACACACTCATGTACATGCAGCTGATGACCAATATATCCCAATCACCTATAATGAATTAACTACAAGTACAGTATATCTGTAAAATTGCAGTAGGAATTGAATGTTCTTTATATTCCGTGATTTCTATTTCCGTTGTGCGTTGTGCTAAGCATTAATCTCATCTCATGCTCCTTTGCAATAATTGAAAGGCTCTATAATTTCTCATTTTTTCATATTATATCAAAGGGAGAAGTGATTTTCGTGGTTATTTATAAGCTTTCCATTCTCATATAAATACATAAATACATACGAGTACTTTACGCACCATTATTAACAGTCTTCCTTCCTGCCAGTGATTGTCGTGGCTAGGCACATACCAGTAATTTATTGTATGTAGTTCTATTCCACTTTGACAGCGGAAGGTACATAAACACACACTGACACACACAAGCACGGAGTAGTTAACATAGTGATTGACAGTTGTTTGACTTGTTCATAGTGCTTCGTAAATCATTAGAGTAGCAGGACACACATTCGTCTCCACGTGTTGCTGAAATATGGTATATTTGTTGGTGTTATTTCATTTGAGGGGCTTGGTCAAGGTGGTCTTTAAGCCCCGTAAACTTGGATGTGTGTAGAATTTGTCTGTTAACCTATGGTAATGTGGCATCTGTAGCAGTGTGTGTATTTGTAATTCAGGTGAGGATTGGGAAGGAAGTGGCCGTAGTCTTAAGTGAGGAACCATCCTGGTTAAGAAGGGTAAAACTACGGAAAACCACTTCCTGGATGGCTGAGATGGGAATTGAACCCACTTCTTTTTATTCTTACCTCACGAGGCTGAGCGTACGCTTTTCCAACCCTCACACCAGAATTAAATTTCTTAACAGCCGAAGATCGAACTCGGACCTCCGGGGCGACAGCCATGAATGCTAGCCGCTAAACCACGAGGTGGTCTGCTGAGATTAGTGACTGTCAACTTGATTAACAACTAGTGGTTCCGTGAAGAACTTATAAAGCTGATTTCCAAACATTCTAATGGTCCTTCACTCCCCTGTCAATTAAATAGTTTATCCGTGAGTTGGACTAAAATGTTTTGGTTTATAATGCACAGTCGACTCTCGATAATTTGACACTCCTTTTTTCCGTGTCTATTGAGAAATACTAGATAAATTGTAAAAAAAAAAACAATTTGGTCTCCTCGGTAATTTGAAGTTGCAGGAATGGCATCTTGCTCGCCGACACTCTATAATTTGTCGTCAGGCTTCCCTACTCTCTATAATTTGAAGTCGTTTTAAACAATATTGTTATAATGCTGAGACCTGTCGTTTGTTTACATCAATAATGATATGTATGAGTGAGTTTGCAGTTTTCAGTCCTCTTTCAAACGTTAAAGTGTGTTACAGTATAATGTTTGATTTGTGTAATCTTTGAGTATCCAAATGAGTTCAAGAAAGAATAAGCGTTCATTGGACAATGCTAGATGGAAGTCGCTCACTCAAAAGGAAATTACGGACTTTTATTCAAAATGAACATTTTTGTATAATTGGTTCAAATGTTGTGAAATAAAGATCAGTAAGTAAGTACAGTAATACAATCACGAAGATCAAACTCTTATGTAAGTGAATATTTCCCTCCCTCCCTCTTGGTTATTTGAACTCCTATTGTTTTGAACTCTCGGTAAGTTGAACATTTTTTCTGGCCCCTTGAGTTTCAAATTATTGAGATTCGACTGTACATTATTGTAAAATATAGGGTAGCGATTTCAATGTCGTAATCGAATATCCAAACATTGTTGCCATTATTAGACAATAAGCATTACAATTAAAATTTTAAGATACCAAATGCAATCATTGGGGTGTTATAACTTGCCCCGTTTTAAAACAAAGTTGCCAGTGTTGCTCTGGAACTAGAAAATATGTGTTTGATGTCACGTAGTAACTATCCCAGTGACCTGTTCAATAGAAAATAAATAATAGATATTAATTTTTTAGAAATTATTTGTGTCAGCCATTATTTACGATAAATAAACTAAACATTGGGTCATGAACTCAATGATTTTCTTCTTAAAACAAATAATTACTACCACTACTAGTAAACATAATTTAATTTTAGGGAAGTGCACCCCTTTGCGCAGTGACTAGGATTCTTAGCTGTCACCGCGGAAGCCCGGGATCTATTCGCGGCTCCGCCAAGAAATTTAATTATTTTCTGAGGGTTGAAACGGGGTACACTCAGCCTCGCAAGGCAAACCTGAGAACAGGCAGGTTCGATTCACATCTCAGCCTTCCTCGAAGTGGTTTCCCGTGGTCTTACACTTCTACTCCAGGCAAATGGCTGGAAGATAGCAAACGTGAGGCCACGGTCGCCTCCTACCCAAATGGAGCAGATGACGTCGATGCTCTGCTCCTTAAAACAACAATAGCAATTCCTACCCAAATCCTACCTCGATTACAAATACACACAATATTACGACATCACAATGACACAGGTTATCAGACAACTTCTACACGTACCCATGTACACGGGGATGCATGGCCACTATGTCGCAAACCCCCTAAACAATCAACAACAACAACTCATTTTAGGGATAGTCATATGCATGGCATCTAGAGTATAATTGATGAATCGTAAGGTATAGTTTTCTGTGTCAGAAAATCATCATCATCGGAATAAAAATACCTGATAATAATTTGGGCCAATCACGTCAATCCCATCATTTACCATAATAACAGACACAACAATAACATGGATTCTTAATGTAAACATGCTCTCTGGTCAATCATATGCAAAAATAGGGGGGGGGGGGGAATCCATCTAGGAGGAATACTCATGGAACCTGTACCATTAAACATGGTCGTAAGCATGAATTAGGTTCAAAATATAGACATGAAAGTCTCCTACTGGATATGCAATGCATAAGAGTGCGACCGTAATTCTCATCGAGAATTGCCATTGGAGCTAGTTACAGAATTCATACAGTCAAAGTCTACATCAGTCGTCTATCAGAGTTGCAATTAGCCGTTAGCATTTTTCATATGCTCGGTCAGCTGTCCGGTCCACCTGTGGTTCGATCACAGTAGACCTGGCGTGTCACTGGGCTATGCTTTGATTTCAATACGTTACCCATTCATATAGAAATTGAGCAGCTTGAATACGTTTCGATATGTTGGATCGTAAGATAATTCACTCACATATAAGAACACTTGTAGTATAATTAATATTGACTAGAACTGAGGCTCGTAGGTATACTCATAGAAAATAGCAAAGAATGCTAAGACAGATATTTCACTCCCGTCGTGGAATGATACGAATCGTTTCAAAGATACAGTATTGGAGTAATGAAAGAGACTCCCACGTCTCGCAGTTTACATCTTATAATTGTATACTTCAATAACGATGTAACCAAAAAATAGTGTGCTCCCTAAGAACTATAAGACAGAAATAACGACAAAACCTACACCTCACGAGTTATCAACCGATACGTAGACTAGGCAATAACCCTGCCTGGTTTCTAAAAGTTCTGTGTTACCCTCTAACACATATGCAAGTTCATAATAACGAAGACTAGCGGCATCAGAGCCTACCGAAGTGTTACATTATTAAACGGTAACGTAAACTTCAGCTTCTACCAAACGATACCTCGATGAAGGGGCTCAATTTGTTCTTAGTGCTATTGCATTTCCTACCAATAAAAATACTTGTGAAAGAAAGAAAAAATATACAATCAGATCAATAACGTAGCCTCGTACTATATATGTTTACAGGTGTACGTGTGTACACGTTAGTAGATTACTTTGGTGGATTTAAACTCACCGATTTCTTTTCTACCCGACTGTACGTCGCGATTTGTCTTTTTCGGATATTTTCCGAACCAATATATGGAGATGGGCGTGTGAGGTATCGAATTACTCAACATGAAGCCGTCTTTGTCATGGACCACTATTTTGTATAGATTTACCCAAATTTGGACAAACTTCTAGGTCATCTGCCCGTTATATTTTGCGAACACAAAATCGTGTGTGGTGTGAAATTAATTGGCATGTTACCCTCTTCACTATAGACCATTCGATCTCCCCCCGCCCCCTCCCCCTGAATTTCCCCCAAAGAGCCTGACTGTATAGGAGGGACCCATTTTATTAATACGTGACTATACCTTGTTGTATGCACATGACTAGTGGTGATACTCTGTTGGGCTTTCTAAATGATTATTTATGGATTATTTACTCTTGATTTAACCAAAAGACCGAAAGCAGGTAGGTTATCTGTCCATTATATTTCGCAAACCCGTTAACAAACAACTTGTGCGAGGTGTTGTATTAATTGGCATGTTAACCCATTTACTGTAGACCGCTGATTTTGCGAAATTTGCCCAAAGGGCTTAACTACATGGGAGGGTTCCATTTTATTTGAAACCGACTATATCTTACTGTTTGGCATTTTGTTGATATCCCGCGAACACATGATTAGAGAAAGTCATTCCAAGTGTCCTATTGAATGATGTCCCAAATTTAGTTAAAGAACCCAAAACGAATAAGTCATTATTACGTAATTATTATTATTTGATTAAGCTGTAAAGGTAGGTAGCTATTATTGAACAAAGGTTTACCCTTACTGAGTGGGAGGCATGGGGGAAGGGGAGGGAGAGTGAAGGTGTCAATTTCTGGATGGACAGCTGCGCGTAAATAGTAAATAATTTAACTGGCTAGCTAAGCCCAAGTAAGTTACAATTACATTTTTATTTTTACAAAACTATGCACTATGTTTAACTCAAGAAAGCGGTTTAGAAATAGTTTAATAAGGCCACTGTTTTAAGTCTGTTGTGTTGTGTTACAGCAGTAGCCAGAAATGCCCAGCTTTGCCCGTACTTGCGAGATAACGACTTTGCTGTCCAGTTTCAGTTCCGGTAACCAACAGACAGGCAGACTCTCGTTTACTATGAGTGAGTGTGTGACGTAACGTAGCCATGCAGGGAGTAAGAGAGAAATAATTATACATGCCACAATTAATGTGACTGGCAAGCCCTTGACCATTTTAACTCGTTTTCGGGCCTGAGTGCAGTTCATAGGGATTATTGGTTATGGATGTTGATGAATAAATAGCAAACGGTTTACACTAAATTATATTTATTGATCCATGAATTAAAGGCCGCTAGATGGGGGCTTCATTCATTCCATTCCTGGCCCGGTAGGAGATTGGAAGCAGGCTGTGGATTTTTTTCAATGATAACCACATGCTGACCGAACTTGATATCAGAATTACCAATCCGAAAACAATCATCTTTATAGTAAACAGCATAGGTGGTATCTGTTGTTTTTGTAAATAAATGTTTAAGGTACGGTGACGTTAAAGCACCGTAATTCTTTACCAGAATACTTTTTAACTGAGCTTTCTGGTGTATGTACTATTTCTGACAATGTAGGTGTTTGGGCAATCACTGTTGTATTTAGGTACTGAGGAAGTGGCGATGGTTTTGCTCGTGTAAAAATCTCATCCTCTGATTATGCTGGTGTAAAAACCTCATATTGAACATCATTTGAAATATCCAGTTCCTTTTGATCCTTTTCCACAGGGATCTCTTGCATTGGTTCGGGAAATATCGGGAAAAAAACGCATGGTACAATCGGGTAGAAAAGAAATAGGTGAGTTTAAATCCTCCAAAGCAATCTACTCACGTGGCGTTCGCCATCGTATCACGTGGCGTCATCTGGCAAATGATATGACCAGAGCAAGTCCAAAAATGGGCTGAAATACGAATTTAGGAAGGTTCAGTAACGTAAGGTTGCTTTGACTGCGACATTTATGCTAATCAACATATACTCAGGCCTTGACATGGTGTTTGATAGCTGTTTAAAAAGGCACGTTATCAGCGTGTTATCATGCTGGTTATTCCTCGCGCTCTAGCTCCTGGGATAGAGCTTGGGTTCAGCTCTCGGCTATATCGTCTCTTCCTCCCATTGTGTAGGCTAGCGTTTTGGCTTCTCCCTCATGCTGATGAGTTCAGTGCATCACGGATCTTGTCTGGATACACAGGATACTACATACAGGATACTACTTCCCCTCATCTCTCAGTCGGTTGTCTCAGTCAGGATGTTCTAGATGATCAGCGAAGTTAAGTTAAAGATGGATAGGGCAATATTGCCTCTGCAGTACGTGTTTGCAGTAACACTGATGAATGAGATAAAAGCTTGCAACTATGGTAATGGGGTCTACTCACTGATTATGAAGAAGAGCGGTTATCAGAAGAAATCGTGGCAATCTCGAAACTTGTAGTAGTGTAAATAGTGTCCTTTCGTTGATTTTGAGATTGTAGTAGTCGATTATCAGTACATTTAGTGTAATTTTACTGTCAGATGAGAGTTATATGATCACCTCGTGGCCTCGCCACTTACAATAAGACCATGTGGTCTCCACACCTTAGCAGAATTATCACCATATATGCGAAATATCGCTAGATTGTCACCTAGTTCAATATATACAAATGTGATAGCGTGTTTGGCACTCACGCGAAACTTATATTGCTTCCTCGTAGCACAAATTCAATTAATTCACACACTTGTTTCTAACGGTACAGAACTGACGTGTGTCGATCGCACAGATCAAGAAGAGTTCGTGACGTCTTTCGTGACGTAGGTCAAGGTTCCGGAAGAGCAATCTAGTCATTGAGCAACTATAAGTCTCCTCATAATACCACCTTTCTGCGTTATTAAAATATAATGTGGGACTATCTAAAAATCTCTAATCAGTCCAGATTATTAGTAAAAAGTGTAGTACATTGCCAATGTCAGTGGCGTATAATTTATAATGGGAAAATATGTTGATGGACAGGAAAAAATGAGAGAATGTCCACTGCCTTAGTCAATATCGTGATACGAGCGAGATCAAAGCTCTTACGGCTCATCCTAGCCGATGTCGTGCAATGCCAACTTCAAGACAATCAATGATATCGCAAACCATGAGCCATACGGGTTCAGGGTACCAGCGCTGACAGTGGCTATCATAAGAGATATTTTCCCCGTTCTTTTCCACTCTCCCTCCAGTCAAATGCCGGGATAGTACCTTTCTTCAAGTGCCAGAGCACCAACCTCATCCATGTCCCTAATACAGTTACACACACTACCAGTCATTAAATAACTTTGTTTGTTGGATAGTATTTACTAAATGATGCATATTATTTCATTGGATAAAAATCCTACCACAGCAGATATTGTAGTTTGAGAGTCAAGCAGTTTATCCAAGTTAATTTTCTACATCAAGAAAAACATAATATCTTCTGTCTTTAAGTGGATGGTGATTATGTGGAGAACAGCAGAGTTCTTCCTCATAATGGGAGAAAGCAGCAGGCAAAATGCCTGGACCAAATAACCACTTTGGAAGGAGCTATTAAACTGAATACTTGGGCTTAAGGAAATGTGGCCTGGTTCTTTAGCTTCATACATGAACATTTGAGCGTTAACACAATATACACTTTATTAAATTATCTAACTTGCTGAGTGTACATAAATAGAGAAAAAATAATTCAAATTGAAAATGATAATTATGTTGGCACAACATGGTGCTATTTGCAAAAGTTCATAAGTCTTCAATATAACTTGGCTTTGCACTTTGAAATAAAATATCAATATAGCTAATAATATCACTTAAAATGAGGGGGGAGATAATTAAGATAATGTTTAAAATGAAAACACTTAACTTTTGCGGTGATACATATTGCTTCCTGTCATTAAGGTAAGAGCTGAAGAGGCATATGAGTAAATCAGAAAATCCTAAGATTTTGAGTTTTTCAGGAGAACATCGTGGTTAATTTTGTCGAATGCCTTCTGAAAGTCTGTGAATACAACATCCATTTGTCCTCCTTCGTCTAATGTTCTGGACACTGATTCAGTAAAGTTGACCATATTTGTGATAGTCGAACGTCGGGCGAAGAAACCATGCTGCTTTTCTGATAGAAAAATAGAAAATAGAAATTCTTTGGTACTAAATGAATTCAAAAATCTTTGCTACCGCTGACAATATACATATCGGACGATAGTTACTAATTAGCATTGGATTTCCAGATTTTAAGATTGGACATACTCGGCTTTTTTCTAATTAGATGGAAATGTGGCTGTTTTAATAATTAAGTTATATATGAAAAGGAGAGGGTGCTCAAGAACATCTGCACAGCCCTTAATTACATATGGCGGGATATGATCTGGTCCAGCTGAGGATTTAGGCTTCAGTTTTCTTATAGCTACTTCCACCTCACGTAAGGTGACTTTGTCAATGTGCAGAGTGTCGGTAGTGATAGATGTATCGCTAGGCATGCAGTATTGGGCTTTATTAGGTGAGTAAACCGATTTGAAATACGACGCAAAAATTTCAGCTATCTCTTGATCATTTTCGTATGTTTTACTGTCGTGGCAAAATGTATCACAACTATTATTATTCTTCCTTTTATTTTTGACATACGCCCAGAAGGATTTTGTATTTTCAGTGATATTCTGTTCAATAGATTCTATGTGCCTTTGACATGCTGATTTAATTGCTGTTTTTATTTCGGATCGTATTGTTTTAAACTGACTGTTGAAGTAGTTCGACAATCTTCTTCGTTTCCTATAAAATTCCTTCTCATGTAATTTCTTAATTATGGCATCTGTAAACCATATAGGATATTTTCTTTTGTTCTGAAATTTTATTTGAGGGACCGATTCGTTAATTACCCCGTATAGGTTCGAGTAAAAGCAGTCTAATGCAATATCGACATTAGTGCATTTGTATAAACGGTCCCAATTCGAGTCCCCTAGATCCGTGAATAGATTTTCAAAGTTTGCGTTTTTTAAACTGTATGATGTTTGATAATCACTTTTGCATTTTTTATGTGTAGAAGTGGCCTGCATTTCTATATTCAGAGCGGGGTGGAGGACATCCTCATTAGTTATATTCTGACTGACATGGACAACACTTAGGGTTTTAAACAATGCATACATGTTAAATTCTATGTGTTAGTAAGGCGTGACATACAAACACAAACCTAACCCCGGAACCCCTTGCTTGTACTACTAACAATAATTTTCGTCCAGATAGTCGCCGAACCAATGATAGCGACCAATGGTTTCGTCCAGACAGTCATCTAACCAATTAGTGACCAGTGGTTTTGTCTCGTCATGGCCTTAGAAGAGCACAGTTCACTTTTTTCATTAAATTGAACTAAAAGTAATTTATGAACATTCATAAGTCACCACTACGCCTCTCAATTGAACACATGAGACTACATCGGCATGTAACGACATACTGTTTGAAACCTCACATAGCTGACAAATGTGGCGGCATTTCAAGCCGAATCATCAATGTCAGCATGTCATCCGTGATTTCATCGACTGCACTAAAAATGACCCCTAGACACGTACGTATCGCGCTATAAACTTGAAGCCAATATTGTTATTGCCTAGGTTGTTCGTAACTTCTTCAACTGCCTATTGCATTTCTTAGCTTCTGACATGTCATTGTTCTTCTTAGTGAGGTTATTCATGAGAATTTTGCATGATCGCATGTAGATCATTTGCAGTATGTCAGTCAATGTCCTCTTACATTCACACAAGGCCTGTAAGTTGAGGCCTGAAAAGTCACATCCATCCAATTTCAAGCAACATATTTTGTGCAAAATTGAAAGCTGTTGAATATCATTGAGAAAACATATAAAACAACCCTAGGATACTTTCCATCATCAACCACGCGAGACCAGCTACTTGAAGAGAACATTCAGTGGGAAGAGTCAATTTTCCTCAATCATACTCCTCCAGAAAGTCACTGGGTATGGAAATTTCAACTTCCCTGTCAGTCTGCACCCAAAATGAACATGTGGAACATTTTTTCAGAAACAATTCCTTTTTGACTGAATACCCAGATATATACACCAAGATAGGCAAAACATTGTCAGGAATTTCCAACATATCAAAATCGCATTCTAGAACACTGGAGTAGTGCTCAATATTAACAAATTTATTGAAGCAGTCTGGGCAAGGTAGGAGGGTTTTCAAAGGCACATGCTGATTTTGGGAACAAAGTAACAATGTGTCCTTAAATCTTAATTTCCTTTCACTGTCAAGCAACTACACACAATGTAGAAGTTTGCACCACTGAGTTGGCGTTAGGAACTAAATCTAACTTCAAAATTGTCACTATGAAACTTACTCAACAGTATGTAGTCAACTTTATGATGCTGAAAAAGATATGGGATAGGAAGAAGAAAACTATCAATCGTGTTTATCAATGACTGAAAGGTTTGAGGGCTTAAACTCCCACATTTAGGGACACTTTGTCTCCAATTCTTCAACCACAATTACATTTTCTTCAAAAAATCCACTTGTAATATACCGTCAGCCTTAATCGGTTCCCTGAAAACATTGTTGAATCTCTGACCATCGAACGCACTCTTCACATTGACAATATGCCACGAGTTACAAATTATTGCCAAGTAAGCCGCAGTATGTCCACAATTTGCAAAGTTTGTGTCCTTTGATGACATACATTTGAGAGCAGCTACATTTCTATCATCAAAAACCTTAAGGGCCAGATTAACATTTTGCTTTTAGATAATTGAACGATATAATACTTTAAAGTAGAGTAAATGCCCATATTTTACTGAGGAGTCTCTTTCATTCTTGTACAGCTCTTCCAAGTGCTTAAAATCTACTGTAACAAGTTTTTCAAAGTTATCGAAGATTGGATACTTCAAGCATCTTTCACCTTAAGCAATCCAGTTGTAGAGTACACACTTCAATATGTGTACCGTGTCAAAATTATAAACAGCTTCCATGTACTATCAACAGGATGCACAATAGATGGCTGTAAAAAACTATTAGGTGTCAGTAATTCGAAAGCCTTCCTATATACAGCATTATTATCAGACACGAGTGACAATAGAGTTAACCCAATGTTCCCGATCTCCCTATTAACATGCAATAACATGCTTTTCTTCTGATCAGCTGTTAAATTATGGACAGGTACAATCCGTACAACATCCTTATATTTGGAGACAGTGCTGGATATCATGAAGACCTGAGCAGTCTTAGCAGCAGTTTCCTTATTCTTACTGACACCAAATATCGAATAACCTTTAAATGTCAACCGGGGATCAATGTAAATCTCATCCAATAGTACATTCACTAATAGTTCATGTTCCTTCAAGTACTTCTTCTTTAGACTGAGATACTCAATACTCCCATTAATGTCAAAAGTACTCAAATCAAACTTACCGAGCAACTTTTGTAGATTTGATGGATGAGAGAGATAAATATAACCACTCCGATGTACTTTTTTGGATGCTGATGACGAGTGAACCATATATGGAAGCTGCCAAGAGTAACGTGTCCCCACTGTACCTACGATTGTTTGCCTTAACATCTAAAAACTGAATGTTCACTATTAAAAACCGTAATGGTGTACAATCATCACCCGAAAAACTTCTCTATAGGATGTTCACGGAAGCATTCCCTGCTGACAACTCTCTTCCATTTTCATCGCACACAGAATTTTCAACGAACTGAGGTAGTTCATCAAATTAATTTTTGTTAGTAATGCAAAGTAAGTTTTGTGGCACTTTATGTTTGGGAATCTGCAACCCATTGACAGCCAACTCAATGCTGAGGTTATTTAAAATACACACAGAACCTTTAATTATGGGCACTGCATCACTCACATTCATCAAGCACATCACCAACTTGTCTTCTGTCTTGACATGTGTCCATTCCTGCTTAAATGTATTCCTGTTGGAGGAGATGTGTTCAGATATATCTGATACACTGTGCACATAATTCTCTTCTTCGTAGTGTCTGAAGTCTTCCAAGATCACTTCTATGGCTTTATCCAGATTTGTTCTCTGCATCACACGGTCTTCTAGAAGAATGCCCAGGAGTGGATAGATATCCTGGCAAATTCCGAAATATTGAAGGTACTGCATCAGGCTTCAACTTCGGATAACTCCTAGCAAATGTATTTATTTCCCCATCAACTATAAGTAGTTCTGTCCTGATAACAGAGCTATCAGCAAAATATTTCATACAAATTATAGGCTTGCTCACTTTAGAGGAGTCCCTGGGCTTTTTTCTAAGCCATATATTTCTTAATTTTTCGTTCTTTGGGAACGAAAATGTAGAAATATTTTCATGCTGATATCTGTAATTGCTCTTACAGCCAGCAACATTACAGCATCTCGGAATTTTGAATTCCTGTAAAGGGATACATTCATTAAATTTCTAACTTTAACTCAGATAATTAACTTAGCATGCATTCCAATAGTCCTCAACATCCACAATATAAGGCTAACGTAAGTTCGTACTGTAGGCCATACATAACCTGCACCACATGTGCTTTTGATTCATCTGTAGCATTAATGGGAAATAAAGTATCGCAGGTGTTAACACTTACCCTGTAGGCTACGTGATTATTGCAGCGACGTGATGCACCACAACACAAGTTGGATGCAAAGTTGGACGTTACACTAACTACTCTCATACTGCTTTTCAAAACAAATTCACCAGTCGACTCAACCGGGGTCACTACTTTGCCTAAGCCACAGACAAAATGGCAGCTCGCACAAGGGGCCAGTACTTCGTAGGTCACGAGCCGGGCAGTTGTGACGTAAATGCGGGTGGCTTACCAGCGTGCATACGTCACAGTGTAGCGAGAAGAAGTGAGAGAGCGTGCCCAGATGAACCGGGGAGGCATTGCGAGTGATAGGGATTCAGGGGAGACAGGGATGAGGGGAAAGGGGGCAGGTTCAACCAAATACTGTTTCGTTATTGGCAATGTATTTACGTATTTACATTACATTAAAAAACTGCAGGCATCCAAGTGTGTACATTATGATGAATATGTCCCTTGTTTTGCTGTAAGCGAGGGGATGTCTATACAAATACTACTACTGGTGTGCAGTCGATGAACGGCCCTCACATGACAATCTGTCATTTGTGATCGATGTCTGGATTTGCAAAGCTTTAAAAAGGAGAAAAGTTGTTCACACAAATATGTAGAACCAAACGTGCACATTATGGCTGCCGCTTTCGCATGCAGTCGAGGAAATATATCCCGTGGAAGGTAAGAATAAAACTGAATGATGTCATTTGCCATTCTAAACTTCTCCTTAATAGAGCGGTCACATTGCAGCTCCATCAATTCTAACTGCACATATGTGGACACAATTTTGACGTCAACCGAACAGGGTGACATGAAGATATCAAAATCTGGTTCAACTGTCCTCAAATCTAAGAATCTTCCCGCGAATTCTACACTGAGCTTATTCAGAGACTGAACGAATGGTTGAAGAAGATCATTGTTAATGTTAGCTGCGAATTTCGTCACATTCGGAAAATGCGTGAAACTACGGTCCTAGAATTGATTTCGCCATATCTCCAATTTCATTTGCATTGCGCGAATTTTCGAAAACAGCGAAACACGTAATTGACCTTTTCCCTGCAAATAAGCATTGAGGATATTCAAATGGCTCGTTATTGCCGGTAACAAATGCTAGGTTCACAATCCATTGAGGGTCAGAAAGCTCCGAAACAGACCTTTCTTTCATATCAATAAAATGGTTTAGCTGGTCAAGCAAAAGGAGGAAACGTTCAAGGGTTTTACCCCTACTTAATGAGGCAATCGGTTGGTTCACGCTGCCAAGACTGAACGCAGCTACTCTGCCCAGTCCCAGCTCGTGTACGGAGCGGGCGCCCACTTGGCGAAATGCCCGGTTTGAGCAAGCCTGGTTTAAACGCACTTATTTTAAACAAATTGTTGATATTTATGAAATCTGAGTGCAATTCGTGACTGCTGCGTGTAATTCTCTTTCTTTTGAATGCGCAAACGGTTACTTGTGAGCACCCTATGTGTATACACCATCCGCCCGGCATTAGTGTTATGCGGGCTGGACGAAACACAGTTCTGGCAGGGGCTATTGTCTTGTTATTTGTCTCAACGCTCTTTTTAAACAAATACATTTATGTCCTTAACTTTCCACGAAATGCGAGATTCTTCCTTTACTATTGAGAAGATTTAGAAAATTTTGGTACAAACGGCACCTACTAACTCCCTCTGATTTAAGAGCTTGAGTTGTATGTAACATATACACTAGCTTCATATAATGTGCTATGAAATGATGATGATTAAACCATCATTGATGTATTGGATTTCTTTTTAATTGACCCTATTTTTTCCGGGTTGAAGAAGTATAACTTAATTACATTTTATTTTTTTATGTACGCAAAAGGCCCTCACTGCGAGTGCTAGTGGGGTCGTAATTCCTTATGTTCACGCAATGTTATTAGGCAGTTTACCACCTGGAGAAAATTTCTCTACTCAATAATTTCGAAAACGTGCACGCCAATGATAACTCATCTGTTGTTAATTGAGTGCAGATGGTGCGGAACTCCCGCGGTAAGGAATTGCATTACATCAGACTTGTCAATTATAATATTGTTGAAACAACTAAAACTGAACAAAATGTATGTATTTTTCTTTGTATCAGGTAAATAAAGTTATAAAAACAATTTTTAATGTAGCATAGAGGGATAGCATAAATGATTGCTGGGACAAACAGATGGGAGCAATGGCAAAATAGTACTCGTAATGAAGGGATAAAGGTTAAGTAAAGAATGACCAAGTTAGATGAGGCTGCTCGTATGACGCGACTCAGATGAGAATGGACGATGAGAGATTACCTAGGTTAATAAATTCGGTTATGTAGGGTAAGATAAGCAAAGGTGGTCCTAGGAGACGATGCTTATGTTACAACGATTTGAAAGTGATAGGTGTAGAAGCAGAGGAAGCCTCAGTGCTAACTGCTAATTGGTAATCATGGAGTCGACTCATTCACACACTGAGGTTTGCAGACTAGATTGAACTTTGGAGTCTGAAATAAATATGAATGAAAGAGTTAATGAATGAACGACAGAATTTGACAGTAGCTGTATGAATGATACTAGATCAGGGAGACCCAATTTATAGTTCGTGGGCCTGAAACGACCTTTCATGACATTCCATCAACCTGCGGTTAGGTCAAACCCAGTCAATGCATGTGATTTAAGAAATTGAAAGTTTCGTCCGGTAGGTTCCATGGGTAATGCCCAGTACGTCACATCCAAGTATGACCCTAAGACTACTCTTGCTGGCAGTAATTTCCCTGTGGTGATTAAGCAGCGTTCCTTCAGGCACTAGGAACTTATCTCTCTCCAGAACAGCCTGAACCAGAAGAAGTTTAGTCTGAATCTGCCAGTGTTAGAATTATACAAGCAGCTTCAAGAAAGATATTTCAGAACTTGGGATAAATGAACTCATAGATTGTGGAGTTTCCTTTGTTCTAAATATACAGTATTTGCGAACAGACATTCTCAGTGATGAAGACCAAGTAATCGAGGTTGAAGGGCGCTTTACTAACCAACTTAAACAAGATATTTTGCAGTTGACGTAATAATAATATTTTTGTGACGTGCGCCCCCCTTGTTGTTTCTTTTATTTGACTCGCCATACAAAAGAACTTGGGTGTCCCTGCAATGGACGGTGTTTTTACTTATTGATAACCTCAAAATATGTATCTGGCCATTGAGGTTCATATTTTGCTCGTTCCGCAAAAACGATAGTCCCAAATTCGAGTTCTGGTCACGTCAAATCATGTTGACTCTTTGGTGAACATCTATATGTCTTGTAGCCTACTTCTGCTTGTACCAACACAACCAAATTCCTGGAAAGCTCATTTTATATTACACAAAAACGCATCCACCAATCTTAGAATAAAGGATAGATTTTTTTTTATTTTCATTAATATACGCTCTGCATGCTCCACTCGAGTCGTAGTACTACATGCCCTTATATTATAGATTATTATTATTATTATTATTATTATTATTATTACTGTCATTATAATTATTATGACTGGCTTCGTGGCTCAGCGGTAACGTTCTCGCTTTCTGGGCCCAAGGTTGCAGGTTCGTATCCTGGCGCAGTCAGCTGGCATTTGAGCGTGCGCAAATGCGAGGGAGCCGTGTCAGTAGTTTTACTGGCACGTTAAAGATCCCCTTCGGGGCAAAATTCCGGCACCCCGGCGTCTCTAAAAGCCAGAGTAGTTAAAAGGGACGTAAAACCAATAACATTATTATCATTATAATTATGTTAAAATTTGATACAATAGGCCTACATTACAAATACATCACAATATAACTACAAGAATTTCAAGGAACCAAGGTATGACAACTGAAACGATGGAAATTCCTACCCAAGAACTATCACTTTCACATATTTGTGACGAAATACGTTTTAACCTGTTGATGAAATTCCATGGACGCAGGCGATTAGGGTCGTTGAAATAACTACAGCCTTCTGCATTCGTTTATACAGCAAAGTTTATTTCAGGGTTTGAAGAAAGGTACATGGGATTATGTACGTACTCGAGACAATGATAGGAATGGGCTGTACTCGAGACAATGATAGGAATGGGCTTTACATGCTATTGTTTCTTGATGGGGCTCACCAGCCCGCTATATTTACTGATCATTTCAATCTGCTTTACATGGAGATTCTTGTTGTTGGGGATCGCAACATCAATCAAAGTGGCTTGCTTTGTCTTCTTACTGACAGCTACTAGATTTGGCTTGTTATGTGAACCGGAGTGATCGCCCAAGAAAGTCCAGTCCCAGTAGAGCTTCTATGCATTATGTTCAAAAACGCTATTCGATGTTCGTAAAATTGTGTTATAATAACTGAAATCACAACCTTAATTCTATTTCCTATCCATAAGCTGAATGGGAGACTGGAGGGGTCATAATCTTCTAACCGGAATTATTGACTACTGTATACAGTTCTCTTGATCATATTGCCAATTTAGGGGATGCTACTGTAGGTATTATTTTTCAGAGGCTATTTGAATTGGAGGACAGAGAGTCTTATAAGCTTATACGTATTTAATTATCACCCACTAAATAGTATACGATATGCTTCTTTGTTATGATAACCCAACATATTCTCAGACTAAAACAACGTTGGCTTCTGTTTCATGTCCAAAATTTGAATGAACTTCGGGAAGTCCAAAATAGCTTTGCATAATACTTAACCACATGACATAACGTTTTAAAGATCTTTGTTACGGGGGGGGGGCTACGCCTATAAGGATCCAAAAATCATGTATATTTCACTTTTTTCATTCCTCAGCAACAGAAAAAAATAGAGAACTGTAATTTGGTCTGCCAATCACACTATGCTCTGCCAATATGTTTGTGTATTTACAAGTCATATAGCGAATGCATTTCAGGAAATTAGGCATTTAAAATGGCCGCTGCATATTGAACACTTTCCACCGTTTCGCTAATATTTTACACAAAAAACAAGTCAACAAAAAAAAAAAGTCAACCCCTGGCACTATCCAGCCCATGACGGGCTAAGGCCGACCAAGCGACCGCTGCCCAGCCATTTGGCCTGCAGATATTGGGGTGACGCGTGATCAGCGCGTCGGGTCCCCTCGGCCGTTAATCTTGGTATTCGTGATCGGGGCGCTGTCTCACTGTCAGACAGCTACTCAATTATCCTCACGAGGCTGAGTGCACCCCGTTATTTTACACAAATATCATTGTTTTTCAAAAATTAATTTCTCATTATATTTACTAATGCAGTAGCTCAAGATTGACCTTGAATCAATGAAATGTATGAAGAAAAAATATTTAAAAAAAAAGCTTACAGTAAGGCTATATTAAAGTGTAACTTTTTTGCAAGTTTTTTCACTGAATATTTAAAAAAATAAGGAAACTCTGACATTTACAGCAACAGTTCTAGGTCATATCGTTCTTCCATATAAGATACACATGTATACTAAATTTCACTTCATTATCTTGAAAACACTGTCAGTTACTAAGGAAATGGGTTTGAAAATCCATAGTTACGGAAAACAAGCAACAAAGTTACCAATGTGTAGGAAAACATCTAAAACTCCCCTGCACGTTTTTGGTCATAACTTTAAAAGTAGTATACATAGCAAATAAATTGTTGCAGTGATTTGAAGAGAAAGGATCAATAAACGTAGAAAAAAATGACAAATGACAAATTTTGATTCTTATAGGTGTAGGTTCCCCCTTATGAGGATTGACGAAGATGTTTGTAACTAGATTTCAGATTCTATTCTGAGTTTGAGAGCGTGGGGAAAAATGTATAATGGTTTCCTCGAGAATGTTTGTGATTGGTAGATACATGAGCTTTAGAATATGCGTTCATGGAGCGTTGAATGCGTACGTATATTGATGTTCCCAACCATGGAAACGCTTGGCTGAAACGCTAGTTATTATCCCCTTGAACAGAAGGTAAACGTATGCGTGGCGCAACACGTTTCACATGGACCTGGGCTCAGAGCCAGACCTGCGGCTGATTGTTGAGGAACAATTAATTGTGAACACGCTAGCTACTGTTATATTAATGGAGCAGCTCTTTTCCTCATCAGTTATTGTTAATAATGAGCTCGATGTAATTTATAGCGTGCGACTCGTGTAAAACTAGACAATTATCTTGATTTATCACTGCCAACTAATTTGCATCGGTTAGAAAACAAGAATTTTCTAATGGATGAACAAAATACTCATTATAAACATTACAACATCAAGGATGTTAGTTGTTGTTGCAGTATTTAGGGTCTCAATACTGTGTGATCATCAGCTCTGAGTACCTGAATGTATAAGGATTTTTATGATAACCTGTATTATTGTGTGTGTAAACGCAATTGTGAGAGTCTGAGATTAGTGAAGTGGCCCGGGACATGAGATAAAGTAGCAGCCTGTCATTTGCTTAATGTGAGTGTGAAAGAGGGAGAAAGTAACATTCAGGATAATCACATTCAGAGCCGAGTTTGGAGCATCAGGGCCTTGCTAACCAGTTATGTGTGCAGCTCGGGTACACTAGTGAGTCAGTCACGGTTTCCAACCAAAATAACCCTTGTTATAATCCATTAAAATTTTATGTGACTTTAATTATGAGGAATATGAGTCCAAGGGACTGCTAACTTCTTGTGGATTAGCGAGGTCACATCCGTAGCTGAGTGTGATATTTCGTTATGCAAGTTCATAAGTTAGTAGTCGAACCATCTTAGAACTCTGGTTCAAATCCCACAGCTGATATTTGTCATCTTAAGTGTGGTTTTGTCGGTACCTTCGGGATCATTCCACACTCTCTGCAGGCAAATACAGGGATTTCACCTCATAATCCTTCATCCTGGACAATATCGGCATATTCACGCTAAAGAGCTGCTCAGAACATTCGGGTGGGCGTCATTTCTTTTTTGTTATGATGGTGGCGATATTCAACATGACACTGAGTTGTCCCGTGGTAGTGCTACCTCTGTACCAAAGGTGGTTTAATTTGGGTTCAGTTGTGTTTGATTTGATAGGGGGAATCGATTTGCACACATACATGGCTGCCATCTGCAAACTATTAGGATGATGTTCTTGTAGTTTGGTCAGAAGGTGCTTCCCACATAAAGGTATGTTGTTGCAAAATTTGGTAGGGATCAGATGATTAGGCTGGTCGTAATTTGATTTAAGCTTTTAACATGTGGGTGGCTGCCATTACGTTTCCGTCGAGATGGCGGCGATATAAAACTTGACACTGAGGTGCCCTTTGCTAGTACAACCTATGTACCAAATTTTGTCCAATTCAGTTTGAATTAATAGGGGGGGGGGAGGACAGACATGCAGAGTACACACACATACACACAAACTCACAGACACACAGACAGTTAGTTAGTTATTGTTGTTTTAAGGGGCGGAACTGTGAGGTCATCTGCCCCTAGACACACAGACAGACACACCATTTTTAATCCTGTGTTGCTCTCATAAGACAACTTTCATTTTTTGCAAAAATCGAAAGTAGGCTATAAACTGTATCTGGCTTTTTTACTTATTTTTTTGGTATTTATTGATTTATAACTACCCACACGTTATAATGTTAAGCATATATAGTGTGTATTTGCAATCGAAAATATTATATATATATATACTTACTAGCAGAAGTACCCATTCTTCGAACGGTCTTCGGTATTAATACCCAGAAGTTATCAACTGAGCTACTGTTGCAATGGTTAGGGGCTTGGAACCTGTTTGTAGACAAAGAAAAATGATTAGTTAAAATGTTCTCTCAAACTAAATTTACCTAACGTGTTCGTCCTGACGTGAAAATAAAATTGAAAACCTCGTGGACGAATCGCAATACACTTCACATACAAACTGACCATCACCGTTGTGTCAAGTCCCCAACCACAGGAAGACCCCTCTTTTAAATTATAAAGGCTTGTGGTGCATGAAAATTCAAGTTCTTTAGCCTCCAATGACCCAAATTCCTAAAAGCAGCAAGAAATACTATTTCAAATCAGGAGTTTTTGAAAATTATGTTGCTGTTCGGAGATATAATAGACCTTCTGTACGATATACCGCAGGTGTAAGTCGTGTGAAAAAAAATCTCGGGTACTCCTTGAACCCCTTAAGTGCATTGATGAATTTTACAGTTTTAGTTGGTTCCGTGATAACCTCCTAGCCATTTGCAAACTTTCACAGAAATGTAATAAATGGAGTGGCTTTACTCTTGCTGAAATAGATGGAAAGTTGGATGTCAACTGTTGTCATGGTTACTGGCTTGCATTCCTTCATTAGTTTATTAAATAAAATTAGTTTTATGGGAATATCTCAGAAACTGTTGGTTTTAGAGCCTTAAAATGTAGTTTTCGGGGACCCTTTACGGCTCTTTAGGGGCCCCGTAGTTTGTTTCTGACACCAAGGGGTTGAAAATGAACTTTGTCTCGTCGTTGTGCGCCATAATATAATAATAATATAACAATATAGGGATATGGATATAATAGACCTTCTGTACCATACCCGCACGTGTAAATCGCGTGAAAAAATTATAGAGCACCTTTTGACCCCCTTAAGCGCATTATATGTATTGATGAATTTTACAGCTTAATTTTGATCCGTTATAACCTTATAGCCGTTTGCAAACCTTCACAGTGATGTAATAAATGGAATTGCATAACGTCCTACAGAAAATATATGGACTTCTGAGATTGTGTTGCCATGGTTACCGGCTTGCATCCTTTCAGTAGCTTAATAAATGAAATTAGTTTTCTGGGAATATCTCAAAAACTGTTGGTTTTAGGGCCTTAAAATGTTTCGTTTCTCACATTGAGGGGCTGAAGATGAGCTTTATCTCACCTTTCTACGCCTATTTCAGCATGTATTTTAAGGGGGTAAGCCCCCTTTTATGAGAGGTATGGAGAAGAGTTACATCAATGATTAGTGTCGTGCCTCTGATGGAAATCTGTATCAAATTTTACGTTGATCCACCCAGCCGTTCTCGAGTTATAAGGACACGAAATTGTCCACAGACAAACAAACAGACATACAGACAGACAGACAGACAGACAGACAGACAAATATTTTATTTTTGCGCGCATCCGTCATAAAACAGTCCGAAACGCGCAAATATCGCAAATTTCCGTGGGAATTCGGAAAAAACAGACAAACTTTCATTTATATATATATACCTGCAGAAGTACCCGCTCTTCGAACGGTGTTCGGTATTAATAACCAGACCTTATCATTTGAGCTACGGTTGAAATGGTTAGGGGCTTATCAGAACGAAGTTAGGTTTCTGGGTATATCGCAGACACTGTTTATTTAAGGGTCATAAAATGTGGTTTTCGAAGACCCTTTATAGACTCCCTAGTTTTGTGTCACACATTGAGAAGCGCAACATATGCTTTGGTCGTCCCTCTAGGATATTGTTTATTTTTCACCTATTTTAGCATGTATTTTGAAAAGTTGTTCCTTATAACCACCGTTCTATGAGAAGTACGTTGAAGAGTTTTCTAAATGATTGGTGTATTGATTGACTCATGGTTACAATACCGAATTTTACGATGCTCCAAGCACCCCAACATTAATTATAGGCGTACATAAACATAAATATTGAACCCTTGCAAAGAAGCATATGAGACTCAATTTCGGGGGGTGTAACAGTCCATTTCGTAAAGTTGTTGTTAAGCGCTTCTTGTAACATGCAGGGTAACATATATCAAAATAACATGCATGAAAAAGTGAATACCAGGATTAAAACATATGAATTTAATAAACAGATCAACAAATTTACACTATTTACAACAACAACAAAAACAAGGTCTCCAAACGACACCCACTTGAATTAATAAAATTGCCAAACTAGGCCTGATCTCAGGAGAGATCGTAAACATCTGGACCAAATGTCCCAAATTACTGCAATGACATGTGCGTGTGCGGCTTTTCTACATGCGTTACGATGTGTACAAATTAATGCGAGATCCGTTACCATCCAGTAAACCTTCAGGGGACGAATCTGCATTGTCTTAGAGCTAGACAGACACGAGGAACCAACTAAACACTAATTAAACTAATCCGACACTTCCTACACTAAATAAAACAAAAATAATTTCCGCATGAAATTGGAATCAAAGAACTGCCGTAGCAAACAACATTAATGCCTAAAAATTAGGACTTTTCAAATCAACACAAGTAAATCAACACGTGACCAATCAAGAAAAATACATATATGGCCGCTTGCCATTTTTACAAGAGAAATACAAAATACACCCAACGGTATCACAACAGACAAAATCTAACAATATAAACAAATGAAATGAGTCACAGAAATCACTAGGCTCAAAGCCAACATTTACATCATAAAACAAACATTTTATTTCATACGATATGCGGTAATTCGTAACGGACATGGCGAACTCCCAATTTAATATTATGATCCAATGACCATTAAAAGAACAGGTTTGCTACAGATAGCTTACAGGGGTCAGTCGGTCAGCTGGACTGCCTAAACGATGAATCACCTGACATAGACGGGCGCAAAGTGGAATCTGCACATCTGTCAACCCACGTGTCAATTACCTCGACCTGCCGTAGCAATGGCTCGAGTCTCGAAGAAGCGTGCTCCTAAAAGCACATAATATCCGTGTGTGTGTCAAAATCAAATATCTTAGCATTTCCCAAGGAAATCCAAGAATCAGCACAGGACAAGGTACAGTAGCCTCGAAGAGCGCTCTGCCTTTCCATAAAAATACAACCACAATATTTGAGGGCGGTAGACACATTCTACCCCTCATCACGAAGAATCAATAAACACACCTTGACACAATCCACACACCAGAATCACACGTATGGGTTTAACAGAAACCTGAAATAAAGGACATAAAATATTTTCCACCGACTTACGCTCCCAATCTAGTCCGTGACTAAAGAACCTGAAAAGGCATCTCAAAAAACTCAAAAAATATATAACTAAGGTGTTCTACAGTGACATCTTAACTTGTTGCGCTCGGCAACCCTAGTATGAATAAAAACCTGTTCGTAAAACATCTAATAACTTTTACCCCCTTCTCTTACTAAAAATGAATTTGAATAAAAGCACCATTTATCGACCAGGAAGAATCTCGCATTCCCATGAATAAAATCAAAATACACGCGCCGTGCATACTAATAATGACTCATAAGAAAAATATACAATCAAACAAACATTTAGGCCACGTGCCAACGTACATTTAAATATAACAGTGTCGGCGCACGAAAATCTAAATACACAAGAAAAACAATGAATAAAATATTTACAACGTTCCCGTGTCTAATCTAGCTACATATTGAATAAATCAATGGTTTGTACATCACCGTGCAGCTTGTAGAATATCAACCTCCATCCCAATGCATTTCCCCACGGGAAATCTACACCTTCATCGTCGACGTTCTGGTAGAGGTGTAGCACATCATTCCACCAATCGACCTTCCTGTAGACATCTTGGCGTTGCATCTTGGAAAGTAATGTTCAAAGTTAGTATTCTACCTAGCTAGAATCGCTATGAGCTACTGACTTTCACTCAAAATCTCCTGGGCGATTACTCAACGTTGAACTGGCCCCATCTAAGCATTTGCTTACTTCACACGCACATATACATCACACAAAATATAACACAAAATTTACAGAAAATATTACAATCTTCGTCCACCACGCAACTGGCTTTTAACAAGTCTCACAAATTAGTCTACCGCGTAGCGCTTATCTCAACTAGAGATCTCCCTCCGCTAGGCCTGAACTCTGCTCCCAAGAGCACAATAAAATGTTCGTTCAGACAGACGTGAAGTATGCTCACTAGAGCCTGATAAAATCGTGTCTCAAACTGGCGTGAACGATGCTCCTCAAAGCCCGATAAAGTTGTGTGTCAAACTACTCATCACCGATCAATTTATTAGAAACTGACAGAAAGGGGTGGAGTGGGGGCAATCTGTGAAAATAATCTGTAATTTTCAACTCACAGACTTGGGACTAGTATCAAACTTCTTCTTTTCATTTAAACGTCTCAATGCACTCATGCGGAATCCTATCGCATCGGCGGTTCTTCATACACGTGTTTTTAGCGCCTTTTGTATGGTACGCAAATCTCCGCGTGGTTTAGGCATCCTCTCTCCTGATTCGCTGATTCAATCGTGTATCGGTTGGAAATTCATTTCTGGCACGCCCATAATGACGCCGACTTGGATGCGCGTTCACCCTGAATTTGTCCTTGAACTCGGCTTAGCTGGTCATCCCCAAGAATAACTACCACGCTACCTCTGTTGCAAGCGTTGCGACACACTACCTGTCTTTCCCTTGTCAATCTCAAACATGCTCTGCCTGGATATCAGTAATAATAATAATAAAAATCATGAAGACTTATTGATCGGCAAATCAATAAGGGTTCAATATATATCAACCACACAGTATCAAACAAAATCATCTTTACAATGAACCCGTTTGTCGACAAAAGTATGATTACTTAAAATGTGCTCTCAAACTAAATTCACCTAACGTGTACTTCCTGACGTGACAATAATATTGAAAACCTCGTAGACGAAACGCCATATATGTCAATTTAAAACTGACCCTCACCGTTATGGAAAGTCCCCATCCCCAGGAAGACTCCCTCAATAAATTATAAAGGCTTGTGGTGCATGAAAATTCGGGATTTTTAGACTCCAATGGCCCAAATTCCCAAAATCTGCAAAAAACACTATTCCAATCCAGGAATATTTGAAAATAATGTTGCTGTTTGGAGATTTAATAGACCTTCTGTACAACATATCGCACGTGTAAGTCACGTGTAAAAATTCTAAGGTACCCGATGACCCCCTTAATCGCATTGTTAAATTTTACAGTCTATGTTTGATTCCACGATAACCTTATAGCCATTTGCAAACTTTCACAAAAATGTAATAAATTGAGTGGCATTGCTTCTTAAAGAAATAAATGGAAGGTTGGATGTCACCTCTTGTGATACTGTTGTCATGTTTACCGGCTTGCATTACGTCATTAGTTTCTCCTTGTTCTTCTTCTTCTTCATTTGGATGGGCCAGCTAAGGACCACGACGTTCAACTTTTCAGTTTGGCGAGGGACTTGATGTTTGCCCAATGTTCGCGCATTATCTGGCTATGTTTCTCCTTTCTCTCTTTTGTCCAGATGATGCCGGTTTTCTTACAGGGTGTCTGTCCTGAAAACTCTTCTGTTTAAGTATCTTTCTGAGATGCGATCGGCTTCGAATATCACATTTCATTATCTTCAGTTCTTGGATATCCTTGTTAACTACTGTTAGCGACGGTGTCAAGCTCTTTCCATTCCCCCAGTAGTTGAGAAGCCGGTTGGTTAGTCTTGTTGGGTTCATCCATGACACATGTCCGTAGAAAGCAAGACGTCTCTTCCTGGCCACATCTGTGATTTTCTCAGTATATTTATATAGCTCCTGATTTGGTGTTCTTCTGTACTCGTCATCTATTTATTAGTTTATTAAATAAAATTAGTTTTCTGGGAATATCTCAGAAACGTAGTTTTAGAGCCTTAAACCGTAATAGCCTCCGAGCCACCGAGGGGCTGAAAATGAGTTTTGTCTCGTCCTGGTTTCATAATATAATAATAATCATAATAATAATTGATTAATATAGGGATAGCGATATAATAGACCTTTAGTACCACACCCGCCCGTGTAAATCAAGTGAAAAAATTCAAGAGTATCCCTTGACCCCCTTAAGCGCATTATATACGTATTGATGAATTTTACAGCTTAAGTTGGTTCCATGATAACCTTATAGCCGTTTGCGAACGTTCACAGTAATGTAATAAATGGAATGGCATTGCGTCTTATAGAAATAGATGGACTTCAGAGAATGTGTTGCCATGGTTACCGGATTGCATTCTTTCAATAGCTTAATAAATGAAAATAGTTTTCTGGGTATATCTCAAAAACTGTTGGTTTTAGGACCTTAAAATGTGGTTTTCGGGGCCCGTAGGGCTCCCGAGTTTTGTTTCTCGCATTGAGACGCTGAAAATGAGCTTTATCCCGTCTTTCTACGCCCATTTCAGTATTTATTTTAAGGGGGTAGGCCCTCTTTTATGAGGGGGCGTGGTGGCTCAGCGGTCTAGCTGTATGCCTCTCACCAAGGTGGTCCGGGTTCGGTTCCCGGTCAATGCATGCGAGATTTTCGAAGTGAAATGCCATGTCCTGTGGTTCGGATTCCACGTAAAAAGGAGGTCCCGTGGCTCATGATCTCTAGATTAACGGTCACGTTAAACTACAAGCTTCCTTCCTTGCTTTTTCCTATTTTATGAGAGGTATGGAGAAGAGTTACATCAATGATTACTTTCGTGCCTCTCATGGACATCTGTACCAAATTTTACGTTGATCCACTCAGCCGTTCTCGAGTGATACGCGTGCAAAATTGTACACAGACAGACAAAAATTTTGTTTTTGCGCGCAACCGTCATAAACCAGTCTGAAACAAGTTAATAACTCAAACTTCCGTAGAAATTCAGAAAAAACAGACAAACTTCCATTTTTATATATAGAGGGATAGAGATAACACCACATATTTTAACACTCGAATACAGCGATTAATATTCGTTGACCTTGATGCGCGGTAGAGTCTATTGTTGTTGTTGTTTTCGACGTTGATCCTTTAATGGGTTTGCGGCGTCATGATCTTGTAGCCCCGTTTACTTGGGTGTGTGTACAAGTTGTCTGATAACCTGTGTCACTGTGATATCTGTAGGCTTACTGGTGTGTGTACGTTTATACGAGGAAGGATTTGGGTAGGAAGCTGTTGGTGTTGTTTCATTTAAGATGCATGGACATCATGGTCATTTAGCCCCGTGTACTTGGGTGAGTGTTGAATTTTGTCTGATAATCTGTGTTATTGTGATGGCTGAATTAGAGTGTGTATATATATAATATTCAGGTGAGGATTCAATCCATCAAGGTTTAATATCCATATAACACGTTGTATTTCAACAAGCTACTACAACCAGCATTCAATAAAATTATAGTCCTTGAAAAGGAAAATGAGTCATAACTATACCCATGCATTTAGGAGAAAGTAGGCTATATGTTCTTCACTGAACATTTTGTTATTTCTTCTGTCCTATTCAAACGATCTTATGTAACTCTCTGCTATAATATTTAGCAACCTAAATACAACTCTTTATGTCTGCACATGAAACAATATACCTAGGTAACATAGTAGCCTCGTGAAATATTTCACATAATCGCAATATTAGTTTCCCTTTTTGTACCAGTAAAATTTTAAACCATTTTTCCTTATATAAATGGAGTAAACAAATCCACGATATGCTTGGAAAGACAAACGTATGACCCCCTTCTTTCCCTGTTCTCTGTTTCATGTTTCCACGTATACTTGGATCTAAATCATTGTTTTTAAAACCACCTTATCCATTGTATAGGACCAGGAAATATGCTCTCATTTACATGAAAGAATTAAAATATTAAACAAGTAGTTCCGTGATGAACTAAGTAGCCTATTTTGTTGTTGATCTTTCGGGATTTTGCGGCGTCATGGTCTTTCAGTTTGATTGCTGTAATAGAGAAACTTCTAAATATTTCGGATGGTCACCATGTTGGATTGTTATATATGTAGGGCATAGAGTTATGAACTATTGCATGAGGATTATTTCGTAGGTGTATGCCTATTATTCAAACATCAATCGCATGATTGGGACACAAGAAAGAAAGCGAGATTTTAAAACGTCGCACACCCGCCATCTGTGGAGATTTGAGTTTTAAATATTTGCCCTATACTTAATCACAATGCCCCAAGAGCTATTAATATATTTAACTGGCGGTAGAACTTTGGAATGGATACGTCCAGTAGAATATATGAAAATAGGCTGTTTAGTTCTTAATGGAACTACTTTAATGTACACTTTAGTTTAAGGGGGCCTCCCACACCGCGAGTGGGAGTTTTCGCACACAGTTGAGAATTAAATAATAACTTCACTAATATGTAACATAGAATTACGAAAACTGATATACTTATAGTCAGGACATGGGATTTCATTTGATATATAAATGGGAACAGTATATAAAGTATTGCGTGATATATTGACAGGACAATATTTGTGATATTTAGCCTATTATCATTTATGAAGAAATAGGCTTATGAGACCAACTTTTGTCCGTGTGTGTGTGTATATGTGTGCGTGTGCGTATGTGTGTATGTGTGTGCGTATGTGTGTGACCCCCTAATAACATCTAAACGGCTGGAGCGATTAACCTGTTAACTACAGAACAAACATGGCAGCCAAGCGAGGTTGAAACATTTAAATAGACATTTCTCGTGATTTAACCATCCAAACCGCAATGAAACTTGGTACACCAAATATTTATATAAATTGTAATGCACTGGCATCAAAATTTAGTTCAATTGTTTACATAACCTGAAGATAGCGGCTGTGTGAAATATTTCGTCGGCATTCTATATCTCCGAAACTATTACCGATATCATCCTGAAATTTTGTACGGTGCTAGTGGTCACTACTAAAAGTTTACCTATGAGACCTTCAAAATCCTGTTAACTACAAAACGAACATGGTGGCCAAGCAAAATTGAAATTTTTAAATAGACTTTCCTCGCGACTTATGCATCCAAACGCAATGAGCCCGGGTACAGCAAATGTTTATACACATTGTAATGTACCTGCATCTAATGTAGTTCAATTGTTTACATAATCTGAAGATGGTGGCGGTGCGAAATATTTCACCGGCATTCTATATCTCCGAAACTATTACTGATAAGAGCCTGAAATTGTGTATGGTGATAATGGGCACTATTTATTGTTCCCTTATGAGACATTGAAAAATCTGTAATTTACAAAACGAACTTGGCGGCCAGGCGAATTTGAAATACACACATCAAAAAAAGTTTTGCATCACCTCGGTTCCAAGAGTTCCGGAACCGTTAAATACAAAGGGAATAGAGATCAACACAAACAACATTTCAGCTCGTTTTATTGCTCATGAGAACCACACATTGCATGTTGTACCATCATACAGCTAGACATTCAGCATTTGTGGTCCAGATTGCAGTACACACCACTACCTCTAATACCCAGTAGCACGTCCTCTTGCATTGATGCATGCCTGTATTCGCCGTGGCATACTATCCACAAGTTCATCAAGACACTGTTGGTCCAAATTGTCCCACTCCTCAACGACAATTCGGCGTAAATCTCTCAGAGTGGTTGGTGGGTCAAGACGTCCATAAACAGCCCTTTTCAACATATCCCAGGCATGTTCGATAGGGTTCATGTCTGGCGAACATGCTGGCCACTGTAGTCGAGCGATGTCGTTATCTTGAAGGAACGCATTCACAAGATGTGCACGATGAGGTCGAGAATTGTCGTCCATGAAGACAAATGCCTCTCCAATATTCTGCCGATATGGTTGCACTATGGGTCGGAGGATGTCATTCAGGTATCGTAAAGCCGTTTCGGAGCCTTCCATGACCACCAGTGGCGTACGTCGGCCCCACATAATGCCACCCCAAAACATCAGGGAACCACCACCTTGCTGCACTCGCTGGACAGTGTGTCTAAGACGTTCAGCCTGACCAGGGTGCCTCCAAACACGTCTCCGACGATTGTCTGGTTGAAGGCATATGCGACACTCATCGGTGAAGAGAACGTGATGCCAATTCCGTGGGGTCCATTCAGCATGTTGTTGGGCCCATCTGTACCGCGCTGCATGGTGTAGGGGTTGCAAAGCTGGACCTCGCCATGGACGTCGGGAGTGAAGTTGCGCATCATGCAGCCTATTGCGCACAGTTTGAGTTGAAACACGACGTCCTGTGGCTGAACGAAACGCATTATTCAACATGGTGGCATTGCTGTCAGGGTTCCTCCGAGCGGCAATCCGTAAGTAGCGGTCATCCACTACAGTAGTAGCCCTTGGGCGGCCTGAGCGAGGCCTGTCATCGACAGTTCCTGTATCTCTGTACCTCCTCCATGTCCGAACAACATCGCTTTGGTTCACTCGGAGACGCCTGGAAACTTCCCTTGTTGAGAGCCCTTCTTGACACAAAGTAACAATGCGGACGCGATCGAACTGCGGTATTGACCTTCTAGGCATGGTAGAACTACAGAAAACATGAGCAGCGTACCTTCGTCCTGGTGGAATGACTGGAACTGATCGGCTGTCGTACCCCCTCCGTCAAATAGGCCCTGCTCATGCATGGTTGTTTACATCTTTGAGCAGTTTTAGTGACATCTATGAACAGTCAAAGGGACTGTATCTTGGATACAATATACACAGTCAACGTCTATATGCCGAAGATCTGGGAACCGAGGTGATGCAAAACTTTTTTTGATGTGTGTATTTTAATAGACTTTTCTCGTGAATTATCCATCTGAGCGCAGTGAAACATTGTACAGTAAATGTTCATACACATTGTAATGCACTGGCATCAAATTTAGTTCAATTGTTCACATAACCTAAAGATGGTGGCTGTGCGCAATTTGAAATTTTAGATTTATTTCTTGTGTATTAATTATGCGATCGAAGTGAACGTTGTAATAATTAACCTACGCAAACATCGTCATCTCATAGTACATAACTCTATGGCCTACATTTATCAAAATCGAACATAGCGACCATCCGAAATATTTAGACGGTTCTCTATATCTACGAATCTATTACAGCAATTAAACTGAAATTTTGGATGTTTATAGAGGCAATTAACATAAGGAGGATATATGAAATTAGGCTGTATATTTCTTCACGGAACTACTTGTTTTCAACGATATGAATCATAAAGAACACGATTTAACAAAAAATACCAGTCAGAATGGAATGAAATTCTTTTCAAGTAATATGAACACAAGAATACCAAGGATGAAACTCATTCATGAAATTATATTCAAAAATAATTGAGATATGCTTGGAAAATGAAGCAAAAAACCTGTTGAATTTTTGGAAAGAAAATTAAATATTTTAAAGAACATACTATTTACATATGGCATTCATGGTGGTTCATCCTCGGTATTCGTGTGTTTTGTTTACATGAAAAAAAAAACATTCCATTCTGACTGGTATTTCTTGTCAAATCGTGTTTTTTGATTCATAGAGATTTAAAAAATCACAAATAATGTATTTCAATAAATCACGCAAAACATGACATACTGTTCCCTTTTATATATCAAATGAAATCCCTATGTCTTGACTATAAGTATATAAGGTTTCATAATTGTTTGTTACATATTAGTAAAGTTATTATTTAATTCTTAAATGTGTGCGAAAACTCCCACTCGTGGTGTATGAGCCCCCCTTAACTTACTTATCAAGTTGCATTCGTACGCTTTCACTTGATGCGTGTCCAATAGACAATGCTTACTTACATACAGACGAACTGGAACAAATCCCTTCAATGTATGTAAGTTACATAAAGAAATTTGAATTCAACTCAACTAGAGATTTCCAGGATTACAATTTACCCACAAGTCTCTTCGCTGCTTAACCGTTTTCACTAATCTTTGCGGACTAACTTGTATAAAACTTTGGAATTGACGAATCGCGTAATTCATTTCTACCGATGGGGCAGAGAGAAACTCTGGTTTATTCACCAAGAAACGTACTTTAGTGCTTGTGATACAGTGTTACTACATTAATTTCACTCATTCCAAATTTTGCGAAAGGTAGTTCCTATATGTACGTGCCAGTATGACTTATACATCTTAAACTACTCTGCGTTAGGATATAAACTGGTAAGCTTTCTCACTTGCTATTGTAATTGGGGAACTGCCTGTTGGGGAAATAAATAAATATATTTAAAAATGAAATATCCTTAACTGTATAAAGTAGGTGCACAACAATCTCAGTTATAGTAGATAAGAGAATGGCAAGTTACCATAAAGCTTCAAATGAAACGTTTGTAAGTTTGGAAATCCACATAATCCACAGAGTACACAAGAAAATGCCAATGAAGGTCGTAGTTTCCCATTCTACTGAATATCAACATTGCAATACTTTTGAAATAGGTATAATTTTGCATGTTCCATGATCGAAAGGAGCAATAGAGGAAAGCCCTTTATGGCCTAAATCGGAGGAGCACGTCCGTTACAGAAGTAATTACTGTAAGTAATGTCATGCAAGCAACGAGACTTGGCTACAACCTGTATAACAAGTTCACTAATAACAGGGGAGTAATTAATATATGTAGTGCACATGATTACTAATTGTGTTTCCCAAGGTCTGCGCATGATGGTTCACTAAACTGCACTATATTCGGGTTACTACGTCTTACTTAAGACTGAAACTTGGAGAAGAACAAGCGACGTTTTATATAACAATAGCAACCCGACCCGGCTTCTCCCGGGAACAGTTATGAATGCAATACGTGATAAGCGCTTTTTCCAATGTAAACGAAAAACGACCAATATCCGTTTTACGTCTCGGCATGATGGGTTAAAATCACTGACTGGACTACTAATTATATTATCATGGAGATGCATGTGCAACAAATTAATGTCAGACGTAATTTAAATATGGCGAGGTTCATGAAACACAAACGCCTGTTCCGTTCAATCTTAACTTGACTGTGAATTTTGCGGAACGAAAAGTTCACAGGCGAAATAAAGAAAGGCCGAGTTGCACTTCCAGGGAAACTCCAAACACAACCACTCTTCTCTAAAGTTTTTAACTCAACGCGACTCGACAGTTTGCTGCTGGCTGTATCTGGGTCAATAAGCTCGTCCGCTAGCTAAGCTGTAACTGGGGTGATAGACTCGCCCCTAGCTAGCTCGTGAACTGTCGCCTCGGTAACTTAATGGAGATTATTGGAAGAAATGAGAACGTAATATCACTTATAGTAGGTGATGAATTGAAGATAGAGATGTGCTCACCCGGGCATTTCTGTAGAACTTTTCATGCTGAACAATTCGTACACTCATAGTATATAGATATTTTTAAATGTTTGCCCAGCGTAAGCTTAAAAAGCGCACGGACGCCAGTTATTTTTTTCGACCGTTTCACTTAAATCGTTAGTGCTTGAGTTCCTTTGGTCATAAATAAATTATTTTCTACAGAAACCTACCTCGTGATATCCTTTACAGAATGGTGAAAACTGCATCAAAATCCATTCAGTAGTTCTCGAGATACACGTATCATCCAAGAATCGGGGACTTCGTTTTATACTAACGAGGGAATTATTCCAGCTCGAACGACAAAAACCAACTGAAAGTGGGTTTAAAGTATACAGTTGTACCTATGTCAGTAGCTATCTATACCATTCATCTGTAAAAGTACGTGTTCGGTCGCCAGCGCCATCTGAGTATGTGATAATGTGATCACAGTGGCATTTGAGTTTGGACTATTGCAATGCGGGAGCATTGTAAATAATGGAGTATGTCTACATGTTGCCCTTGTTAATGGTGCGTACTGTTCCATTCCGCTGTTTCTTTTATCACTTCATTGCAACTCCACATTTACACTCGACGTCGAATGAAGGACAACACATTATCTTCTATTGTGGGAAAGATGACTATGTCAACACGGTACTGCATGTGTTAAGATTTCTTGTTGCAAGCAAATGTTCAGCCTTTTGCCAGATGATAGTGCACCACATCTGTTTCTTGTTAATATAATGGTCCGAATTTCCTGTTGCACGGTAGTTTCTGCTGCGAATTGTGTTTCTGAAATCTTTTTGTAATGTTACCACATACAGTAAATGCTAAAGGTCTAACCAATTGCTAGTAATGGATTATACCTAATATACTGTAATGGTCCGAATTGCCTGTTGTACGGTAGTGTCTGCTGAGAATTGTGTTTCTGCAATCTTTGGACGCCGTAACTTTCAAACATTGATTGCACACTAATGCGGGGTTTTACAGATAAATGCCCGTGATGGGTAGTAGAACAGAAATATCTTCGTATGTTAAGCTCACTGCCAGTCAGTTTTAGCCGTTCGAGCTGGGGTACTTCCCTCGTAAGTAGAGATTATACGCAAATCAGTATAATTTAATATAATATAATCCCCCTTCCGTGCAATCTTAAATTGACTGTGAATTTTGCGGAACGAAAAGTTCACAGGCGAAATGAGAGTTGAACTTCAAGGAAATGGCGAGGTGAATGAAACACAAATCCCCCTTCCATCCAATCTTAACTTGACTGTGTTTCACAGGCGAAATGAAGAAAATCCCAGTTGCACTTCCGGGGAAAATCCAAACACAACCACCATTCTCAGAAGTATTAACTCAACACGACTCAACGGTTTGCTGCTGGCTGTATCTGGGGCATTAGGTTCTCCCGCTAGCTAGGCTGTAACAGGGATGATAGACTCGCCCTTAGCTAGTACGTAAATTGTCGCTTCAATAGTTGAATGGACATGATTGTAAGAAATTAAAACGTAAAAACACTTATAGTGGGCGATGTATTGAAGATTGAAATATGCTCTCTCGCGGACTGTTTCGTAGAACTTTTCATGCTGAACAATTCATACACTCATCGTATTTAGATATTTTAAAGTTTTGCCCAGCGTAAGCTGACAAAGCGCTCGGACGCCAGGTTTTCTTTTCGACTTTTCCACTGAAATCGTTACTGCTCGGCTTCCTTTGATCATAAATAATTTTTTTCTACAGAAATCATCCTCGAGATATCCTTTACAGAATGGAGGAAACCGCATCAAAATCCATCCAGTGGTTCTCGAGTTTACCCGTAACATCCAAGAATCGGGGACTTTGTTTTATACTAAGTAGATATATATGTGGGAAGGGATTTTGACAAGCGAATAAACCGAACACGTCTTGTAGTAATTTTAAGTATAAAAACTGTATTTACACATAAGATCACAACAGATGAGATTGCACAGAACTTAGCGTGACTTCACTCGACACAAAACTGTTACACTGTTCGTCTTTCTTTCTCGCGACTTCCCCTCGACTCCTCTACGCGGCGCCACCAGGCGGTGCCAAGACTGGCGGGAAACCCAAAAACGGTTTAACATATTCCGATTCCCACAATCGGCCATCCTGCAGATCATCCGCCTCGGATGATGAGTAGTCTCCAGCCCAAGTAGATTTTGTCCATCACAGAACTTGAAGAGGATACCATCCTGCAGGGTGTAATCCTTGTATGGCTTCGTCTTCAGGTGCTCCATGATCGCACACAGACCTTCATCAGCTTGCTGAGCTCGTTTCAGCCAGGCAAGGAGTCCATCGACGAGACCGTAGAGGACCATGGGATGGAGACTCAAGGCATCGGCGTGAGGGATTCTCGCACCTGGTCTATGCTCGATCGAGTAATCAAACTCCTCTAACATCATGGCCCACCTTGCAACTCTTGGAGTGAGGTCCTTCTTGTCCATCATCTTCTGGAAGGCAGAGCAGTTGGTTATGATCTTGAACTTTATTCCAAGCAGGTACACTCGGAGCTTTTTCAAGGTCGTCACCACAGCTAACACCTCAAGCTCGTAGCTGCTGTACCTTTCCTCCTGTGGTGTAGTCTTCTTGCTCAGATATTGAACAGGATGCAGTTGACCATCGTCTGGGAAACGTTGCAGTAGCACTGCTCCATAACCATACTTGCTTGCATCAGTATGGACTTCCGTCTTGTAAGCCGAGTTATGTATTTTGAGGACTGGATCTTCGGATAAGGCTTTTTTCAGACTTGTCAATGCAATCCTCTGTTCTTGCACAACGTTGAATACACCGGTTGACTTCAACAGATCACTGAGCGGCTTTGCAATCTTGGCATAGTTTGGGATGTACTTCCGGAAATATCCGAAAAGGCCCAAAAAGCTGTGGACTTCGGCTAGCAACTTGGGTTCTGGATAATGTTGAACTGCGGCTGCTTTCCTAGGAGATGGTGAGACAGTTCCATCTTCTACAACGTGTCCTAGGAACTCAATTTTCTTTTTCAGGAACTGGCACTTCGAAAACTTAATATCCAGATCATGAGTTTCAGCTACCTCTATTACTTGCCCAAGCTTCTCGGCATCGTTTTCATCTTTTGCTGGGATTACTACGTCGTTCATGTACAACAGGACGGTGCCGGCTTGAATCTGTTCTCTGAATACGCAGTTGATAAAGTGTTGGAACACAGGAGACGAGTTGCAGAAACTAAATGGAACTTTCAGGAACTCATATTGGTCTGAATGTGCCACAAAGGCCAATTACCTTCTGCTCTCTTCCTTGACTCCAACGTGAAAACATCCATTTCGTAGGGCATCACTCAGCTTTTCCATGACGACATCAATGAGTGGTAGTGGGTATCGATCTTTGACAGCTTTTCGATTTACTGGACGGTAATCGACGCACACCCTCGGAGACCCATCTTTCTTCCACACAACTACCACTGGACTAGCGTACTCAGACATACTGGGTCGGATGATGCCATCTTGGAGCCACTGCTGCACTTGCTTCTCTACAATCTCTTTCACAGCTGGCGATAAGCGTCTTGGGTGACTGTATATCGGTTCTTCTTGTTTCATCGTGATGCTCATCTCAACGGTGGTACACTTCTCCTTGCGCGGCGAGTGTTCATTGACCATCTTTCTGTTTCTCAAAACAGCCTCTTCCGATGCCTCTCCTATGTCCAACTCCTCGGCTGCTATCACGTCGATTCGGTACATGTACGCTTCTGATATCTCCTTGGACATCATGACACCGGTTTTGCTGATGGTAGTTACGGCTTGGTTCAGCAAGTCGTTACCGACGATAGCTGGCAACTTGAGTACATCTCCAGACACCACATAGAAATCAGTCAAGTAAGTGTCGTCGTCAACCTGGACGTCAGTTGTAAAATATCCTAGGGGTGGCACCTCACTATCACCGAAACCCTTAAGTACTATGGCGGTCGTCTTCAGCTCGGGATCGCCCATCGCTGCATAAATGTCTTCACGGATCAGATTGATTGGGCAGCCCTTGTCCACCAATCCGTCGATCCTCTGGCCCTGGAGCAACAATTCCTTCATCTTCATATTCGACTTGGTTCCCAAAGCGACGTTCACTGTCTTCTTCTCTCCATTCTGCTCAAGGTTTGGGCACTTGGAAGCTATGTGTCCGAAGCTGCTGCAATTGAAGCACCTTGGACCCTGACTCTTGTGAGGACATTCTCTGGACTCATGACTGTTCTTCTGACCACAATTGTAGCATGTCTTTACAGACGATATCTGCTTCTGCCTGTTGTCTTCCCTTGGTGTATGTTTGTTTGTCGTCTTCTCATTTTTGTCAACTTCTGGGAGTTTCGTGCGTAAGCTCTCTCATAGATCTTCAACTTGTCCTTGAATTCCTTGATGTCCCTTGCTCCAGACAGAATCATCTTGGATCCAGTGTCATCCTCGATGCCATCGATGACGTACTGTATCAACGATTTATCATCGATTGCCGACCTGCTGGCTATTTCTCAAAGTCCTCAATCCAACGTCGCACCGGATAGTTCTCGCTGCCGTCATAGGTTCTGACAGAGCCCTCTACATCGCGGAAAGTTAACGTAAACTTGTGTGGGACTCCCTGGTTTGCAGTGTGCCACGAGTCCACCACGTCCTGGTCGACTTCCCCTCCACTTGAGCTTTCTTCTCCAGTCTTCGATTTGGGTTTGGTCTTTTTTATGTTTTTATGGTTAGGCCTACCTCGTATTGCTTTGGAGACTTTCTGGTCTTCGGACGAGCTAGATGAATCCGATGATGATCCTGACGTGATAGAGGTTGAATGTTTCATGGATTTCATCCCAGCCATTTTCTCCTTTAACTCACATAATTCTTCCGCCAGTGCTTCGTTTGCTTCCTTCATCTTGATCACCACATCTTTCGTTTTACCAGTCTCTTCTTCTTCCTCTTCATCTTTAGGCATCCCCAGCCTAGAAAGGTTCATTAAGTTGTCACAGACGCGCTGCACAAGCACGGCTTTCTCTCCGGTATATTCAATTTTTAACACTGTGCAAATGGCAATCAGGTCAGCCTCGGTAAATTCGGTCTCAATGAATTTCAATTTCACCAGGTGTTCTGGTGAGTCACGTTCAAACTCGAATCCTGGGAATTCTCTTAAGCGCTGCCTGTTCTTTCGATCACGTGGCAGTTTTTCGAAAATGAGGTTATGTAACGTCTTAATCACGGCCGTGGGCGCCGTCTTAATGTTATTATTCACTTTTTCAATATCTTGTAAACACGCCACTTTGTCCGCCATTTTTATTTGTATTTCAGCACTCGCACCCAACACTATTCTATTCGTCGTCTTAGGCTTCAGGATCCTGGAACTCGTCTTTTGTAGCCTGCTCGAACCACCACGTCTTTGGAAGTTGAACAGCTGCTCGTCTTGTGTATTCCACGGACCCACGTCGTCGTCGTAAATCTTGCCAGAAAAATGTCAATTCACGCCTTGGTTTTATCGTTGTAACCAAAATTGCCGTTCCCCACTCAAAATCCTTCGTATCCCGGACGAGCCCCCAAGATGTGGGAAGGGATTTTGACAAGCGAATAGACCGAACACGTCTTGTAGTAATTTTAAGTATAAAAACTGTATTTACACATAAGATCACAACTTAACGTGACTTCACTCGACACAAAACTGTTACACTGTTCGTCTTTCTTTCTCGCGACTTCCCCTCGACTCCTCTACGCGGCGCCACCAGGTGGTGCCAAGACTGGCGGGAAACCCAAAAACGGTTTAACATATTCCGATTCCCACACACACACACACACATATATATATACATATACAAGAGTTCAATATATATATATATATATATATATATATATATATATTGAACTCTTGTAAAGAAGCGTAATGAGACTCTGAATCGGGGAAGTGTTTCGGTCTATAGGGTGGTTGTTGGAAATAAGTTTGCTTTTTATATTATACAAGGTAACATAGAGTAAAATAAAATATCACAAAGAAAAGTGAAGCCAAATTTAACAAAAACAATTTAATAACAGATCAAATAATCAAATAAACACAAATAAAACACGTCAACTCCCTTAAATTTACACAAAGTTAACCATGAATTAAATCAATATCTCTTTAAAGAGATAACAATAAAATCAGGACGTGAAACTTTGTCCTGTAATTCCTTCAACCATGTGCGTGGTATTGTGACGATGTGTGCAGAAATGATTAAGTATAATGATACGTGAATCGCAACTATCAGGCAAGCGGTCAATCCGCCAATACGTATTTATGTGAAGATAGACTGGCACTTGGGTACATAACACAACTAACAAAATGACATAATAATAGCCGACACTCACTATTCTTAATTAATTACACTTAGATTCCCGCTAGAAATCTTGACCACGTGCCAGAGCACTAACAAGCTGCCTTAAAACAGGACTTCACAAAAATAACCAAGGTAACGTGCGTGACCACTCCACACTGACAACAAACACAGGTAACCGAATATCATCTTTAAATAGACACAAGAGGTGTCAATCCCAAATCATAACACTATATGAATAAACCAGAAAATCACAATGCCAAACGACGATTATTTACAACAACAAAATTTTAATTTTGACGGGACGCATGAATTTACAGTCTAGGCATGGAGAACAATCCCCTTTAACTCAAGTCCAAAAAACAGGCAGTCTAATTTAAGCATCTGGGTCACGGACTGAGCCGGCCTCCCCAACCATCATTAGTGAGTCAAATCTTAGATCCATGCGCTACCGTGAAACGTCGCCTGTCAATCATCCAGTGTGTACAATAATTTCTCGGGTCACTCCACAGCAGTGACACAAGAACGCAGATCCAACACCTGTACTTCCCCAAAACGAATATGTGTGTGTCAACAAAATTATCAATTAGGTCCCAATAATTCTCTCGGAATTATAAGGCACTTTGGGATCGATCAGGGTCTTCGCAAAGCACCACCTGTCGTCCATAATGCAGCAGTCGAGGGTATGGTCACAATGCCATAAATCCCCCTCGGAAATAAATACATGATAAGACACACTACACACGTAACACACCATGGGCTTGACTTAACCTAAGAAAAAAATCACAAATATAATCCACTCACACGCGTATCAGATCTAAGACTCGACGGAAAGATATAAAGACTTTCTTCAAATGAATCAACTTCGTTACAGAAGAACAGACGGTTCTTCTCAAATAAAATATTGCAACTAGGCAATCCACAATGATTAAGAGTATCCTGGTTATTTAAACAGCAACAACAAATAGCTTCTTTCCCCCCGAATTCTATAATTACTTTATTCTTAATCAGCTCCAATTGTCACCTAATTTGTAGCTCATGTCCTCGCAAAATCAAAATATTACAACCATTGTACACGCAGTACATGGATTACATTACACTTGAATAATTATACACATCAACAGTAGTCACGGCACACTACACAATTTACATATTGAGTGTTGGATGCAAGAAAATCGTACACACAAAATTACCTTAAAAAACAAAACACAAGAAATATTTACTTTGTTCCCAGCCAAAACCTATCTAAAACTACATTAATAAATCATTGTTTTGTACTCATCACTTCTGGATCATCAATCAACGAATGTCACCCACCATGACCTAACAGGTTTCTACACCATGATGGACATCTCCTGGTGAGAACGTGTGGACATAATCCCAAATATTGACCAAATCTCGGTCATCTTGATGCTTTCTTCAAATGATGAAAATACAAAGTTCAATTATTTAAATATACAAATCACTATCTAAGACCTGCTAAAATTGCATATGAGTTACTTAATTCACTCACAATGTCCTGCGCAATTTATATCGCTGACAATTTCCCTCAATGAAAACATAAATGTTCTAACTTCATACGCAATCATTCACGCGTGGTGTTCATTCCGCAGAAAAATGTGAAGTAAAAATGTTATAGTTTCAAGACCGAAGCCTGATATCAAATTATATAAGTTTACTTGCAGAATCAAAGTCTCTTCTGAGATATAAACTAACGCGACCTCTTCTCAGAGAGCCAAGAATTATGAACGCGATCTCTCCACAGAAACACAAATTAATGAACTCTTTGACCCGCCCAGTGGCCTAATTTATACAGATCTGGAGAAAAATACAGTGATGGGGCAGTTTAAAATTAATTAATTGAAGAAATTGGATTAGGTACTTGTGACTAGAATCATTGATCACCAAATATCACACAGCTTACAGTTCTGCTGTTCGGATGTCGATCCGATCGAGGATTAATTTAATATCACTTTTCCTCGCAATTCTGAGCCAAGCCACATTCCCGGGCAAATCAGGCGTCACCTCCCTGATTCGTCAATTCTATTTTTCATCGTTGCTACAAATTCACAGTCTCCTCCCAGAATACGTCACAACTCGTTCTATTTCTCCCTTGCTCCTAGTCAACCATCTTCGTCTACTACTCGTTGATAAAGGGAGCTCCATCCCCTACGTCACCCCTGACGCCAAGCTTCACAGATCGTTGACCTGCCGATTCTCGGAACTTGCTATGAATAACTTGGCTTCCTCTCTTGCTGTAAGCACCTGTCGTGTTGCGAAATTGAGCAGTAAATTTTCAACCTGGGCTCCAAATAAATTAATAAATTAAATTATGAAGCATTATTATGAGGCACTTATAATCTATTATGTACTATAAATTTCATCAAGTCAATAAGGACAATCTTCAACTGTTCTCATGTATCATCATTCCCATTTTCAACAAGGTCGGGAAATGAGATGCGATGAAAGTCTATGTAGCGGGTGGATTCTGCGACCGGATGTCCTTGCTGATCCCAACCTCACGACAGGATACAATGAGAGATGAAATGAAGAAAGATGAATGAAGCTGGGCAATGAGATGGAAGAAAGCAGCCGGGGCCTATTACACCGTACCATCTTGGCATTTGCCTGTAGTTGAAAATGGAATACCACGGAAAACCACATGTTGTTTTAATACTACTATTAGGGGAACGTGGGGCAGAATGGTACCACAAAATTTTAACGCAGTGTAATTGATTGAAAAATGTAAATAACACTTTTGTTAAATAGTGTGGGAAATAGCAGATATAAGAAATGAACTACTGTAGTAGAAATGATATACAATCATAAATTCGTAATGGACCATAGATAGAAATATCACACCTTTATCACACTTAAGTAGGTCTATTTGATCAATTTTTTTTGAAGTGCCATCTTAGTGATATTCTAAATTATTGCACATTTGGTCTACAAATTAAGCAAATTATTTGAAAAACCCACAAAGATATTTAAATTCGTCGTCTTCACCATCATCACTGTCTACTTCTGCACATAAATTGTGATCCCAGCTGTGGGAAGTAGGCTCTCACAGGTAACCCCTCCCTCAGTGGACTGGGAGTAGAGATGGCGACACATTAGACACTGTGCATGTGGGCATCGCTACTGTCGCTCTCGCCAGAGTCAGATGATGCATCTCGATTATTTTAATTCGTAGCTTCTTCCTTGTTCTTGGCTTTTTCTGCCTGCTTCTCAGACTTTCTTTTCGAAACTGTCAAGGACGTTTCTAGTTCCACCTTGCATGGAGAATAAGTCCGAATTGCAGCTTTTCCCTCTTTCCTATCAGTTTCCTCTTCTCCTCCTGGTCCTGGACTATTGGAACCGAAAGGACTTGTGGTGGAGTTAAGAAAGGAATGATGTAGACATAATCGCTGTAGAGATAATTGGTGTGTGCAATGAACAATGAGGCCGCAAATCATCTGATGGATCATCTGCTAAAGGAATCCCTCCACAGATGGTCCTGACTGTCTTAGAGATGGGTTGTACACTTGCGGTTCAGTTGAGTTTGGTTTGGACATATCTGTTGGGGATGATGGCACGAAGTCGATATCGGTACAGACGTTCATGTCCGGTGGCCAAATTCCAGTTGACTTGAATTCGACCAAAGTGGACTCCATTGTCGCAGCCCTAACGAAGACAGAGCGAAACAATAATACTATATGTCAGAGGGTGATACCTTTGCCTGCATTTTATTGTGTCCTGCTCATAGTAGATACCGAAAGATCTCATGAAAGCCACATCAAGTGGCTGTAAAGAATGTGAGACATGAGGGGGAAGGCACAGTAGAACAGCCCCATTTTCTCTTGCACAGTCAATAACACGCACTTCCTTCGAGTAGAATAGCCATCCAAAATCAGAAGGACAACGTTTTCATAACCCTATTTCTTGATCAAAGTCAGTTCCATACTCTCCGAAGACCATTTTTGGTGGTCTGTTTCTCCTGAGTTATTTATGACCATCGAAAATAGAAATGAAACAAATTGTATTGGAAGGTGTGTAATGGCACTAATTAGGCAAACACGTTAGTTAGTTAGTTAGTTAGTTAGTTAGTTAGTTAGTTGTTTTAAGGGGCGGAACTACACGTTAAACAACAACATAAATGGCATAACTGAAGAGGCCTTGACAATGGAACTGGGGCACAATGGTCCCGTGGACCATTCTGGCCAGCAATGCAAAGTTATGTTCAACAATTCATCGACAAAAATGGTACTTTAATTGGGCAATGAAGTTGATGGAAGGCTTTAGTAAACAACAAGTAATTTGGAGAGGATGTACGAATAAACAAATTTCTCCAGAATTTGAATGTTTATCTTGAGGAGAAAGAATCCCTGAAGTTAGAAATTTTATAGCAACATGAGGCGTACTGCAATTCCACCAAGATTACAATAATTGAGATTGCTACCACTGTTGCCAACTGTTATCTGGAATATAGGAGACTAGTTCCTGGAACTCCTGAAAGAGTGCAGTAACAATTAGTGGATTTAAGGGCAGGGTTACTTTCTGCCCCTTGGTTCCATTCCGCCCCACAACCCCCTAATTGTAATACCAATGATAATTCAATTCGAAAATATTAAATATATATTGGGAAAATATTAAGCATTGGAAGTCTGACGAGGGGCATAATACACACTTCCATACCGATATATTGAATACGTGAATAAACTTATTTTGTGCCTTATCTAGTCATATCGTCTTATACGAGTGGCATGTGTCATCATTGTAAATGCTTTTTATTGTGCGGTACCGATTTTGACATTTTGTATTTTCAAGATGATGCTTGCACAAAACATCAGCTCGATATTTTTGCGACTGGTGCTAAAGTTGAATCTTATATAAGACACCTCGTTTACTATCGTTATAATTCCTCAATTGAAATTTTAGGTTAGGATACCACGCCCACCCGAGATTTCGAATATACTGTATGTAATCGTTTACCCAGTACCTTTTCTTATGTGTTATGTTTCATCATTGTAGTTCTAATAGCTGGTGGATTATGCATTGTAATCTATACTCTTATAATAAAGCTGAATAGTTTGTTTGTGTGTTTAAACGCGTTAATCTCTGGAACTACCAGTCGGATTCAAAGAATACTTTAGGTTTTATGATAGCCTGATTCAAGAGGAATAGTTTATGTTATGCAGCATCAGGCTACACCTCTCAGGTAACCGTAAAGATTGATTTTTGTTCAGTAAGTCGGAAGAACAAGCGCTCCAGAACAGCTTCAATAATACCGAAGTCTATTGCTGCCTGGCAATGCGGGCTGCATCACGTCGCCAATACCAGTGTTCTGGTGCAGAATTGCGAGCTGCTTTTGCAGTCACGGGGAGTAATTAGTGCAAAATGATTTCTTAGGCCCTTTAAAACAGTTATCATCATGACAATAGTAAGCCTCTGTATAAGGGCGATGGTGTTGGTGCAGTATACTGAGGTTATCAGTTGTAATAAGCGTTGGTGCTTTCAAATTTACTTTCATTTATTCCGATCCTTATCCTTGAGCGCTCCATTTCTGTAGTAGTATTCATTATCATCCATAAAACAAATAAATCCACCGGGCGAAGCCGGGCACTATTGCTAGTATTTTATATTTCCAAGATGGCGGATGCTTGCAATATTCAGTGTGATAGTCTAATGGCTAATAGTAGTGAGATGTCTTATACGCTGCCCCCTCTTACCGAATGTGTATGTTAATTGCGCAATATACATCTTGAGTTATTGATTAGAATGTTTTAACAGTACGCTCGGTAATCATCTTCAATCTTTACCTTGGGCATAGATAGCTAATATATGAATCTACTTTATTCACATGTTTCTGCATTGTAGCGCTTCTAGAGGGTGGGATCACGATTTTAATAACTTGTATTTTCAAGATGGAGGCTGCGCCCCATATCTCTTAAGACAGTCTCATGACTACAGTTAGCGATGTAGCCTATGTTATACAAGGCTCCTAGGAAAGCAAATTTCATGCTATTTGCGCTAACGCATCCTAAGCAGTTGATTGCACGACTCTGTCTCTTCTTGCGAAGTTTCGTCATTGTAGCTCTAATGTATTGTGTGTTATTGATTTAAATGGCTTATACCAATGTATATTCAAGATGGCAACTGCATGCTATATGCTATGTGATAATATTATTACGAATGTTAGCGAAGTCTCATATTGCGATATTCTTCTTATATCTATGTACGTGTTATTTGCTAAATTATATTCTGAGATACTGATTCTAACTCCTTTAGCCTATTTTCATCATATGGAATATAGTCTGATGAGATCATCTTTTGTACGTGCGTGTGACACCCTCCCCCTAATGAAATCTAACCTGCTCGAACAACTTCAATGAGACTCGGTAACACCATACTACTATATTGGGTCACCCAGACCGTGCCATTCGAATTGTAATATGTTTCAGCAATCCAACAAGGTGGCGATGCGAAATACTTCACTGGCATTCTACGTATTCAAAACTGTTAATGATAACAATCTAAAATTTTGTATGGTGATAGAAGATAAAAAGATACGTTCACCTAAGGGGCTTTCAAAATCCTGTTATTTACAAATCCAACATGGCAGCAAAGCAACGATGTTACTTATTCTCAAAACTTCTTATAAGTGAATTGTTCTGAAGGTAAACTCTAAACATCAAAATGATTCCCCCTTAATTCCCCCTTAGCTTTTGTACTTCAAAACATATACTAAGCCTAGGTTGGTGACGTATTTCCCTTGGATGTAATTGTAAATCTTCTTGAAATAATATGCAGTCGATCACACGTGGTACTCAATCTTACATATAGACATAGAGACATACAAACACATGGACAGGAAATGTACCAGTGTTATCCTAGACATTATTTTGGCATTTAACCCATAGGTAACATACATGTACGCACAAAACTTAAATTCTATACGTGTAAATTGACAGATATTTTATTTTATCTCCGAAGAAGATTTGCATATTAATGTGAGATATTGTTACAGTTGGTGTATTCTTGGAATACACGGTACGAGAGAATATAATTTTTAATGATTTTGCATGTTCATTCCTTCCTCTTTATCAAACACCAACAGTGATCTTCTATTTTCTCTTTGATGGTCATGTCTGTTATGTCTTTGTGAGTCTGTTCTAGATATATATCTTCCATGACCCACCTAGCGTCATCTAGCAGCGAATCTATGAAGCTCCTAAATTCTTCCTGGTGCAAGAGGACTTCCTTTTCCATTTGGCCATCAGATCTCGTCACCATCGCCAGCTATCATCTCCTTGATCAAGAGAACTTCGTCTACTTTTTCACTCACCATGCTGCGCTAGTATCGCCTGCTATCAACTCTTTGAAGACCATTTCCTCAAGAGAATTTAAGTTTACAATATTGGTCATGCTTATATGTTCTCCTTTTGTCTCCTACCCCCACAATTTTCCCTTCCTTGGACCCTCCGCGCTTCGCTGAGTGGGTCTCACTTGTAAGTTGGCAGTTGACTCGGTCAGTCAAGGCTCAACTAGAGCCAGTCTCCTCAAACCAAGAGGCACTCTCTACATTCTACGCCATGTTGGCACATTAAGTATTCGTCAAAGGGAACTTCACCTTCGACATGCAACCAAGATAAGTACAGACTTAAGGTTTTAACCTCATCTTCATCAGTTTTATTATCTACATGCTTTTATTGATCATTTTATAGACAGCGTGAGATTACTTATTTGGGGCGGTAATCATTCTTCGCGGGATTTGCCATGTTGGGCTTTTGTCTGTCTAAGCCAACCTTAATAGAAAGTAGCTTTTCTTAAGCTATTTATATGAGAGAGCTTCTCACAACGTGGGGTATTATCTAATACCCGCTGTCCATAAAATATTAAGCTCGTTCCACCGCTGGATTAACTTTGGCCCCATTCTTCTATTAGGATTGTTCTGGAACCTTCCAGATTCTGTACTCTATCTACAAGTCTTGCCGTCATGTATTTTTCACTCACTTGTGGGAATACTATTTTAAAATGAGGAATCTTCCTTATAAATTACTGCAATAGCTAAATTTTCTTCCTCCGTTGGAATGTTCTATGCGCATTTAATTGTAATTCACAACTTTCTCAAGCAATAGACTCTCGCCTACCTAGTGCAACCAGTTATTTTTCATCATTGCAATAACTTTCTTTCCCATAAACTTTCGTGTTACTACAGTGAACTTTTCATCCATTCAACAAACTATAGTGAGAACTAGTGCTTGTTCAACATTTCTACCGCGTCGCGATCGTCCGATTACCATAAATAAGGCCATGAACATTTATCCTAAATCCCAATTGATCTTTCCTAAACCTTCTACTAACAAACCATGTTAATAAAATTGTTACTCTAAGGTCTATTGCAATGAGGTGTCACTCTAAAGACGTGCCCTCCCACCTTTGCTTATATCTCATTAATTAATTTCTGCATAACCACGTGTTTCATACACGGTTCAAGCTTACATTGTTTCTCCCTTATAATCAGGGAATACAATTCTTTCAACTCAGGAGTGAGTTATTTCTAGGTTTCACGAAAGGGAAACTTGCCCCATTAGTCTCGTGATTCCTAATTAAACATAGGAAGTCTAGAACCTTCCTTTTGACTTTCTCTTCAGGTTTCACAGTAAGTGACCTGCCCTCTTTTGTATAATTGTAATATAAGTAATTCTGCACAAATATAAGAAGTTATAGGAACTTCTATCTTATTCTTCATGTTTTTCTTATTGTTATTTTCAAAGTGGTTACTTTCTCTAGAATGTTTTCTCAGAAATTTCTTATAGTACACACCTTGTACTCTATTTTATTGTTAAACTTTAATCACCTTAATTGTCTTTAAATTTTGAATTTTTATCTTCGCTATTTTAAATCCTTGCTAGGATTTTATAAAGGTTTGAAACCTAATAAATTGCTAATTGCCTGGAGCAATCTTTAAATGTTAGGAGGTCTGCGACCCCAAATTGTCACTAAAAATTGAAACTATATACTTGTCAAATTTATTAGACTTTTTTGCATTGTTAAATAAATTCAAACTTTCCTTTTCGACTCATCATTTCTCTAATACAACGGTTAGGCAAGATCCTGTCTTCCTTGGCTCTTCCTACTCAATGCCATTAAATCTATTGATAGGGCTTTCACCACTCGTTGCATTTGAGCAAGAACTCTTAGTGGTAATCTCGTTAAAGTTTCTCTTAGCTTTAATAGCTAATTCTAACTGGCCAGTAAGGCAAGTACAGCTCGCTGCGCCAGCTACCTGCTTGTGGAGATCCTCTCCGAAAACGTATGGTTGGTTTTCCAAAAGATAAGTGTTTCTCTTTGTCCAAACTTTTAGCCGGCTCCTTGCTGAGTAAAAGCTTAGCCATTTCCAAATGCAACTATTGGTTCACTTACCAAAATTACTCCCCAAGGTATATTTTTTTTATCATAATCCTTCTTGGAAGCACTTGGTCGCTTTTTAGGAACTCCACAACTTCGAAAACTGGAAATATCAAAATCGATGCAAATTATTGGTACTCTTCGAATTACTTGGTCAAAAAAGAATTCCTTTGAACAGATCTACAATAAGTCTGTTACTATCTGTCTTGCCAGACCATCACTCTTCCCCATAGTACGCATATGCATGCTTGAGAGGGAATACTCTAAAGCCATTCTCTTGCAAACCGCCCAAGTCCTAGCTGCGGTTCCCGTTAGCTTCGATCAGGTCCTTACCCACTTTATGTATCAGAGAAAGGATTTGCAGTGGCAACCGCCTCTATGTGCATTTAAAGTTAAATTCATAACTTTTGTGGGACTCTCCTCCTATTTTTCTATCCTTTTTCACCAGTCCGAAACCCACCTCCTTTTCTTTATCATCTTCCCTTGGTGGTTAGGTTATTCCTCAGCCAATAATCTACCCAAAATTTGGTGCCGGAACCCGGGAGAGTCCATTTGTCATTTTTTCTGTTTAAAAGATTATTTGACAATACCTTGCAAATTATTAATACCTGTTTTGAATCTTTCAGCTATAACTACATCGTGCAAAGCCTGTGGAGGGGAAAGAGGCCGCTCCTGTCTCCTTTGGTGTGTCCCTTTCTTGCAACTTATTCGCTGCTGCCAGCTTGAATGCATTTCCAAGGTTCCACAGTTTAATGAGTTACATTTCAATCTATTTTCTTTGACATGGCTCCTACTGAAAAGGATAAGGATGAAAAACTTACTTCTAAACGAGCATCCTATAAAGGGCAAATTACCAGATTCAGAAAGTACATAAAAGAGTTAGATCCCTCAGAAGCTCAATTAGACTTGTTGAAACATCGTGTAAGGGATTTTGAACGTTCTTATGATAATTATTGCAACATCCAAACTGAAATAGAAACTTGCATGCTCAATCAAACCGAAGATCGTGTCGAAGTAGAAAACCAATATTACGAAGGCATAGGTTCTGCTTTCAAAATAATACGCCAACTCGAAGAGGAGCAGAAAAAGGACGCTTCTGTTCTTGGTTCCCTTCACGAACCACAAACTTCTTTCCGTGATGGTACTCACAAGCCCAAACCAATTTTACCTAAAATTGATTTACCCCACTTCTCTGGAGATGAATCTACTTGTGATTCTTTCTATGAATTATTTTGCTCCCTTGTTCATGACAATGAAGACATTCAAGTCATTTACAAGTTTCATTACTTGAGATCTATCCTCCGAGGTCAAGCTCTGCAGTTAGTTGAAGCACTCCCTTTAAGCGCCGAAAATTACCCCATTGCCTTTAACTTATTAAAAGAAAGATACGTGAATTTACGGTTACGTATTCAACGCCATATGAAGGCTCTATTCAACCTACCTGCGTCACAGCACAATGACGTCACTAGTTTGCGTACTCTAGTTGACACTACACAACTTCACGTTAAGGCTCTGTCCCAATTAGATCAACCTACTGAACACTGGGAAACTTTCCTAATACATTTAGTGGTTTCTAAAGTTGATGCTGCTACCCTCAAAGCTTGGGAAATTGAACTTTCTAAAGAAGACGACTACTCTTACGAGCATTTAGTCACTTTCATAAATGCCAGATGCCAGCTCTTAACCGCTTTAGCTAATCAAAGTGAACCCTCATCTCCTAGTTCTAAATTTGAATTAATGTCCATCAAACCTAAAAGCGAACGCTTAGCGTCTAATACCCAAAAACCCGGGTCCAGCTCATCTAAATTTAAATCAAACACTGCTGGTTACCCAACTAGGTCTAGTAAACGTCGTGTTGCTAGCTCTATGGTTTTAAACACTCAAAGCGAACCCCGCAAGAGTTTAAATGAACCTTTAAAGTGCATACTTTGCAAAGATTCCCATGCTTTATATCTATGCAAATCCTTCAAGGAACTGTCAGTCGACGACAGAAGAAAATTAGTTGCTCAAAACCAACATTGCTTCAATTGCCTAGCCCCCACGCATTCTGCTTCTAATTGCAAGTCCACAAGACTTTGCTACCATTGTGAAAAGGCTCATCACACTTTGCTACATCGTCATGATCAGGCAAGGTCATCGACAGCATCTACTTCTCCGAAAAATGATAGTGCTAACAATTCCAATGCTTCATCGTATATTCAAAATGCCAAGTCCATTCGTAGTGCCCAAGTATTGTTGTCTACTGTCCAAATCGAAGTTCAGGATAACTTTGGCAACTGGGTCCGTGCACGCGGTCTTCTTGATTCAGCGGCAACTCATGATTTTGTGTCTAATTCCTTGATTAGAAAACTAGGCCTACCTGCAAACCCCACTTCTATTAACGTGTCGGGCATCAACAGCTCAAAATCGCAAGCTTTACAATTCTCAAAGCTAACCATAAGAGACATTTGTCAAAGAAACAATTTTCTCAAACTAAATTGTCTCATTCTCAATAGCATTGGAGAAGACACTCCAAGTCACTCTGTGGATATTTCAGGTTTAAACATTCCCTCGCATTTAAGGCTAGCCGATCCTTTGTTCAACATACAAAACCCCATTGACATACTCTTTAGTGCCAATGTTTTCTGGAATTGCCTTCGTAAACAGGTTCGCAAGTTATCCTCAAACGTGGTCGCCAGAGACACTAATTTTGGATGGATCGTCACAGGTCAACTTCCCCATTATTCTCCCCAACCCGCATCGCAATGTTACTTCTCCAATACTGATCTGGAACAGTTTTGGAGGCTCGAAAGCGTTGATCCTCCTAACGTAACCTCTTCAGAAAATGAATTCTGTGAGCAACTTTTTTTGAACACCACCACTCGTTCTTCTGATGGTCGGTTCGTTGTTCAAATGCCAAGATTACATAATCCTCCCAAACTTATTAACTCTCAGCCCAAAGCTCGAAAAGCTCTCTTTGCTATCGAGAGCAAATTCAAGAAAGAACCTCTTGTTAAACAGCAGTACACTGATTTCATGGATGAGTATGAAAGCTTAAATCATATGGAAGTTGTTAACAAATCTGATGATGAATTGCACCCCCCAATTGAAACGGTTTATTTAAATCATCATCCCGTGTGGAAAAACCCTCTTATAAAAGATAAAATCTGAGTTGTTTTCAATGGATCATCACCCGACGTTAATGGCAACAGCCATAACGACACCCTTTACTCTGGTCCTGCTATTCAGTCAGATCTATCTGCTATACTCTTAAACTTTCGATTATTTCCCATAGCTGTTATAGCTGATATAAAACAGATGTACCGCCAAGTTTTAATTCAACCGGAACAACGAGATCTCCAAAGAATCTTGTGGCGTGATGAAATCAGTAAGCCCATTAAGGTATTTCGTTTAAACACAGTTACTTATGGCTTAAAACCCTCTGCTTTCCTTGCTATCCGATCCCTACACTTGCTAGCCTCTCAAGGTGGCCATTTATTTGATTATAAAGCTTCTGAAGCACTAACTACGTCATTCTATGTTGACGATTATTTGCAGTCCTTCCCCACTTTGGAGGAAGCTTCCTTTGTGTCTTTAGAACTTCAGGCATTGCTAAGGAATGGAGGTTTCCCACTTCATAAGTGGAATTCCAACTCCCCTGAGTTTCTCGCCCAGTTTCCCATCGAAGACGTAGATCCTTCTTCTGTCGAAATTTGTGGAAACTCCGAATCCATAAAAACTCTAGGAGTTCATTGGTGCACTAGCACTGACACTCTCATCTATAAAGTTTCGCTCGCAGAAGAGCTTCCTAACACAAAATGACAAATTCTCTCTGAAATTGCAAGAATTTTTGATCCGCTTCAATTTCTTGCCCCAGTTATCGTTATAGCCAAACTCTTCATGCAAGAGCTGTGGTCGCTCAAATGTGAATGGGATGACACTGTTCCTCTTTCTTTTCTTGATCGTTGGCTTTCGTTTCGCAGCAATTTGCTGGATCTTTCCCTTATTGGAATTCCCAGGAATTTAAGTAGCTCTCATTCTAATGCATCTTTTTTCTTCATGTGTTCGCGGACAGTTCCGAAAAAGCTTATGGTTGCTGCGCATATTTAGTTTATCGTGGTTCATTAAATGGATCTTCAGTTTCCAACCTTGTTTGTGCCAAATCTAAGGTCGCTCCTCTTAAAACTATCACTTTGCCTAGGCTTGAGTTGTGTGCTGCACTCATGGCCGCAGAACTTGTTAAGAAATTACGAGAAGTGTTAAAAGTCGAATTCTCGCAAATCTATCTCTGGAGCGATTCCATGATCACCCTTTCTTGGATCGCCAAGAACCCCTCTCACTGGCAAACTTTTGTTGCAAACAGGGTTTCCAAAATTCAAACTCTATCTTCGGGATTTCAATGGAGGCATGTGCCCAGCGCTGACAACCCAGCCGATATTATCTCTCGTGGATGTTTACCCTCTCAATTGGCAGCTTCCCAGTTGTACTGGCGTGGGCCCTCGTGGTTAATCAAAGACTCTTCATGGCCTTCTAAACCTCCAGCTACAAACTCCAACTTGCCTGAAGCAAAAGTATCTCTACCTACCGCTTCGTGTCTTGTTTCCAACGCTTCTCATCCCTTGTTGTCCCGCTATTCTTCTTTCCATAAATTAATTCGAATTGTCGCCTATCTTCTCAGATGGAAATATCTTGTGGTTGACCAACCTCTTCTCCCAAAACCACACCTTACCAATCATGAATTGAATCTCGCTACCATTAAGGTTTTACAACTGACACTTCAAGAAGCCTTTCCTTCTGAATTATCTTTACTTTCTTCAAAAAGGGATCTTCCCAAATCCAGTCATCTTCGTGCTTTAGCCCCGTTCCTTGATGACGATGGGTTACTTAGGTTAGGTGGTAGGCTCTCTCAATCTTTGCTCTCTGCAGACAAAAAGCATCCCGTTATTTTGCCTTCTAAACACCACTTAACTTCCTTAATTATACGTGATTTTCATTATCGCAATCTGCATGTTGGTACACGCACTCTGCTTTGCCTCCTAAGGGAAAAGTACTGGATTATAAATGGAATTCATGAAGTTTCCTCTGTAATTCACAAGTGCATTCCTTGCTTCAAAGCGAAACCTAAAGTCAATACTCAATTAATGAGCGATCTGCCCTCTTTTCGCTCTTCTCATATACGTCCATTTACTCTAACTGGTGTAGACTATATGGGTCCGTTCCAATATCAACGAAATTCCCCTGAAGCCAAACGCAAACTGTTTGGTAAGCTCTATGTCTCTCTCTTTGTTTGCATGGTTACTGGCGCAATCCATTTGGAACTAGTAACGAATGCCTCTACTTCTTACTTTTTATCAGCTGTCTCTCGCTTCGCTGCTAGGCGTGGTGTTCCTTCAGAGATGTTCTCTGATAACGCTTCCACTTTTCAAGGCGCAGCTTCCTTGTGGAAAAAAAGCTCTCACATCTTCTCCTGCCATGGAACAGATCTCTATTTTTTCCTATTCAAAGGGTTTCAAATGGCGTTTTATACCTCCCTACGCTCCTCATCACGGTGGTAGGTGGTAATCCTGCGTAAAGCTCACTAAACGTCATTTAAGAAAGGTTTTAGGTAATCGCATTCTGACTTATGAAGAATTTAATTCACTCTCTGTTCTGATTGAAGGAGTTGTTAATTCTCGCCCTTTAACTCCGCTTTCCAATGACCCTGATGACCTGCTTTCACTCACACCTGGTCACTTCCTTATCGGCACTTCTCTTTCTGCCCCTCCTCCTTTTCCCAATTATTACAGGGATTCCAATTTACCTATTGTTTGGCGTAAACTTGAAGCCCTCCGCAATTCCTTTCGGAAGACGTGGAACTTGGAATATTTAACTTCCTTGCAACGGAGACAGAAGTGGTTTCTTTCCAGTCCCGACATCAAAGTGGGGGACTTGGTCTTGGTTAGGGACGTTTCCCCTCCCCTGGTCTGGATTTCTCGTAGAGTGACCGAGTGTTATCCTGGAAGGGATGGGAGAGTCAGGGTGGTCAGAGTCTTGACCACTAATGGTCCGATCACAAGACCACTGTCTTTGATCGCTCCATTGCCTTTAAATGCTTAACTGCTTATTTGTTCTCTGTTGGTGTTTACCCTCCCAGTATGGTGTATTCTTGGAATACACGGTACGAGAGAATATAATTTTTAATGCTTTTGCATGTTCATTCCTTCCTCTTTATCAAACACCAACAGTGATCTTCTATTTTCTCTTTGATGGTCATGTCACTTATGTCTTTGTGAGTCTGTTCTAGATATATATCTTCCATGACCCACCTAGCGTCATCTAGCATCGAATCTATGAAGCTCCTCAATTCTTCCTGGTGCAAGAGGACTTCCTTTTCCATTTGGCCATCAGATCTCGTCATCATCGCCAGCTATCATCTCCTTGATCAAGAGAACTTCGTCTACTTTTTCACTCACCATGCTGCGCTAGTATCGCCTGCTATCAACTCTTTGAAGACCATTTCCTCAAGAGAATTTAAGTTTACAATATTGGTCATGCTTATATGTTCTCCTTTTGTCTCCTACCCCCACAATTTTCCCTTCCTTGGACCCTCCGCGTTTCGCTGAGTGGGTCTCACTTGTAAGTCGGCAGTTGACTCGGTCAGTCAAGGCTCAACTAGAGCCAGTCTCCTCAAACCAAGAGGCACTCTCTACATTCTACGCCATGTTGGCACATTAAGTATTCGTCAAAGGGAACTTCACCTTCGACATGCAACCAAGATAAGTACAGACTTAAGGTTTTAACCTCATCTTCATCAGTTTTATTATCTACATGCTTTTATTGATCATTTTATAGACAGCGTGAGATTACTTATTTGGGGCGGTAATCATTCTTCGCGGGATTTGCCATGTTGGGCTTTTGTCTGTCTAAGCCAACCTTAATAGAAAGTAGCTTTTCTTAAGCTATTTATATGAGAGAGCTTCTCACAACGTGGGATATTATCTAATACCCGCTGTCCATAAAATATTAAGCACGTTCCACCGCTGGATTAACTTTGGGCCCATTCTTCTATTAGGATTGTTCTGGAACCTTCCAGATTCTGTACTCTATCTACAAGTCTTGCCGTCATGTATTTTTCACTCACTTGTGGGAATACTATTTTAAAATGAGGAATCTTCCTTATAAATTACTGCAATAGCTAAATTTTCTTCCTCCGTTGGAATGTTCTATGGCGCATTTAATTGTAATTCACAACTTTCTCAAGCAATAGACTCTCGCCTACCTTGTGCAACCAGTTATTTTTCATCATTGCAATAACTTTCTTTCCCATAAACTTTCGTGTTACTACAGTGAACTTTTCATCCATTCAACAAACTATAGTGAGAACTAGTGCTTGTTCAACATTTCTACCGCGTCGCGATCGTCCGATTACCATAAATAAGGCCATGAACATTTATTCTAAATCCCAATTGATCTTTCCTAATCCTTCTACTAACAAACCATGTTAATAAAATTGTTACTTTAAGGTCTATTGCAATGAGGTGTCACTCTAAAGACGTGCCCTCCCACCTTTGCTTATATCTCATTAATTAATTTCTGCATAACCACGTGTTTCATACACGGTTCAAGCTTACATTGTTTCTCCCTTATAATCAGGGAATACAATTCTTTCAACTCAGGAGTGAGTTATTTCTAGGTTTCACGAAAGGGAAACTTGCCCCATTAGTCTCGTGATTCCTAATTAAACATAGGAAGTCTAGAACCTTCCTTTTGACTTTCTCTTCAGGTTTCACAGTAAGTGACCTGCCCTCTTTTGTATAATTGTAATATAAGTAATTCTGCACAAATATAAGAAGTTATAGGAACTTCTATCTTATTCTTCATGTTTTTCTTATTGTTATTTTCGAAGTGGTTACTTTCTCTAGAATGTTTTCTCAGAAATTTCTTATAGTACACACCTTGTACTCTATTTTATTGTTAAACTTTAATCACCTTAATTGTCTTTAAATTTTGAATTTTTATCTTCGCTATTTTAAATCCTTGCTAGGATTTTATAAAGGTTTGAAACCTAATAAATTGCTAATTGCCTGGAGCAATCTTTAAATGTTAGGAGGTCTGCGACCCCAAATTGTTACTAAAAATTGAAACTATATACTTGTCAAATTTATTAGACTTTTTTGCATTGTTAAATAAATTCAAACTTTCCTTTTCGACTCATCATTTCTCTAATACAACGGTTAGGCAAGATCCTGTCTTCCTTGGCTCTTCCTACTCAATGCCATTAAATCTATTGATAGGGCTTTCACCACTCGTTGCATTTGAGCAAGAACTCTAAGTGGTAATCTCGTTAAAGTTTCTCTTAGCTTTAATAGCTAATTCTAACTGGCCAGTAAGGCAAGTACAGCTCGCTACGCCAGCTACCTGCTTGTGGAGATCCTCTCCGAAAACTTATGGTTGGTTTTCCAAAAGATAAGTGTTTCTCTTTGTCCAAACTTTTAGCCGGCTCCTTGCTGAGTAAAAGCTTAGCCATTTCCAAATGCAACTATTGGTTCACTTACCAAAATTACTCCCCAAGGTATATATTTTTTTATCACAATCCTTCTTGGAAGCACTTGGTCGCTTTTTAGGAACTCCACAACTTCGAAAACTGGAAATATCAAAATCGATGCAAATTATTGGTAATCTTCGAATTACTTGGTCAAAAAAGAATTCCTTTGAACAGATCTACAATAAGTCTGTTACTATCTGTCTTGCCAGACCATCACTCTTCCCCATAGTACGCATATGCATGCTTGAGAGGGAATACTCTAAAGCCATTCTCTTGCAAACCGCCCAAGTCATAGATGCGGTTCCCGTTCGCTTCGATCAGGTCCTTACCCACTTTAGGTATCAGTGCTTTTAAAGTTTAATTCATAACTTTTGTGGGACTCTCCTCCTATTTTTCTATCCTTTTTCTCCAGTCCGAAACCCACGTCCTTTTCTTTATCATCTTCCCTTGGTGTGGTTAGGTTATTCCTCAGCCAATAATCTACCCAACAGTACATTTAACCTAATCATAAGTTGATTCACCTAGGAGACTTCACTGTAGGAGTAAGAGCTAGTTGCAAATTTTCAGAAAGTGACATTTCTAGACTGTCTATTTGGTGTATTATAACCATATATTTGAAAAACTAGATGCAAAAAAATTGGTGTATAATTCAATTAGGCCTACATCTAAACTACATCAATATCTGAAGGTATTCACATGGTCGATCAGAAGACGGAAAATTTCTTAGTTACATATAAAGGGAATCTTAGGAATTGGGCAAAATCGTGCTTACTGACACAAATGCATTTTATTACGAACCTAAGGAAGGTATAAAATATTAATAATTATGCAAGCTACACACAGTTCTGCGATTTTAGAATCCTTTTACAAAGAATGTCACTGAGCTGTAAACACCTTCGTAGAACTACCTAATAACGTGATATACACTGAAGAAATTGGAAACTGCAACACCCAGAAAGAGTGGTGCTTCATTGCTGCAATTGAACATGCTGGACGAGTGTTCGCTTGAGATTCGATGATTACACTTTCAGGTCCCTCTGACCGAAAGTTTGGACAACAATCAATACAGGATGTGCCCACCACGAGCTGCAATACATTGATGAATTCGGTGAGGCATGGAGTCTATAAGGCCCTGGATCGCTTCCTGAGGAATTGTGGACAATGCTTGCTGCACTGCACGGGTCAGTTGTTCCAGAGTTGTGGGTGGCTGAGGACGGTTGGCCAGTTGTCGACCCATCATGTCCCACACATGCTCAATAGGACTGAGGCCCAGGGATCTGGCGGGCGATTCTAGGGTTGTGATGTCGTGGAGAGCTTCTCTGGAGATGCGTGCAGTGTGAACCCGGGCATTGTCCTGCTGAAACATCCCATTAGCAATGTTCGCCATCATAGGGACAACCACTGGATTGAGTACCCTATCAACGTATTGTCGAGCAGTCATAGTGCCCTCAACAAGCACTAATTGTGATTTTACATTAAAGCCAATAGCTCCCCAGACCATAATGCTTGGTGTTGGCCCTGTGTGCCTCTCGACAATAAGGTCTGGTCGGCCCCTCCCCCCGGTACGTCTGCGCACACGATTCCGGCGATCACTGCGACCAAGACAGAAGCGCGATTCATCACTAAAGACGACCCTAAGCCATTCGTCGACCCACGTCGATCGTTCTCGACACCAGGCCTGCCTTACAGTCGCTGTTGTGGGGTCAATGGAACATCTTCTGCAGGGACACGGGATCGTAAGCCAGCTGCACGCAGGCGATTACCAACTGTTTGTTGTGTAACGTGGCGTGCCACAGCTGCTCGAATTTGCGCTTCTGTTGCATGGGGTTCCATCCGGGCCATCCGAATGATGCAGCGATCCTCTCACAGTTGTCTGTTGCGCTGGGCCTGTGCCAGGTCTACGAGTGTGGGTACCTTCATTTGACCACTGCTGCAATACACGTTGTACCGTAGATGCCTGTCGGCCAACACGTGCAGCGACAGTCTTTAGCGATAATCCAGCCTCACACAGCCCAATTATCCAAGACCTCTCAAACGGCGACAGTTGTTTATAGCGTGCTCTTCTCTGTCGTCGGGGCATGTTTGACGGGGAATACTTCACTGCACAGACTGCAAGTCAACTACGCTACACCAGAGTCCGTATACAGGAGTTGATTCCTCCGCGACCAATCACGTGGGGAGACCTGTAGCAACAATCCAATGGGTCTGAAACTTTGATCGTTCCATATCTTGAAAATCAACACAAGCGACCAATGCCTTCATGGTGTTGTAATTTCCATTTTCTGCAGTGTAACAAAGCGTTCGTACAACTAAACCAACTGATGATGTGTCATGAATTATGATTTTTTAAAGTTTGTGAGTAGTTATAAATGTCCGTAAAATTCTGTTTCTATTTGAATAAATTGAAAGGTACTGTATATTTTAAAAACCTCTAGGTGCATTCACTAACCACTTACTGCTTTCCTGTGTTGGAAACACTTCCCCGTAAAAGTTTTTGCATTTTTTGTCTCTGGACTTCTAATAAGGAACTCCGCACTTAAACTAAAAGTAATGTTTTTGAGTGACCATAATTTGACACCGATGGGCCCTGACTCCACAACCATATTATTAGAGGGTCATATTCAACTATGCTGGTCTTGTATTAGAATTATTCACTGGAGTCATTCGAACTTTCTGTGTAACATATTGGCTGACTGAAGTACTTCTGATATTTAGGACTATTGTTTCAGTCAGGATTCTCTCAAAGGTTGGTTCTGATTATTTACTCAGCCATTAAGATAGAAAATACTAAGGTACTTGAGCCAAATAAGGCCCGGTTCCAAATAAGGCCCATCTATGATTTTATTAGCTGAATATCCAAATTTCTACAAGATTCTTAGCCTTTAACGGCTAGACTAAAAATTGCGACAGCTGAAGCGAACGATTCTGCGACGTTTGCTTCAGTCGAGTAGTAAACGGCGTTCGAAGCTCTTTTTTTTGTTACTATTTCTAGGTATTTTAAGAAATCTTCTTCATATTTTTGAAATTTAACATGCATAAACCTAGTGTTTATAGTTTCAAAGAATGTGTTTTGTAGGTAAATATACTGTGTTGATATTTTCCACTTCCACGGGTGTTCCTAATAAAGCCCGTTACTCGCTTTTTAAATATTGTATTGAAAAATGAAAATCCACAGCCTGCTTCCAGTCTCCGACCGGGTCAGGAATGGGATGAATGTAGCCCCCATCTAGCGGCGAGGATATGAACTGTGCCGGCTGCCGAGGCCTGACGCACTCCTCTGGGGCAATGATTAAATGAATGACAGATGAAATGAAATGATAGTGGAGAGTGTTGTTGGAATGAAATTTTGACAGGGAAAACCGGAGTACCCGGAGAAAAACCTGTCTGCCTCCGTTCTGTCCAACACAGATCTCACATGGAGTGACCGGGATTTGAACCACGGACCCAGCGGTGAGAGGCCGGCGTGCTGCCGCCTAAGCCACGGAGGCTTCAATATTGTATTATTACTGAAATATTTTCCAGTGATTCTAGTTATCAACCCATGCTTTCATTACTGCTTGCCATCATGTTAAATCCAGGACAATGTTCAGAATTGTTCCCCTTCTAGTGGAAATGCAAAAACTTCAAACGTTAAGTGGGCTTAATTTTGCACACTTACCTTATAACAAGAACCAATTTTTAATTCGTGCACTGCTGATATGCTGTGTCTTAGACAGTAGCATTTAACTGTGTATTCAAATGAGCAAAGAATGATCGTGGAACTCCCATTGCATACAGCAGCAGCTGCAAGAAACATTCAACTCGCTAACCATGCGTATCCCGGCCTTATTTGGCTTGAGGACTCTGAGGAGACAGACTTCCCGGTGCCTATTGATAAGCCATTACTCACGGAATTCCAATGTGTATCCTCAAAGAAATGAGAATACTGGTGTTCGGACCGGCCACCAGGCTCGACGTGCTGTCCCATACATCAAACTCCTCGCGCGGTCTTTGATCTACCAACCCGCAAGCCAGCCGGCTAACAAATAGCCGCTGCAGAACAGATAAATATTGTCTGTAAGGCCATGTGTTTCTGCCTCTCTCATATGACAGGGTGGAGAACCACAAACCCCCCTTAATGATCACGAGATCTACATTAATTCATTCCTGCTAGCTGTGTGCTATTATGCACGAAGTTTTATGGAGATCCGACGTTTCAACTGCTCATATCAAATCATTCAGATTACCCGTTCTCTGTTATTCCACACTATAGCAATGGTGTCTCACCAAACTGACTGCACGCAGTTGCTGTTCGTAGTGTAACGCGTTTGAGCAGTGCCATGGGATGTTGCTATCCGCTTAATACTGTATTTATAATGTGATCTGCTTCTTCACAAGAGTAACACACTCTCCACATGTCGTCATGAACAATTCTGCATTTACCGTGCACCATGCTTCCTTTTCTCCACGTAAGTATCATAACTCTTGTTTCCAGATTAGTGTTTTATATTCTGGGTGTCCCAAAAATTGTGCAAGGTGAGGGGGCTTGAAGCATATTTATAAACTAAATGTTTTATTGTCATTATTATTATTATTAATATTACTATTACTGTTGTTTTTCAAATAAGAATACAGAAATATTACACATATTACAAACTACAATGCAAAAAAGACATATTTTTAAGATAATAATAATACAATCTAAAATACAATAAAAGACACATATTTTTAAACAATGGAATGTACTCGTGTATTGTTCAAGTGCTGGGTTTTGATGCAGGAGTTTCATCGAACATTAGGCCTTGTCACACACTACAATTCTTCTTTTGTTGTTCGCCGGATGTCCCGCTACAATTAAAATCAATATTTATCATAATAAAGTATGTGCAGTCGCTTTGTCGTTGTTGTTGTTGTTGTTGTTGTTTGAGTCTTCAGTCTTTCGACTGGTTTGATACAGACCTCCATGCTTCCCTGTTCTGATCTCATCGTTTCAACTCTACATAGCTACCACTCTCCGTCTAAAAAAAAATTATATAACTCGGAAATGCAATATGTACAAATTCAGATGAGTAAGGGAAGAATACTCTAATTTATACCACATACTGTAAGGTAAGTCATGTTAGTGGTATATTACGTACTTACAGTTTTATGCTATATAAACCCACCTTACTGCTTAGAAAACTTATCAAAATATGAAATACGAAGAGTGATGTAGAAATACAGTACTGTAGAGGTTAAGTTGATTTATAGATTACGCCATGTAACAGATCTTCAATGGCATTCTCTGTAAGGAATTGCATTTCATACGAAATTCGTAGATATAAACGACTATTATTTTTGATTCTTAGGGAAGATATTGTAAAATTTAGGAATAGTGTGGAGACTGTATTATGTTTAAAAATAAGTAGATTTGGTTTGTGAGATAGAGATAAATAATTCATTTCAGTCATCATTTTTATTTCAGCCTGTTTTGCCTTTTAAACGTCCATACTCGTTTGCAGAAGCCTCCGTGACTTAGGCGGCAGCACGCCGGCCTCTCACCGCTGGGTCCGTGGTTCAAATCCCGGTCACTCCATGTGAGATCTGTGCTGGACAAAACGGAGGCAGACAGGTTTTTCTCCGGGTACTCCGGTTTTCCCTGTCAAAATTTCATTCCAGCAACACTCTCCACTATCATTTCATTTCATCTGTCATTCATTTAATCATTGCCCCAGAGGAGTGCGTCAGGCCTCGGCAGCCGGCACCGTTCATATCCTCGCCGCTAGATAGGGACTTCATTCATTCCATTCCTGACCCGGTCGGAGACTGGAAGCAGGCTGTGGATTTTCACCACATCACTCAATCCCTCATAAAATCCGTCTACTTTGTCTTGGTTCGGTCCTTTCACAGGGAACGAACACTGAAACAATCCTGACACGGAGATTTCAAAATCTATTAACATTAATCGATCATTTACTTACAGATATTTATTTATTTATCGTATGGCCTTTAGTGCCTGGAGTGTCCGAGGACATGTTCGGCTCGCCAGAGGCTGTAGCTGCTTCAAGCGGACACCCCTAGGGTGAGCTACAAGTTTCGTTCAATTTAAAGTAGTTCCAACTTTCCCTGCCACATGTCATTGATACCTAGTGGTGAACGTTGGAATTTTGATACAGCATTACAACGAAATCAAACCTACAATTTAGATTCACACAAGTTTAGTCTGTGGAAGGATCTTTTACATGCCATAAATCTATGACATGGGATCGCAGGCTTTTCTTCCCCTCCGAAGGAAGGCATATTGAAGGATTTTAACGCTCTTAAAAAATCCGACGACTTCGTTCGGGTTTGAACCCGCTATCTTGGGCACAGCAGTTCAGCATGCTACCAACTACGCCACCGAAGCCGCTACATACAGATACTTGCAGGTAACTCTGCTGCACTTCCCCATCCCATTCCCCCGGTAGCGTGAAACATTTGTCATGCTGAGCGTGTCTGTGTCTGAATGTGAGAACCAACTGCCACATGCTTCAATGTTCTCAGATAGGGAAGTATTCGGCCTACTCCCCGCGCCACTTTACACCCTTATCCTACCGCTGAGCTCTCAAGGTCAGGCGCAGAGCTGAACGCCGGTATCTTTACCTTTCAGAAACTGTGTAACGTTCTATGCTTTTCGAGGCATATAGTCCTACTCTCCACTTTTCCCTACCAGGTTTCACACCTGGCAGGTACAACTTGTAATCTCCTGCTTCCTTCTCTATATCTCCCTTTATCAGAACTGCACTAATCCCTATAGGCCTAATATCTTTCCCATACGACTTGCTGACTCTGCTAGTTCTACTTTCTTTCTTCCACAACTCCTATAGATAATAATGGCACCCCATTCAATACAGTGCAATTGTCTGTTCGCTTACAAGGAGTCTCTGATCTGTCACATAGGAGTGGGACTCCGCCCCTCCCATAGGTCGGAGGCCTATTCAAAGCATTGTTACCAGATTTTCAGGAAGTACAAATAAAGCTGGCTGCTAGTCATCCATATGCAGGGCCCCATCACACAGTGGGTCAAAATCGAAATCTAGGGGGACAAATTTATTTTTACGTTTTAATCATGAATTTAGAGTGAAATCAATGTATATAATTTGTTTACTTCATAATAAACATCAGTTAAGGCCTTTTTTTAAACTACGTCTACACATGCAAGAACTTTTGTATGACTAGGATTTGGATAGAGCATTCAGATATCTCTTCAGAACAATTTTCTACCCCTAATTTGCTTTTAACAACTTCACAAAGTTCCACTTTTGACATAATCGTCGAACCCAGTGCTTCAAACTGTTGTATACGTGTGAGAACTGGTTGCGCAGCATCTTCTAAAATGTAAAATAACTAAGTAAGTTGCAAAAAGATGCAAAGAACCTTATAACAGGCGTAAACTACAAGACTTTATCTAAATTTTAACATTAAGTTGAAAGTGACGCAGAGTGACGCGACCTACTGAAAATCTAAGTGAAAATATAATTTTAAAAGTAATAGCTAAATATTATATAATGCAAATATAGCTAAAATTACGTAACAATTACGCCCATTAATAACTGAAACACGTTACAAAGATCATATCTTCAGCTGCATGTTCCATCTAACCACAAAGACAACCAAACCACAGCCGCTTGCATTCACCCTCCAATTCAAACTGCTCGAACAGTTGTAACGTGTTTTTCGAGGGTTTTTTATGCAACTGGCATAAGTCAGTAGGAAGCCATTCTATATTTATTTACGCGGCAAATTGTTCAGCCAAGATAATTTTTCATGTTAATTTATTATTATTATTAATTTATTATAATTATTATTAAGGTATTTTCGGAGCATTTTATAAAAATTATTAGCATTCAGATAGGTTTTCTATGTCTTAGAAAACGCTATCAAGCAAATTATTACGAACGACAATATCATAGAAAATTATGTGATTGCGGAATTTTACGGAGTTTTCGTCAGTTAGGGTATATCGAGAGACGTGACTCACTGGGAATTCAAGTACACGCTTAATCTTGTCGGAAAGCATGACGCAATCCTGGGTCGCAGCGTCCAGGAAAGGCGAATAGTTGGAACGGAAATCGACTTCATCATCGCCGCGCCGTGTGTAATGACCCGGAGGAGGGGAAGATCGCGTGGTGGGTCAGCCAATCAGTGAGGACCACGCAAGCTACAAGTCGGATGAAGAGTGGGGAAACGGCGGGTGCATATATCGTTCGACGCACCGTGGAACAAGGACAATCTGTGAAATACTTGACGAGTATGGGTGCGCGTGCGAGTGGCTCCGATGTTCGGTGGAGTTAGCGACTATCTGTATAGAATTTAACGAGTACGGTTGTACGCGGGAATCGCTCCGATGTTCCGTGGATTGGAGGACTAACTTTTGTAAAACTTAACCAGTGCGGTTGTACGAGTGTTTGGGTCCGAGGTACGGACCATAGAATTATCTAATCTACCAGAATCTCATCAAATATCGACGAAGATGTCGACGTCCAGGAGACTGTGGGAAGCTCACAGCATCATCCAGTACGAGGGAAATGTTTCGGCAATTTCCAGTGGTAAGCGCGAATGACGCAGAAATACGCAATCTCTCATTTCTCTTGGTTTTATATTTCATATTTCAGTAACTTCATAGCTTGGGAATAAGAGTAAAATCAATAATTTATCAGACTCCGTTTTCACGTAATTTTCTATCGGTAATATTAAAATCACAACGCTCCTATTTAAATTTTAAACTTATTATTATTATTAATTTTGCTATTCTTGTTTTATATAATAAATTCATTTCTTATACAATGCAATCTTTGCTTTCAGTAGGTAGCATTAGATATAGACCAATTCCTTCTCCTGATACAATTGTTTGTTGGGTTAATGATCAAATCATACCACAATCTGAGTGAATAGAGTCTTGAAGGTGTTCTGCCAGAGCTAGACGTTGTTAAATACAAATTTAGATTTCAACATTGCATTGAGGTCTTGGCGCCCATTAAAACAACATAGCTTAGGCAAAGGGGGGGCTAGCAATTCTGCTACATTTGTACGCTCAACGAGGAGCAAAGTAAATACCGTTTCACTTGTCATCCCAGCCTAAGCGAACCTGCTACACAGTGATGACAGATCTACACTAAGATGCGTTTACATCCCAGAATAGTGAGCGGCAATTATAAGAGAATGCTGTAGAAGTAATAATTTTTGATTTTTTAATTATGAAAATAAATAATTTTGTCCTCCTAGATTTCGATTTTGACCCACTGTGCATCAGTTTCACATCAGAGAACAAACAATTCCTAGCCACCTGAGCCCAAGGAGAGCTACGACTCAGAATATGTCCAAGGTACCCACTTCTATTCCATAGTAAATGGTATCTAAAATGTAAGGACCTCTTACTAGGCCATACGTCACATATAATTAGTAGAACATTTCAGATGCCCTACCGTCCACATACTCTAAAGTGAAAATTAAATATAAGGTGCCGATGTACGGTATAAGTAGACTGTAGGTGTAGATTAGATTATGTGGCACAGTAGGGCATCTCTTGTTTCATCGTTATTTATATAGACTTAAGGTACATACTTTTTTTTTCTTGGGATATAACGAGTATATTTGATATTGCATTTCATAATAAATGTAGGGAATTTGCTCTTTATGGAACATCTTATTTACCTTCAGTGCATATTGAATTACCGTAACAAAGATACATATTAACGAAACTTCAGCGGGTCAATAAAACTGGTGATCACATAGATATATTTGTCAAATACAACCACAAAAATTCAAAATATATTTTTACATATATGATTCAAGCATACTTTAATAAGACTTGTCATGTGCCAATGTGCCGTTCTATTTAACTTAGAGACCCCTTTGCCCCTCATCCCCAAATGTTTTCATAAATTCAAAGTATGTCACATACACCTGAGTTAAAAATTTTAACCATTATCGAAGTGTGAGTCATGTCCTTGAGTTAGCAACTTGTACCATTATATAGGTGTGAGTCATATCCTCGAGTTAGCAACTGTACCATTATTGAAGTGTGGGTCGTGTACGGTACTTGAGTTAGCAATTTGTACCATTGTCGAAGTGTGAGTCATGCCCAGGAGCTAGCAACTTGTACCATTATCGAAGTGTGAGTCTTGTTTTTTAGTTAGCAATTTGTACCATTATTGAAGTGTGAGCAATGTTCCTTAGTTAGCAATTTGTACCATTATTGAAGTGTAAATCATTATCCTTGCGTTAATAACTTGTACCATTATTGAAGTGTGGGTCATGTCCTTGAATTAACGACTTGTAGCATTACGAAGGACGAGTAATGTTCCTGAGTGGATGCCATGTTCCACTGATGAATCATGTGTTGAGTCTTTTGGATAATGACTTGATTGTTGAGGTTCATGAGTCATTTCTTTAAAAACATTGTAGTGCCAAGTCAACTTTATCACATTACTACTCAACTGGAGCTTAATATATAACATTCATATGTACAACAGCGGATGCTTCAAGTGTTGAATCAGTATCTCACGTAAACAAAACGATCGTAATGGTACGAATGATGCTTATTGCAGTGACCAATGCATACTACTGCATATTCCGCACGCCTTATATTTGGCTGTACATTTTATCTTGACTGAGGTGATAAGCATTTCAACAAGTAGTTCCGTAAAGAACTAAATAGCTTATTTCCATATCCTACTTATGTTATTAGCCTCTATCAACATACAAAATTTTAGATTGATTGTTGTAGCCTAATAGATTCGTAGATATTGAGAATCGTCTAAATATTTCGGAAGGTCGCAATGGAGTATTTTTATATTTGAAGGCCATAGAGTTATGTATTATTAGATGAATATTGTTGCTTAGGTATACTATTCAAACTTCAATCGCATGATTAGGACATAAGAAATAATAAAAACGAGATTTAAAAATTTCGAACAGCCGCCATCTTGAGGTTATGTAAGCAATTGAATTAAGGTTACCACGTAATCTTACACGATGAAAGAGTCTATTTTTGTGGCATCACTTTACTAAGTATTTTCTGTGTTTATGCTAAAGGTACAGCTATGATTCTTGTCACATATAAGAAGCGGCATATTCTGAGCTGTTTTTGACCATGTAGTGCTACTTTGCTTTTATAGGATGTGTGAATTGAATACAAATTTGGACAGATACATATTCAAAAAATGTTGTATAAGTTGCTTCAGGTACACATTTCTCAGTTGTTTTTCAATCAAATATTCTCAAATTTTGTTCACATACTTGGAATGGATCATGGCAGATGAGTAACCACTTTGTTTCATTATTATTGAGACAGAATGCAAGAAAAAAAATCCGAACTCTTTCTTTTTAAATTTATTCAAAAATGTGCATCAATTTTTCTCTTCCCAATCCATGTCTACTATGTTTTGGAAGTGAAAATAGGTTAACATTCAAGTACTCCATTAGGCAAGTTAATGTAAAAAAATAGCCCTCTATCTTAAATGGTTTCCTAGTTATTGGTAGACTACCTAAACATGATAAATGAGTATTAACGGAAATCAGCTGGCAAAGTTAAAAGTGTATTATTCAGAGCATGGGACGCTAATTTACAAAAACGAATTTAAGGTAGTTGTATACATCAAAACCTCAACAAACTATATATATTTGGATTCAGAAATGAATGAAGATTTGTATGGCGCCAAAATAAAAAATCGATTTTTTTCATCATGCAAGAGTAAGTGGTGTCCTTAAATTAGATGTCAGTGAATTACAACGTGTATAGACATTTGCTGTACCATGTTTCACTGCGCTCGGATGGTTAAATCGCGAGAAACGTCTATTCAAATGTTTCGAATTCGCTTGGCTGCCATGTTCAGTTTGTACTTAACAGATTTCTGAAAGTTACATAGGTGACCGTCTAGTAATGTCCTTTATCACCGTACAAAATTTCAGGGTGATATCATTAATAGTTTCGGAGATTTAGAATGCCAGTGAAATATTTTGCACAGCCGCCATGTTGGATTGGGGAGACGAATTTAAATTTGAAGGACACGGTCGGGGTTGGATGTAATAGAACTATATCCTTACCGAGTTTCATTGAAATCGCTCCATCCGTTTAGATTTCATTAGGGGGACAAACACACACAAATACACACGGACAAAAAATGTGAATCAATTTTTCTCTTCCCAATCCATGTCTACTATGTTTTGTTTCATAAAATAGGCATATGTTATTCAGAAGAATTAGCAAACGTTGATAGAATAAGACATAACTGCACTAATGGAGTCAATGCTAATCCAGACGTCTTCCAGGACCGCATAAACAGTAAGGTGATTACGATGTGGTCCAATCCTGTACCTGAAACATTAAGCAAAGTTAACTGTAGCTATATACGAAGCATCTCCATTGAATCTATATTTCTCCTGGTGATCGAAACCAATAGACGTGTGTGTATGATAATGTGCCATGGGATTCATGTGTTGAAATCGATTGAATTGAAGTGAACTCGGCAGCTATGCTTCGTGTGATCTTCCCGTTGAATATATTTGTACACTTATGGTAATTACTCCATTGAAAGTTTGGACGGTGCCGTACTTCTATCCTGAGATACCTAACCAATCCTGACTACCAAAATTATTCACACCATTATCATATTGAGCTGATAATAACGTAGTCCACACTCAGAATAAGATAACAAATCCGTATTAAACTCAGAGTTTTGTTGTTCCATTTAGGGGCTTGGAAGGTTGTACTTCAATGTGTGATATAATAATGTTATTGGTTTTACGTCCCTTTTAACAACTGTGGCTTTTAGAGACGCCGGGGTGCCGGAATGTTGCCCCGAAGGGGATCTTTAACGTGCCAGTAAATATACTGACACGGCTCCCTCGCATTTGTGCACCCTCAAATGCCAGCTGGCTGCGCCAGGATACGAACCTGCAATCTAGGGCCCAGCAAGCGAGAACGTTACCGCTGAGCCACGCAGCCAGTCGCGATGTGTGAAGAATATTCCATATAACTCATGTTATTGTGGTGTCTTTGGTAGTGTACGTATTTGTAATTAAGGCAAGAATTGGGAAGGAGGTGATCCTGGCCGTGAGATAGGAGCAATCCCAGTAGATGCTTGGAGTAGAAGTGGAAAACTACCGAAAACCACTTCTATGATGGCTAAGGTACGAATCGAATTCACCTCTTCTCAGTTCTGCCTCACGTGGCTGAGTAAATGCCGTTCCAGTCCTCAGATCAGAATCAAATTTCTTAGCAGAGCGGGGAATGGAATCCCGACCTCAGGGGTAACAGCCAATAAGGCTAGCCACTGCATCACGAGGTGGTCCGTGAGTCAAAGGAATATAGGCTAATCCCAATCAGAAAAAAGAATTGCTTCCGTTCAAATTATACCTTCGATGTTCTGAAAATATTTTGGTCTGATTGTGCAATATTTGATTGATAGATTCGTTTCAAAAATTAATCTAGGAAAAATGCACGACACCCAACCTGATAGCAGTTAAGGGTTCTAACTGCGGGATTCCATCGGATGACCTCTCGAATACCGTTCTGGTATCACGCGCGGCCGGTCACGACGAATACCAGTGAGGCAATTGGAGCTGCAATTCCTTGTGTGATTCATCTCCCTTGACTGCGGTAAAACGCATACAGAAAACGGGGCTTTACTTTCACTGGAGCAAGTCAACTGGATTCTCTAGGAATTTAAGCTACTATTTGAAACAGCTTAACAACCTTCAACAAGAAGTTCCGTGAAGAACTATACAGCCTACTTTTCATGCCAATGATTATTCTACAGAATATGAACCTATCTAGAATAATGACGAAATTAAGTTGGTAATATCGAAATATCTAATTAGTTCAAAATATACCTGGTATAATGTAGCCTAATAGAGCACTACAGTTGGCAGCCCTGGTGACTGAATATATTCTTAGTTCCATTTCTTCAGGTACAGAATATAAAATTTGGTTGAAGTCCAATGTACGTTACATGCAGTTAGACACTGGATCTATCAGCACGCGTAAAAGCATGTTGCCAACAATGTCATGCGTGTGCTGGTCAGAAATAATCTGAAATATTATGATATCTTGTTGTGCCAATTTTGGATGAAATCCATTTGTTAGTATAGAAGTTACATGTATTTTAAAATTGGACATATCAGTAGGCATAGAATCATGTAGGCAGCACTGCCTTGTATTAACTACTCCAAATTAATCTAGAATGTCAGGTGCTATACGTGTGCAAAGTATAGAGCTGTTGGCTTGCATACTTTCTGATATATTGATATTAGGGTAAAAAAATATAGACAGCATTTATTAACAGTTGGCAGCCCTGATTGCTCTTAACAATACTTATAGTCATATCTGTTATGGTACACATAGCACATACGAAATTTGGTTGAAATCCAACTGATAGTATAGAAGTTACATGTATTTAAAAATTGGTACTATCAGCAGGCTTATAATCATGTTCGTAGAACTGACGTATATAAGTTACTCCAAATTAATCTAAAATGTCAGAATATACGTGTGCATAGTTTAAAGCTGTTGGCTTGCATACTTTCTGATATATTGGTATTTGGATAAAATAAATAAATAAATAGAGAGAGCAATTATTAACAGTTGGCAGCCCTGGTGGTTCTTAAGAATACGCGCAGTCATATCTGTTTATGTACAGATGTTACATACAAAATTTGGTTGAAATCCAATTGATAGTGTAGAAGTTATATGCATTTAAACATTGGACTTATCAGAAGGCTTAAAATTATTTTAGCAACACTGTCATGGTTGGACCCCTGGAAATTAAACTGAAATAGTCTTATCTACATGTGTGCCAATTTTGGAATAGCTCCCATGCATACCTTGCATGATATCCAACATGGAGCTCAAATTTCTAGTGCGTTTTTTCAGCAGTTGGTGGCACTGACATCATTTTCAAATATGGTCGTGAGATATTCCGGTGCACATCTTTACTCATACTAAATTTGGTTTTGATTGCTGCAGCCGTTTAGGAGTTGATAGGGGGGGGGGCACACACACAGCCAGACAGCCAGACAGACAGACAGACACACATTTTCCCGGATCGATCTCATAGGTCTACTTTTTCCTCATTTTTGCAAAATGTGAAAAGTAGGCAAAAAATATCGTATTTGCGCTGTGAACGTGCTGTGTAATGACATATTACGTTATGCACTTTGTAATACTATTCGCAAGCAGTGTAATGGAATTAGAAAACAAACACGGAAATATCACTTCAATACAACGAACAGTATTTCTTTCTGGTTTAAAAATCAGCAGCATCGTAACTTGAATGTTCAATCTCTGGCCACGAAGACAGATTAAAAATTTCCTCCTGGTATTTCTTCACATTCACCCTGCGTCAATGCGTATGTACAATGGGATTTCAGTTCCCCACACTTTCCCCAGTAGGGACTGGTGGCTCAGCGCTCAACCTGTCGGCCTCTTACCATGGCGGACCGGGTTCGATTCACGGTCAATGCATGTGAGATTTCCCAAGTAATTGACCAAGTCCTGTGGTTTGAATTCCACGTAAAACGGAGGTCCCGTGGTTCGTGATCGCGAGATTAACGGTCACGTAAATTTCCTTCCTTCCTTCCCCCAGTGCATGGGCATTACATGTACACCTCATTCCGTAGTGACTAGTATTCTTGACTCTCACCGTGGAGGACTGGGTTCGAATCAAGGCTCTGCAATGAAATTTAATTGTGGTCTCAGATCTGGAACGGGGTACACTCAGCCTCGTGAGGCAAAACTGAGAAAAGGCGGGTTCGATTCCTATCCCAGATAACCTATAAGTGGTTTTCCGTGGTTTCCCATTTCTACTCCAGCAAAATGCCGGGATGGTTTCTAACCTAAGGCCACGGCTACGGCCGCTTCCTTCCCATTCATCAGATGAGTTGCAAATAAACACACTAGTACAGGCAACGCAACAACACAGGTTATCACACACATTTATTTACTTATTTATTTATACATTTACTTATTTATTTATTCATACACGAGGCTAAATGACAATGATGTCCAAGTCAGTAAATGAAAACCCCACAACATTGCCCTGTAAACAAGTAAAAATAAATAATTAAACCATATCTACCTAGAGAACTGGAAGTGTGTCAGGAAAAAAGGCCAGACCCAGTAATTGTTATACAACACTATGAAACCGTCGATCCTGCTGTAATCAGAACTTGAAGAGCTCTTAGCGGGGGAGGGTGGATTATTTGAACATCATTTAATCATGTATGTATTGTACCCGTTTCCCAGACCTCACGTCGGCCCAGAAATCAACGTGATGTCCAAGAAATGGTATATGGTCGTAACAAAAACAAATTACGAGTCCCTGAAATATATATCCGGAAAAACTATAAAAAATCAACTGCAAACACGGGCAGGCAAGAGATCTAATGTCTCGGGTCGTTTAACGGGATAGGTGAGAAAGGTTGCCTTTGATATATATTTGTTAAATAAAATAGGATAGTATCACTCAGTCAGGAAATGGATCAAGCTGCAGGAATAATTTAAGATAACTAAGATAAAACGGTCTCTTTTATTTAAGAGCAGACGAAACAAAATGAATAAATGCACTCCTAGAATCAAATTGGTTTTATGCTTACGTTGGGATCAAGGATCCATAAGTTCTAGTTTACCAATTTGATTGTCCTATATAATTTCTGTGGGGTAATGTGACTCGAAGTTAATGTTCCAGTGTTCGTTGAGTAAGCTGAATAAAATGAAATACAATATATTTTTCGTTGCACTGCACTGTCACTGGTTTCAGCTTTTGAATGATTAAATTAAATTTGGCTATCACATTATTTACTTCCCCATAAACACATATTTCTAAATACACTGAAAATTCACACATAAATTTACTTAAAGTGAAGGATAATTATCGCAGGTTAATTACGAATTTAAATTATAGTAAAGAAATCATTTACAAATATTTACAATTATCATCTGACATTGTAGCAGAATAATGTGTAGATAACGATGAAATAATCTCATTAAATGAATATTCATAAAAAATACCATTGTTATAAATAATATAATAATTATGATTATTATTATTATTCCGAATCCTGGACCATATTGTATCAATCTGGTCATCAAAGGCAGATAAAATCATTTAATTCCAATAAATTAATTGTTATAAACAAATTATCATAAATTCCTTTCATTACTTTATTATAGTTAGCGAAATCAATTAATTAATAAATTAATCAAGATAGAAATGTTAATTAACAATTTAATTGGTTATAGGTCAGCTATCCATTATTTATTTATGCATTCCTAATAATGCAAGGCCAGATTTGGCTGAATCCTAGAAATTAGTGTAACTGTTTCATAAATTCGTATCAATAGTTCTTCTATCAGAGCATTTAATATTGCATTAATTTAATCGTCGAATACTTTAAGCATGCATCTAACAAATTACTAAATGAGGATTGTGTTACACAGGCACATCCTTCAAACATCATACGCACAAATACTAGTAGTGAAATTCTTATTATCTCACACTTCCAATTTTTAAATATTCATATTATTATTCTTCTTGGATGGGCCACATGACTCGCATCCATAATGTTGCCACAAAATAAGACCACTTATTTAAAAAGTGGCCACAACATTATTATAACTACATGCTATGTTTTATATGTGCTATGCAAAATATATCTTAATTCAAAAATGCTTGATACGACTCGAATCTGTCAGCATAATAATCCAGAATATTATAATTACTAGGTTCGTTAACCAATAAATTATTATTATTATTATTACTAACTGATCTATTATAATGATGCCTTAATTAAATCATCTAATAAATCGTTCAATTAGATAAATACGATCAACTATTGCTGCCAAAAAACCGGAAATATCGTCCGCAATCGCATCAAAATTTAATTGTGTGGAAATATTCACAATCAAAAAAAAAAAATAGAACAAGTCAAGAAATTCAAAGTTCTAATCGAAGAAAAATGTGTGAAATGATATTAAATTAGCAAGATCTTATTCCTAAAGTGCTCTAGTATGTTCGAAAAACAGGCATAATTTCAAAGTCATCTGAAATTAAAACAATCAATTAGTCATGGTTATGGTTTGTCATGGGGTTGCAATGAGTGTAGAATGGACTCACTGCCCTAGAATTTGGTGTTATGTCCCACGATGTCATGGTGTTTAAAGATGGCTAAATCTGCTGGATCGGTGATGTAGGAATCGTGCAGATAGTAAGGTGTAATTGTATCTTCAAATCCTGGTGTCCATCCATGTTCGTAAATTTTCCCTTAATGAAATTAAACTATCATCTTGATTGTAATAAAGTTCATAAGTGTTCCCACGGATCCATTGTGTGCGAAGTTAGCATTCCAGAAAATTCAAGTTCCCAATATGTCATTTGACTGTACGCCACTGCTATATTCATTTTCCACGTTCTGTAAATCTTGATGCTCTGTTGTAATAATAACAGTAATATTCATCTAATTGTGTTCTGTTCCTAATGTCTAGTAGAATAATATTCTTCTTAAACTTGTAGTGTAATCTCTTGTGTAATGAAGTTGTGATTTTAGCATGACCAAACTGTGCTAGCATGTAACCTTGAACTCTTCGTAAGTGTCAGTCTTCATGATGGTGTATAATTCCCATGTGGTGTCAAATAATGTTAAATAAGTACTCACATAAATTCCATTAGAACACACGCTACAATGAGTTTAACATTCTGCAGTCCACATGTCACCGGTTTTTGTGCGTTAAAACGAACTCACGTTCACATAAGAACAGACTATCCCGGGCGCGATACGAAACTTCACGACCACGATAAAGACAGGTGTGAGCTCCATGCGTGTACAAGCCTCGAAAATTACTGCCAGACAACTGCTGACCGTCACTAGCCAGTTCAAAGATGCACTGTCTTCCTTACCACGTGGGGTAGGAAAGTGATGCGATCACCCACTCTGGGGCAGACGTCATATACCGCGGTGCTTGACTTCGTATAGTATAACAAGAACACCTGGCCTTCTGCCACAATAAAAGTCTGTTATAGGATTGAAATTCGGAGCCTGAGATACAATTATAGATGTATAAATATTAATGCCAATTCGTATGTTACCCATAACATAATTTCGTGTCAAAGATGCCACAAGAACCTTTGCTAGTCATGGAGACTCGCTCTAAAGCAAGGTACAAGGGCCAGTCGAGAGCCTATGCTTCCAATCTCATCACAGCTGATGTGATCATAATTCAATCTTGATTTCGGTCACAGTATGTATTTATGTCTACCCCTTATTATTCCCGTTTTCAACGAAGTTGGGGATGATATGCGATGATAAGCTAGGTGACGGGCGATTTTTACGGCCGGATGCCCTTCCTGACGCCAACCTCATGAGTGGAGATAATGACAGATGAAATGAATAATGATGAATGACACTGGGTAAGGATGTGGAAGGAAGTGGCCGTGGACTGTCAGAGGGAACCGTCGCAGCATTCGCCTGGAGTTGAAATTGGGAAACCATGGAAAATCATTTCAAGGACGGCCAGCGGTGGTGCTCGAACCCAAGTCTACCGAGTCCGCTGATAGCTTAGCACCATGGCCTAGTGCTGCGCGTTATTGAGCGTATCTACCGCCATTATTCATATTGTTGTTAATTCATTTTAGGGGCATGCGACGTCTCGGTCATCAGGTCCGTGTACTTGAGTGCGCGTGCTTGTGATGGCTGTGGCATTGCATGGGTGTAGCAGTATTAGATTCTAAAGGATTGGGTTGGTGCCACGGGACCTGAAATATATGTATATACTATATACAGAACATATACCAGGTGAATCAGCTGCCCCTAATAATATTGTTTTATGCAGCCCAACTAGCGTTGTTATCAGGAAGGTCAATATTTCCTTGCTGCATCTCGTATGGTACTACTGCACTGCAAACATATCCTGCTAACGATACTGAACACTATTAGTTTTCCCTCGACGTGGCCGCAGACTATTACGCGGGAAAAATAATTGTGTTCAGTATCGTTTGCGGGATATGCTTGCAGTGCATTAGTACCATACGGGATGCAAGCAGAGAATCATCGACCTTCTTGATAACACGCGTTCGTTGGGCTGCATAAAACAATATTATTAGGGACAGCTGATTCACCTGGTATAGGGCGCCAGGAAATGTTATCCGCAGTGCCTACATGCGTCTGCGAGAGCTATCATCAGTAGTTACGTTGGCAGCACGACTGTGCTTGTATCAGAATAAACAAACAGTAAAGTTTGTACTCACCACAGCCATTCATAACGGATGCCGGAAGTGCTGATGACATATACGCTCGCTTATTGCAAAACACACTGACGATTTCAAAAGCCTACAGCCCACACGTCTGGGATTCACACTGCCAAGGACATCGTGCTGCCAACTAAACTGCTGATGCTGGGTCTCGCAGAAGCCGGCAGTCACTGCGGAGAACAATTCCTGGCGCCCTGTATAATGTATACTGTAACCATCTGTCAGCAATAATTTATACAGAATTATTTGTATCAAGCCGCACACACTTTAAGTTATTAGAATACAATATTTGAAATAATTTTCTGGACACTCTATTAACACATGGGTGTCCGGACGCCTGGACATATCACATCCCCTATGGACCGGACATTTTTCAGCTGAGAATATTCCAGTGCACTAGATTATAAAAGCGTGCATAATTGTTGAAATTGCCCAGATAATATCTTTGAAGTTGGTATGAGTATACCCTAATACACCTAGTAGTGTTCAAGAGTGTGATGCATTTGAAAACATGACTCAATATGCAGTGGCAGCGGACTGAAACAGCAAATGCAGTAGAGGTGAGGTGAGATTGGTAAACAATCAATGTACGGTATGTATGTTAGTTATATTACGGTACCTAGAGACCTGAATATCATTCTCACATTCAGTTTCCACTAATTTACTATAACTTGGTCCATTTGAACGATAATTATTTTAAAATCTCATCATCTTATTATTTTAGCTCTCCATCATGTCATTGACTAACCCGCAGAAAGAAAGTCGATGTTTTAAAACTAAAACAAAGATTAAAAGAAGGCCGTGAATAAACGTGGCACATATACATCTAGAAATATTCTACTCAATGTTATAGTCCGAAATAGTTCGATAAAGGGTCAAGATATGCCGCAGGATTTCCGACAATGATGTGATGAATAAAACTGAGATTTCTCGAGGCCCGTCACGCATGTGTTAAGAAACATAGCAGTCAACAACAGCTGTCTCAGTAAGACGGGAAATTGAACAAATTAACCTACTTATAGAACGAAAATGTACCTCGCCGTTTACAAAGACAAAATTTCCATTTACCTTATTCTATCTGCTGTCTGCAATATTATTAGGGGCAGCTGCTTCACCTGGTATATGTATATTGTATATTGTATATATATATTTCAAGTCCCATGGCACCAACGCAATCCTCTGGAATCTAATACTGCTACACACACTTCTTATGCAAGGCGATTTATTCAGGAAGAGTCAATAAGTAAGGTAGTACAGTGTCAAGAGTCCTATATCTTTTTCAAGATGGGTAATGTCATCACACAAATATTGTCATATTGCGTTGCCAACTGAACTATTGATGAATTTTACCAATTCACGTAAACACGAGGTCAAGAAAATCTCCAATGATCACTCACGTTCTCCTGTCTAGCTGACGAACAGCTACAAGTACTCTCACCCCGTGCAAGGAATTTCTCTGAGCGTACCTTAGAGGCTATCCTGATCTTGGTATTCCATTACTTTTCTTTCGTCTTACCCAGATCAATGGTGGCATGGCATCATTGTGAAATGTCGATGTGTAGATTCATTCCCTAGATTCAGGAATGTAGAAGTATCCGTAAAGTCAATGGCAGAAAATAATAATTTCTTACAGTATAAGCAGCTCCAGACTGTCTCTTGAATTTCATCACTACTAGTAAAAGAGATTATCACTCTCGTAACGAGGAGTAATACGGTAATCCGGTTAACAACTCATTTGCCAGCTCAGCCAATAAACAAACCATTTCTTTCCCAAGGCACGGGTGTGTTTGTCAGATAGTAGCCACTAGCGACAGCATTAGTAGCATGTCTCTATAATTTCGAAAATGTGTGACCCTCTGTCCTTACAAAGCGTGGTATGAAACACTTCACGAGAAGAAAAGTACTGTACAACAAAGTTCAGTATTTTTGTGATCACCTCAATCGTTGCCTCTCCATACTCAATCCTTTGAAAGACCGAGATAACACCTCATTCCAAGACATACGGCCTTCATTCCACTGGGAAAAATTACCTCGCTGTTCCTCTCCTAAAAACTACAATATATATATATCTAATATCATTCCAATCTTCGATGCAAAGAAATATTTTTACAGAATAATTAACATACGTTAATCGCAAATATTCCCAGAGGCAATTAAACAGAACTGATGTCCAAGTTGCCCATTGTCCCTACGTGAAACAACAGCAGAAATCTAGTCTTCGTTAGGGAAAGCAAGTTCCTTAGCAAAATAAGTTGTTATCGCGCACTTCAGACAGGATTCTCAGGACTGAGCGTAAAACTAGGAAACTCAATACATCTCTCCTAGTCGCACGTGTAGTAGTATACCCGCGTACCACCAATGCCACGCTCATAATTTGGCTACAAATTCAATTCTAGTGTATCATTTGGAAGAATACAATATTAAATATGCTGAAATTAGGGAATCCAATAGGGTTTCAACAAATTCATTATGAAACCAAATAAAACTTCAGTGGAGAGACGATAGTTCATGTAACCCCAAGAGTATTAGCTCCTGATTATCCCGCCGACATCTGGCCCAAGCCCAAGCCCAAGCCCAAGCGCCAGCGCGAGCGTCCTGATAGTCACGTTCCGACCTCGTGCAGCTCCCCGATAACACGATGCTGTAACTCTGCATTACTCAATGGTGTCCCCTCTGCTGCAGGAGCCGCCTTCTCCCTCTTTCGCAGGGAATTACTCCACAATTTAAATTTCAATTGTCCTATTTTCAAAGCCATACAAATCAAAAGTGACTTGGAATAAAGGGTTCCTTGCTGATTTCCAGAGTTCATTGTGAGGTTTAGTACTGACCGCGGTAGCTCCACGCGTTAATGCACAAGACCACAAGTTCAGACTAAACCCACATTCGAGAGGCACGAAGATTTGAACCCCAACATCGACCATACTTATTTTTATTATATATATATTTATTTCCCCATTTGAAATTCCGGGAAAATGCTGAGATGATATATTCTAATAGGCTGGAACAATTACTTCTAACGTTATTGGTATCTGTTTGTAATAATAGCGCACAACGACCATGTGGTGAGCTGGAGGTCGTTCGGAGATCGCAGGCTCGAATCTGAGCGTTCATCATCAGACACGTAAGCAACCCTGCAACACACACGGCAATAACTTAGCTTAGCGCAAGATTCACTATCCCTGTGGGCCCAGGCTACTGTTGAGCCTTACTGCAACACACATGAGTAAAAAAAACAGGCGATACCTTGCAACACATACGACAGAAGCAGGCAAAACCCTGCAACACTCACGACATAAACAGGCGAACCTCTGTAGCACTCACGACAAACACAGGCGAAACCCTGCAACACTCACGACAAAATCAGACGAAACCCTGCAACACTCACGACAAAATCAGGCGAAACCCTTCAACACTCACGGCAAACACAGGCGAAACCCTGCTACACTCACGACAAAATCAGGCGAAACCCTTCAACACTCTCGACAAAAACAGGCGAAACTCTGCGACACACACGACATATACCCAGACGATTGGCTGGAGTTCAATTACTTGGCCATGAAACCCATTGTTTCATTTTTAGCCTACTTTTCACATTTTGCAAAAATGAGGAAAAAGTAGACTCATGAGATCGGGCAAATGTATGTCTGTCTGTCTGTGTGGGTGTCCCCCCCTATCAACTCCTAAACGGCTGCAGCAATCGAAACAAAATGTGTTAGGAGTAAAGATCTATACATGAATATCTCACGGCCATACTTGAAAATGATATCAGTGCTACCAACTGCTGAAAAATGGCAATTGAAATTTGAGCTCGATGTTGGATATCTTGGAAGGTATGAATGAGAGCTATTTCAAAATTGGCACACGTATAGATAATAATATTGCAGTTTAATTTCCATGAGGCCATACATGGCTGTGTTGCCAAAATGATTATAAGCCTGCTGATAGGTTCAAATTTTAAATGCAAATAACTTCTACACTATCAATTGGATTTAAACCAAATTTCGTATGTTCTATGTGTACATAAACAGATATGACTGAGCATATTCTTAAGAGCCACCAGGGCTGGCAACTGTTAATAAATGCTCTCAATTTTTTTAAATCCAAATACCCATATATCAGAAAGTATGCAAGCCGACAGCTTTAAACTATGCACACGTATAGTACCTGACATTCTATATTAATTTGGAGTAACTTATATACATCAGTGCTACCAACATGATTCTAAGCCTGCTGAGAGGTCCAACTTTAAATACATGTAACTTCTATACTATCATTTGGTTTTCAACCAAATTTCGTGTGTGCTATGTGTACCATAACAGATATGACTATGTCGATTCTTAAGAGTAACTAGGGCTGCCAACTGTTAATAAATACTGTCTCTATTTTTGTTACCCTAATATCAATATATCAGAATGTATGCAAGACAATAGGTCTAAACTTTGCTCACGTATAGTATCTGGCATTCTAGATTAATTTGAAGTAACTAATATAGGCCTACGCCAGTGCTGCTAACATGATTCTAAGCTTGCTGATAGGTCCAATTTTAAAATGCATGTAACTTCTATACTAACTAATGGATTTCATTCAAAATTGACACAACAATAGATCATATTATTTCAGATTATATCTGACCAATACATGTATGTCATTGTTGCCAACATGATTTTACGCGCGCTGTTAGATCCAATGTTTAACTGCATGCAACATCCATGCTATCCATTGGACGTCAACCAAATTTTGTATTCTGTACCTTAAGAGATGGAACTAAGAATATATTCAGTCACCAGGGCTGCCAACTGTAGTTCTCTATTAGGCTACATTATGCCAGGTATGGGCTACAGTATTTCGAACTAATTAGAAATTTCGATATTACCAACTTAATTTCATCATTATGCTAGATAGAACCATATGGATTAATCATTGGCATGAATCTTAAATTTTAAGAAAAGTAGGCTCTTAATAAACTACAAATCATAGCTGCTAAAACTGGACTTAAAGTGGCCTTCCATAAAACTAATTTTATCACAAATGTCAAAGATGCCTCAAAATTCATCACGATTGGTCTGCAAAAAATCAAAAAAGTCCAAAAATTTAAATACCTAGGCGAATGGATTACCCCTAATAATTCAGAAATAGCTGCCATTGAGAGCAGATGTAACAAATTGGAAGGTGCCTTTCAAACCTGCAAAAACATTTACAAAAGTAAAAGCTTGTCCCGGAATGTCAAACTTTGTCATTATAATACAGTAATTAGGCCGTCAGCACTGTATGCTGCAGAATGCTTACAGATGACAAACAAAGGCCCATTGAGAAAATTAGAACTTAAGGATCGGAAAATTCTAAGGAAAATATTAGGACCTGTTAATGATAATGGTACTTACAGAAGAAGACATAACAATGAATTATTTGAACATATAGAAGATTTGGTGAGTGTGATGAGAAAAAGGAGAATGTCTTTCTTTGGACATTTGGAGCGGATGGAGCATCATCGACTTTCATATCGAATCCACTCATCAATCTCTAAAAAAAATTCCTATTGTAAATGGTCGATGCAAGTTAAAAAGGACCTAACAGAAGCTCGAATCAATCAAGCTCTGGTTTGGGATAGGAACCTGTTCAGAAAGGCGGTTAAATCAACTAGTAATCTACACCCTTTAACATCTGTGATGCCTCGCCCTCACTGCAAGTGGACGGAAGAAAGGAGAGCTGAACATTCGTCAAGAATGAAGATCTACTGGCAGACAAGAAAACAAGCTTTACAGTGATCATATGAGTGAAGAACATCGTGGTCCATTGATGGCCGAAACGACTCAAAAAAAAAGGCTCTTTAGTTCGTCACGGAACTTCTTGTTATAATATCAGATTTATGTTGTGACTCGTCTCTGACATCTCTAATACTGTACATATAGTTTTTTAGGACAACATCAGTTCAACGGTGTAAATGTACTTCAAACAATTTTTTGTATACGTATTTGAAAATCACAGACACACTGTTCTTCATAGATGCTCCTAATATCAGCAAATTGATGACTTTTTCGTACAAAAATGTTACTGCCTCAGTTCCTTGTTTGAAGAATATGCCAGACCCGCACGTAGAAAACTAATTTTCTCAGCCTTTCTGCGATGGTTTGCTACAATTTTATTTCGTGAATAATAAACTCGACACTTCAAATTAAGTTCAAAATGTGCTGAGCTAGAAGACTTGCATTGGAAGGAAACCTTCCTATTTATTTCGTCGGTCGTTTGTGAAATGGCAGCGGGAAGAATTTGCAATTTCTTTGTCTTGTGTATAATATAATTCACAGCAAGATCAGCAATTTATTTGTAAACTTTAGCGCTGTTTCAGACCCCATTGTTCTTCATTTTAAAGGATCCGGCATTTTATTGGTGAATCTGTTGAGTTAAGTGCCAGCATTATATTAGCTATCACCAAGGCCAGGCCTTGATCTGGAAAGTGAAGCAACGTGTAATATCCCGTGCCAAGGTTCAAACGGTGACCGTAAGTGGATGAGTAGTTCTCTCCATGAGACATGAGAGTATATGATGCGTTGTTTTACTTGCATGGTTTCTTCTATACGCAAGAAGTATACCAGAATATTGCAAGGTTGCTAGACCATTACTAATCACATGTTATGATAGCCTCGAGTATTTCAGGGTTGATAGCGTGTACAACGAAATTCCTCAGCCTGACCCTTTCGAAAGTACAATATGGAGTTTGCTTGCTGCAGTGTATTAGGAAGAAATAAATATTCATGGATAGGAATTGTATTCAAATTTTGTCCCGGATGTTTTTAGTTTTGAAGGGAATTATTGTACGGTAAGAGGTCTACAGTATGACACCTGCCATACGGACCAAATGACGTGAAATATATCGTAGCACATGAATATCGTGGGTGCATTGGGCGGCGAGGTGGTTTTATGGACGCCTAGTCCATGTTCTTATAGGTCTACATAAGATAAAGAGACGTAGGTATCAAAGCGTAACCTCAGAATTTTGTGTTCTCTGGATTATATTACTCCTTATTTGTATTTGGAAGTAATATTATAGAGAGGAAATGAAAGATTGCTCCACTAATTCTAACGAAGTACACATTGAAATTAATTTTAGTGTTACTTGAAAATATTTTACTGCAGTCTCTAAACAACTGTCCGCATGATGCAGCGGTAAAATTCTCGCCTACTGTGCCCAAGGTTGTTGGATAGAACCCTGGCATATCAGGGAGCTATTGAAGAGTTAGAATCCATTTTTAGTGTTGCCTAAGTAGGCTAATCTATTTACAGAAATAGTCTTTAGTCGGTCAACACGAAAGTACTCAATTCGATTGGGTGCGGAATAATTAATTGTTTTAACACCCTAATACATGAAAAAAATATTGCATGAAATATTTATACACTTATTAACACAGTTCTCCAACAAATGGGTGGGGATTATCTGGATGACAAGTTTCGTTCAAAACCTGATGTAATGATAATGTTATTGGCTTTATGTCCCTTTTAATTACTGATGCTCTTTGAGACGCCAAGTGCCAGAATTTTGCCCTGTAGGAGGTCTTCAATGTGCCAGTAAATCTAATATGATGGCTTCCTCGCACTCGTGCATCCTCAAATACCAAATGACTGCGCCAGGGTTCGATCCTGATACCCTTGGCTCAGCAAGCGAGAATGTTACCGCTACGCCGTGCAGCCTGTCAACATTGTCACATCCTGTTCATTTAGGCTTAAGTTAAATTCGTTTATTCATTCAACACGTATGTACAATGATATTTAATATTAATGATGGAACTTATAACTCGCCAAGGATCTCCTTCAGTGTACCTTGGAGCCTCCAATGTGGCGTAAAACTTACAACATTAACTGGGTCTAACCAGTCATATGCAGAACATGTATTTCTTTTAAGACGTTTAACGGTATAATGATGTTATGTTATTGTTGTTAATTATATTAAGGTACTTGGAACATCTTGGCCATCAGCCCCGTGAAATGGATTGTATCGTACTTGCCTGATAGCCTGTGTTTCTGTGTTATGTACAGTGTGGAGTGTGTAGGTTATTTAGTTATTGTTGTTTTATGGGGCGGAACTACGAGGTCTTCTGTCCCTATGTAGGTGTGTTAAAGACAGGAATGGGGTAGGTACCCGTGGTCTTAAAATGACGTATTATCCACGCATTTTCCTGAAGAGAGTGTGGAAAAACTGGTGAAACCACTCTTTCATAATAGTCGCTGTCAGTGCCTGAATTCAAACCTCCGACCTCTGGACTTGCTATAGTTACCCAAAACGCCGCGCCGTGGTGTAAGTAGGATTTGTATCTGGAAGGGGGATGAGCGAAGTCAAAATCACATTGTGGGTCAACGCTCTGCCAATATGAGACATATGTAATTCAGTAGCCTATATCGTTAACGTTAAAATATTTAATTTCCCTCATCTGTAAACATTTGATTTCAAGCCTTAGAAGATTCTCTGCTCCGACTTTCATTAAGAGATTACTTGACAATGTATGAAGCAAACTTAGCCTAATACAAAACCCAAACCTCATTGCACCACAGCCCATGAAACTCCATCAGTAGGTAATATAAGCCGAAGCTGGTGCAGGGGCTAATGCGCAAGATGGCGGCCCCGCGCAACCAGTCCTATGTTATTCTTTTGGAGAGGTCATTCATAGCTGACGCAAGGGCTAATTCGCAAGATGGCCGCCACGCGCTACCTCACTCTTTAATGGCGGGCTTTTCAAATCATTATTTGTTTGTTATTAATTTATAAATTTTTATTTATTTAATATTTAATTTATTATTTTTAGCACAGGGCTAATACACAAAATGGTCACTGCACACAACCACTTACACATATAACATGCTAACCTAACCTAACTTTACCTAACCTAACCTACCCTAACCTAACTTTACCTAACCTCACCTAACTTCAAAGTGCAAGCAAAAAAAAAGTGAGAGCAAAAAGTGAGAGCAAATATGAGAGCACAAATAATAAACTTAGTTATAACCTAACCACACCTAACCTAACCTAACCTAACCTAACCTAACCCACAGAAACCTCATGTAAAGATTTTGATTTTACATTTCAACATTTTAGATTTTAACATTTTAGATTTTTTTATTTTTTCATTTTTACTTTTTTTAGATTTTTCATTTTTTTGTATTTTAGATTTTTCATTTTTTTGTATTTTAGATTTTTTTTTGTATTTTAAATTTAATATTTTGATTTTAGATTTTACAATTTACATTTTCCAAAAAGAGTAAACTACAAGGTCACATACCTAACCTCACCAAACCTACCTTTACCAAACCTAACTTAAGCTAATCCAAAGGCTAATGCACATACACAAAGTATATAAGGACACATGCAACTATCCTTATGCTAGTCTTATAGGCTACTGTACAACATGATCACTACCCCAACCAGGTATTTTTTATTTTTTTATTTTGTTGTTTATACATTTGTCAATTTTCCAATTTCCCATTTTCAGTATTTTTTTAATGTCAGTTTTAAGTTTTTCAATTCCATAATATGGAAACATGGATTTTGCATATTGTTGTTTTAAACATTTGTCAATTTTTCAATTCCCAATTTTCAGTTTTTTTTTAATGTTAGTTTTAAGTTTTTCGATTTCATAATATGTAAACATGGATTTTGCATTTTGTTGTTTACACATTTGTCAATTTACCAAATTCCCATTTACAGTTTTTTTAAATTTCAGTTAAATGTTTTTTTCTATTTTGTCAATATGGAAACATAGATTTTTACATGTTCATTTTGCATTAGGAGCGGAGAGAGGTGGGTAGTAATTAAAAAAGTACAAGCTGTGTCCATACGATATTTTTAATTTTAAATACATGTACACTATTTACACATAACACATTTTTATATATAGTCTATTCTTTTTTGTTATAAATTGTACAGTTGTTTTTATTTTGTTTCTATTTTATTTATTTTTGATTATGAATACCATTTTTTAAATTTTTGTAGTGCTATGGTTTTATTTCCTAAATTGTTTTGTTTTATGTATTTGCTAGTTGCAGGCAGAAGATTTTGATATTCATAAATTAACACTTTAAGCATGGTTAATGATTGAGTAATGACCATAGGCATGTGTACCTATACCATTAGCATTAATCACTCTTTTATCATCACCAGGACACAAAGCAATTTTGTCTAGTCTTATAGATGATATGTCATGTTGTTTAGAAGTGATAATGTTTATGGGTATTCTTTTTACATTGTTTTTCATGACACAATCCTTATAATCTTGAAAGCTTATACAATTTTTGACAACACCTCTGCTAATACCTTTAATCTTTTTGATTTCTTTACCATTTATATCTAAAGCATACATTTTAGCTCTAAGTCCAACAAATGATTTTATAATTTGTCCACAAGCCTCGTCTTAAAATTTCCCCCAACGTTTTCTTGTATGATGTAGAGTAACATATGTGATTAGTAGGATAATCTGATGTGTCCAGGTGTTCTAGGAAATCCAACTTGTCTTGATATACATCTGGGGTGTTAACCAAATAAATGAACGAGTCAGTATCCATATACATGAGTTTAAGATTGTCCATGCCATAATAGGGTAGCAGGACATCATAGTGGTGGGAATACATCAGAGTTTTTGAAATATCCAGTATACACATTCCAATATATATAGGCTTATTGAATACAATGTTCCGTTTAGCCATGTGGAAAGCAGCGAAGTTAGGATCATAAATTGTTCTATCGATAAATGTCGGCTTTGCTATTAGCTTTTCTGCCTTTTTGCTGTCAGTCACAAGACGTATGTCTATTCTTTTACGGATATTTTCCATTGTTTTTCCGAAAATGGCATTGTTGAATAATTTGTACAGATTTTTCTCAAAATCATTTTTGGCTTGCTTTCGAAGGTTGTTATTAAAATCAACGTATGCCTTTAGCCAAGGTCTTTGCTTAAACTTTAACACACGATGAAATTTTATCAATTTTATTCCATGATCTAAAGCCTGTTTTAATGCCATGTGGTGAACAACATATTGCCTTCGATTTCCAGATGAGGAATTAGTTTTTTCAGAGACGAATCCTTAGGTTGTGTACACTCTGGTAGGAAAGGTAAATCATTGTGTAGATCATGAAGGTCAGATGGGTAATCAACATCAACGTCTAGAATGTATCCCGCAGGATCGTCTTCCTTTAGTTTTTCTAGATAAACAGTATCTGGAGAAACCCACTGAAATCCACCATAAGGAAGGGAGTGGCACATAGCCCACCCGTATTGGTTGTTGGCATCATCATAGGTAATAAACTGCGATGGTTTCTCAGAATCACAGGTTTCCATGTATTTATTGTTAGCTTCAGCATATCGATGAGACACCTGGCATATGCCTCCACGTATTCCAGACTCGATTAGAAGAATCTGATTGTAATCCTGTATCAATTCCAGTTCAATTCCTGTGTAAAGGAGCATTGCCTCGTAACTTAAACCAGGTGAAGTAAAAAAGTGTGCAGCATCCACTCGGTGTGTTTCTAGAGTTTTGTTTCTAAACGTTTCAAAGCTGTCTGCAAGAAGGAGTACATCTGAAGTTAGCTAGAGGTCACTATATTCCCCTAGAGTTTTAATGTTGAACTGTTCCCAGACATTTTTGGCATGTTCATAGTCTTCTTGACTAACATGTTCTTGGCTTAATTTGTTAAAGAATGCCTCTTTTGGAGGTAAACACGTTTCACTTAACTTTTCCCATGAGTCAATGTAGTCATAACAAAATACCCCTTTACGAGTCATGAGCATTGCATTTTCTTTTCCAAAGTACTTGTCTGTTTCAGGGTATAATGTTAAGTAGGAAACTAAGTCTTCCAAACTACTAGGCATTAACCGAAACGTGTCCACAAATCTAAGCTTAACATTTCCTACATATTTGGTGAAGGAAATGTACTTTTCTTTGGAGTTAGCGATAACATCCACTCTCTCAGTAGTACATCCCAATTGCTTTACAATGAAATTTGCGTCGTAGCCACTCATATTATGTAGAAATACAGGAACAGGGTTACGTGTTTTACACCTCAAATTACAGTTATGGTGAGCACTTCCACGGTATTCCCCTGTAATATGGCAATGGTCTCGAACTTTCCAGTCCTCTTTGGTTAACGGTTTATAACACAAATAACAGGTTTCAGAACATTGGAACTCTGCTTCTTGATCCTCAGTTAAAGCCTTTGGAACATTTAAGCTGTAAAGGCGATCAATTTCATTAGCTATTGAAATCAAACAGTCCATAAACTTTTCTGCAGCGTCAGGTCCACGATAAATAAGAGGTTGGCTCGGAAGGTTTGTCTTTATGTGTTCCACAGCAGGTGAGGGTTTAACATATATACCAAAGCTCATAGGAACATGACTCTGGTATGGCACTGTATAACTTGCTTCAGGATTAGGTAGACATGTTTGATAGGGTAACAGTATACTTTCAAAATCTGCATAGATAACGTAAGGTATTCTCAGCATTTTTTCCACATTTACGAATTTCACAACTGGGTTTTTAATAGGCATTTCAACCCTAGCAATGTCATGCTGGACACACAAAGCTCTATGTTCTTTCAATTTTTCTATTCCTTGTTGCCCATATTGATTATCGAAGTGAGTAAAACACCGTTTACACGTATATATCTTATGTCCATGGTGAGTAATCTGACGTCCTACTAGTTTATCAAAATCATTGATAAAGACGTAGTGGTTCTGTCCGGATGAAGAACTTAGCAGAAGGAGGTCGCGATGGTCTTGTAGCTCTTGATCCACAACCTTTAGAGGGAACAGTTTGTTGTCTTGTTCCAGTCCAAATACATTAGTGGATATGTTGTTGGCTTTTTCAAATTTGGGAATGTCAGCTAGCGATGTAGGAAACGACATTACTAAAAAATCATACTCGTTTTCCAGGTCCTTGTATTTACTAATGCGTTCAGCATTTGTTTTAACCAGTTTTGCTAAAATGGCATACATAAAACACTTTTCATTCTTTAAGTTTTGGGGATAAATGCAGGCTTTTCTTGCTTGTATAGCTGCTGGTAATGGAATATATGTGCTGCCACGCAAGGGATTGTACTTATTTATTTTCAATCGCACTCCTTCCACTGCTAACAAAGCCCAATTACTGCCTTTTCGCTCAGATTCCTCCATTACCGTAGTTAACTTTGTAAATTGTGTTTCCAAGAAACTACTCAAGTCTGATTCCAAAAATAGGGCCTGATTCCGTGTTTTAAAAGCACGATCTGTAATTTCATTGGTAGATGTATGAATGAATCTACATTCAGCCACAAGATTAACTTTGATCGACTTGTGCATTGCTAGTTCTTTCTCCATAGCTTGTATTATTTGCTGTTTGGACTCTTTAAGGTATGAATTTAAATCCTTACACGTGTCACAACGTATGAAAAAGGATTTAAGACGACCTTGAAAAGACGTTTCATATTCAGTAAGTCCATTTTTGTCCGGAACCATTGAAAGCAGGTAATGTTTTGTAGGCTCAGTTTTTTGTCTTTTAGCTGCTGACACAACATTACAACATTCTTCATGACGACGTCCGTTGTAGACATTGTTGAATTTACTACCACAAGTTTTGCACTCATGAAACTCACCACACGATACTTCATGACGCTTTCTATCATAGTCCCGAAGAAAAGTCTTTCCACACTCTTTACACATATAGCTAGGCATGGTTTCTTCCATCATGGATGTTGATTTCTGCAAACAGCTGATTACTGCGTATCACAAGGCTGTAGGCTGGTCAGTGAGACGGTCTTTCACGATGTGAACACTGCAAAAGGTAGTAATCAACTGATTGTATTCCTGCTAAGACACCCCTTATATAACCTAATAAAGACCAACAGCTACTTACCACGTAGTACACGGCTAGAGCCTAGTGGGTGAGACGATCTTTCACAATGTGATCACTGTTAAATGCAGTAGTCAACTGAAAATATGCTTACACCCTACTGAAGATTATCAGGTACTTACTGCATATCAAAAGGCTGTACACTCATATGTTAGACACTCTCTCTTGCTAAGGACCCCTATATTCCCTATAAATGGCTATACATGTTAGTTCTAAACACTTAATGGTTATTTGTATATTAAATTTATATACACAGCTTATACGAGCACGTTTTCACGCGATATAACTTTGTCAAATAGCCACATGCGACACGCAAAGTATGTTTTCGCTATCTAGCGGTGACTATGAGAACTACCTGAACGACTGCATGGCACCTAGCGCTCCGTATCATTACTGAACGATCAGCATGCTATCTAGCGGTCGATATCAAAAATTACTCAACTACCAACAAGCTACCTACCGGTCGATATGACAACCCACTCAACCACTAGTATACATTCCAATAATGAACACATTTGCTCATATCCACTAACAATACACACAGCGGGTTTGCTTTATCGTTTAATACAAATATATCTTGTTTAAATAATGTAACAAAAAGTGACATGGCACAATTGTATGGGAATGTTGCATTACCTAAAATGTAATAGTATGCAAGTGTTTAACATCTTACAATCGGTCTATGGAGAACATAATCAAGTTGGTGGCTTATAATGGTGGCATATGTTGGTGGCTTATTTTTGGTGATTTACGTTAACACCTTATTTGTAATGGCTTATTTGACAAGTTATTTTTGTCAATGTATTTAGAGGATTTTTCTCTTGGTCTTGGAAAGTATCTCAACCCTTTTTTTATGGTAGCATAATGCTTACCACCATGTTTGTAAGCAACAACAACACACTAAAATTCCAAGAATCCAAAGTACTCTAAGGTTAATGATTGTCTCACAACTCCATTCAACGCCTAGTCAAAAACATTATATATTTTTCAAATTTTTCAAAAAAGGTAAATTGGGGAAGTAGGCTATATGTTTAAACAAAAAATCATATCAAATCACATGCTAACTCCAACACCTACGTCTATCCCACTCTCAGTCAAAAAATATAATATTCTTCAAATTTTTCAATAACAATATTTGGAAAGTAGGCCATATTTTGAAAACTAATCATTCTATAAAGTCATATATAGACTCAAACCAATGGCTTTTATATCCTTAATCGTAAGAACAAAATATGGAATTTTTGACATTTTTTCCAAAAATGTTCATTTTAAAACGGGGCTATATTTTGGAAACTAGGAATTTTACAAAAAGGTTTGTTTAACGTAAATGACAGGTATTTACCCCCCCCCCCCCCACCTCCCACAAACCAAGTCCCAGGTCTCTGGGACAAAATCCAAAAAAGTTCAATTTGGAAAGTAGGCAATATTTTGAAAACTAATCATCCTAAGAAGTCATATATATACTCAAACCAATGGCTTTTATGTCCTTAATTGGTAGAACAAAACTTTACATTTTTTTCAGTTTTTCCAAAAAGTCCAATTTTCAAAATTGTCTATATTTTGGGAACTAAGAACTTTACAAAAAAGTTTGTTTAACGTAAATGAAAGGTCTTTACCCCCTCTACCCAAAAAATAAATTTCAGGTCCCTAGGACAAAAACTGTGCGTAGTAGTGTGTTTTGGACAGTTCAGATGCCACCGCCACCGCTCCACCGCCAATATGGCGGCCGTAGCTTAACTTAACCTAGCCTAGCCTAACAAGATGGCGGCCGTAGCTTAACTTAACCTAGCCTAACCTAACAAGATGGCGGCCGTAGCTTAACTTAACCTAGCCTAACCTAACAAAATGGCGGCCATAGCTTAACTTAACCTAGCCTAACGTAACAAGATGGCGGCCGTAGCTTAACTTAACTTAGCCTAACCTAACAAAATGGCGGCCGTAGCTTAACTTAACCTAGCCTAACATAACAAAATGGCGGCCGTAGCATAACCTAACCTCACATAACCTGCGAGGTGTGATCAAAAAGTTCCAAAAATGTGGCTGCGACTTAACCAAACCTAGCCTAACCTAACCTAACCTAACCAACAAGGTGTGATCAAAAAGTTCCAAAATGGCGGCCGTAGCTTCACTTAACCTAACCTAACCTAACCTAACTTAACCTAAACCTACGAGGTGCGATGAAAAAATTTTCAAGATAGTGGTCATAGCTTAACTAAACCTAGCCTAACCTAACCTAACCTAAACCTACGAGGTGTGATCATAAAGTTCCAAGATGGCGGTCGTAGCTTAACTCAACCTAACCTAACCCTACGAGGTGTGATCAAAAAGTTCCAAAATGTGTGGAGGAATGTGGGGGAGGGTGTTTGTAGAACTCTTAAAAACTACTGGGGTGGGGGTGGGGGGTAGTAAGAAATAAAAACAGTATAAATTATTATTCAGCATGAGAGTTTTTTAATTCGTTAAAACGTACAATACATCTATTGTTTTTATACCCTCATAAATTAGATATAGAGAATGTCCACCATGATTTAGACCCTCGAGCACACTTTCTGACATATCATTAAAACGTGTAAGAAGGTATGTCTGAAAATTTTCACTAACACATAGTACACGTTCACCATACATTGTGTCCACTTTTTGAATGTTGATGATACGGAATGGAGTATGCATAGGTAATTCAGTGAGCTTTTTTCTCTCTAATCCGCAGTTCTGCCCCGTAGCATTGAGAATGTTTATTGTAGTAGCCTATAAAGAAACAAAAAAAATGTCTATTTCAGTTTAGCTATAAGTGACCAGAACCACTATATATATATCATTTTATTCTAAGAGCTTTCCATAATGATAAGAAAAAAGAGCTTACCATAATGATGGATTGTGTGTAAGTAAACGTCTTTTGCTGCTTGATGCCACAACTAAGGTGATACTCATACAACAGACAAGTGAGTACATGTTTCGCTGACGTAATCGTATGTTTCCACGCACTTCCTGTGTTGAGCGCGTCGTAGTGGCTAAATTTAAAACTCTAGATGAGATGTTTTTGCTGACAGGACGGGTCCTTGTTGACGGGTCCATGTTGACGGGTCCCAGTGGGGCGGGACCTATGGACTGATCCCTATGGACTGGCCCATGCATTTTATCCAAATTATGTCAAAGGGACCCTCCCCACTGGGACCCGTAAACATGGACCCGTCAACAAGGACCCGTCCTGTCAGCAAAAACATCTCATCTAGAGTTATAATTTAGCCACTATGACGCGCTCAACACAGGAAGTGCGTGGAAACATACGATTACGTCAGCGAAACATGTACTCACTTGTCTGTTGTATGAGTATCACTTTAGTTGTGGCATCAAGCAGCAAAAGACGTTTACTTACACACAATCCATCATTATGGTAAGCTCTTTTTTCTTATCATTATGGAAAGCTCTTAGAATGAAATGATATATTGAACCCTTTAACCTCTGATGGATAAATGATTCGATGTTTTATATCTTCAATTAATAAATATTTCTACAAGCATCATGAAAATAGCCAGACGGAGATGAGGAAATTTCAAGCATTGGTTGGAGACAATGGCGACATACCTGCAGCCGTTTGACAAAAGGCTAAATACTTAGGATTGTGAAAAGAAAGACCTAGCAATGATTCAGAAGGACAGGTGGTGGCCACCTCAAAATAGAAGCGACGCGCAGTGAGACACGCTTCTGGTATGTTCATTGTAATATTCGCGCCTAGAAAAAATATGATGCAGTAACGTGAGTGGCTGATGAAAATACTAGACACTCCTACGAAGCCAAGGTCTGATAAAAACCGCCAAGTTACAGAAAATATGGAACCAATGAGAGAAGAATGCTTACCAGCGCGGCAAGTCTAGCTTGGGCACGCGATGACTAGCATTAACGCGGGAGATCGCCTAGACAACATCTCTACGATCGATTCTAGGATTAACGGGCATATTCTTGACCTGCGCTATTTTTCGAGTTCAGTGATATTTATTTCATTCCTGTACCACTATTATTTTGAGAAATTTTTATATAATTTCCCCCTCTATCAAGACCTAAGGCCGGTTCATTTATAAGTGGCGTGAAGAGCCAAGACATTGCTATTACTTTTGTACGTCTGAGGACGGAGGGCTTTGACTCTTGTACGTCTGAGGACGTAAGGGCGTATTACTTTTGTTCGTCTGAGGACGGAAGCTTTTATATTTTTGCGTGTCATGAAGGACACAGAAATTATTAATAAGTGTGTTAAATTCAGTGTTAGATAGTCATAGTACTATATTTTGTAGGGGGCAGTATCATCGATAATTCGCCAACGAACAGTTCCGGGGAAAGTAGTACCTGAAACGGCGAATTTAGTAGTCAGATATCAAGTGTATAATAATTTAACTTTTTGAATCAGCACGAGAGATGACATCGCTTACCATTGAAGAAGCCTGGAACTATCAACACTCCGTCAAGATGGTTGAAATGAGATAAGAAGCATCCAGTTGGGAGATGGCTGCTGATGTTCTTTGACGGGTGACTAGCTGAGGATGAGTAATAAATAATATTCTTATTATCTGATAGATTAACTTATGGTGTATGGGACATATTTTTGTAAATAATTTGCTTGTGTGATTAACGTAGTATATTTAGTTTTGGTCTGACACACCTTTTGCATGGAAACAGCTCGCATATGTTATTAGTGGAAGGTTCTTGTTTTTGTCTGTTGTTTTAACTAACGTAGCTATGTGGACGACCGTGTTTGCATATGTTACGCAATGCGGTTAAAAACGTCTCTCGGAGATATGTTGTGTTTCAGAAGTAGGACTGAAGTAATATAATTATACAGTAGATTGGAGGGTAATTAATCTTTTTTGGTTTATTATTGATCAGATTCAGTGAGATTATTGCCTTTGGAGCAATGTGATTTGTGACGAAGAGCAGTCAGCTCTATCGTAGGTTTTAATATATTTGTTTAAATAGTTTGCGAGCACCTATTCAGCCGACCCGTGTAAAAAAACGTAAAGTCATTCCCAGAAGTGTGAGTGTGTGTATTTGTGGTCATTACAAGCGGGAATTTCAGCGTAGACTGATTTCTGTCTGCTTGGTGCCAGGTCCATATTGTAACCTTGCGAGGGCAATTGTGGATATTTTGATTAATGTCTGACCATTTGTTGAGGTGGTTGAGATTTTGTTGCTGTTGATTCTTTGAGATAACGGCACAGCTGGTCAGTTACTTTTACACACTGGAGTTGGGACAATGACAGGTATTGAGGAAAGGGGGAGATGTTTCACAAGACGGACTGAAGGTTGCTAGCGAGGTCATTAGTGGAGAGTGCTTGTGGCACCGTAATTACTTGAAATACAGAATTAAGAACTGATCAATGATAAAAATTTGTTTAAATAAATGGGAGTTGCCTACGAATCACGATAATCTCCGAAGCGTTAGGTTAACATGCAGTTTTGTTCATATAAAGTAATATCAGCTGGTCAGGCTTTTGTTGTTGTTGGTTTAGTCCATGTTTATATTCCATTCAGTGACCCGTGAAGTCACGTGCTATGCTGTATTTCCTTGCTTGTGTATTGAGCAATTGGCCGGTGTTGGCAGCTCATTGTCAAGTGCGTCATCGCGCTAAATGTTGGTCTCGAGAGAGATTCCTGTAAATAGTAGATTTTAGTGTGTGTGTCAGCATTACATTTTTAAGGGTTTTATTAGTGTGATGTTCCATATCCGTAAACGTTGATTTACGAGATGATTGTTCGTGAGCATCGTGGCTGTTAACCCGTTGTAAACGAATAGTCATCCAAAGTACTCATTCCTCGTAGTTAGTCATTACGCGTACATAAAATCCAAATTGCAAGTTAGTGGAACCAGGATCCACATTTTAATAAAGGGGAGATCCGTCTGACTCCTCAGCATTGATAGATATTCCTGTCAGGGGAAAATTCAGGGAGGATTTTTTTATTATTGTTGTTTATATTCTTTTTATGCACTATTAGTCATTAAATCATGTTATTATTTTACATCTTGTTACCTTTCTTTCTTAATTATAGTTTTAATCCTATGACCCTTACCTCAGTGGAGCATGTTGTTTGGCGAACGTAAACATCACATAGGAACTGAGCGCGACCCCTTGATTAAGATTCCTTACATATAAACACTGCAATTCTGAAGGGTTCATAGGAGGTAAACTGGCGCCCAACGTGGGGCGGTTCACTGTGGTGTAACGGCAAAGATTTTGCACATGTCAATGTAAGCGTAGTTGGGTTTTCAAACTGACGCAACAATGAAGGTGTAATTTTGTTGCTGGTTCGCTGCTGGAACACATTACTTGGCGTATTTGAGTAAAACTGACATGCCGCAAGTACAGGCAGATATGACAGTATTTTAATCACCGGAAAGTGATATTTTATTAAAAGTAATTGAGGCGAAGTGGATACCGCCAAATGTGTGAAATATAAATTAAAATCAGGAGTTTGCAATGTAAAATTCGGTTCACGTTTTTGTCTATTGAGTTAAAGTAAAAGGTAATATACGTGATACCGGGCGCCCAATGATTAAAGTTAAAACTAGATTTGTTTAGAAAGTCAAACTCATGAAAATGTTAGGAGGCTGGTAGCCTTAAATGACAATTAATACTTTGTTAATTAGTCAGTGTTAATATCAGATCAGGATAACAATTTAATGACTGAATATATGTTTGGGTTTAAATTAAATTGAGTAAAATTAGAACCACTCAGAGATGCAATCGACTAGTGGGATTAAATGTAAAAATAAATGAACTGAGTAGGGTAAAGAAATTAAATGTGCATTGGATTGTATGTGTGTGTCAAAGGGCATTGCTTTATGCCATTTCCCTAATGTATCATATAAAGTGTATAAGATGGCAACGGTGGAACAGATTCAAGAAATCATTGAGAGCGCGGCTAGGAGAACACAGGAATTGTTGGACACTAAATTGGCGAAACAAAGTGAATCATTAAACGCTAAATTATCAGAACAAAGTGAATCACTAAACACAAAATTATCTGAACAAATAAACAATAGTTTGTTAGAACAAAGTGAAGCATTAAACGCGAAATTATCTGAACAAATAAACAATACTATGGTAGAACAAAGTGAAGCATTAAACGCGAAGTTATCTGAACAAATAAACGATAGTTTGTTAGAACAAAGTGAAGCATTAAACGCGAAGTTATCCGAACAAAGTAAATCACTAAACAATACTATGTTAGAACAAAGTGAGTCTATAAACAAATTATCCGAACAAAGTGAATCATTGCGGACACAATTAAATAACAGTAGGATTGAACAAAATGAATATCAGGCGGAACAAGCTAGATTACTAAAAAATGAAATCAATGACACTATAAATTCGCAGTTAGAGGCGCAGAATGTTAAAAACACGAACCAATTAGCTTCGTTAACCGCAGAGATGAAAGATCACACTAATCAACAGATGGTATTACTGGCCCTAGATGTTAGTAAAAATAATGAAAAACAATTATATCAGATTAAGAAAATGGAAAGTATTTTTGATCAAAAACTTAGCATTCTGGATGAAACGGTGTTAGCTAAATTAGAGCAAATTGAACTAGCGTGCACTATGAATACAAGTGAGGTCAAGCTAGCTCAGGATAAGTTAGAAGGACGATTTATGGAAATGGAAAAGAGCGGCAAAGTCATTCAACAACAATTATCAGCAGTAGATGAAAATATATCCGGCATAATTAAAGATATGGATCGTCTCGAAATAAAATCAGCGGAGCAATGGAAAAGCCTAGAAGCGGATCAGAGTCAATTAAAGAGTACCATCGACGAAAATAGCGCGAGATTGGAAGATAGGCTGAGCCAGATAGAAAGCAATCAGGATGACACTAAAAGCCAGATTGAAGAGAAAGTAAGCACGATTAAGGAGCAAATAAGGAAAGATTGGCGAAAAATGAATATCGATTCTAAAGAGGAAAGATCAACCATCCTAAAAACAGTAGGCGAAAATCATACTCGTATTCAAGCATTAGAGCAAGAAATTAAGAGTAAACTTAAAGAACAAACAGACAGGATCATTAAAGCCGAACTGAGGTCGTTAGAACAATCCTCGATATTTAAAACGGGAACATTGAAAGACAAGCAGGAAGACTCAAATATCCCCGGGGAGGAAAGCACAGCAGGGAGTCAAGCTCAGACAGAGAGTCCATTAACAGCAAACACGGAAGGGTTTCGCAAGAATATTGAAAGGAGTTCCATGCCACAAGACGGTCATCAGCCCACACAACTTATCCAAGTAATTCGCTCGAACGATTATAAACCGCAGAAATACACGGAGAATTCAGGGGTGACACCTAACGCATTTATTAAAGAAATTGAAGACCATTACAATGACACTGGGGTACCTGAAGCACGTAGATTGAGGATGATGGAGAGATTTTTATCAGGAAATGTCCTTACATGGTTTTTAAGCTTCAAATATACATTTGGAACTATGTCAGATTTCAAATTAGCGTTTCTGCGCAAATACTGGTCGCCAGCAATACAACAGAGTCTAAGGATGGAGCTTTACTCTAGAAAATACCAAACTACCCAGCAAACGAAATACTCAGATTTCTTTAACATGCAAATGCTAAAATTTCGCGACCTTGATTACCCTTTAAATGAAGCGGATCTGGTGATGACAATAGCGCGGCAATTACCAGTCAACGTGCAGCAGTACTAGTCGCAGCGAACGTTAGTACGGCCTTACTTGCAGAGCAGATATTACGCCAGATAGATGAGACTACATCTCATAATCATTATAGAGGAGGAAGACAGCTGGAGTTAGTCAATACGACAGAGGTCATAAAACCTAAACAGGCAAACACTAAAACGCAGGGTACTAATACAAGCACTTCCACACCTAGGCGAAACCAGGAAGAAGGAGAAAACAGACCATACCAGCGTATCGAGAATAACTATAACAATAGGTCATATCAAGGCAACAATAGATATCAACAGAGAGGATATCAGCAATGGCGTGAAAATCGAAGGAATGACAGGCCTTATGGAAGATACGGTGATTACAATGCTAATCAAAGATGGAAAGGAAGAAGAGATCAAAATCAAGGAGAGGCACGTAATTATCGAAATGACTGGGATGATAGGCACGCTCAATCACAAAATTACCTAGAGGAATTACACGCTAGTCAAGGTGGAGAGCTAGGAAGATGGGAAAAAGCCATTGGGAACATGAAGAATCCAGACACACATACTGAGGAAGCTGGAAGTCTACTGAGACAAGAGGAATATCAAGGGCATGGGCGACAAAAGGATGATGGGAGTCGCACCGGAGCTAAAAAAATGCTAAATTTGGATAAAGAAGACTGTCTACAAACGCAACAGTCGGAAGTTGAAGATGGATGGATAGTAGCGAACATACAAGAATGGATTGCTTTGCCAGAAGACTGCCTGGAGGAGACGGTGAAACCACGGAACGATGAAATTAGGCAGTTACCCATTATTTACGCGAGGATTGGTGGAATTAATATAAGATGTTTATTGGATACGGGGTCGCAGATCAGTCTGGTATCGGAGGCCTTGGTTCGAGAGTTGGGACGGAGTCAGAATATTCCTGTAATTCCCGTACCACAGCTCAAAGTGAGGGGTGTTATTCCTGAACGCACCGTCACTTGTAAACGTCAGGCATACTTAGAGCTGAACATATTGGAACACACTTTTGGGCAAACATTCATTATCATGCCAAAGATGAATTTCAATATAATTCTTGGTGCAAATTTCATTTGTGACTATCAAGCAGTGATAGATTTGCACAAGAATACAGTCAGTTTTTGAGAGTATGATCAGCTGAAGAACGTGGGTTTGCATATGGATGAAATCACCACCGGAAGAGATGTAAATTCTTGGGCATTGGAAGCAATATCGGAAGAGACGGAAGAGGAGATACGAAAGGCAGAAGATAACATCATAGAGGGAGCTGTTGTGGAACTAGATGAGGAGAGTGAATCCCAGGAGATATGGTCTTTATTAACGGAAGGAGATAACAGTGAGGCACAATTTGAAGAGTTACTGCAGGAGCGGCTCAATGACATTCAACTTGGGGGTGAACACAGAAAACAATTGGAAGAGATTTTAAGGAAGCACAAAGCAGTATTTGATACAGTACCTGGGAAAAGATTAAATTTCAAATATTCTATGCAAGTCGAGGATTGGTCAACTTTCAAAAGTAGATTGTACCCAATTCCTGAAAAATATTGTTGTCAAGCTAAGGTCATTATAGATGAGATGTTACAAGCTGGAGTGATAAGGAAGACACCTACACCTTATCTAAATGCGATTTTGGCAGTCACAAAACCAAATGGATCTATTAGACTTTGTTTAGATGCCAGAAATCTCAACATGAGACTCATTTTTCCTGAGTATGACAGAGCGCCAATTATCAGAGACGTACTAAAAGGCTTTAAAAACAAAAGCATTTATTCATCAGGTGACCTGACGAGCTCGTTCCACCATATTGAATTGGATGAGAAGTCACAGCTTCTAACTGGCTTCTTATTCGATAACCAAACGTTTTGCTTCGTCCGAATGCCCTTTGGAGTCAAAACAGCGGGCTGTGCTTTAATCCGAGCCCTGGACCGGAATCTAACCGAGGAAGTTAAGGAGATGACAGTACTCTACATTGATGACATTTTGCTGGCATCCGACAACATTGAAACTCACATGGAAAATTTAGATAAAGTATTAGGCAACCTGAATGCATCAAATTTCAAAGTAAACCTCAAGAAATCGCATTTCTTCAAGAGCGAGATCTTATATTTGGGTCACATCATTGACAAGGATGGGGTGAAGCCAAATCCAGCTAAGATCGAAGCGATAAAGAATTTCCCTACACCAACGAGAGTCAAGCACATTCGGGCTTTCTTAGGCGTAACGGGATTCTTTAAGGAAAACTGTCCAGGTTACACGGAGACTGTAGCTCCAATGCAGGAAATGCTAAAGAATAATAAATGGTTATGGAATGCGGAGTGTGAGAAGGCATTCCAAGCAACAAAACAGCTATTGGAAAACTGCATTAAGTTAGGATATCCAGATTTCAAGCACAAATTTATAATCCAAGCGGATGCTTCACTAATTGGTATAGGTGCTATGCTCTACCAAGAAGATCCAGCTAACCTGCAACATAAAACATATTTGGCATTTGTCAGCCGAAAATTGCGTAAGCACGAGCGCAATTATACTGTAACGGAACTAGAATTGTTGGCCATACTTCATGCGCTTCAACAATGGAAAAGAATAATTTATGGCTACCCCATTGTTGTCAGGACTGATCACAAGGCATTAACATTCTTGTTTAAGACGTCGATGGCAAGCGAACGTGTGACACGTTGGTCTATATATATTCAGCTGTTTAGCATTGAGATTGAACATTGCCCAGGGAAGATGAACGTGATTCCGGATGACTCAGCAGGAACCCAGAGCCTGATAATGAAGAAACAGCGATGGTACAACACTTGGAGTTAACACCGAAGGACCGGGAATTCTTGGAGGAGTTACGTGAGATACAGCGAGAACAGGAAGCGGAACCATGGATGATGCTATTAATTCAATACTTCAGAAAGCAACTACCTACAGGAACACCTGCATTTCGAGAAGCGAAAGCCAAAGAAGGAAGATATGTTTATGTCAACAATTTCCTGTACAAATGGATAGATAATGACCACACCAAGTTACGCATATTAGTACCTGCATCATTACAGCGAGGACTGACATGGCATACTCACGAAAGTTACGGACACGTCGGATTAGACAAGTGCGAAGCGACAATAGGAGAGACATTTACATGGCCACGTATGAGAACAACTATATGTGACGTCATTACGACTTGTGATCCTTGTCAGAGGACAAAGCCAAATAACTATTTAATGAGGCAGTATCCTAGATCATCGCTACCTCAGAAACCCTGCGAGCTACTGGCCCTAGACTGTTTCGGTCCAATTCCGAAAGGAAGGCGAGGTTGCCGTCACTTGCTAGTGTGCATTGATGTATTTTCTAAGTTTGTCGTATTATGCCCCATTCAGAAAACTACATCGAAGCAAGTACTCAGTCGTATTCGAAATAGAGTTATTCCAATCCTTGGAAAACCAGAATTTATATTGTCAGACCATGGCAGTTATTTTACAAGCGCCGAATTCAAGAAAGGCATGGAGGACATGGGTATAAAACACGTTTTAAGCAGTATACGACATGCCCAAGCTAATCCAAGTGAGAGAGCAATAAAATGTGTAACATCATACTTGAGAATCTTCATTCCAAATGAACATCACAAATGGGTAGATAAAATTAAGGATGTAGAGACATGCATGAATTCCACCAGGCACAAGTCAACAGGACAGATCCCTATGGTCCTACACAAAAAAGAGTATCAAGTGAGAACGTGGAAAAGCATCATTAACTGCCCACAAGATCCCATGATAGCACCTGACCTGCGAATTGAGAGAACGAGAGCCTACATGAGAAAACAAGCAGATCGCAGATTACGGCCAGTAAGAAATAAGAGGTTTCACAGTGACCTAGAAATCAACCAGCTCGTTTTGGTGAAACGACCCGCTACATCGGATCCAGAGAAGAAGATCTTCAGCAAATTCTGCGAAAAGTTCATAGGACCCTATTCTATCGTAAGAAACCTTGGAAATAATGCATACAGAGTGAAAGAGTTAAGCACAGGAACAATGTCGGTCTACAACGCTGCCAACCTAAAAAAGTATCGAAGAAGTGAACCATGAGAGCGCCGAAATAATGATGCAGTTTAAATATATGGACGTCCTAATATCAACCAATTGAACGGGGAGCAGTTGAGTACGGCACGTGAAGAAGGAAGTGAAATTGGTGTTGTCAAACATTAACGAGACGAGCAGAGTGTTGCCCGAGGCACCAGCGCGTCATGCAAACAGTTGAGAGGGTCATTACAAGCAGGAAATGAAACGAGCAAATGCCATTCAAGACAGGAGCGGCTAGGCCAAGTAATAGAAAAGGGGTTATTCCGAAATAAAACAAATTGGCCTACGGATGTTTTTTTTGTTAAATTATCGACTTTCTCCGAAGTTCGAAATTTTGTGAGTGGAGGAGTTGTTAACCCTTTAACCTCTGATGGATAAATGATTCGATGTTTTATTTCTTCAATTAATAAATATTTCTACAAGCATCATGAAAATAGCCAGACGGAGATGAGGAAATTTCAAGCATTGGTTGGAGACAATGGCGACATACCTGCAGCAGTTTGACAAAAGGCTAAATACTTAGGATTGTGAAAAGAAAGACCTAGCAATGATTCAGAAGGACAGGTGGTGGCCACCTCAAAAAAGAAGCGACGCGCAGTGAGACACGCTTCTGGTATGTTCATTGTAATATTCGCGCCTAGAAAAAATATGATGCAGTAACGTGAGTGGCTGATGAAAATACTAGACACTCCCACGAAGCCAAGGTCTGATAAAAACCGCCAAGTTACAGAAAATATGGAACCAATGAGAGAAGAATGCTTACCAGCGCGGCAAGTCTAGCTTGGGCACGCGATGACTAGCATTAACGCGGGAGATCGCCTAGACAACATCTCTACGATCGATTCTAGGATTAATGGGCATATTCTTGACCTGCGCTATTTTTCGAGTTCAGTGATATTTATTTCATTCCTGTACTGTGCCCAAATCTAGGAATGGGTATTCCAAGTTTCAGACACCTAGATATCAAGGGAAAGGCTGTAGCAGCTTTTGAAAGTTCGGATATTTGAATATCGCGCTACATTGCTTCTCGAAGCCTTTCGAAGGAAATTACCGATAGTTGGATGGTAAATGACGTAGCGAGTAACAGCAGAGGTGGAGACTATTTATTGATTAAATAGTTAACTATGGAGCAGAGACTTGAGACTGGGATCAGATTACTGGCACGGCCAAATGAAAGAGAATGCAATTAGTATCAAGTAAATCGGACCAGGGATTCAAGAGATATGAGGATTTTTAGATATCAGGCGATGACGCGTGACCCTGACCGTTTTTGTATAAAAGCAAGCTGGAGCAGGCTTAGTTAGCTCAATTCATCACAAGCACTTGGCGAACAAGTTGCGTCTACGCTGAGCCAAGGCACATGGTTGCCGCCTCTACGAAGAAGTACTTTTCAAATTGTGATAGTCACGAGAAGTGCTGCGCAAACGAGTGGGAACTTAGTAAGTTTCTGGTGAGGAGAATCACTGAGGTGATTGTTTTTCTACAGACATTGGTGGAAATATTTATATTTCTTAAAGGACATATGTTAGACTTGGTCTAGAAAATAGTATATTGTCACAGTCCAATAGTAAATTAATACTTGGATGTTTAAATCCATTTAAAGTCAGTTTTCATATTCTGTAACTATTTAACCACTTCAATCCGTCAGTACATTGAAGAATAGTCTATAACGGTGGCGTTCATTAGTCTACGCAAGGGAAACTGCAAGTTGTCTAGCGCATGGCAGATGGTGATATTAATAAACCATGCCCAGGGAACGATCTTCAGAACAGCCGTTAACTGCTTAGACTGTCAACGTTTTTCTTGTACTGATGAGATTACAGTGAGTTAGGTTACAACTGACACATTTAAGAAGAGATCGCTTAGATCTGACCCTTTTCAAACAAACTGTTATGGCTTTGTTAGAAGCCCATATTAAAATGGAACCACAGTCATTTAAAACGTCGAAAGATACTACCACTATGTCTGACTAGACGATTTGTGGGTCTACAATGGCGGCCGATACAAGGATTATACGTGCTTGTCCGATAGGGCATGTCTACGGATAAATCTGGTATAGACCAGGTTTACTACACTTCAAGAACATCAAGAAATGTAAGCCACATTTTGAATATTTTTATGCCTAGCTAATTGGAACAAACTATTTTTCTGCAGATGACCAACACATTTTTTTCGTCGTATTTAAAGCTTGTAATGATTTACGCAAGACTTGTTAGATTTATTCTGAGCATTTTCAGCACTCAGAACAGTTTAGGATCGATGACCGAGTATTTTGAGCATTTATTTGAATATTTCATATTTTTGGGAAATCACGGTAATCAGCCGATGTAACTGTAAAAGTTAAATTTATTTTTGTTGAGGAATGGATATTTTTTCCATATTCGAAGGTTCGAACATGTGGATTCTCACATAATGAGATGATAATTCAACATATTTGAAATAATAATAATAATAATAATCCACTAATAATAATAATAATAATTTTCATAATTTTTCTAAATAATTCTTGGATATTATATTTTATAATAATCATATGTATTGAGAAAGAGCCTATGAAGTAGTTGAAACATTTCTAGTTTGGAACAGGAGATTTTACGAAGGAGAGTGGTTAGCGCAAGCCCGCATTCAACCTACATTTCAGTTCTGGTTGAACAGTCGATATTTGCTATGAGCAAAGTATATGTTTCAGATAACACGGAGAGGCATGAAACGGGAAGCAATTGATATTTGTATCAAATAGGATATTTTGTATTTATATAAAATCATGACGTAAATACACTCGAAAGTGAAATGAAGCTTTTCATAAGTATGGTAAATTCACGGGTTGGACTGAATGGTAAAATAAAATAAACTTGTAAGTTTATTAATCTTCCAGTGTTGATAACAAGCAGAGGCTTGATTTATTGTATAAATTTTGGGAAGATAATTTATGTGTGTGGAATAGTTGTAATGCCATTCCCAGGTGCGCAGGTTTAAGTCGCAGGAATGAAGAGGTTTTTTCGAGCATCAATCAAATAGCAGGTTCGATGGCTCAGGTTTATAGTAGGAGTATTGGATCCACACGTTTCGTCGTATGAATAATCCGAAGGTTATTTCTTTGAAACCATCAGTTATTATTTCAACCTTGTTTACGAATTCCATTTAGAATTTGATTTTGCTAGAACCCGGATTTGTCATGATTCTTCTTCAGAGGAAGACCTTTGCCGTTGTTGTTGTTGTTATAATATTGTGTCCTTACACAAATAGTAGAATGGGCCACTGCCAATTTAAAATAATTCTTTAACCACGAATAATTTGAAGGATATTTTCAATCCTAGTGCCATGAACTAAATGAATTCATTATAAGACTACAATTCTAATTTCCGCATTCTGTCGAAGAATTGCAAGTTGTGAAAGTTGCTAGAAATGGCCATAAATATAAATATTTTTTTTTCATAATAATTCCAAGTGGAAAATCTAATAGTTGAATGGTTCAACCATTTATTGATCAAGTTGATGATTCAGAAATCATATGTTTTGTTTGGAACTTGAAGTTCATAATCGAGTCACTTCTCGAATGTTTAATGTCAGAAGAACAATTAATTGTTGTTGTGCTTCGCACAGTTCTTCGATGCTATGCTCAATGGTCAAATACTTTTCAGATGTTGTTAATATGTGTTAATAATTTGTGTTGCTACGATGATAATAATAGTTTCAACGATATATTTTTGAAAACTGGAAAACAAATGAAAGTTTAAGAAATTCTATAAACATTTATTCTACGAGTGTTAATATCATGTAAATAGTCAAACAGTGATCTACGTTATTTCCAGTATGGACAATTCCTTTTGCACTGGAGTTAAAATGTTAATAATTTTGGAACACAGTCCACAGGACTAACAATCGGACTTGTGTTTTCAAACAGATTGTCAAATGTGTTTGGAAGACTTCTGTATATTGTGTGTAAATAAGAGTGTGGATCGCCACACGTGGATGATGCTGCTATGAGCATTATTCTTGCAGTCAGATTTTAACTTTAAATAAACTGAGATAATTTTACCAGATGTGTTTCACCCAATTAAATCTCCTTCTATCCTTATTGTTGCATTGAGCCAAAAATCAGCAAAGCATTTTTATAAATTTGATGTCGTTTTTTGCGATTTGCTTTAACCCATCTGGCGCTCCGGGATATTTTGATTCTCGTGCTGACTGATTATTGGTAAAATGCATATGTGGTCGTGCGGACTCCGGTCTAAACGGGCACATAAAATAAGATAGAGAGAGAAATGGCTTCGAACGTGGGTCCCGATTTAGACATGGTCAATCGCATGCCGATTTGAAATTGTGATAACTTTTATAGAAATATTTTGGGAGTTGAGAGATGTCTGGTTTGGATGAATAAATTAGTAGGAAACCCAATTAGTGGGAAATTTAAAAATTTAACTGGTTAATAATTAGAATGGGTTTGATTATTTTTGATAATGGCTTAACCATTAGGGCGTCAAGTAAATTCAGTAGTAAACGTTCGATGACTGGAGATACAAATTATTAGAATCCAGGTGGAGGATATTTGAGAACTAGCACATTTTTTCTTGTGATATTATGGTAAATGTAATTCGTAAAAGTAAAGAATTTTGTTTTTCCATCACGTCGATATTAGGACAAATCTCATTTTATTATAGTGTTCCAATTAGCTATTCATATTTCTTGTTCTAGTTATAAGCTTGTGTTTGCCACTGTTGTATACCCCTAAGTTTTGAATAATTGAAATTATGGAAGAAATGATGAGAATGATGAGGAGTTTGGAGGAGAGTTCAAAACAGGCTGGACTGCGTGTAGCAGCCATTATGAAAGAAAATACTGAGGCTTTGGAAAAGAAACTTAAAGAAAATTCTGATTCCTTAGAAAATAAACTTAAAGAAAGTTTAAACGATAAACTTAAAGAAAATTCTGATAATTTGAAAGAAAGTTTAGATGATAAACTTAAAGAAAATTCTGATTCTTTAGAGAATAAACTTAGAGAAAATTTGAATGATAAACTTAAAGAAAATTCTGATTCTTTAGAAAATAAACTTAAAGAAAGTTTGGAGGATAAACTTAAAGAAAATTCTGATTCTTTGGAAAGTAAACTTAAAGAAAATTCTGATTCTTTAGAAAGCAGGTTAAAAGGGAACTTGAAAGAAAATTTAAACAGTAAATTTAATTCAATGGAAAGTAAATTTAAAGAAAATTCTGAAATTTTGAAAATGACACTTGAAAGTAAAATGAATAAATTATGCGATAAAACACATGAGCTCGAAACTTCGTTAGCTACTAACGCAAGTTTAATGGACGATAAATTTCGCGATGCCGATCTTCGATCCCAAAGCTTAGCTGATAGGATAGAACATGGTCTTAGGAAAGTTGGTGAAGACATGGTCAACCTGGAAGTCAGAGTGAAGAAGGAGAGTAACGAGATGGGAATTCTAGTTGTTCAGCGTTTAACGGAACAATTCAAGGAACTTGTCATGGGAGAAATAAGAGAAGGAGTGATTCATGAATTGCAAACTGAGATTAAAACCACAGTTGTCAATGAAATTAAAGACACACTCAAGCTGGAGAATCAAGAGGGAATCAAGGAGATTAGGGAATCTTTGTCATCCCACATTGAAGTAATTGCCAAGGATATTCAAGCAACTCAGAAGGACATATCAGATATGACAGGGTCATTGAAAAGTCATGAGGCTGTTATGAACCAGATATCCATTGATGTTAAAGACAATTGTAAGGAGACTGAAGCAATCAAGAAGATGGCAGAAGAAAACCAGAAGGAACTTGAGGCTATGAAAACTCAAATAAAGGATGAGAAACAGTCGGATCATCTTTTGAAAATGCCGAATGTAAGGGGAAAGGAACAGATACAGATAAATCTAGGAGGAGCTAGAGAGACTGATAGACAGGATGAGGTCAGGACAGTATTTCAATCCAACCCCATAACTGTATTTAAGAATATAGAAGACAAGCCTTCTAAATTTTCAGGGCGAGATTCTGTAACACCCGTGGAATTTCTGAGAGAAGCAGGGGATTACCTGAAAGATTCTAAGATCCCTAAAGAAAGACAGATCAGGGTAATAGGGAAGTTCTTGGAAGGTCCCGCACTTTTGTGGTTTAGAGCATTTAGATCCACTCTAAATACTTTTGAGGAGTTTTCTCGTGGGTTATTGAAGAAGTTTTGGTCCCCTGAAACCCAACAGCAAGTTAGAGCAGAGTTGTATTCGAAGAGATTCTCGACGTCACAACCTACTCGATACTCTACATACTTTTCTGGACAGCTGTCTAAACTCCAACATTTAGATCCGCCAATGCCAGATAACGAGTTGATTACTGCTTTGATACGACAATTTCCAGCAGACGTCCAGAGGACTTTGATCGCTGCTGATATCTACAATATGGAACAGTTTGATGCAGTATTGCAGAAGCTGGATCATACAAACGCTCAATTCTTCCATCAGAAGGGAGTAAAGAGTAATAACGCTGTGTATGCTGTTATGGCTGACAGTTATTCTCAGACACCTCGAGAGATTCGAGAGGAGCGAGAAGAGAAATCGCCGAGGGAAGATTCCAATACGAGAGGATGGAACCAATACCGTAACAGATATAGTTACAAACCATATGCAAGACCGGATGGTGGTAATCGATACAACACTCGATGGAGAAGACCACGAGATACTCAAGGAAGGTACCAGGAAAGAAGATCCTATGGTAATAACTATAATAACAGAGGGAATGTAGATACTCGTCAGTCCAATGAAGAGTTTAACAAGGACACGAGGAAAAACTTGGAAGCAAGACACCAAGATAACTTACAATTTGTGGAGCAGAGGCCCAATGATCCAGGTCCATCGGGAACACAACAATCCCGGGGGAATGGTAATGGAAAAAAAAAACTTCGAATTCACAGTAGAAGATAGAATTTTGTATACTTTCACTTCCAGAATTATTAAATGGCAAGCAGAGGATGATGACTTAATTCAACAGAATGACGAACGAAAAGAAATGGGTACCAGAATTAGAATGCCAATCATTTCATGCGAAGTATTTGGTATGCCTGTCGATACTTTGATCGATACTGGGGCTATGCTTTGTCTGGTGAGTGAGAAGCTTTATATTCTGTGGAAGCTCAAAGAGAATTTAGAGGAAATTCCAGTATCAGGAATTAAGATCCAAGGAATAATACCCAATAAAATATCTCTGTGTAAAACACAATTATACTTATGTATTACGATTGGAGGACATGATTTCCGACATGTATTTGTTGTAATGAAGGACATGGCTTTTGACATGATATTGGGAGCAGATTTCATTCAGAAATATCAAGCAGTGATAGATATGAAGACAGAGACGATTAAATTCAAGAATACCGAAGAGATAAACTTCGAGGGAAAAGAAGAGGAAGACATCGAGGGAGATGCTCAATGGTCTCTGATTTTTCATGAAGCTGAAGGAAGAGAAGTCTACACTGAGAAGGAGTCCCCAGAGCTAGGGAAGATTTTGGAAGAGTATCAAGATATCTTTGACATTAAACCTGGTGAAATTAAGGATTTTGAATATCATATTCGTGTAAATGATGATGCACCTTTTCATGCTAAATTGTATCCAGTAGCAGAAAAGCATCGAGAAAAAGTAAAAGTGCTTATCAAGGACATGGAAAGTAATAATGTGATTGAAAAGTATACTACATCTTATGTCAATCCATTAGCAGTAGTGTCTAAGCAAGATGGAAGTCTGAGACTATGTTTAGACGCGCGAAATTTAAATTCAAGATTACTGCCAGAGTATGACAGACCACCAATCATTAGGGAACTGTTGAGGAAATTCCAAGGCAAGGTCTGGTTCTCTAATATTGATCTCACTTCGTCCTACCATCATATTAGGCTTAGTGAAGATTCTAAGAAGTTTACAGGATTTATGTTTGACCAGCAGACATATGTATTCCGCCGTTTACCATTTGGAGTTAAAACATCTGGATCCGTTTTGATCAGAGCCCTAGAACAAAATTTGAGTCCTGAAGTAAAAGAGATAGCAATTCGTTATATTGATGATATCTTAATTGCATCTGAGACTAAGGAGGAACATTTGCTACATCTTCAAATGTTATTCGCAGATTTGAGGAAAGCGAACTTCAAAGTAAACCTTCGAAAATGTCAGTTCTTTCGAAAGGAAATAAAATTTTTGGGTCACATTTTGGATGGAGAAGGATACTGTCCCAATGAGACGAAGATACAAGCAATTGCAAATTTCCCTAGACCTACTAGAGTGAAGAATGTCCGCAGTTTTCTCGGGACATGCCAATTCTTTGCAGGGCATTGTCCGAACTTCACCAAGACAGTTGCGCCATTGCAGGAGTTGTTAAAGAAAGGAAATAAATGGAAATGGGATAAAGATTGTGAACAATCATTTCAAGATGCCAAGAGGTTATTGGTAAACAGTGTGAAATTGGAGTATCCTGACTTTACCAAGAATTTCATCATAGAATCTGATGCATCCACCGTAGGGATTGGAGCTATTCTACTTCAAGAGGATGAAGACCACAAGAGACATTACCTGGCGTTCATTAGCAGGAAACTTCGTCCATCAGAGAGGAATTATTACACCACAGAGTTGGAAGCACTTGCTGTAATATTCGCTTTGGAGTCGTGGAAGAAAATGTTAATTGGACATTCAGTCATTGTGAGGACTGATCACCACGCATTGGAGTTCATTTTGAGAACAAACTTTGCCAGCGATAGAATAACTAGATGGTCACTTTTTATTCAGCAATTCAACCTAGTTATTGAACACACTCCTGGAAAGTTGAATGTGGGAGCTGATTTGTTGAGTAGAGCAGTGGAGTCTACATCTAAGGTTTTTCAAGTTAACCTGACGCAAGAAGATGAAGATACCTTGAGAAGGTTACGGTTATTGCATTTATCCCAGAGGAGAGACCGACGTCTTAGGAACATTTTTCGTTTTCTACAGGGTAACATGGATCCCAATGATGATGATTTTGTGGAAACTGAAAGAATTTCCAGAGATTTTATGATGTTAGATGGTTTAATCCACAAGTTTGCAGATCCCGACCATACGAAGCTGAGAGTAGTGATACCTCCACGATTGCAAAAACCCATTATTTGGATGGCACATCGAATCGCAGGTCATGCTGGAGTAGATAAGACAGTCAACATGATTCAAGAGAAATTTTCGTGGGAGCGAATGCGACAAACTGTCAGAAACACTATTCGAGAATGCGACTTATGCCAAAGGAGTAAACATAATTCTAGATTATTGAGAGAATTACCAAGGCCTATTATTCCTTCTAAGCCTTGCGAAATCTTCGCGACTGATTTATATGGTCCTCTCCCAAAGTCTAAAAGAGGTAACCGATATATTTTGGTGACTATGGATGTTTTCAGCAAATACACCATGTTACATCCAATTCAGAAGGCAAACGCAAAGTATTGTGCGAAGAGAATTAGAGACAGCGTGATTCCGGAAGCAGGCAAACCGGAATTCCTTTTATCAGATCGTGGACCTCAATTCACATCTTTGGAATTTCGAACCATCATGAATAATCTTGGGATTAGACAATTGTTTTGTTCTATTAGACATCCAGAGAGCAATCCAGCGGAACGCGTGATGGCTGAGATAGCAAAATTTTGCCGCCTCTATTGTCCAAATGAGCATTGGAAATGGATGGATGTTCTTTCTTTAGCATCCGAATCCATCAACTCTACTATTCATGAGAGTACTGGACAGATTCCTATGTTGCCACATCATGGGATTAAACCAACACGATTATGGGATCGAATCATATCTATTCCACCTGAGATTGAACCAAGTCGTCAGATGAGGGAAACTCTAGCTTTAGACAAGTTAAGGAGTCAAGCTGAGAAGAGAGAGCGCAGAGTGAGAGGAAAGCGTTTTCGCAGACCCTTGCGCGTAGGAACTCTTGTTTTAGTGCGAAGACCTACACCCTCTGACGTGCAAAATCGAGTGTACTCGAAATTTGCAAGCCTTTACGCTGGACCCTATCGTATTGTGGAAGTAAACAATAATGGAAGCTATGAAGTAGCTAATACACGAACTGGTAACATCGTGGGAACTTACAATGCATCGAATCTGAAGATCTATTATTCAAGAACCAGAAAATTTATGTGTAGATGGGAAAAATAAAAATTTTTCAATTTTTATTTTTTGCTAGGTGTGGGGTGGATGTGCCCAAATCTAGGAATGGGTATTCCAAGTTTCAGACACCTAGATATCAAGGGAAAGGCTGTAGCAGCTTTTGAAAGTTCGGATATTTGAATATCGCGCTACATTGCTTCTCGAAGCCTTTCGAAGGGAATTACCGATAGTTGGATGGTAAATGACGTAGCGAGTAACAGCAGAGGTGGAGACTATTTATTGATTAAATAGTTAACTATGGAGCAGAGACTTGAGACTGGGATCAGATTACTGGCACGGCCAAATGAAAGAGAATGCAATTAGTATCAAGTAAATCGGACCAGGGATTCAAGAGATATGAGGATTTTTAGATATCAGGCGATGACGCGTGACCCTGACCGTTTTTGTATAAAAGCAAGCTGGAGCAGGCTTAGTTAGCTCAATTCATCACAAGCACTTGGCGAACAAGTTGCGTCTACGCTGAGCCAAGGCACATGGTTGCCGCCTCTACGAAGAAGTACTTTTCAAATCGTGATAGTCACGAGAAGTGCTGCGCAAACGAGTGGGAACTTAGTAAGTTTCTGGTGAGGAGAATCACTGAGGTGATTGTTTTTCTACAGACATTGGTGGAAATATTTATATTTCTTAAAGGACATATGCTAGACTTGGTCTAGAAAATAGTATATTGTCACAGTCCAATAGTAAATTAATACTTGGATGTTTAAATCCATTTAAAGTCAGTTTTCATATTCTGTAACTATTTAACCACTTCAATCCGTCAGTACATTGAAGAATAGTCTATAACGGTGGCGTTCATTAGTCTACGCAAGGGAAACTGCAAGTTGTCTAGCGCATGGCAGATGGTGATATTAATAAACCATGCCCAGGGAACGATCTTCAGAACAGCCGTTAACTGCTTAGACTGTCAACGTTTTTCTTGTACTGATGAGATTACAGTGAGTTAGGTTACAACTGACACATTTAAGAAGAGATCGCTTAGATCTGACCCTTTTCAAACAAACTGTTATGGCTTTGTTAGAAGCCCATATTAAAATGGAACCACAGTCATTTAAAACGTCGAAAGATACTACCACTATGTCTGACTAGACGATTTGTGGGTCTACAATGGCGGCCGATACAAGGATTATACGTGCTTGTCCGATAGGGCATGTCTACGGATAAATCTGGTATAGACCAGGTTTACTACACTTCAAGAACATCAAGAAATGTAAGCCACATTTTGAATATTTTTATGCCTAGCTAATTGGAACAAACTATTTTTCTGCAGATGACCAACACATTTTTTTCGTCGTATTTAAAGCTTGTAATGATTTACGCAAGACTTGTTAGATTTATTCTGAGCATTTTCAGCACTCAGAACAGTTTAGGATCGATGACCGAGTATTTTGAGCATTTATTTGAATATTTCATATTTTTGGGAAATCACGGTAATCAGCCGATGTAACTGTAAAAGTTAAATTTATTTTTGTTGAGGAATGGATATTTTTTCCATATTCGAAGGTTCGAACATGTGGATTCTCACATAATGAGATGATAATTCAACATATTTGAAATAATAATAATAATAATAATCCACTAATAATAATAATAATAATTTTCATAATTTTTCTAAATAATTCTTGGATATTATATTTTATAATAATCATATGTATTGAGAAAGAGCCTATGAAGTAGTTGAAACATTTCTAGTTTGGAACAGGAGATTTTACGAAGGAGAGTGGTTAGCGCAAGCCCGCATTCAACCTACATTTCAGTTCTGGTTGAACAGTCGATATTTGCTATGAGCAAAGTATATGTTTCAGATAACACGGAGAGGCATGAAACGGGAAACAATTGATATTTGTATCAAATAGGATATTTTGTATTTATATAAAATCATGACGTAAATACACTCGAAAGTGAAATGAAGCTTTTCATAAGTATGGTAAATTCACGGGTTGAACTGAATGGTAAAATAAAATAAACTTGTAAGTTTATTAATCTTCCAGTGTTGATAACAAGCAGAGGCTTGATTTATTGTATAAATTTTGGGAAGATAATTTATGTGTGTGGAATAGTTGTAATGCCATTCCCAGGTGCGCAGGTTTAAGTCGCAGGAATGAAGAGGTTTTTTCGAGCATCAATCAAATAGCAGGTTCGATGGCTCAGGTTTATAGTAGGAGTATTGGATCCACACGTTTCGTCGTATGAATAACCCGAAGGTTATTTCTTTGAAACCATCAGTTCTTATTTCAACCTTGTTTACGAATTCCATTTAGAATTTGATTTTGCTAGAACCCGGATTTGTCATGATTCTTCTTCAGAGGAAGACCTTTGCCGTTGTTGTTGTTGTTATAATATTGTGTCCTTACACAAATAGTAGAATGGGCCACTGCCAATTTAAAATAATTCTTTAACCACGAATAATTTGAAGGATATTTTCAATCCTAGTGCCATGAACTAAATGAATTCATTATAAGACTACAATTCTAATTTCCGCATTCTGTCGAAGAATTGCAAGTTGTGAAAGTTGCTAGAAATGGCCATAAATATAAATATTTTTTTTTCATAATAATTCCAAGTGGAAAATCTAATAGTTGAATGGTTCAACCATTTATTGATCAAGTTGATGATTCAGAAATCATATGTTTTGTTTGGAACTTGAAGTTCATAATCGAGTCACTTCTCGAATGTTTAATGTCAGAAGAACAATTAATTGTTGTTGTGCTTCGCACAGTTCTTCGATGCTATGCTCAATGGTCAAATACTTTTCAGATGTTGTTAATATGTGTTAATAATTTGTGTTGCTACGATGATAATAATAGTTTCAACGATATATTTTTGAAAACTGGAAAACAAATGAAAGTTTAAGAAATTCTATAAACATTTATTCTACGAGTGTTAATATCATGTAAATAGTCAAACAGTGATCTACGTTATTTCCAGTATGGACAATTCCTTTTGCACTGGAGTTAAAATGTTAATAATTTTGGAACACAGTCCACAGGACTAACAATCGGACTTGTGTTTTCAAACAGATTGTCAAATGTGTTTGGAAGACTTCTGTATATTGTGTGTAAATAAGAGTGTGGATCGCGACACGTGGATGATGCTGCTATGAGCATTATTCTTGCAGTCAGATTTTAACTTTAAATAAACTGAGATAATTTTACCAGATGTGTTTCACCCAATTAAATCTCCTTCTATCCTTATTGTTGCATTGAGCCAAAAATCAGCAAAGCATTTTTATAAATTTGATGTCGTTTTTTGCGATTTGCTTTAACCCATCTGGCGCTCCGGGATATTTTGATTCTCGTGCTGACTGATTATTGGTAAAATGCATATGTGGTCGTGCGGACTCCGGTCTAAACGGGCACAGTACCACTATTATTTTGAGAAATTTTTATATAATTTCCCCCTCTATCAAGACCTAGGGCCGGTTCATTTATAAGTGGCGTGAAGAGCCAAGACATTGCTATTACTTTTGTACGTCTGAGGACGTAAGGCTTTGACTCTTGTACGTCTGAGGACGTAAGGGCGTATTACTTTTGTTCGTCTGAGGACGGAAGCTTTTATATTTTTGCGTGTCATGAAGGACACAGAAATTATTAATAAGTGTGTTAAATTCAGTGTTAGATAGTCATAGTACTATATTTTGTAGGGGCAGTATCATCGATAATTTGCCAACGAACAGTTCCGGGTAAAGTAGTACCTGAAACGGCGAATTTAGTAGTCAGATATCAAGTGTATAATAATTTAACTTTTTGAATCAGCACGAGAGATGACATCGCTTACCATTGAAGAAGCCTGGAACTATCAACACTCCGTCAAGATGGTTGAAATGAGATAAGAAGCATCCAGTTGGGAGATGGCTGCTGATGTTCTTTGACGGGTGACTAGCTGAGGATGAGTAATAAATAATATTCTTATTAACTGATAGATTAACTTATGGTGTATGGGACATATTTTTGTAAATAATTTGCTTGTGTGATTAACGTAGTATATTTAGTTCTGGTATGACACACCTTTTGCATGGAAACAGCTCGCATACGTTATTAGTGGAAGGTTCTTGTTTTTGTCTGTTGTTTTAACTAACGTAGCTATGTGGACGACCGTGTTTGCATATGTTACGCAATGCGGTAAAAACGTCTCTCGGAGATATGTTGTGTTTCAGAAGTAGGACTGAAGTAATATAATTATACAGTAGATTGGAGGGTAATTAATCTTTTTTTTGGTTTATTATTGATCAGATTCAGTGAGATTATTGCCTTTGGAGCAATGTGATTTGTGACGAAGAGCAGTCAGCTCTATCGTAGGTTTTAATATATTTGTTTAAATAGTTTGCGAGCACCTATTCAGCCGACCTGTGTAAAAAACGTAAAGTCATTCCCAGAAGTGTGAGTGTGTGTATTTGTGGTCATTACAAGCGGGAATTTCAGCGTAGACTGATTTCTGTCAGCTTGGTGCCAGGTCCATATTGTAACCTTGCGAGGGCAATTGTGGATATTTTGATTAATGTCTGACCATTTGTTGAGGTGGTTGAGATTTTGTTGCTGTTGATTCTTTGAGATAACGGCACAGCTGGTCAGTTACTTTTACACACTGGAGTTGGGACAATGACAGGTATTGAGGAAAGGGGGAGATGTTTCACAAGACGGACTGAAGGTTGCTAGCGAGGTCATTAGTGGAGAGTGCTTGTGGCACCGTAATTACTTGAAATACAGAATTAGGAACTGATCAATGATAAAAATTTGTTTAAATAAATGGGAGTTGCCTACGAATCACGATAATCTCCGAAGCGTTAGCTTAACATGCAGTTTTGTTCATATAAAGTAATATCATCTGGTCAGGCTTTTGTTGTTGTTGGTTTAGTCCATGTTTATATTCCATTCAGTGACCCGTGAAGTCACGTGATATGCTGTATTTCCTTGCTTGTGTATTGAGCAATTGGCCGGTGTTGGCAGCTCATTGTCAAGTGCGTCATCGCGCTAAATGAGGGTCTCGAGAGAGATTCCTGTAAATAGTAGATTTTAGTGTGTGTGTCAGCATTACATTTTTAAGGGTTTTTATTAGTGTGATGTTCCATATCCGTAAACGTTGATTTACGAGATGATTGTTCGTGAGCATCGTGGCTGTTAACCCGTTGTAAACGAATAGTCATCCAAAGTACTCATTCCTCGTAGTTAGTCATTACGCGTACATAAAATCCAAATTGCAAGTTAGTGGAACCAGGATCCACATTTTAATAAAGGGGAGATCCGTCTGACTCCTCAGCATTGATAGATATTCCTGTCATGGGAAAATTCAGGGAGGATTTATTATTATTGTTGTTTATATTCTTTTTATGCACTATTAGTCATTAAATCATGTTATTATTTTACATCTTGTTACCTTTCTTTCTTAATTATAGTTTTAATCCTATGACCCTTACCTCAGTAGAGCATGTTGTTTGGCGAACGTAAACATCACATACGAACTGAGCGCGACCCCTTGATTAAGATTTCTTACATATAAACACTGCTATTCTGAAGGGTTCAATATATATAGTGGTTCTGGTCAATTATAGCTAAATTGTAATAGACATTTTTTTTTGTTTCTTTATAGGCTACTACAATAAACATTCTCAATGCTATGGGGCAGAACTGCGGATTAGAGAGAAAAAAGCTCACTGAATTACCAATGCGTACTCCATTCCGTATAATCAACATTCAAAAAGTGGACACAATATATGGTGAACGTATACTATGTTTTAGTGAAAATTTTCAGACATTCCTTCTTACACGTTTTAATGATATGTCAGAAAGTGTGCTCGAGGATCTAAATCATGGTGGACATTCTCTATATCTAATTTATGAGGGTATGAAAACAATAGATGTATTGTACGTTTTAACGAATTAAAAAACTCTCATGCTGAATAATAATTAATACTGTTTTTATTTCTTACTACCCCCCACCCCCACCCCAGTAGTTTTTAAGAGTTCTACAAACACCCTCCTCCACATTCCTCCACACATTTTGGAACTTTTTGATCACACCTCGTAGGGTTAGGTTAGGTTGAGTTAAGCTACGACCGCCATCTTGGAACTTTATGATCACACCTCGTAGGTTTAGGTTAGGTTAGGTTAGGCTAGGTTTAGTTAAGCTATGACCACTATCTTGAAAATTTTTTGATCACACCTCGTAGGTTTATGTTAAGTTAGGTTAGGTTAGGTTCAGTGAAGCTACGGCCGCCATTTTGGAACTTTTTGATCACACCTTGTAGGTTAGGTTAGGTTAGGTTAGGCTAGGTTTGGTTAAGTCGCAGCCACATTTTTGGAACTTTTTGATCACACCTCGTAGGTTAGGTTAGGTTAGGTTATGCTACGGCCGCCTTTTTGTTAGGTTAGGCTAGGTTAAGTTAAGCTACGTCCGCCATTTTGTTAGGTTAGGCTAGGTTAAGTTAAGCTACGGCCGCCATCTTGTTAGGTTAGGCTAGGTTATGTTAAGCTATGGCCGCCATTTTGTTAGGTTAGGCTAGGTTAAGTTAAGCTACGGCCGCCATCTTGTTAGGTTAGGCTAGGTTAAGTTAAGCTACGGCCGCCATCTTGTTAGGTTAGGCTAGGTTAAGTTAAGCTACGGCCGCCATCTTGGCGGTGGAGCGGTGGCGGTGTCATCTGAACTGTCCAAAACACACTACTACGCACAGTTTTTGTCCTAGGGACCTGAAATTTATTTCTCGGGTAGAGGGGGTAAAGACCTTTCATTTACGTTAAATAAACTTTTTTGTAAAATTCTTAGTTCCCAAAATATAGACAATTTAGAAAATTGGACTTTTTTGGAAAAACTGCAAAAAATGTAAAGTTTTGTTCTACCAATTAAGGACATAAAACCATTGGTTTGAGTATATATATGACTTCTTAGGATGATTAGTTTTCAAAATATTGCCTACTTTCAAAATTGAACTGTTTTGGATTTTGTCCCAGAGACCTGGGACTTGGTTTGTGGGTAGTGGGGGGGGGGGGGTAAATACCTGTCATTTACGTTAAACAAACCTTTTTGTAAAATTCCTAGTTTCCGAAATATAGCCCCGTTTTAAAATGAACATTTTTGGAAAAAATGTCAAAAATTCCATATTTTGTTCTTACGATTAAGGATATAAAAGCCATTGGTTTGAGTCTATATATGACCTTATAGAATGATTAGTTTTCAAAATATGGCTTACTTTCCAAATGTTGTTTTGGAAAAATTTGAAGAATATTATATTTTTTGACTGAGAGTGGGATAGACGTAGGTGTTGGAGTTAGCATGTGATTTGATATGATTTTTTGTTTAAACATATAGCCTACTTCCCCAATTTACCTTTTTTGAAAAATTTGAAAAATATATAATGTTTTTGACTAGGCGTTGAATGGAGTTGTGAGACAATCATTAACCATAGAGTACTTTGGATTCTTGGAATTTTAGTGTGTTGTTGTTGCTTACAAACATGGTGGTAAGCATTATGCTACCATAAAAAAGGGTTGAGATACTTTCCAAGACCAAGAGAAAAATCCTCTAAATACATTGACAAAAATAACTTGTCAAATAAGCCATTACAAATAAGGTGTTAACGTAAATCACCAAAAATAAGCCACTAACATATGCCACCACTATATGCCACCAACATGATTATGTTCATCATAGACCGATTGTAAGATGTTAAACACTTGCATACTATTACATTTTAGGTAATGCAACATTCCCATACAATTGTGCCATGTAACTTCGTTACATTATGTAAACAAGATATATTTGTATTAAACGATAAAGCAAACCCGCTGTGTGTATTGTTTGTGGATATGAGCAAATGTGTTCATTATTGGAATGTATACTAGTAGTTGAGTGGGTTGTCATATCGACCGGTAGGTAGCTTGCTGGTAGTTGAGTAATTTTTGATATCAACCGCTAGATAGCATGCTGATCGTTCAGTAATGATACGGAGCGCTAGGTGCCATGCAGTCGTTCAGGTAGTTCTCATAGTCACCGCTAGATAGCGAAAACATACTTTGCGTGTCGCATGTGGCTATTTGACAAAGTTTTATTGCGTGAAAACGTGCTCGTATAAGCTGTGTATATAAATTTAATATACAAATAACCATTAAGTGTTTAGAACTAACATGTATAGCCATTTATAGGGAATATAGGGGTCCTTAGCAAGAGAGAGTGTCTAACATATGAGTGTACAGCCTTTTGATATGCAGTAAGTACCTGATAACCTTCAGTAGGGTGTAAGAATATTTTCAGTTGACTACTACATTTAACAGTGATCACATTGTGAAAGATCGTCTCACCCACTAGGCTCTAGCCGTGTACTACGTGGTAAGTAGCTGTTGGTCTTTATTAGGTTATATAAGGGGTGTCTTAGCAGGAATACAATCAGTTGATTACTACCTTTTGCAGTGTTCACATCGTGAAAGACCGTCTCACTGACCAGCCTACAGCCTTGTGATACGCAGTAAGCAGCTGTTTGCAGAAATCAACATCCATGATGGAAGAAACCATGCCTAGCTATATGTGTAAAGAGTGTGGAAAGACTTTTCTTCGGGACTATGATAGAAAGCGTCATGAAGTATCGTGTGGTGAGTTTCATGAGTGCAAAACTTGTGGTAGTAAATTCAACAATGTCTACAACGGACGTCGTCATGAAGAATGTTGTAATGTTGTGTCAGCAGCTAAAAGACAAAAAACTGAGCCTACAAAACATTACCTGCTTTCAATGGTTCCGGACAAAAATGGACTTACTGAATATGAAACGTCTTTTCAAGGTCGTCTTAAATCCTTTTTCATACGTTGTGACACGTGTAAGGATTTAAATTCATACCTTAAAGAGCCCAAACAGCAAATAATACAAGCTATGGAGAAAGAACTAGCAATGCACAAGTCGAATAAAGTTAATCTTGTGGCTGAATGTAGATTCATTCATACATCTACCAATGAAATTACAGATCGTGCTTTTAAAACACGGAATCAGGCCCTATTTTTGGAATCAGACTTGAGTAGTTTCTTGGAAACACAATTTACAAAGTTAACTACGGAAATGGAGGAATCTGAGATAAAAGGCAGTAATTGGGCTTTGTTAGCTGTGGAAGGAGTGCGATTGAAAATAAATAAGTACAATCCCTTGCGTGGCAGCACATATATTCCATTACCAGCAGCTATACAAGCAAGAAAAGCCTGCATTAATCCCCAAAACTTAAAGAATGAAAAGTGTTTTATGTATGCCATTTTAGCAAAACTGGTTAAACAAAAGCTGAACGCATTAGTAAATACAAGGACCTGGAAAACAAGTATGATTTTTCAGTAATATCGTTTCCTACATCGCTAGCTGACATTCCCAAATTTGAAAAAGCCAACAACATATCCATTAATGTATTTGGACTGGAACAAGACAACAAACTGTTCCCTCTAAAGGTTGTGGATCAAGAGCTACAAGACCATCGCGACCTCCTTCTGCTAAGTTCTTCATCCGGACAGAACCACTACGTCTTTATCAATGATTTTGGTAAACTAGTAGGACGTCAGATTACTCACCATGGACATAAGATATATACGTGTAAGCGGTGTTTTACTCACTTCGATAATCAATATGGGCAACATTGAATAGAAAAATTGAAAGAACATAGAGCTTTGTGTGTCCAGCATGACATTGCTAGGGTTGAAATGCCTATTAAAAACCCAATTGTGAAATTCGTAAATGTGGAAAAAATGCTGAGAATACCTTACGTTATCTATGCAGATTTTGAAAGTATACTGTCACCCTATCAAACATGTCTACCTAATCCTGAAGCAAGTTATACAGTGCCATACCAGAGTCATGTTCCTATGAGCTTTGGCATATATGTTAAACCCTCACCTGCTGTGGAACACATAAAGACAAACCTTCCGAGCCAACCTCTTATTTATCGTGGACCTGACGCTGCAGAAAGGTTTATGGACTGTTTGATTTCAATAGCTAATGAAATTGATCGCCTTTACAGCTTAAATGTTCCAAAGGCTTTAACTGAGGATCAAGAAGCAGAGTTCCAATGTTCTGAAACCTGTTATTTGTGTTATAAACCGTTTACCAAAGAGGACTGGAAAGTTCGAGACCATTGCCATATTACAGGGGAATACCGTGGAAGTGCTCACAATAACTGTAATTTGAGGTGTAAAACACGTAACCCCGTTCCTGTATTTCTACACAATATGAGTGGCTACGACGCAAATTTCATTGTAAAGCAATTGGGATGTACTACTGAGAGAGTGGATGTTATCGCTAACTCCAAAGAAAAGTACATTTCCTTCACCAAATATGTAGTAAATGTTAAGCTTAGATTTGTGGACACGTTTCGGTTAATGCCTAGTAGTTTGGAAAACTTAGTTTCCAACATAACATTATACCCTGAAATAGACAAGTACTTTGGAAAAGAAAATGCAATGGTCATGACTCGTAAAGGGGTATTTTGTTATGACTACATTGACTCATGGGAAAAGTTAAGTGAAACGTGTTTACCTCCAAAAGAGGCATTCTTTAACAAATTAAGCCAAGAACATGTTAGTCAAGAAGACTATGAACATGCCAAAATTGTCTGGGAACAGTTCAACATTAAAACTCTAGGGGAATATAGTGACCTCTAGCTAACTTCAGATGTACTCCTTCTTGCAGACAGCTTTGAAACGTTTAGAAACAAAACTCTAGAAACACACCGAGTGGATGCTGCACACTTTTTTACTTCACTTGGTTTAAGTTTCGAGGCAATGCTCCTTTACACAGGAATTGAACTGGAATTGATACAGGATTACAATCAGATTCTACTAATCGAGTCTGGAATACGTGGAGGCATATGCCAGGTGTCTCATCGGTATGCTGAAGCTAACAATAAATACATGGAAACCTATGATTCTGAGAAACCATCGCAGTTTATTACCTATGATGATTTATCAATAAATGATAAAAATGGTCCGGTTAGCTCATTTTATCATTTATTGATAATCCATCTGCTCAAATGGAAACTACATCATATTCCCTTTGGGAATATTCAAAACCTTATTTGGATTGCCAAGGTAAGGCTTTTGTTTTTAAGAAAGGGAGTTTGACTCCCATAGCACATTGGCATGCTCGTGACGTCAATACTGCTTGTATTTTGTGTCTTGCATGGCCTTCTCAGCATGTGCTAGCCACGCGTATTGGTAGGTGTGTCTGTACCAACTGACGAGCCCAACGGCACACTGGGGCGAAACGCTGGAATTGTTTGAGCTAACCGGACCATTTTTATCATTTATTGATAATTCATCCGCTCAAATGGAAACTACATCATATTCCCTTTGGGAATATTCAAAACCTTATTTGGATTGCCAAGGTAAGGCTTTTGTTTTTAAGAAAGGGAGTTTGACTCCCATAGCACATTGGCATGCTCGTGACGTCAATACTGCTTGTATTTTGTGTATTGCATGGCCTTCTCAGCATGTGCTAGCCACGCGTATTGGTAGGTGTGTCTGTACCAACTGACGAGCCCAACGGCACACTGGGGCGAAACGCTGGAATTGTTTGAGCTAACCGGACCATTTTTATCATTTATTGATAATTCATCCGCTCAAATGGAAACTACATCATATTCCCTTTGGGAATATTCAAAACCTTACCTATGATGATGCCAACAACCAATACGGGTGGGCTATGTGCCACTCCCTTCCTTATGGTGGATTTCAGTGGGTTTCTCCAGATACTGTTGATCTAGAAAAACTAAATGAAGACGATCCTGTGGGATACATTCTAGACGTTGATGTTGATTACCCATCTGACCTTCATGATCTACACAACGAATTACCTTTCCTACCAGAGTGTACACAACCTAAGGATTCGTCTCTGAAAAAACTAATTCCTCATCTTGGAAATCGAAGGCAATATGTTGTTCCCTATATGGCATTAAAACAGGCTTCAGATCATGGAATAAAATTGATAAAAATTCATCGTGTGTTAAAGTTTAAGCAAAGACCTTGGCTAAAGGCATACGTTGATTTTAATAACAACCTTCGAAAGCAAGCCAAAAATGATTTTGAGAAAAATCTGTACAAATTATTCAACAATGCCATTTTCGGAAAAACAATGGAAAATATCCGTAAAAGAATAGACATACGTCTTGTGACTGACAGCAAAAAGGCAGAAAAGCTAATAGCAAAGCCGACATTTATCGGTAGAACAATTTATGGTCCTAACCTAGCTGCTTTCCACATGGCTAAACGGAACATTGTGTTCAATAAGCCTATATATATTGGAATGTGTATACTGGATATTTCAAAAACTCTGATGTATTCCCACCACTATGATGTCCTGCTACCCTATTATGGCATGGACAATCTTAAACTCATGTATATGGATACTGACTCGTTCATTTATTTGGTTAACACCCCAGATGTATATCAAGACAAGTTGGATTTCCTAGAACACCTAGACATATCAGATTATCCTACTAATCACATATGTTACTCTACATCAAACAAGAAACGTTGGGGAAATTTAAAGACGAGGCTTGTGGACAAATTATAAAAGCATTTGTTGGACTTAGAGCTAAAATGTATGCTTTAGACATAAATGGTAAAGAAATCAAAAAGATTAAAGGTATTAGCAGAGGTGTTGTCAAAAATTGTATAAGCTTTCAAGATTATAAGGATTGCGTCATGAAAAACAACGTAAAAAGAATACCCATGAACATTATCACTTCTAAACAACATGACATATCATCTATAAGACTAAACAAAATTGCTTGGTGTCCTGGTGATGATAAAAGAGTGATTAATGCTAATGGTATAGGTACACATGCCTATGGTCATTACTCAATCATTAACCATGCTTAAAGAGTTAAGTTATGAATATCAAAATCTTCTGCCTGCAACTAGCAAATACATAAAACAAAACAATTTAGGAAATAAAACCATAGCACTACAAAAATTTAAAAAATGGTATTCATAATCAAAAATAAATAAAATAGAAACAAAATAAAAACAACTGTACAATTTATAACAAAAAAGAATAGACTATATATAAAAATGTATTATGTGTAAGTAGTGTACATGTATTTAAAATAAAAAATATTGTATGGACAGAGCTTGTACATTTTTAATTACTACCCACCTCTCTCCACTCCCAATGCAAAATGAACATGTAAAACGCAAATTGGAAAAATCTATGTTTCCATATTGACAAAATAGAAAAAAACATTAAACTGAAATTTAAAAAAAATGTAAATGGGAATTTGGAAAATTGACAAATGTATAAACAACAAAATGAAAAAAAAATAAAAAATACCCGGTTGGGGTAGTGATCATGTTGTACAGTAGCCTATAAGACTAGCATAAGGATAGTTGCATGTGTCCTTATATACTTTGTGTATGTGCATTAAGCCTTTGGATTAGCTTAAGTTAGGTTTGGTAAAGTTAGGTTTGGTGAGGTTAGGTATGTGACCTTGTAGTTTACTCTTTTTGGAAAATGTAAATTGTAAAATCTAAAATCAAAATATTAAATTTAAAATAAAAAAAATTAAAAATCTAAAATACAAAAGAAATGTAAAATCTAAAAAAAAGTAAAAATGAAAAAATCAAAAAATCTAAAATGTTAAAATCTAAAATGTTAAAATGTAAAATCAAAATCTTTACATGAGGTTTCAGTGGGTTAGGTTAGGTTAGGTTAGGTTAGGTTATAACTAAGTTTATTATTTGTGTTCTCACATTTGCACTCACTTTTTTTGATGACACTTTTTGCTCTCACTTTTTTTTTTGCTTGCACTTTGAAGTTAGGTGAGGTTAGGTAAAGTTAGGTTAGGGTAGGTTAGGTTAGGTAAAGTTAGGTTAGGTTAGCATGTTATATGTGTAAGTGGTTGAGTGCAGTGACCATTTTGTGTATTAGCCCTGTGCTAAAAAATAATAAATTAAATATTAAATAAATAAAAATTCTTAAATTAATAACAAACAAATAATGATTTCAAAGCCCGCCATTAAAGAGTGAGGTAGCGCGTGGCGGCCATCTTGCGCATTAGCCCTTGCGTCAGCTATGAATGACCTCTCCATAAGAATAACATAGGACTGGTTGCGCGGGGCCGCCATCTTGCGCATTAGCCCCTGCACCAGCTTCGGCTTATATTACCTACTTCCATCCCCTATCAAGCGACTGCTGCCCAGCCATTTGGCCTACAGTTTGCATGTTAACGCACGGTTAGCGCGTCAGTTCCTCTCAGTCGCTTATCTTGGTTCATCATGACTGCCTTACTGACAGCTATTCAACTGTCCTCACGAGGCTGATTGCAGCCCGTTCCAGCCCTCACGTCAGATTCTAAAATCCCTTACGGAGTCGGGATTCAAACCCGGGGCCTCCGGTTAGTCAAAAAATTATTAAGTCCAATTTCCTGGATTCATCGCAAATACACCTAGCCCTTTCCTCTCCCCGGCATTGCAAACATATTAATGAACAACAAATTCTAATTACTGTTTAACTTATCACAATATTATTCACTTGACAATGTAACAATATTCTATTATAACTTACTGTCGAATACTCACAGAATGGCAACTGACAAGTGGTATATTTTTGCATTTTGTGCCAGTACAGATTCCGCCCCTTAAAGCAACAATAACTATCTAACGTCTCACTGCCAACAGTCTGGCTAACTGAACTACTGACCATTTTGCTCATTGCCTCATTGCTCTGCCTCGTTGCGTAGTGGCTAGCTATCTTGGCAGTCACCACGGAGGCCCGGGTTCGATTCTCATCTCTGTCATCCCGGAAATGGTTTTTGATGGTTTAACCACTTCTATTCCAGACAAATGCCGGGATAGTACCTAACTTAAGATCACGGCTGCTTCCTAGCCAAATCCTATCTCAATTACAAATACACACACTAGCCTTTCATCACAGTAATCGCACAAATTCTACACACACCCAAGTACACGGGGCTACGTGACCACGACGTCACAAATCCCCTAAAAGAATCAACAACAACGCTCACTGAGTGAGTGCTAAGTTTAGGTAACACAAATTTTACACGAGTGAGAAAAAAATTTCCAACGACTAACAAGGCAACAGATTGCGGTAAAAGATTCTAATCTGGCAGGTTTTCGGCGTTCAATATTGGCGTTCAAAATTGAAAGTGGCCCGTACGGTTTTCACTACGTAATTGTACAATTTTGTAGGAATATTGTGTACTAAATCTCAACCAGATTAGAATTTTACACCGCAATCCGTTCCCTTGTAAGTATGATGTTAAATAATCCGATCGTTAGTCATCTAACCGAAGATAAGTTTCATTTAAACTACTAATTTCATCAAATTTCATATTTTTAATTACTCTCTCATGGGGGGAGGGGGAGGAGAAATTTCCCCCAAATCAACCCCGTAGTTACGCCACTGCGTATCACGGTTGTGGTGGGTGATTTCACGTTCATGGCTACGCCGCGGGCTGTAAAAAGTTTAACTAGTTCAAGTGGGTGCCTCTGGTAACGGACACTTCCAGAGGACGTTATGGTGTCTCCAAGGCTTCACAGTTTAACGACGGTAGACTAAGTACGTATGGCTGTGATACAATAACATTTTCAAGCCCTACTAACCTCCAATGTGAACAAAAATAATATAGATTGTGCCCAACTTGGTCTGCAATATAGTGCTGAATTCTTAGTAGTATGGAGTGAATAAGACCTTGGATCACTTGCTGAGGGATTGTGGTCGATGCTTGCTAGGCTGTACAGGTCAGGTGTTCTCAAGTTGTGGGTGGCGGAGATAGCCAAAGTTGATCAGTTATCGACCCATCATGTCCCACACATCGCTTAATAAGGCTGACGTCCAGGTACCGAATTTGCGCTGCTGTTGCTGTTGCACGGTGGGGGGCATCCGAATGATGCCGTGATCCTCCATTACAATTTTCCATCGAGTTTGGCCTGTGCCGTGTCTACGATTGTGAGTATTGTGAGCTTCAAGCAGCATTGCCAGCAGTACATAATCACTAAGTAAATGAAAGCTGAACTCAATACTTATGCTTATATTCTTATGTCGTATTACATATATTCAGTCTTTCCAAATCTCACTTTCTTATTTACTCTCTATTTAGACATCTAAATAACCTTCTTCAGTAATGACTAATCATCATCAACATCATCAACATTAGTCTACATTTTATCAGTATTTCCTTACCTTACTCTAATTTTAAACTTACTGCTAAGTATCATATTTATTAACCCTAGGAATACAACAATTTACTGCGTACAACAAGCTAATCTGTTTTTATATGTATTTTATATTATATCAGCATGTTAGATTTAACTAGTATTGGTATGGTTTGTTATGTATCAATTCTATAATCTGGTTAGATGGAGAGAGGGATCAATGGCCCTAATCTTGCCAGACAAAATAAATCTCTCTATGTATCTATTTTCATTTAACCAATGCTGCCATATCCGTTGTACCGTTAAGTACCTGTTAGCCAACACATGCAGCTACAATCCAATCACGTAGAGAAATGTAGAGGAAGTTAATGGGCCTGAAAATGTTATCGTTGGCATCCCATCGTTCCATGTCTTGAAAATCAACACAAACTGCTGATTCCTTCAATGTTTTGGAATTTCCGTTTCCATGAGTCTACGTTGCGACTTTTGCAATTTGTAAAATGTCATTTCGATGGGTATTCGGGAGAATATTTAGTCCCACGGAGCTAAATATTTTTAAACAAAATAAATGTATTAAGAATGTTATTGGTTTCACGTACCTTTTTACTACTGTGGCTTTTAGAAACGCCGAGGTGTCAGAATTTTGCCCCGAAGGGGATCTTTAACGTGCCAGTTAATCTACTGACACGGCTCCCTGAATTTGCGCACCCTCAAATGCCAACTAGCTGCACCAGGATTCGATCTTGCATCCTTGGTTTCAGCAGGTGAGAACGTTACCGCTGAGCCACACAGCCAGTCAAATACATTTATTGCAAGGGGTGCTATTCAGGATTTGTCCACTTTCTTTAACATCTTAGCTCACTGTCCCTTAGCACCGTATTAAATCACTCTCCATGACTCCAATGGGAAGTTAGAAGTTTGGAATTTCAAGATTGGTTCCAATCTTGGCATTGAGAGTGGCCATCCAGAGTGTGGCTTTCTCTGATTTTTCTCACAACTCCTGCAGACAAAACTCCGAAAATCCTCTTTTCTTGAGTTTATGGTCACCCAACCCTAGTAAATATGGCACTACAGTCATCACATAAAGAGAATTCATCAGACGAATTCAATACACGCCCAAGTAAACGGGACAGGGTGATTAATAAAGACGGTTGTTGCCATTTATTGTGCCTCCTCACTGCCTGACCATAAATCGATTGTCTAACATGCTCGTCTCGGATCATGATTTCTCGACCCGACCCTAAAATCAAGATGAGCACTAGAGCACGCGCCGGTACAAAATTCTCCTGCAAGTTATTACCTAGACCTGTGAAAGTGCGTTTACGCTCTTTTCATGCTTATGCCTATGGCTGAAATTACACTGCCAAATACGTTATTCTCTTATCTTTTATAAATTACATGAGAATATACTGTAAATGTAAAATCTTTTATGAAAGCAGAGTTTATATTTTTCTTATAAAAGGTATTAGAATCGTATTAGGCTACATTTTATAAAAAATTTGGGTAGCTGAAATTTATAATGGCGAAACATAATAACTGAATTATTTCCACTGAAGGAATGCTAATATCACTTATACCGGAGCAGAAAGTGTACTCAAAAATGTCAAAGGCTATTATTACTAACCCACTTTACAATCTCACAACATGAACTATTACTCCTATTCAGAACTTGTGGTTTGCCCTTTATGATCATTTATATATCAATACATTATATGAGAAGGGATACTATTTCATTTCTGTTGCGCTTTTATATAACTCTGATAAAATATTTGATGTGGTGTTTTGGATGATTGCAATGAATTACATTAATAACATATTTCATAAAATACTGCGCCTGATTGCGCACCTTCGATTTGGAGATCGATTGCAGCTTCAGATTGATTGCTAAGAAGTCACATTGGAACAGTACTGAGCGCACATGAGTGTGATGTCATCTCTTTGACCACTTTGATTTCACTTGATCACCCTGCTAATTTATTTTTGAGCATCCTGCATTTTGACCATTTTTTGGAAACATTTGGAACTACTCGAGAGCAATATTTTGCAATTTTGGAATTATTTAATGCATTCAGTAAAGGTATATCATCGCGGATATGTGAAACGGATTATTAAATGAGTACTTGACTCAAGCGGTTACAGCTTATTTCCACCATCTACGACGTGACACACTTGATGTTTCTAACCTGGTAGTAGGGAGACGTATGTTTATACCAGCGAAGTGATAAGAACGTAGAATTGCTAATCTGCACGTTATCCGTCTAAAAGTGTGATATAGTCGTGTGTCACTGTAATCACAGTGCCATGAGAAATTGTATTAATCAGTTATCTGCATTTTGAGGTAATATTTGCCGAATTTATGAGAATGCACACGGTGCATAAACCAAAGACCTCGCGCAACCATATGGCCGCCTGTGGAACATTTTATTTATGAGCATAAATGGACATCCTTAAGATTTTATTGTGAATTATTACTGTTTAACATCATGGAATGAGAAACTGTGGAAAATACTCATTTTTCAGTAAATGATTAATACGACAGTGTACGATCACGTAGTGACATCGTGCAAAGAGTATAGATTTCGGTGTGCAAACATCATCCCAATGATATTCTTAAAGTTTGTTGCGGAGTGATATGTCAATTTGCTAATACCGCACATGTGTAACTTCAGTGTAACAAGTATAATTTCAACATATTAGAACTAAATCCAGTGAAAATACGCTACCATCATCATGATCGCACGTTGAAATCAAAGGCAAGCCCACCTGGAAATGTATCCTTTTTCTGTATGAGAGGTTACAATGGAGTAATCTACCATGGCTTGGGAGGACGACGGGTGTGGGATGTGCTAGAGCCCATAAATAATGGCTGGGAGGAAGACCATTACTCGCCAAAATCATCCAGACGAGACTCGAACGAACACTGGCAGAATGTAAGTGAGCAACGCTTTAACTACTTTACTGTTAGTTTTGGATAAAACAGTAGGTTAGATTTAGACAGTCTTACTCAACGCACATTCTTATTGGTAGGCAAATGCTTCCTTTATTTTATATTACAGGTTGGTCATCGTATCATTTAATGTTAAGTCTGGAGGAAGGCTATATTGTAAATATCTATGTGAATAATTTTTCTTAGGAGCCGAATGCATGGCTTCGTCATATTGTCAAGTTAATGCAAGCATTAGGAGGCTATGAGATAATTGCAAGAGCCAATGGAATGCTAACAGATGTTTTTCATGGCTGAGTGAAGGCCAACGTTTTTGGATGCGAGAAGTAGCACGCTAGTTTTGTAGCAAGATTTCTGTATACGAATAATTGTAAAGGCTGTGAGCCGAGCGACTTATTTTGTGTTAGCTGCGAAACAGCTTATAACCACATGGCAAGAGCGAGGAGAGGAGATTGTGACCGTCGCTCGCCCGACTATTCTTTGAATTCTCTCGGAGTGCGACGTATTTCCGCTTACCGGCGGAAATGGGTGAACTGTCGATGATAATTCCTTTATTATTGTTTTGATCTGAACTTGTATGTGCTTTGAGAATTAAAGATACGTTGTTAAAAGAAAGAAGAGAGCAGTGACATATTGGCAGGGAATGTCATTTTGACTTCGCCTGGTAAGACGTTTACGAGAATAAGGTGGGCGAGACTATTCGGACGTCTGTTAGACGGCCTTGCCCGATTTACCTATGTCTTCGCATTTCCGCGACCTTTGATAAAATTTAAAATAACAGGAGGCTATGTGATATTGTAGTCTGGTCGGGTGGGAGCATTGGCCAATTAATGGTGAACTGTATGAAGGTGCTTTGATCACCTTTTCGTAGCAAACTCCGGGAGACTCATTATAGGTGATTTAATTATGTGAGTAGAGAGTTCCTGGTTGATGAAATGTGTTTTCTACTGCATAGGTTCTTGGTTTAGAATGTATACCTTCTGCTAAGACTAAGTGGGATTTCTCTTTAATTTTTCTTGTTTCTCCCTACTTACTATTGAACCCTTTATCCACAGGCTGTATAAAGGATTCTAATAAATTATTCATCATCTTTTGATACATTTCTACAGACATCAGATATGAGAGCCAGACGGTATTGGGAAATATTGAGAAATCAGTGGCCGAGAGGACACAATGGTTTAAGCTCCTGTGGTATTTTAGGAAGTAGCATAAATATTCTTGAGACATAGGACAGGTGCAACTTTTAGCGCGGAGACGGCTTGGGTACGCACAATATGGCCTGTTGCTATGAGTGTTGGCGCCAAGAAGAAAATCGAATGCTACAATGTGATTGGTCAATCTTCATGTTAACCACTCCCTGTCGCAGAAATACTAGTAAAAGCGCGCAAAGACATACAAGAGTCTGAACCAATAATATCAAGACGCCTTGTTTTAGCGGCAACTCGGCTTGGTAACGCACCCTGGTAAATTAACGCGGGAGTTATCTACGGATTAATTCCACGATCGATTCGAGCCAGCTACAGCATAATCGTAACCTCCACATCGCTACGAACTCAATGATACCGATCGCATGCTAGTCTGATAATTATTATGGAATATTTTTTCATAAATCCCCTTCCACACCTACCCTAGTCAGTTTCATTTATAAGGATCCAGACAGCTTCGAGAGAACACACTTATTTCGTGCGTTTGAGGGCGTAACGTACTCTTTATTTTGTGCGTCTGAGGACGTGAAGTTGATTTTTATTTGAGCATTTGAGGACATAAGGTGTCCGAGGACACGAGGCATACTCTGCAATATGTTCATGTATTTGAACATGGAACAGTTTCGTCAAGTTATAAGTGTAACTTCAGTGATTTATTTGTAGTCCCAGCACTACCAATAGGACCAGTTCATCGAAATAATTCACCAAATAGACTGTCAAGGAATTTAGTACTTGATAGGTGAATGTAGTAGGAAATATATCGTGTGTGTATCTGACAAAACTTTATTTAATTCAGAACGAGATGACGTCTAGGAACGAGACCGTATCTTGGAACCAGCAGGACATTTGCCAGAAGATGTCGATGACGAGATAAACATCTTAAAGGAGATGGCTGCAGACGTTTTCCTGACGCTGTTTTAAAGGATTGAGTACAAATGAATTTATTTATTTATTAAATCAGCTATGGTATTATGGGACATATTTTTTTGTAGATATTTGTTTGCTTGTTTGGTAATGTAGATTCTTAGTTCTTGTGTACTGACACATTAAATATGGGACAAGCCGAGCGTTGTGTAATTTGTAAATATTGTGATTTGTGTTTGTTCAACTATACGTGGCGACGCGCAGCTCGTACTCGCATTCGCTTGCGTAAATCGCGGTCAAGCATTATTATTCGGAGGTATGCCTTATCACAGAAATGGAACTGAATTAATTTTGAGATTAAAAATAGAATTTGGAGGGTAAAGATTTTTTGTGAGCAGAATTTTATGACGGATCAGGATTATTTTGATAGTTGCTTTTTTATCAGATCTGAACGGGATGGCACTTTGCACCCGAGTTTTTGTTGTGTATTTTTTTAATGCGTCAATGGACGCAATATTGTTGATCTGTTTTGAGCCGACCCAGTGATATGTTTATGAGAGTCAGTCCAAGCTTTTGGTGCGTAGTGTGATTTTTTATGATGTGCTAGCGAGAATATATCATGGTAATTGTTCTGACTTGCTCCACGTCAGCCCAGTTCATGACCTCGCGAGGGTGGACTTGTGGTATATATTTTGTTTTCTTGCCATCCAGGTGGATGGGTGAGATATGTTGGCGTTTCCAGAGGGAAACTGCACCTAGCTTGAGGGACTGAGAGAGATAGTTGACGCAGCGATGATTCATACAAGAGGGGCGCGCTCAAATCAGATAACGCGACTTGTCATTAGTAACAGGCCTGGCTCCTGTACTTCATTTTAAGACGTTGTTTTAAATTCACAAAACCTGATCGGTTATAATGAGTATTTGATTGATTAAATGGGTGTTGTCCATGTTGTAAGGTAGCTCCCGAAACTCCTGTTTGTCTGGCATTTTATAAAAATGAAAACATAGTTTTCAGCCGTTAGGCTTGTATTTTGTTGCTGTTGCTTTATTTTCTTGTGTGTTTATTTTACGCGTTCAATGACCCGTGTGGCATTAGGGTGCGCGAGGCTATGTTCCCTAGTTGTGATGAGAGCGTTTTGGCCTATTTCTGGCATGCTCTTTTTGTTCATTTATGTGCTCTGGCACCAGCTAGAATCTCAGGGAGATTCTTCATCTTTTGTATTATTAGATCTTGCATGTGTCATTAGTAATTATAGTGTATTAATTAAGGGTGGGTCCCATAGCCGTAGTATTATTTAAAAGATGCAACTCCGTGAGCAACATGACTGTTTCAGTTGTAAATGGACTCGCATCAGTACTCAGTTTCTTATTAACGAGCAGTACACCATGCATTATATAACTTCTTGACAAGAAAAAATGGACTTGCATCCATAAGTTGTGACGAGTGAGTTCCTACCGCTCAGTGTTATATTTATTTATAAGGGGGTGAAAGTCAGGGAGGATTTCTTTTACTTATTATTATTATTATTATTATGCACATAATTTTCAGTCATTAAATTTTCTTTTATTCTACTTGTTATTCATTTTATTTCTAGTATAGCCTCGGTCATGAACCTTTCTATTCATTAGAGCATGTTGTTTTTAAGCGAACTTTGCTGTATAACGCAGTCAGGACTGAACACGACCCCGTAGATGACTCTTGAGAAAACCATGCTTTATTGAAGGGTGCACTATGTAATATGTCCCTCTCATCTTTAATGTCTGTACCCCCTTTTTCACGGGTGTTCCTCCTTTGTTGTTCTCGTGTTGTTTTTCACCCTAAGTATTTTTCTCCACCCCAGCACAGAGAGAGAAAGAGAGAGTAGTTTGGTCACATGGATCCTGTATTATTTATTTTATTGGTCAGTACATCATGGTGTATTTGATATTTTGTTTCGACCTACTGCCTTTGTTTGTAGGGATTGTTACCTGTGACAATGAAACCAAGATGGCGGAGGATAGATGTTTGTCGATTTGACCTACCCGATCTTATTTAATTATTTAATAAATTATATGTCCATTCATCCTGTCCATTAAGATCCCTTTATGTTGAAACTGTTATAGTTGTGATTTTATTAGTTCCCAAACGTTTACTGTCTGCGTCAATGGCAAACGTACAGATGTGATGTGGGTCCGAAGAAGGATCAGTAACGGAGTCCTATATTATGGTTTGTAAATGTTATGGTAAATTCTCAATGTAATTTAGTAGGCCTTTTTAATTTTGGAATATATATTGTTGATATTTTCGTAGTTAGTCTTTAGTGAAAGTCTCTTTAGTGCTTGGAAACTTTTATTATTAGATAGCACATCTCCCTCTCTCTGCTTTTCAGAGAACACGGGAGTATGGGAACCCAACGTATCTCAGCATACTTCCACTTCTTTCTAAACTTTTTTGAGGGGTATAATTTTGGTAGCAGAGCGTGGTTCGTTTGATTATCTTTCTGTGTTTCGGAAGACAAGAGAGAGTGTTACCACCATTGGGTTGGTCATTAGTTATTTCTGTGTTGTGATATTCGTTATTGATTCTTGTTGTTGTTGTATTTTTTATGTTGAACCGGCCTCACAATATTACCTATTTTGCTTGCCTGAAGAAAAGTGAGTTGATTTATGACTACCTGGTGGTAATCTTTGGGAGCTAAGATCTGAAGTTGGTAAAGTTATGGACCTGCCGGAGAGATTGGTTGATACTGAAGAGTGTTTGTCCTTGGGTAAGTCGGAAATTATACCGTTGATTTGTGAGTTGTGTTTTGTTGTCTTTAATTAGTGTGGTGATGTTTGTTCGTGCACGCGGTTGTTTCGTCTTAAATATCGTTTGCTACATTGGTCTCACCGCATTCGGGATTATTTAACTGATATAAGGGATCGGAATTGAGACCTATCCAACGTGCTTTTTGGTATGCCGGATGGTGTGTTGGATTGCCATGCTAAACAGTTCCTGATTTCGGAACTTAAGATGAATTTTTATAGTTCTACGATTGGACTTTCTACTAGCTGTAACATATTTCCTAATATGTCTTGTTCTGACAGTAGAGGTTATGATCTGTCAGAGCGATCAAAGAGGTTAGTTAAGAATCGACATCGAAGTTATAGGAGTCGATCTCTGTCAGATATTCGTGACCATAAGGAGGTGGATAAGCAAGCACTGACGTCATTTTCTCAAGGAAGTGATGCGTCTTCGGCATATCCTCCTGTGAATGAGCAGGCATTAGGTAGTTTGTCTGGTTTTAAGATTGGCAATTCCAATATGCATGGCACGCAGAGTATTACAAACTCTGAGTTTGTTGTAAACGAAAGTGTGATATCTAATGCGGCTAGGTCTTTGGTCACCGAGGCCGTTTGTTTACCGGCTAGGCCTAATGCAAGCACGGAAATGCTCTCCAAGCATTCTAAAGAACGACCTATTGTATTAAATGTTTTTCTTCCCCCAAATGTGATAAGAGTGTTGGTATTCAAACTACCCTAGAGGACAGGCAGTTTGGTATTTCTCCTAATGTTGTCGATGCGTCTGTGTCAGGTAAGTCTGATAATAATTACATCGTTTGTTTGCCGAAAAATGATGCTATAAAAGGGTATCTGATCTTGAGTTTGAGTTGCTCTCCGAGAATTGAGAGAGAACCACTGGTAGTTCTGGTATGAATGTTGGTTCTCAGGCTTCTGGACATTCTAATGATAATAATTCTACTGCAAAGGAGTTTGGCACTCCTAAACAAGATATCGGGGATCTAAATTATCCTGCTTTACCCAATGCCTTATCTTCTGTTCTTAAGAAAGTAGATAACTTTAGCGTTGATACTATTGAACAAGTTATGAATTTTATTAGGCATCTAATGGAGGTGCGTGATAGTGCTTCTATATTTGGTTACACTGATAAACAATTCTTATCGTTATTACATCCTCATTCTTTGGGGCTATTGCGGCAGAAATTAACGGAAGTTATAGCTGCTAATGATTCGGTTGATGAGCTGCATAGCACAATGCTGAGTTTATTTGTACCACCTAGAACATTGGGCACTTTAATTCAATCATATTTTTTTCGAGTCCAAAGAGTGAATGTATCTTTGAATGAATATTATATTCATGTGAAGAAGTATGCCAAGGTGTTTAGGTTATCGTTGTCTGAAAAGGAGATTGTTACTTCTATTTTGGATGGAATTACTCTGGAGTGGAGACCGTATTTGGTAATGTGTTTTCGAACTGCGACGTTTTCTGAGCTTAATGAGGTTATGGTACGAGCTGATGCTATGCGTCATGCTGATTCGTTACGTGGATTTAGGAATGATGTGAGTCCTTTAAGTAAGAATGTTAGAGACCCGTCCCGTTTGCCACATACAAATAATATTAGATGTTTTAATTGTAGAAATAAGGGACATACTAAATCCTTTTGTCCAAAGAAGGTAACCAATTCGTCTCAATGACTAAATATTACCGAGATCTGTTCGGAGGCAAATTTGTTAGTAGAGGGTATCGAGGAGTCTCTTGATTCTTCTGCTGGTACGCTGGATCTTGTGAAATCAGAGAAAGAAAAGGAATGCTATATTGTTCCTGTGACTCGGATGGTTGATGATGATAATGTTGTGAATGACAAGAAGCATACCGGTATGGATTCTGTTGTTTATGTACCATCGGACTACAATGATGTTGGTATTGTGGCGCATAGTAAGAAAAAAGATATTTTGAAACGGGATATCTCCTAAGCTCCGAATTGTCTGCGCATTACTTCAGTGAACCTGAGTTGTACTCCTTCCATTGACATTGAGATTAACGGTGAACCTGTGGCTGCCTTACTAGACTCTGCTAGTACGTGTTCTTTTGTGGATGAAAATTGGTTTGTAGTAATGCGTGAGTTGCGTAAATTCCGTAGTGTTGAATGATAAGAATTTTGTTTCTGCTAATTCGTCTACACTCAAGGTTATTGGGACTGTGATGGTAAAATTTTCTATTCATCGTCTGACGTGGAAGTATAAATTATTAATATTTAAAGATTTGTCATGTCCTATTATTATCGGAACTGATTTCATGCGTTATGCTGGGTTATTGTTTGACCTCAGTGATAACAGTTTTGGTCCAAGTTTAGTCCTGAAATCAGATGGAGATTTAAGAAGTTGAGAGGAGCGTCTAATGTAAATTCTGCTCATTTGTCTTCTGATTCTGGTTGTAATGAAGGAGTGGACTGCGTTAATTGCGATCATTTAAAAGCCGATCAATCGAAAGTTATTCGTTTGTTGTGTTCCCGTTTCCCTGAGGTGTTGACAGAGAAATTAGGGGTTACTAATTTGATGGAGTATTAGATTATTGTCACTGAACACGTTCCTGTGCGGTTTAGTCTATATAGGCTGGCACCTCCTAAGATGGAGGTACTAAAGGAGATAATTGACCAAATGCTGGCCGACGGGGTAATTAGTTATTAAATCTCACCGTATTCATCTCCCATATGTTTGGTCCCGAAGTCAAATGGAAGTTTCAGACCTGTAGATGGCTACAGAGCATTGAATCAGAAGGTGATATTGGAATCCATTCCCCTGCCCAGTCTTCATAGTTGTTTTGCTGGGTTCAAGGAAACTAAGTATTTTAGCTTGTTCGATCTGCACCCAGCTTATAATCAAATCCCACTTTCTGAGGAGTCCAAACCATTGACAGCATTCGCCACTGATTGGAATTTATTTCATTTTAATCTTGTTCTTTTCGGGTTATCAACTGGAGCAGCTGTCTTATCATGATTATTAGATAATGTTTTCTCGGGAATAACGTTCAAGTTCGTTTATCATTACTTGGATGATGTGGTTATTTATTCTCGTAGCTTTGAATAACACCTACGTCATTTGGAGAAGGTGTTGAAGAGAATGAGAGATGCGGGATTGACCGTTAAGTTGTCAAACATTTCATTTGCTAAGCCTGAAATCTCATTTCTTGGCGATTACATTTCGCCCTCTGAAATTTCTATTGATCAATCTCGTATGCAAGCAATTCGAGAATTTAAGGATCCCACGGATATCAAGGGAGTTGCTCGCTTCGTAGGCATTATAAATTTATTTCGTAAGTTTATACCTAACCTCTAAATAGTTTACGAATGAAATCTGTCAAGTTTGAATGGGGGACGTCTCAACGAGCGGCATTCCTAGACCATAAGATTGCACTTACCAACCCTCCTATGTTAGCAATTCCAGATTTTCCAAGCAATTTATCGTGTAAACTGATGCATCATGTAAGGCAGTGGCCGCCGTACTTCTACAGGAGTGTGAGATGGGAAGACAACCAATTGCGTATGCGTCACGAACTCTTACTGATCTTGAAGCTAGGTATTCTGTATACAAATTGGAAGGTCTTGCCGTGATGTTTGCGTTAGAGAAATTCAGAATTTACAACGAGCACGCCAATTTTCTGCTCGAAACAGACAATCAGGCACTTGGTTGGGTTTTGGGAAGGCCTCATAAGACTGGAAGGATCGCTCGCTGGGTGACGAGGATTCTGTCTTTTCGGTTTTCGGTCAAACATATCCGTAGCACCAAGAATCAGATAGCTGATGCTCTTTTTGGAATGTATGTAGAGTTTCCTTATTCTCATGAAGAAGAACAGGTTGAGGTACCTACGAATTCAATTAATGTTATTCTCTCTTTCTGCTTTGTTATTTGAGAACATCACTGTACATCAGCAGGGTAATGTAAAATTAACGGAGATTATGGACATGATAAAAGGCGGAGAAGTCGTGAAACCTTACCTCATTCGATCGGGCGTTCTTTGTTGCGAAGGTAGGCATGACAGAAAGGCGAAGAATGTGTTGCCTCCGGAACTCAAATCCGAGATTTTCAAGTATTATCATGAATCTGCGATTGGGGGACACCTTGGTGTTTTTAAACATAAAGGAAAGATTGGTGAAAATTTTATTTGGCAAGGCATGGACCGAGATGTTTGTAGACTCTTCATGAATTGGCAATCCTGTAATTTCCGTAAACCTGCTATGAACACCAAAGTTGGATTTTTATTTTCAGAAATCACTTCTCGACCTATGGAAAAATTATACGCGGATTTTATTGGACCAATCCCTAGATCTGTTTCGGGTAACCAGTGTGCTTTTGTTGGTGTTAACGGCTTCAGCGGTTTTTCCTGGATTTTACCCACTCATTCTGCTACTATGGAATTGGTAATTAAGTGTTTACGGTCGATTTTGGCTAATGTTGGTCCGAGTCATTATCTGGTATCAGATAATGCTAAGTGTTTCAAGTCCCGTCAGTTTCACAAATTTGTTTTTGATTACGGCATTACTCATAATAGTACAACGCCGTATTATCCCAATCCGTCGTTTGTGGGGAGAGTCAATAGAAACTTGAAATCTGCTCTCATTGCGTTTCATCATCTTGACCATAAGAGATGGGATACTTTCATACATTGCTTAAGTTTTGCGTTTAACACTGCGATTCATGAAACTCATCAGGCTACTCCACTTTCTCTACTGTTCGCCTTTGAGGCAAATTCGCCTCATACTAATTTGTGGTCTATGCATGATCTGCTCCCCGATGAAGTAACCCCTGAGTGGGGGAGATCTATGTGGTGGAAAGCCCGGGATAATATCAGAGTTTCCCATCAACAACTTGCCAAAAGATATAACCGTCGACGAAAGGATAATCCTTTTCAAGTGGGTGACTTAGTTTTTATCCATAATTTTACTCCTAAAGGTGTTGGCTGCGATATCTCAGGCAAGTTAAATGTAAGATTTCGTAGTCCCTTTAAGATTGAGGGTTTCATCACCTCAGTCACCTTAATAGTAAGTGATGTGAAGTCAGACAATTCGATTAGTGTTCATTTATCTCAATGTAAACCGGGTGGTTATGTAACTCCGTAGAACTAGTTGGTACCAGTTACTTTCTTAATTTTAGTTTCATTCATTTATTGTTATTTTTAAGCGGTAATCGGCAGTGATGCTTATGTGTTAATTTCTATTTTAATCTTTCTAAGATTTGTTTTCCGGTGATTTGGTGCGTGAGTTATATTAAACACTCCTTACCTAGTGAATAGCTTCGTTTTGGAGCTGCCTCCGTCATACATACAAATAATGAGTTGAAATTTATGTATGATTCAGTCCTATTTGATTGGTGTTTTTCGAACCATGAAAACATTCCTCGTTTCTTGAAGTTTCTGATTTAATTACTAAACACGTGGAAAGAAAGAATGTAGGCATAAGGATTAATAACCAAGTAAAGATAAATCTTGACATATTTGATTGGGGTGACGTGAAATTTGGACAGGAAGCTGTCGGAGTGATTTCGTGTCACAGGTACCACCTCTCCGCGGATGGTGGATGACCTGGAAACCCTATTTGTGACCCTACGTGTGTCCTTGGCCATCCTTTGATCTGATAAGATGGTTTTACTACTGGATGATACTGAACTATGTACATGTGTACTACGGTTTTGTACTGATGTTTACCCATGGTCAAGTTTACGGGAGGGAGATTGTGCCATTCGCTGCCCGACTATTCTTTGAATTCTCTCGGAGTGCGATGTATTTGCTTACTGGCGGAAATGGGTGAACTGCCGATGATTATTCCATTATTATTATTATTTTTGATCAGAACTTGTATGTGCTTTGGGAATTTAAAAAAGACCCGTTGTAAAAAAAAAGAAAAATAGAGGAGAGCAGTGACATATTGACAGGGAGTTTCATTTTGATTTCGTCTGGTAAGAAGTTAACGATAATAATGTGGCCAAGACTATTCGGACGTCTGTTAGCCGGTCTCGCCCGAGTTACCTATGTCTTCGCATTTCGACGATCTTTGATATAAATTAAAATGTATGGAAATGAAGGAAGGAAGCTTGTAGTTTAACGTGACCGTTAATCTCGAGATCATGAGCCACGGGACCTCCTATTTACGTGGAATCCGAACCACAGGACATGGCATTTCACTTTGAAAATCTCACATGCAATGACCGGGAATCGAACCCGGACCGCCTTGTATGGATATGACGGGAGGCAATGTGATCTTGTGGTCTGGTCGGCTGGGAACATTGGTCGATTAATGATTCACTACTGAGAGTGAACTGTATCAAGGGGCTTTGATCACCTTTTCGTAGTCAACTCTGGGAGGCTTATTATAGGTGATTTAATTATGTGAGTAAAGTGCTCCTGGTTCATGAGAGTGTTTTCTACTGCTTATATTCTTGGTTTAGAATTCATACGTTCTTGTCTTTGGTAACTGCTAAGACTAAGTGGGATTTCCCTTTCATTTTTCTTGTTTCTCGTTCCTTATTATGTACTTTGTCCGTGTCATATTTAATGTTTATACCCCCTTTTCACGGATGTGTTTCCTCCTCTGTCGCTCTCGTGCTGGTTCTGACCCTTAAGTATTTTTCTTCGCCCCAGCACAGAGAGTAGAGTTTGGTCCCATATGGATCCAGTATTATTTATTTTATTGGTTAGTACATCTTTGTGTATTTGATATTTGTTTTGACCTTCTGCCTTCATTTGTGGGGATTGTCACCCGTGACAATGAAAACAAGATGGCGGAGGATAGATGTCTGTCGATTTGACTTACCCGATCTTATTTAATTATTTGATAAATTATATTTCCATTCTTCAGTCTATCCCTTAAGATTCCCTTAGATTGGAACTGTTATAGTTGTGAATGCAATCGTTCCCAAACGTCTACTGTCTGCTTTAATGGCAAAGATTCAGATGTGATATGGATCCGAGGAAGGATCAGTAACGGAGTCCTATATTATGGTTTGAAAATGTTATGTTATGTTAAATTCTCAATGTCAATTAAGATGCTTTTTTAATTTTGAAACCTATATTGTTGATATTTTCGTAATGAGTCTTTAATGTAAGTCTCTTTAGTGGTTGGAACCTTTTATTATTAGATAACCCATCTCTCTCTCTATTTTTCTGCCAACGTATCTCAGCATACTTCCACCTCCTTCTATACTTCCTTGGAGGGGTATAGCTTAATTTTCTTATATTTTGATTACGACTTCAACGACTGTATTAGGCTGAAAGAAATTGAGTGTTTTGTTTGCGAGATATTTCTGGTTCGAAGGGGTCTAGACCTGATCTGTTTATAACTTATTTGAGTACAGCATTTCATAGTGCATTGGACACCGAGTAATTATTGCAGTCTTTTATATTTTCGACTATTGCAAGAGATTTCTAGTTCTGAATTAACCAACCTTAAAACAGTTATTGCGGATTTGAGTCCATTGATGGGACATTCCGTATAATTTAGGATCATGTTATTGTGTCGTCTAGAGAATTCGAGTTTTCAGGGAGACATTTTCGCTCGTGTTTTTTATTAAATACCTATTTATGGTACTATTCCAGCGGCATTGTGCCTTTTTTGGCATGTCGACTAATAATGGGAGACTGACGAGTCCGTGTTATTGTTATGGAACACAGGGTGACCATGAACTTAGTGAACAGTGATTCGCAGATATTTTTGAGGTGTTTTAGATGTTTTCTCCCGCACTTATAGCTACACTAGACACGTTTATTGGTCACTAAAAATGCAATGTTACTTTGAGGATTAATTACGAATTAGTTGAAAATTAATTATCGTGTGACATGATTTTTGAAATAAACCGAGGACGGAATAATTACGTATTATAACCTGATAAATGCTAAACTTAAATTTCTTTTGTGACCAATGGAATAATTTGGTAGGGTTTGTGATCTTCGAATCTTAATTAAATACACTCTTGACTGTTCCCGATTTTGAGACGACGATCATCTAATGACGGGATAATTTGAAAACCCAGTCATTAAGATGATATGCGACGTAAGCCGTGGCGTTCCGTCACTGCAGTCGCCAACATAACTATTTTCTCCTCATACTCATGACCATTTCTTTGCAAACAGCAAGAAATTGGGTAGGCTGGAGAGCCATTTGTGCTGCATTTGGGAGGGTATTATTTTCCTTGATGTAATATTTGGTTGTGTAGCTTTGTTATTTTTTTTATTTACCAGATAAGCTAAGAATGTGCATTGATTTGTGTTTTAATTTTCCTTTGGATAAACGCGTCTCGTTTATCATTGTTATTTTAACGTTATATAGGGGTTGCTCAGATTTAACGTAAATTTAAATGTTGGAGAGAATACCATAATAGCTTAGCTATTCTTATTGTGCTATTGATTAACATAAATACTACTTTGCATTGTAAACAAGTAAATATCTTTCTTGCAAGTTGTTTCATGCTTGTTATTATTATTATGATTAAATCTCCTATGTAATTGCTTAGGAACGCGTTACGTATTACTCTCGAGTTTGTGGATAGGATTTCGAGAGTCTTAAGTCAGACATTAGACAGGAGACATTTTTACATTTATTTCAGGGCAGTTTATATTTGGATTAGCCGATTTTTACCTCTCAGAAGTAGGCTAGGAATCTGTGATTTTATCAATAAATATAGTGTGATTTTAACTGAAGCCTGGCCTCATTCTTTCATGGTTTCTTTGTATTTTCTTTTGAATGTATTCCGCTAAGCTGGTCGTAAGAATAGTACTGTCCTATTCCAGACACCTCCGAGTGCAGTTTTCTTGTGCTAGGCCAGTCTATGAATGCACTATTCCCCGAGTACTGTGTGTTGGTCGGAAGAGGGTCTCGGAAGGGATGTTCAAGACCGGCGCTTCCCCAAAACTCTCGTCAGACGGGCACAATACAGTCCACAAATTTCTTAGATAGCTTAACACCAACCTAACGAAAGGCAAGGTAAAAGAGAACGACTTTGCTATGAATGGCACGCAGATGCAAACTCTGAATATAACAATGTATTACTCTATCCCCCAAAATTCACAAAAACCGCTTTGAAAATGTTCCCTTAACGAAGTACTGGCATCGTTATACATTCGTGAAATCCCAATACTATTGTAATAATATTATTATTTTACGGTAGAAATATTAATGTTTGATTGATAATTATTCTAGGCTGAGTTGAATACATTTTCCAGACTGTTACTTTGTCGGTAAGGTTACATGACGGTATTTACTGCACTGCCAATTGGACTCCCGCATGTAATAACACAACCTGATTTAAAAGGCACTCCTAGTCAACTGACCTCAAGCCATACTTCTCTATGTTTCCCGGATAGAATATCAAATGGAGAAAGTGACGATCTATGATGTGGTTCGGATTTGGAATGTGTCTGTACGATCAAACACAGAAACGAGTACTTTCCCTTTCGAAGATCTTCTTGTTTACATTCAGTCCGCTTCGATGCACAACCTAAGGAAAGGTAAGATAAAAGAGAAAGGCTTTACTACGAATCGCACGCAGATGAAAATTCTGTATATAACAATGTATTACTCTATCTGTCCCTATCTGTCAATCTCGAGCTCCGGGTTTGCTTCTCGTCCCTGCCAAGAAATTTAATCTGCTCTAAGGGCACTCTCAGCCTCCTGATGCAAAACTGGAAAGAGGCTGGTTTGATTCCTACCTCTGCCATCATGGAAGTGGATTTCCGTGGTTTCCCACTTCTACTCCAGGACGGGATGGTACCTAAATTAAGGCCACGACTGCTTCCTACCCAAATTCTATCTCAATTATGTATATGCACACTAGTACTGGCATCATAGTAACAGAGGCTAATCAGACAAATTCTACACACACCCAGGTACACGGAGCTACATGAACAGGATGTCGCAAAGCACCTAAAGGATCAAGAACAACTATTTGCATATAGTGGCATGGACATCGTGTTCATTTCAGCCCCGTGTAGGTGTGCGTGCATATATAGAATTTGTATGATGACCTGTGTTATTGTGTTGTCTCTAAAAGTGTATTTGCTACTATGGGGAGGATTAGGATAGAGGTGGCCATGGCCCTAAGTTAGAAACCATCCCGGCCTTGAGAAGAAATTGGAAACCATGTAAAACTACTTCTAAGATGGTCGAGGTGAGACTCAAACCTGCCTCTCCTCAGTTTTGCTTCGCCTATACCCCGTTTCAGCTCTCAGACCACAACTACATTTCCTGGCAGAGGTGGTAGGTTAAGCCTGAGCTCAGACACTACCTGAGGGAAGATGATTTGAAAAGGAAAGGAAAAGGGTATATGAGTGGAAACGATCTTAGGCAGAGAGGAAGAGAATCCAAGCCAACATAATAAGAAAAAATAATAATGAGAAAGAAAATAGTTCTACTACGCGAAACTTGTGGAAGCAACTTGAATAAGTGGGAGCCTAAGCATGGATAACGGAGAGAGCAGCGTGAACTGAGGTTACCGGCAAGCTATCGGTAAGCTCATTCCCTCCCGAGCGTGAATTTGTGTACAATGGGGAAGGGTGGTGCGCTGGCGAGCAAAGGTATGCCAGATAAAATGATTTATGTACTTTCCCTTCACAAGGGTGAGATTTTCTGGAGCATTCTGAAATGCTAGAAATATTTAAATTAGCCGGAATATTTTTACTACCCAACACTGTCGGATCCCCAACAGAAAGGCCGAATGCCCCCAGAGTGGGCAGTGATAAAGCATCTGCTGGGCTTTTAGTGAGAATTTTATTACTATCAGTAGAAATCGTTGGAGAGAAACAATTGTTGCGTTTAAAGAAGGCTAAACTATTACCCAGCAGGGTGCCGACTAAAAGTTTAGAAAGGATGAAAAACTCAAACCTAACTTGAACAAAACCAAAATTCTAAACAGTAAATCACAGGACAGAGCGAAAATCTCTTCAAGTAGGAAGCTGGCTGAGCGAGCTAAACTTGCCTTAATAATTTACTGTAATTAGCTATGATAGCTAAAATACACTTTTTAATTGATATTGGCAGAAGTTTTGCTCTAAACGCAACAAGTGATTGAGTTTTTAGTTAACTTATCATTCGGTGATTTTGTTTATTTCTTTGAATATAGAATCAAATCAGGAGAAAATTATTGAAGAAGAGGTCCTACCTAACAGTTCTTCTTGCAATAGAAGTAGAAAAAACAAATAATAGAGAGTTTATTTAACAAAGTGAGGAAGTTAAAGAATAGTAACAATTTAGATCTCAGATCTATTTTGAGTTAAAGAACAAATTTTTTGTTTTAGAACAATTTGGAAGTCTCAGACCAGTGATAAACAATAAAAAAAATTACAAGGGTTTTTGCACTGTGCATACAATTAAAAGTTTTAAAGCCTATAATGATAATAATGAAGGACTTAAAATTTGGTTTAATATTTTGTTAGATTGGTTAGGTAGAATACCAATATTCCAAAAAATGCTTTTAGAATGCCTTTGTAGCAAGCGGAAAGGCTATAGATTCCTGGGCACAGCAGGAGAAGAAAAAAGAGACTATTAAGCGGATTATAATCACTAGTAATTATGCTGACATTAAGAGATGCTAAATTCTAATAGGACAGGTCACCTTTTGTGAAGACTGGATTACACAAATTTGATAAATGTTTAATAATTAGAAAACTTCCTGAACGTAGCTGGAAAAAATGCATATTAAAATTTGAGCTTATAACCAACTGTGTATTTATGCAGAATTAATAAATGGGATACCTAACAAAAGTAGGAGGGCGCCTATTTATAGGCGAGGCCTCATTGAACAAAAATAACTAGTTTGAATATACCCTAAATTGTTAGTAAAGGGAATTGGGAATATGGGAAATGGAGGATCAGAGTCCAGGATGATTTTACTGATACGAGCGAATCGCGACGCGGAAGAAGCCTCACATTCACTTTTGAAGCACTGAAAGTTTGTATAACATGAGAAAAATGTTCCTATTGCAGTTTATGAAGATGCACTGAGTTGAACTTTAATACGTTTCTGGCGTTATAGAGTTTTAGGTTTCAAAATAGTTCCATTTAACTTAAGGTTGGCAGTAGTTTTGACGATGTTGAGTATAGTTCTTCATGGTTTAGAGTCTATTGCGAATGGAAAATTCCAGAATTGCAGTTACAGATTAAAGGAACAAGTAGAGATCCCTCGAAGGCAGACAAGTTAAGTTTTAGGCAGCTATGAATTGGCATAAATCCCTCGTTGTAGGAAGGTATTCTCTTATTCAGTACATGAAATGCTAGATTTCATGACTTTAGTAGCGAGCCGAGTTGGCTAAATATGACAGTTCCCGCGTGGGACATTAATTGCACAATTTTGCGAAAATCCTAACACTGCCTATAACTTTCATTAAAAGCATTCAGAATTTGTTTAAAACCTTTTAAAAAATGGTTAAAATCACTGAAGGTGACATGGCGTCTATTTGAATCACCTCATGGAAAAAGAGGTGGTCCTCCTTCAGAGAACTGAACTTTTCACGTAGCTGACTAGACTGGTAGTGAGCGAGAAATTTGAACACACAGATAGCCAGAAGACGAAGGGGAGGGGGGGGGGGGAGAGAGACAAAGGAACTAAAAACAGAGTGGGTAACATTGTAAAAATAAAACACTCTACATAATGCAATTTGATTCACAGAATAGAGTCTTCAAGGAGATGGTAGATGACGACAACGATGACATCTGCTTGCGTGGTTTGAAACCATTCTTGAAGTTGTGATGTTCAATGCTTCGACAGGTTACCGCGTGGAGCGCCGTTATACTTAGCAGGGAGTACACAACTAAAACAGACTCAAATACAAAATCAACACATATTCTAAGAAACGGGAATACAAAAAGGGTCCCTGTTGGTGTCTGCGGAGGGAAATAAAGAAACTAATGAAAAGAGCAAAGCAAGAGCAGCGACCGCTAACTCTAACTAAACGTGTATTTCAAGAAATACACCAAGAGGTGGGAATCAAGCCTGGATCTGAAGGGTGACGGCCTCTGCGCCACGAGGGGGAGTTTTCCAACATCATAAGCACTAAATCAAACAATGGCCAAGCAGGGGTTGGCCTCATATTGAGTAGGAAACTTGGACAGCGGGTGGAATATTATGAGCAATATAGTGAACGGATTATTGTAGCAAAAATAAATACTAAACCTACCTGCACCACAGTGATACAAGTCTATGTGCCTACCAGTCAAGCTGATGATGAGGATGTTGAAAAGGTCTACGAAGAAATAGACGAAATTCTGAGGTATATCAAGGGTGATGAAAATGTTATAGTAATGGGAGATTGGAATGCTGTGGTAGGAAAAGGGAGAGAAGGGAAGATAGTAGGAGATTTCGGATTAGGTGAAAGGAATGATCGAGGAAGCAGGCTGGTAGAATTCTGCACTGAGCATGAGTTGGTCATAGCTAACACCTTATTCAATAACCACAATAGAAGAATATACACATGGATGAGACCAGGAGATACAGAGCGTTACCAAATCGACTTCATTATGGTCAAGCAGAGGTTTCGAAACCAGATTTTGGATTGTAAAACATATCCTGGTGCTGACATAAACTCGGACCACAATCTGGTTGTAATGAAATGCAGATTAAAGTTGAAGAAACTGAAGAAAAGTCAAAAGCCAAAAAGGTGGGCAATAGACAGACTGAAAGAGAAGGATGTAAACGAAAGATTCAAGAAGAGTATAAAGGAAGGACTAATGAAAAACCCTAAACAAACTTCAATTGCAGACGAATGGGCACTTTTGAGGAATGAAATAACAAAATCCGCAGAAGAAAACATTGGTAGGAAGGAGAGAATAGGTAGAAAACCGTGGATCACTGAGGATATACTCGAATTGATGGATGAAAGGCGGAAGCACAAGAATGTAAGAGATGAAAAGGGGAAAGCAGAATACAGACGTCTGAGAAATGAGGTTAACAAGAAGTGCAAGGAAGCGAAAGAAGAATGGTTGAAAGAGAAATGTGCTGGTATAGAAAATTGTCTGAAATTAGGAAAAGTAGACACAGCTTATCGAAGGATTAAGAATATTTTTGTGGAAAAGAAGACTAAGTGCTGTAATATTAAGGACACAAATGGAAAGCCTCTAACATATAGGGAAGAAAAGGTTGAGAGATGGAAAGCTTACATAGAGAGTTTGTATAAGGGAAAGGAGATTGAGAATCATGTAATGGAAAGGGAGGAGGAAATTGATGAGGATGCGAAAGGAGATTTAATATTGAGATCAGAATTTGATAGAGCTTTGGAAGACTTAAGCAGGAACAAAGCACCAGGCATAGATGATATACCGATTGAGTTGCTACGCTGCATAGGAGAGGAAGGTCTGATCAGGTTATTTCACTTGGTGTGTAGGATTTATGAGACAGGTGAGGTACCCCCTGATTTCAAGAAGAATGTAATCATCCCTATACCAAAGAAAGTGGGAGCTGACAGATGTGAAGATTATCGTACAATCAGCTTGATTACTCATGCTTCAAAGATCCTGTCTAGAATAATTTACAAGAGGATTGAGAGCCAGATAGAAACGGAGTTGGGTGAAGACCAGTTTGGTTTCAGGAGAAATGTAGGAACAAGGGAAGCTGTACTAAGTCTTAGGCTGATTTTGGAAGGTAGAATAAGGAAAGATAAGAGAACGTTCATGGCTTTTGTAGACTTAGAAAAGGCTTTTGATAACGTTGATTGGACTAAATTGTTTGACATTTTGAAATCGATTGGAATAAAGTACAGGGATAGGAGGGTGATATACAATCTATACAGAAACCAGACTGCAGTCATTCGAGTTGAAGGACATGAGAGAGAAGCTGGTATTCAGAAAGGTGTAAGGCAAGGCTGCAACTTATCACCCATACTTTTCAATCTTTACATTGAACAAGCAATGAAGGAAATTAGAGAAAAATTTAAAGTGGGAGTGAAGATTCAAGGAGAAATAATTTCAACTCTGAGATTTGCTGATGACATCGTCATCTTGGCCAACAAGCCTGAGGATTTGAATGAGTTTTTGAATGGTATGGACTCCCTCTTACGGAAAGAATTCATGATGAAAATTAATAAATGTAAAACAAAAATACTGGAATGCAGCCGAAATAAATCAGAAACCTCTATGGAGATCAAATTGGCAGGTGAAAAGCTGAAGGAAGTAGGAGATTTCTGTTACTTAGGAAGCAGAATAACCAGTGATGGACGAAGCAAAGAGGCTATAAAAAGTAGGTTGGCTCAGGCAAGAAAAGCATTTCTACAAAAAAGGAATCTGCTGACATCGAATATAGATTTAGGTATTAGGAAGTCATTTTTGAAAGCCTTTGTCTGGAGCGTGGCGCTCTATGGAAGTGAAACTTGGACTATTGGTGCAGCAGAAAAGAGGAGAATTAAAGCATTTGAAATGTGGTGCTACAGGAGAATGATGAAGATCAGATGGGTAGATAGGGTTACAAACAAAGAGGTATTAAGACGAGTGGGAGAGGAGAGATGTTTCTGGCGACTGCTAATGAAGAGAAGAGATAGGTTGGTAGGACACATACTAAGACACCCAGGAATAGCAAGCTTAGTTATGGAAGGAAGGGTCGAGGACAAGAACTGTAGGGGTAGACCAAGGTTAGAATATGTTAAACAGATTGCCTCGGATGTAAGGTGTGGTAGCTATGTAGAGATGAAACGATTAGCTCAGGACAGGGAGGCATGGAGAGCTGCATCAAACCAGTCAAAAGACTGAAGACTCAAACAACAACATGGTTAAAATATGTTTGAATGTTTGTTTTACATTTTACTGCAAGTTTGCCTGCAACGGTAAATAACAGGAGGTATGTTGATTTAATAGCAAGTCTATGTTTCGATCCTCCTTAATCTTCATGGTTATGTATAGTTGGATGTAGGACTTCTAACAGCGATGTGGAAGGCATCATTATAGCTCAAAACTCGATAATAACCTCAATTGGTCGTAGCGCGTATCGTTTCAAATAGAAAATAAAAGTTGAATAATGTATTCTGCATAGAAATCCACGCTTTATTAGGGTTACCATAAGTAATTTTCTAGTAGCCTGGGGGCGATGGTAAGTAGGCTTGAATTCGTTATTCGCAAAGCAAAAAATATATGTTCTGTAATTATCGGCGTAATTACATAAGACGGCATCTTATTGTTAGATGTTAAACTGCGGTACGTCTGAAGCTTGCGGCTATAGGTAAGAGGGAAAACGGTAAGTAATAGTATGAAAAAGTGGAACACTAATAAAGGAAGCATTCCATGGTCATCCACTGTTAAATCTCTCTGACAGCCGGAATAAAAGTTAATGGCTAGAGGGCGACCGGACTACAATATATTTTCTGGGCAGGCAGCGGAGGAGGAGAGCTCAAGTTCATTCACACTAAGATCCCCTCTTATTCAGGATGAAACACCAATATGTCAGATTTTATTTTCATAAAAGTGATGTTGGGGTAGTATGCCTGCCTCTCATTCGGAGGCCCCGGGTTCAATTCTCGGCTTCGTCAGGGATTTTAGGAACTGATGTGAGGGCTGGAACGAGTTGCACTCAGCCTCGTGACGACAATTGAGTAACTGATTTAGAGTAAGACAGAGTTTCGGTCAAAACAGCCAAGATTAACGGCCCGGGGACTTGACGCGCAGACCACGCGTTACTCCTCAATCTGTAGGCCAAATGGCTGGGCAGAGGACGCTTGGTAGGGGAAGGCTCTTCATTGGTTGTTGTTCCATGGGGGTGTTATATTTTCATAAGAAAGAATGAGATCATTTGCATTCCGTCTTTGCTTGTCCATTTAATAATTAAAATTTCCAACATTTTCTTTTTTTCTATTGCCAAATCCTGATACGACAAAGTTAGAAAGTTTCACGTCCGTAATGAAGAATATGTACGAAAGAGAGGGACAGACTTATTAATTATCCTGAAACGAAATAGCAGAACGACTACGCCTCGTGCTTTCTAAGGATGACAGACTGGTTGATGGAGTGAAGTAGTCTTGGATACATACGACTGAACTGTATCTGGATATATTTTGCATTTTTTAATACAAAGGGAGACAATTTGTTTTCATTTTCAAGAAAATGTACAATTGTATGCAGTTTTTAAATATGCCGATAATGCTTTACTCACCAGCTATAAATTCCAGTTTTATATGACAGCTTCTACCATGCTACATCTTTATCATTATGTTGGAAGCCATTTTTCAGTGTTACCTTGGTAATCCAAAGTAATGCTTTTCAGTCGGTCAACACGATTGTACCTACTTGTAATGGGTGCTTCTCTAAACCTAAAAACATGTGAATGAGATTAATAAATAAATTCACTTGGATGACCCGTTTCGATCGTTACGTGATCCTCATCAGATCCTTTACACTTAGGCCGTGAAGTCTATGTCTGCAAGTATGTGGGTGATGATATTTACGACATGTACATTTATTTGGTTACCGCAGTTACCATATACTAGCAAAAATTGTCAATATTAGTTAGTTATATGTGATTTTTGTTAAGATATTGCTATTGACCTTCAAGTTTGCTTGTTTAGTGTGATATCTGAAATTGTTAGTGAATGGTCAGGATGGAATTGGATATAAACTTAGATTATTGTTAGAGCGATGTGAGATCCGTCTCGTACAACTGCTGCCGCTTCCACTAGCTACACTGAAATGGGATTAGGACCTGATAATGATCGCTTGACAATTGAAACTGCTCATCCAAGTGAATTTATTTATTAATCTTTTGTAATATATTTCAGGTTTAGGGAAACGCCCATTACAATTGGGTACAATCGTGTTTATCGACTGAAAAGCACTAATTTTGACCTAGTCATTATATTGTCGAGAGGTGAAATTGTACTTATCCGTGCCAGAAAATGGAATGTGTAGTTTAAAAGGTTATAATAGGTCAGGAAATTTGAATTATTAAATGTACAAACAAAAATGGAATGCACGTGCTATTACTGATGTACGAATGGAGACGGTAAATGACAGATTTGGTTATGCTGCAAATAGGGAAAACCACCCTCAATATAGACGCCAAACCTCTGACCATAAACAGATACACTCTACTCCGTCCTTGTCCCATCTCAGTTTCTGCTTGCTTTACACTGCACTAGTGTGGAGGCAGTTACACAACATTTATCATTAGATTGACTGGCAAATTCAATAGTACTATCTTTCTAAAATCAAACAGAGTTTATTAGGACCGAAGTCAGAACAGGAGCTGGAATTGACGATCTACATTTGCATGACATCAAAGCAATGTTTGGTTAAAACCTCTGTGGATGCTATTTTGTGTCATAGTTTATTTGTGATAGACTCTCAGTTAGTGCCCTTGCAATTCTTTATTAACTACTGCGTCAAACAGTTTCCTTGCGATTGAATATGTCTGACCAGGCAAATTTTGTCGAGTGAAATATCTTCACTATCTGTATACTTCCCTCTCTACTATTTCCTCTTCGACTCAAAGAGAAACCAACTAGGTACGGACGAGCACCTACTCGGCCGTGATTACATGACAGCTCGGCGCCGATCTGGATCTGACATACCTAGAATGGAGAATGCATATGAAGGTAGGTGAGAGAGAGCGTTTTGCGCCGAATTCATTGCGATGCCTCTCTCTCTCTTCCCGTGCTAGGCTTATCACTTACGCATGAGTGGCCATGAAGCAAGCAGACAAGGTTATAGTTTGTAGTTTTACGTGCAATAACATCTTCTGAGCATACTGTAAGTCATGGAAATGTGAAAATCGAACCACAGAGCGAAGCTTCAAAATATTAAATATACTCTTAATAACTACGACAAATGCTAATGCCATTGTACGATTTGAAAACTTCATTTTTTTTCAGGACTTCACGCAGACGAAATATATCATTCAAACATGGCATTATATTACTTACAAATACAATTATATTACATCACATACATTACATAAATTACATTCTTTGTACGGTCAAAATGTGCAGTCCACCAAATTATAAGAAATGATGGTATTGTTCAATTGTATGTCTTGATAGGCACTCTGGATTTTCAAGTTTAAAAGGTATAACATAGGAAATTATCCCTGAAGAACACATTTTGTAAGAGGACATAGTCCTAAGACGATAATATAATAAAACAATTACGATACTATACACATAAAATCAGTTTCCATTTCCGTTCCCAGATAGGGTATGTTGGGGAATTTAGGCTTAAGTCATGCGAGATAAGAAATCCTCTAGAGTTTCACTTCCATTCCTCATTAAACTCTGCAATGTGTGCTCACAATTTGCATTGTACTCAATCTCAATTACCCCACGGCCTAACCGTGCTCGTTCAATCGTAAACTGCGGCCGCATGGGCATCTGCAGCAAGTCCAGAGATCGCAGATTTGAATCCTGGCTATCCTGAGTGTGGTTTTCCCCGGGTTTTCCCACACTTCCTCTGAGCAAATGCCAAGTATGTGCCATACTTCAAGTCCTGGGGCACCAACCTCCTCGTTCTTACAGTTATACACACTACTACAGTCTTCACAGGAATACAGGTTATCAGACAAGTTCAACACACACTCTACTATACTGGGTTGATGACGCATGTGCCCCAAGCCTCTCAAATCAGTTAACAACATCACCAATTTCAATAAAATTCATTTCTAGTAACAACTAGCTCTATTTACTGTACTTTCTAATGAGATTTTTGCTCACTCATCATTGCCCTTACGGTAAAGTGCGAAATACATCAAGCATCAACATGAAATAAAAACTGGCAGGAAAATACAATCTGCTCCGGCTAGATCATTGCTGGCTACGTAACAATTCTACACACAAAAAACAAGTAATGTTTTAAGTTACTAAAACGGATAGCGCTGGTAACAAATGGATTGAACATTAATGACTAGTATTCAGAACAACTAACACAGCGCAGCATGAGGCACCACAGGCGACACGCTTAACATAGCGTACACACGGAGCAGTCGGTCCGCTGGAGACACGCAGCGGAAACGGACCACAAGAATCAGCTCTAAAAACCAGATAAGTTGACATCACTCCATTTCATCCAGTACATTTGTATATTTTTAACTGTGTATTCGCCACGTGAGACATTGCAATACAATTAGGCCAATAGTTTAAATAGGAACGGTTGATTAAAACAATAATGAAATAGGCAGATACTTTTAATACTGAGATTATCCATAATAACAATTCAATAGACAACAGGAAACATATTTAATCCACATTAATAATAATAATAATAATAATAACTCAACAACCACATAAGTGTATTATATTGCCTGTAAATAGTTGACACGTCACACAAGTTTTTAAAAACTTATGTAATATATATAGTGTATATATTTATTTGTGTATAAGTGTGATTCATAAATATCATACACTAGTTAAGCTAAATGAACAGGATCTGAGGATGAAGGCGTGACGTTCGAAACATGTCGTCCAATTAAGTAGGTATTTGTACATCAGTGTTTTAGTTTGTAGGGTATGTAAATTTCTGTTTCTCACCTAATGTAATTGAGCACAATTCGTGTTGACCGACTGAAAAGCTTTCTTTATTAGAATTAGACAACACTGAAAAATGGCTTCTATCACCACGGTACAATAATTGTTCAGTAAACCAATGATTAAAACGAGGTAAAATCATTTCTGAACTGTAATCGTCGCTTTTCTTATATCTTGACAATTACTTCAAAATTTAACTTACTCTCTGGAATAAAGTCCTTCCGCCACGTTCACCAGTTGTTCCTTCGTGCTGATTGACAACGCGCCAAGAACTGCACTCATATAAGAGAAGCGACCAACAGCACCTATTTGATGGCGATTACGTCATACCACTGTGTATGCCACTGTGCAGCTGGTGCGTGCTCACTCTAACAAGTTACTTCTACCACGCACGCGAGCAGCACTCATTGTTCACGTGAACTCTTTGCACAGCGTGGCTAATTCAGTGAGAAAGTGATGCACTTCCTTCCCACTCATCTACTTGATGCACTATCATGGGACCTTCTTGTGAAGGGTTGTCCAATTCCAACAATGGATTGGAAGCCCACTGTATTCTTTGCAAAGACTTGTATTAGTAATTTAACTGACATGTAAAAGATACCCTTCTGGAAAAATATTTGGCACCAATGTCTCTAAAGCCAGAGGAGTTAAAAGTGACGTAACACCTTTTACATTCTTCTTATTATTAGTATAATTATTAGTATTTTGTGTCAGAGAGACATATATTTAATTGATTTCAATAACAAATTGTGTGTTTTACGAATTTTCGATAATAGCTCTCCTATGAAGCATGGTTTTTAAATGGGAAATTTAACTGGGTGCTGTTGAGTAATAGCTAAATAGTCTACACTTCAAAAATTTAAGGAAATACTGCTTTAGGCACGAAATTCTCAGAAAAAGTGTTAATTTAGACTTATTTACCATCTGTGTCCCATAATCTAAAGTACTTTCACAATTGTTTCCATCAGGCCCCAGTTGGGTATCCTGTATTTCTCATGGTGCAAAACGGATCAACCATTATCTCTCAAACCATATGACGTGGAGGATTTTCTCAGGACACAGCCTATAAAATAGATCTATAAAGCAAAGGCAGTTCCTATGGCTAACATGAATCTAATAACCTCGGTCTATCAATTTCTAATTTCAAATTTGGTCGATTGTATAACGGTGCTTATCTTATATTTCTGTACGTTCATCATGATACAGCACTTTTCCTCCTTTGGCCACCATGCCGGTGTAAACATGGAGGAGCAGAACACTGAACACATCTGTTGAATCCCCAGCCAAGCAGTCACGCCTTTCAATTAAGTGTTCCAGCCGTTCACGGTGCTAAAAGGAGAACTCATTTTCTCGTTACTAGATGAATGATAGACTGCTGAACGCTCTCGAAACTTTAAGTTAGTTCCCGAGTTCGAGTTGTAATCAAGGGAACTCACCCACTGCTCAGGTCGCAGCCACTTGACTGTTCCTTAATGAGCATGCATAAGACAAATTGTTCTGTTGATTAGCAATGGCTAATAATGGCCAGTAAGTTAACAGCAGGTAATTAAGATTTTTCTGACACATATGTAATAGTCCCTCCACTCCACAAGATGAGTGAAGGAGTCTGGTTACAGGCAATCAGAGACGCTTTAGCGAACCAAAGTGAAATATCAAGTTTCCCATTCTCGCTAAATGGGTAACGTAATGGAAGTGTGAGCACTGCTGATAGACTAATTATATCTGATTGTTAGTTTTTCTGAGCTTAATGGATACTCTGAGGTGCTCAAAGGTTACAACCACTCCCATATTACGGAATGCATGAGGATATTTAAAACGTTCCAGTAAATCTGGTCTTTCGCATATAAACATCCCTAAATGCCAAATTACTATGCCGGAATTTATATCGCTCTCAACTGAGATGTCCTCTCTATCGAATCTAGGTTGTAACAAAAACTAGCATATTGCACCTGTATATGACGTGTAAAATACAGAGTACATGGATGACTTCGTTAAGGGTCAGATCGGCATGTATATACAACCTATCTCTTTAAGACTTGTTAGATTGCTCACAATGTATTCAAGGTGTCCAAAAAACGGAGCTTGTTTCTCAGTCAGTACGAATTTAAGCTAAGAGGCAGTTATTAGACAATCTGTTGAACGATTCAGGGTAAGATGTGCAGAAACAGAGGATGTAGCAGTGTCAACTACAGGTTATTGGATAAAGGATTGTAGACTGAATTCTAAGGGCATAACAGTATGTTTTCCTTCCTACTAGAAGAGATATGGCTAAATTGACTGAATACTTCAACGAATTTCAAAATGTGAAGATAATACCATTATACTAATATAGGGCTACTGCATGTCTTTCTGAGACACAGAGGCTCATTGCCCGTGATGCTACGCGTTGAGCATGTACCGATATTCTGGGAACTATGAGAATTCTGAGAATTTTGGCGTTACTGATTTATTTCAGTTAGATAACATTTACTTTTGTGGAATTTGTATGGGGTAGCCCCTTACCCTGCAACATATCATGCTATTCAGTACAAATTTACAAAATTTTAAATCAACATCCAGAATTAAAACTCATGCTGTATTTTCTGTGTGTTGAACCTCGGTCGGTAATGACTGCTATTTAAGATTCAAAGTCAGTGAGTAACTAAAACTCAGCAATTTTTCTAGGTTTATGCTGTGTCTTGTGTGAGGTTTCGCCTACGAACACCAAGCTGGCTCATCAGCGGGCTCTTGCTGTCCATGCCCGGACATCAAGTATGGAGAACAGTGAGTAACTGTTTGGAATGAGCATTGCGCATGTTCAAGTTGAACATGTACTAATTCCCTAAAACTCCTTGAATCCCTCTTACAACTCTGGGTGGCAGAAGTATTAATTACTTTGTATATCTTGGGTGAACTTTTTGAATGGCAGCGTATTCATGTTACACAGCGTCATCCGTGATAGTTGTTATTTCACAAACCTAAAATGAAACCATCAAATTTATTGTACCACTTTTCAACAGATCCTTAACGATCTTAGGGTTATTATATTTATGTAGAGTGTTTGGTTCTCTTTGAGCGAGGCGAACGGATAAATTGCCACTCACATTACGGCTGCCATATCATAACTTGATTTTCGGACATAAAACAATCTCTGGCTTACAAAATATGAACTTGAACAACATTTTATTCACAGCGGTCCACTTTAGGTTCGATGTAAGTATGTTTCGTCCAAACACACAAACAACTGAGTGAAATAACTTTGTATTCCCTGCACTCTTGCGACAGTTATGACACATGTAGTGGAATAAATGAGGATTTACAACAACAGATCCTAAGATGTGACATTCTCCATTCTATATTGTAACATTATGCATTGAATTTCGACAGTGACCTGTGATAGAAGACCACATTCCACGTCGCAAATTACTGCCTGATTATCAACTCTCCCTATATTAATACCTAGCTGTGCCGTACGTTTGACGTTTATAGTGGCAACATAGCCATATTTATTGTAGAAAGGAAGATTGTAGTTTTACGTGACCGTTAATCTCGAGATCATAAGCCACGGGACCTCCTTTTAACGTGGAATCCGAACCACAGGACGTGGCATTTCACTTTGAAAATCTCACATGCATTGACCGGGAATCGAACCCGGTCCGCCGTGGTGAGAGGCCAACAGCTTGACCGCTGCGCCACCACGCCCCCCATATTTATTGTATGGTTTGTAATTCTAGTGCACTGATATACTTCCTTTCACATTGTACTGTCCGCCTCGTTGCGTTAAGTCTAGCACTCTTGGCTGTCAACGCGGAGGCCCGGGTTTAATTCCCTGGCTCTGTCAAGAAATTTAATCCTGGTCTGAGAGCTGGAAAGAAGTACACTCAGCCTCGTGAGGCGAAACTGAGAAGAGGCAGGTTTGATTCCCACCTCAGCCATCCTGGAAGTCGTTATCCGTCGTTTCCCACTTCTACGAATGCCAGGATGGTTCCTTATTTAAGGCCGCGGCTGACTCCTTCCCAATCCTCATCTGAATTACAAATACACACACTAATACAGCCATCACAATAACACAGGTTATCAGACAGATTCAACAAACAAACAAACAAACAAACAAACAAACAAACAAACAAACAGCCAGGTTCACGATGTTGCAAATCCCCTAAAATGAATCAACAACATCACATTGTGTTAGCTGCCGTACACATCATCAATTGGTCAGATTTCCAGCCAGAGAAATATCATAGGCTATTCCTGCCTGCTGCCTGACACCCAGCTACTGGCATAAACCTCTCCACTAAAGGTGTATAGCACCCAGCAATAACCTGAGCTCACCTCATCCATGGCTTGAATATGAATGAGATTGCTTTTGGCTACATGAATCACTTGTGCTAGCTGACCTCCAAGGTATATTGCAACTTACTTAGGGTCCTTGGGACACTTACCGACTATGCCAAGAAAGTGTGTGTGAGAGCTGAGCCTCATGAAGACCACTGTTCGATTTCACCCTCGGATATCCTATAGCCTAAGTTGTTTTATGTGGTGCCCCGCGTCTACTCCAGGTAAATGCCGGGTTGTTACAAAACTAATGAATTACCACAGCAACTTCCAATTCTAATGCCACACTAATAAGGACACCACTTTATTATAGGTGTTAGATTCCACACATATCCAAGCACACCGGGATCATGACCGTTAGAAACGAAGCAACCACATGATCAAACAAAAATATGTGAGGACTCTTATTTCCAATATTATAAAATTACATTTGAAATTCCAAAATGAGTCACTTGTCTGGCAAATTAAAACTAAATGTGATATTAATAAAATTAGACTGACATTGGGTAAGTAACTAATGAATCATTTTATGCCTGTTCTAGACGTGATTGAATCCAAACTTCTGTTTGTGACAACGTGGTCATATGGCCCCGTGTGTTTGTGTGGGATCTGTCTGATAACCTGTGTTATTGTGATAGATGTACTAGTGTGTGCATTTGTAATGGAAGCTAGGAAATGTGTTCCATCCTGGCATTTGCCTAGAGTATAAGCACGACATCACGGAAATCCACTTCTATGAAGATTCTGGTGGAAATCGAACCTGGCTCTTCTCATGTATGCATCACGAGGTTAATTCTACCCCATTCCAGCGCTCTGACTGACTTACTTGACGTATTTCCTTTCATTCCTTGTAGGAAAATAGGGTAGCTACAAACTTCTTCCATCTCACACTGTTGTTGGCCATCCTTTTAATTTGGGTCCATGTCTTTCCTTCTGAGACGACTTCTCTTTCTATTGTCCTCCTCCATGTTGCTCGCGGTCGTCCTCTGCGGGTTCCAGTCCAGGGCTCTTCTGGTAACATCGTTTTCATCGTTCCGTAGTGTGTGCCCAATCCTGCGCCATTTCCTTTCCTTAAAGGTCAGGACTATTGGGGCTTGGTTTGTAATTTTCCACAGCTCCTTATTGGATATCACTTTTTGCCACCTGATGCCAATGATTATTTTGAAGCATCTAATGATGAACGTCTGCAGTTTGCTATTCATAATCTTGGTAGAACTCCATATCTCACACCCATAGAGTAATACCGACTTCATATTACTCTGGAAGATCCTCGTCGTTGTTTTTCTGCTTACCTGCTTACTCCTCCAGATGGGTCTTAGTTGTGCAAACGCGGCTTTGGTCTTCTTGATCCTGCTGTTGATATCCTCCTCTGCCCCGCCATTTTCACTAATAATGCTGCCCAGGTAGCAAAAAGATGTCACCCTCTCTCTATCTCTTTCTCTTCTAGCATTAATTTCTCTTCTCTCTTGTTATCGACCCGAATATGTTTCGTTTTATTAGAGTTTTTCTTAAGGCCTACTCTATGTGACTCTTTTTCCAGGTCCTCCAATTCTGTCTTCATCTCCCTCAGACGGAATAAAATTTCTTTCCTGACGCGGGAATCGAACCCAGGCTTCGTGGTTACAGGTAAGAAATCTTCTCACTATGATACAAAATAGACCTTCTGTTTGTTATTTTGAAAATAGAGACAATTCCCTTACTAGTTTATTTTCATCATATCCATGGGTACAGTACATAATATTGACTTAAAAGATGACCTTTTGTCCGTTTGTGCCTATATCTGTGTGGGTGTGTGCGAACGTATGTCATCTTATTAGTTTCGATGGAATGGAGCGACTTCAAAGGTACTTGGTAAGGACATACTACTACCCCCCGCCCAACACCGACCGTGTGTTGTAAATTTCATTGTCACGGATCCATCTTGGTGGCGACGCGAGATTTTTCACCAGTTTCCAATATCTCGGAAACTATTACAGAAATACACCTAATATTTTGTAAGATGACAGAAAACTATAAATTGACTTGACATATGTGATTTTCGAAAACATGGTACGCATATAACCAACAAGGCGGCCACGAGAATCTCAACTACTGAAATTGCGTTTTCTGGTGATTTAATCATCGGAGCAGAGTAAAACTTTGGGTAAATGGCCCACATAGCTATACGCAATTTCATACCGTGGATTAGAGGAGGCTGGGTGCTATAAGCCTACACCTTTAGAAGAGAGATTTTTGTAAGTACCCGTATATTGTATCCTGCTGTGGCAGCAAGCAGGTTTATTCTCTGGATAAAGATATACAGTATTCAACAAGGCTAATCTCAATATAACGAAGTAAAATAAAAAAACATATATTATTTATTTATTTATTTATTTATTGCGCACAACAGGGTTTTCATCCCATGTACAGTGGCTAACATTTAATTTTGTTTTAGAAAAGAGTGGCACTTAGCCCTGAAGAGTGTTGGTCTGCCAAGCGACCGCTGCCCAGCCCCATTGGCCTTCAGATTGTGGGGTTTCCTCTCAGACAGCTACTCAATCGTCCTCAGGATGCTGTGTGCATCCCATTCCAGCCCTCACGTCAGTTTCTAAATACGCTAGCGGAGCCGTGAATTGAACCCAGGACTTCGAAATGAGAGGCAGGTGCGCTACCACAACACCACGGGGCCGAACTTTAATGTAATTCATTAATTTAAACACCAGGGCCACAGCATTTTCTTTGCATTACAGCGTAGGGATAAATGCAAATAAAAAGTAATTTAATGAGATACGTCAGTTAGTAGTGGTAAACGGTGAAACGTTTGCACTGTTGATGAAGGTTTTCTAAATGTGCCACGCCAATTCCACAAATTTCACTAAATTTCAACTGATATTGCTCCAGGAATTCATTCAAAAAGGAAACCTCTCATAGTTATCTCCATCTGAGTATTCCAAAGATTAAGTTTTCTCTTGAACGCAATCACTTTCTGGCTTAGACAGACGTTATACATTAAGAGCATTCAGTTTCTCAAACACGTCGGTCAGGTAGCACAGTATTAGAAGCAATTTTTATCCAGAAAGAGACCTGGCAGTGAAAAAGTCCAAGGCTGTACGAACATGGTCTGAATTATTTGTCTGCAATGTCTCATACGTTTTACAGGCTAGAAACTGTCGTTGGCCGCAATCTCCGAACAAAGAATGCAATGTGGCCGTTCCTGATTATTGAAAAGAACGTTGGGAAAACCTCATTTCAGACTATCATACTGATATTTGCACATTTTAGTTTTGGGTGTAGAATTATCGTTGATGATGGGAGCAGAAGTAGGTTTGGAAGAATAATGTACTTTGGATGAATTAGAATCTTGTTCCTTATTGGGAATAAAATATACTGTATGTTTGCAGGAGGGCAGGCAATGGATGAAACACTTCCTTGGGATTGTTTTACACTACTGTGAACCAGCCTCACATTACTTTGATGATAAGTGAATTACTTTATTGTAAATCGAATAACTAATTTCCATGAACACGCCCAAAAATCCACCTGTTCACTCACTCTCTTTGAACTGACTGCAAAAGCCAAGGTGATATAGAGTCGACAATGGCTGAAATAGAAGAATGTATTCTTGTTGCAAAGAAGTGGTGGTCACATTGTCAAGTGGATGGTCATTAGTTTGGATAGGAATGACCACTGAGGGTGGTAGGCTTGGATGTGGCGAGACACTGTGTGTAAAATGTCATCCGCACCTGTTCTCAGAATTCTCATATGCAGGATCTACTGGTGAGTTCGGAAATAAAACAACAAAACTGTGAATTAACCATTCCTGAATGAGTATGGGAGAACTTCCTACCTAGATTCATGGATATGAGTTTCAGTTCATATCAATATTTGTTCACGAAATTTGGAATATAGTATGAAGTACAAATATTTCAATCACAAAGCCAGCGCCTCAGTCTATTAATTCCTGGACCCTTACCCCGGATGGAGTCCTTCTCTTTGAGAACCATTGCTTTAGTGGACGAACTTAGTAAATGATGATGATTATTATTATTACTAGTATTATTATAATTATTACTGTTATTATTAACTATCTTTCATATTATGAATTTAAGATTCCACTCGACTGCTTTAATATTGCAGCCACTTTTGTCGAAATAAATTCATTATCTTGGGGGTAAATCTAATGATTCTAGCCTCTTACATTTAAGCACCGCAACCCCCCCCCCCCCCCATTGCCAATCGACTGTGCTGGGATTCGATACTGCAACCTTAAGTCACTGGATAGGAGAGCGTTATCAAATGTGCTGCATACCTTAGATCAAGATGTTCGGAAATATGATGTATTAAAACAGATGGGCAAGAAAACTGTACATGACTGATATGAAATATTGTGCCCGTAAGGCTCATGTCTGGTGACACTTTATTCTTCCCAACGTCGCGTCGGCCGAAATGCGCCGTAACAGCCTTAAGCTAGCTTCAATCACTCATTTTGACCTCAGTAGTACATTTTTCTACTCCTTGAGCACGAGGAGACATTTCTTATGATGAATTTCAATTACTGGACATTTATTATACATGCTGAGTATTTGGGCACTTATTTAAGCCTATTTGTGGATTTTCGGCATTTAAAAATGGAAATTTAACCTCGCGGAAATGCGAAGGATGGAATTCTCAGTCACTAAACGACTACGTTCTTTTTGGTGGATCGGAGCTTCATGTTGGAAGACGACTCTGTTCTATGAATGTGCCGCTGTAAACACGCATTTTTCTGCACGAGTTATAATTGCTTGTATATAGTGTGAATTTGAGTTACAGAGACAAGTATAAATACTGCATGAATATTTAAGCACGACGCGAATTGTTCGGAAGTGTGAGAGTGTATAATTTCTGCAAATAAGCGATATGTCGTATTTTCGGACGTAATTGTAGCAACGTCACGAGGCACTTCTAAAAATGTAATGACAGTGAAAACTTTCAACTTTGTCTAAAATATTCATTGGACTTATTTACAAATTGAAAATCCACAAAATCATGATATTTACAAGACAATTGCGACGGCTGTGAGCGATTTTTGCCCGTCTTAAGATCTGTGTGTATCACTACACCAGTGTTTAGGAGCCTGTGGCGGATTTAATGGCCTTTCGTGAATTGTCCGCCCTTGTGTAAAATCAGTTTTGGCATTTTTCAAGTCCAATTCAAGGTAAAATCAGTGTTTGAAATCACCATAAACATCAGAGAAAATGACTGAAAACGAGGAAGACTACATGAATTTTGAGATGATGTATATCATGGAATACGTCACTGGCATGAGGGAGCTGCCAAAATCGAAAGCCTCACAATGAAGAAGAAAAGGCGACGATTATAAATGGATCGAGGCTCGAGCACAGGTCTTGTTAACGGCCGTGGCTCGATAGCGAAGTTCTTCCAGAACACCAATATGTGAGTCTTTGAACAGCATTTCACATTGTTAAAAGTATAATCTTTGTCGAGTAGGATAAGTGACCGCACTGGCAGTAGCAACCATCAGGTAGGCAATTTTCTAATGTTAAGACATTCATCGTATTTTTTCACACTAGCTTTGACAAGTCCTTGGTTGAGCATTGACTAATTAAACGCTCCGTGGCATCATGGAAAGCGCCACGTGCGAACAGGGATTATTATGATTCTTAGGAGGGCTCAAATGGACTTCTACACGCATACTATGTAAATATATGGTGTAAATATATTTCTTTTAAGTGCTTTGAAGCACGAGATTATGTTGACAGGACGTGCAGAGGCACCTTACGTGACACTAGGATGTTAGATTTGTTTGGTCGTATCATTTAACAGTCGTGAGGTTTACGCTAATGTATTTTGTCTATCAGTTTGTGTGCCCAGGAGCCACATTCATTTTTTCATGATTGTTGGAATGCTTAGGATACAAGTAGAGGCTTCAGAAGCCACAGAGGAAACTGTGATATCAGCGTATCGTGTGGCAATGCGTAAGGTTTTGGTATTGTTGGTTTTATTATTACAGCTCATTTTTATGGAGTGCTTTGGAAGCACATATAAGACAGTAGGAGGCTCAGTAGCCTGGAAGTGTGAAATACAAGTGTATTTGGTATAATTTTTAAGCTCAAGGAACTTGGAGTGAGTGGTTTATCTTTCTTCTTATTCTGTTTGCATCAAATTGTGGATTTTATAAGAGCTTTGACAGGGGGCTCTAGTGTTAATACAAGTGTTAGGATTAGTTTTGTTTAGGTAATATTACGAGCTTACAGATATGACTGTATTGATTGTAAAACAGCTCGATTTAAATGTTTGAATTCTGATGGTAGTGTAGCATGGGTAATGCATTGATGAACCAGTTAGCGATGAAGCCAGTGTCGCACACCTGTGCTGGCCAGCGCTTGGCATTTGTCCCAGAATGCAATGTAACTATGTGAGATGAATTTTAACTACACAAACTAGGATGTTTCATTCACGCAAGCCACAAGGTCAATTTATGATACAAATTGAATGGTCACAGCCGAGGCTGTTTATTATGCTTTATCATAAAGCATTCACGTATCATTAGGAACTTCGTTTTGCTTGCGATGTTGATGATGGAGTGTGTTCACGTATTTAAAACACAAGCAGGAGGTATCCCTTGCCTCAAGTTCTTGACCAATTAAGTGTATAAATTCAGGGCAGTGTTATTGTTGCGTCTGAAGAAGACGAGTAAATGTTGGGGTAGACTTTGATCACCCACATTGGTAATATTTTCCGGCGATTTATACAGGTTTTATCTCATCAGCTAGGGGTTAGCGAGCCGACGTGCCACCTATTTCCGCCATTTTGGCGAGTGTTATTGTGTTGACTGCCATGATGAGTTCCTCAGTTCCGCAGTGCTTTTTGGTGTTCATCATCGAGTGTCATATGCTCATTAGGCAAATAAAATATACTGGAAGGGATAAAACGTGACTTAAATTTGGAAAAGAAACATGAAACATAATTCTTCTAGAATGGAACTTAAGAATTGAACAACTAAATAAGGAATTGTTTTAAACTTGGACGACCACCACATTTGGAACAGCTGTTTGCTGTGTTTAGAAACAGATTCTTAGGATGAGCTGACACTATTTGAGGCGACGGAGTTGCGTTGCCATGATATGGGCAACTAGTGACTACGTGTCATAAGTCGCAGTTTTCAGTGTGCAGTCGCCAGCCTAATTGCATGCCCTTAGTAGACAATTAGGCGCAAACAGTGTCTAATTTGCGTAGGAGGGGTTCTACAAATTGTACAAACAGAAGGAGTGCTTAGTCCAAGGTTGTTATTTCTATATTGTACCCATGTGTGTATTAGTTAGATGTTTTTGTTTATTAGGATGTGGTTGTTACTTATTGTAGGATTTTCTCGTCTGCAATGTTATCGTCAATTAGAGTTTATCAAACAATTTATCTTAAAGTAAATGTTCGAAGTGACACCATCGTATCTTTATTATTGGTGCTTGTAAATGTAAATTATACTCTAGTTGCTGCGGACGATTAATATTCTTGCCTTACCGCAATTTTTTCCAGTGAATATTTGTATTATTAAAAACGATTGTATTTGCTTAGGGAATTAATTAACGTGTCACAATCTTACCTTGTTTGCCATTAATTATTTTTGTGTATAGGACTTCGCGAGGGCTTAACTTGAATTGAGTTTAGGAGACCATTATTTCTTTTTATTATCTCTTAGCTTTGCGAATTAGCCGAGATTTTTAAAATCCGAAGCAGGCTAGGGATTTGTGATTTTAAAATAAATTTCTTAGTCAATTTTACATCAGCCTAGACTATTTATTGTTGGATGTGCTCTTTTAGGGGTGTGTTCCTTGGGCTGGTTTTATAACCATTTACCTCTCACAATACCCGATACTATCTGAGTTAACAGCCTCGTGCCGTAGCTCTTCTGAGAACACATCCTATCCCCTCAGCGTGTGGGTTCGAAGGATGGGGGTGTCGGGAAGATTATCGTCGTTCGATGGTCCACCAACGGCCTCGTCTAACGGGCACAATATATGTAAGCAAGTTAATATTTTGGAGTGGCAAGGATACATGTCAGACCTACATATATTTTTTATGTAAAAAAATAGTTAATACTTTGTCTAAAATGTTGAGAAAATGGCTCATGGTTTACTTTTGGTTTGCTACATGGTAATGATTTAAAGAACATAAGACGGTCAGGGAGCATTGGATAGGGAAGGACTTTCCCCACTCTTTAAACCACGCCTGGCTTGTGGTGCTACATACTGTATTTACAGAGAGGCTCCACTATAGGTCGCAATGAGTGTACAATATAATCTGATGACTACAGCTTGTAGGTGTAGATCGTGCTGACGGTTTCCAGTATGTAGGACAGAGAGATAAACAGATTAGAAGCAGACCATTGTAACTAGGATCAGAAAATGAAATTAAAAACTTAGCCCGAACTTACGCGAAGCAGCAGACCATTAATCATACCTATCAAAGTAGTACAGTTTGAATTCTTGTGTAGCCTCCGCCAGCAGAAAGTTTCGCTCGTACTGTCCTTGCACTCTCGCCGATACTTGACAGGGCATCAGTCTTTCAAAGATCTAATTAGTGACCAACCATTGTTCTCACATGTATTGTGTGTCATTATAAGGTCAAATGTCCGCTTTCTAATAGTGAATAAACAACAAGCTGTCTTCATAATAGTGAGACAGCACCGTGGCTCATTCCGAGGTGTCAGTGATTTAGAATCCGGTCCCAAAGGATCTGGGTTTGATTTTCGGCTCGTTTAAGATATATAATTTTGACGTGAAGGTTGGAACGGGATATATTAAGCTTTGTGAGGCAAACCTGAAAAGAAGTACATTTAAATAAAAGTGGCATTTCATGGTTTCCCACTTCAATATCGGGAAGGTTCCTAATTTAAGGCATCAGATACCTACTTCCGAAACTCCTAAATACTGTATGTTCATCTCAACACTCTGAAGACATTGGGGCAGATGAACTTGCTGTTCCTCCCCTTAAAACTCCAATAACTAACTAATCTGAAGACAAGGAATGACAATTATGAAATAATTAATTGGTATTCTGCCCGAAGGCAGGTCCGAGCTTCTGAAGAGGCTATCCTCAGCCGGAGTGTGCGTGTGGTAGGGTGGCCAGTGCCTTTCCGCTCCTTCATATGTTGGCGAACAGCGCGCAGTACCTAGAATCGCCATACCATCCAAGTTACAACCACGCCCAATGCTGCTTAACTGCGGAATAATAATAATAATATCGTATGGCCTCGGGTGCCTGGTGCAAGCTTTGTTAATTGACACCCAGAGGGTAGCTTGCATGTCGAATTTCGTCGTTCCTTTGAACGCTATGAAAGTCAAGGAGGTTAGATATCTAAACTCCTTGACACTACAGTGCTTTCAAGTAGAGAATGGAGGAACTTTGTGTTGGCGGAAAATCCCGAGATTAATTTTGCCATTGAACACGGCCTACTGAATTCAAATGGGTTCTTTAACATGCCAACAACGTATGACATGAGTATCGTGATTTTTGTCGCCTTCAAAAATCACTTACCATGGCCAGGGGCGAACCCGAAATCTTGGGGTTGGTAGTCCGACACTATAACCACTCACCCACCGTGGCAAGCTTAACTGCGGAGTTCTCATGGGATCCGGTGTTTTAACATGGCCAGGCCATTGGCCAATGGCAATAGTAATATTTTAAATAAAAGTAATTTAGTTATTGTTAGTAAGTTATTGAGATTTTAAGGGGTGGAACAACGAAGTCATCTGCCCCCAAAAATAATTTATTTGAAAAAATATAACTGTCATGTTCAGGTTGACAAAGTTATTGAAAAATGGTTTTTGGCTATTTTCTCTTTTTTCTATATTGCGTAGTAGTAAGTTAGATCATTGTTGTCAATTCGTTTTTGGGTCTTATGACATCTTGGTTATGAGAACCGTTTGTCTGATAATCTGTGTTCTATGTTGAATGTAGTAGTATTTATTAGGGTCGGGAATAAGGTTGGTGGCCTGGGACTTGAAATAAAGCATTTGCCTGGAGGTAGTGTGGAAAAAAGCAAACTTAGCATAGCCACATTCAGCCATCCTCCAATCCCCGAACTTGCTCCAGCCCCCCCATCGCAGTCATGGTGAGTCATGGCTTCGTCGTGAGGCAATACTTATTCTAATCTTGTTCGGCGAATTCTTTACGGCAAGAATTTAAATATCCCGTGATTTTGTCAGAAAAATATACGAACCACAGGAAACAGACACCCTTCAATAACATATGGTGGCGGTAAGATGGTATAAGTTAGCCCTCGGTATTACGTCTTCTACAAAAGTTTGGTGCTTTTCAGTCGGTTAACACGAATGTACCCAAAAAGAGCTGGGCTATGCCCTAATCCTGAAATAAATTACATGAGATTAATAAATACACTAGGATGACCAGTTTCGATCGTCAAGCGATCATCATCAGATCCATTTACACTTAGGCTATAACATCTATGTTTGAGAATACAGTTGAAAAATATTTACAATATGTACAATTATTTAGTTGCAGTATTGGTAATGCAACTGTCGGTGTATGCTAATTGTAGTATATCTAATGTTAGGCGAAATGCTAAAATGCTGATAGAAATCCGGAGTTTGTCTGTTGGGGTGATTATATGGTCGTAAAAAATCAACGATGGTTATAATGTAATAATACAGGCTTATACTTATCCGGTTGACTTCGAGCAGTTTCGTGTTCACTCGAGTACCAGCTGTGGTCGACTGAACCCGGGTGTTACCTGGACGAAACTGTTTTTTCCTTTCTCCCCCCTTTGTTCCTATGTTCTGTCTGAGGTCAGTGTAATGTTTATTTGTGTGACGTTGCCAAATCTAGATAAGAATGTATGTTATTGAATACAGGAAGATCTACAACTATTAAAGACCGTGGAACTGTCTTCGCCACGCGTGGACTAAAAAGCCATTCGAACTAAGCGCTGCCCGGTCTAACTCAAGATCATATCCGTGGAGGGTGGATTATTCCTTGAGGAAAGAACACCCACGATAGCAAACGAAATTTGCTGTGGCTCTGGTTCAAACCAGTCGACTTCTGTTCTCATACTGTAGTACGCAATAAATATGAATGATCCATCTGGATTGAATCTCCAAAAAAATGTTCTGTAAATAATACGTAGCCTAATGTATCTGAAATAAATGGGTATAGTTATAACTTATTGCCCTTATTAAGCAGTATTTGAGTGCCCTTGTGATGAACATTATTAGTTGTATCATATATAAGACTCCCCATGCACTAAGTTTCGTTCTAATTCCAGTTTTTGCATCCCGAGTAATTGATTGCAACATTGCAAACGTATGCCCATCTACCATATTGAATGTATGGATTCGTTTATATTGCGCCTTCTGCAGATGAATCCTCCTATTTGCTGTGTTTCCACATCGTAACTGTAATAAATTTTGTACCCATTCATAAGTAGCGCTTATGCCAGATTGTGACGTCAAGACAAGTGAAACAAAATTTATAATTGAATAATGGATACAATTAAATTATGGATCCACAACATCCAGGAAGGAGCTCCATTTGCAAGAGTAAAGATCAAGGAAGCAGTGCATCTGCATAGCAACAGTCTAGAGGAGATTTATATTACTTTTGAAATTTATACGATCTTATGTATAATTACTGGCGAGTTACGGACAATCTACAACATTCTAGGACAAATCTGCAGAACGAAGCATTTTCATTAGTTGTGGACGTGAAGAACAGGAAAATCAGGAAAACTGATTACCAGAACATGACGGGCGATGGAATAGAAAGAACATGTGTCAGTTTGTGCCACGTGATTGCAAGTTTTCTTACACACCTTGAAATTTTGTGTAAGTATTGCTTTAAATAGTGCAAGAACAGTACAATGAGTGGAATTCGTATACGAAAGATTTACTACGTTTCATCAGTTGAATTGCGAAATTTGGTATCAATGTGGGTAGACCACGTGTTAACTATTTTTGCGTAAGTAGGAATGTGCAGTCATACAGTATAAAACTCAGAGGAAATATCATTTATGAGTGTGTATGATCAATATCATAAGTTAAACACACGTGCGTATTACGATTGGAGTAAAAATGGCAGTTTTCAATTCGCCGAGAATCAAACTGGAAGTTTCAGAAAAATAACCACGATGTCGTGTGAACAAGGAAGCTTGAAAATTATTAAGTGTTAGAAGGAGTAGTGTATCAGTAAATTCAGTGAATGCAGGAGTGTATTGGCAATTTTGGAAAGTATAGAGTAATCTCAGTGAAGTCATCGCTATAAAACTGAAAGGATTGGGAGAATTCGACAATGAAATTATCATCATAACCATGGTACGAGCAGTTGAGATGGCAGAGTAAACTAATATTGTAGATATTAGAATGTGCGGACCAGCATCATGCGGGTAATTTACGATCCTTCTGAGATCAGCAGAGACGAGAGTCGAGCAGGCCATATTCAGAATGATGAAGCCAGATGCTAAATGGTAGAGCCAACCATAACCTATCCATCGTAGTAACTGATGCTGAAGTTTTTTCTGTGGTTGTACATTATGTTGAATTATCTTTATTTAACTGTACATATTAATGTAAGGCAGGAGTATTAGTTAAATTTCCGTGTGATATTTACAACCCGTGGATATTGTATACGAGAACTGTAAGAGCAGGAGTGAGCTCACATTTTTGAGATTATAAAATGTTATTATTGTCAGGTAGCAGATACCGACAGTAGTGGCTACGCTGGCTAAAGCGCAGCATTAGGTCATGGGGCCAAGCTCTCTGCTGACTCGGTAGACGCGTGGGTTCGAGCCCCACCGTCGGCCATCCTTGAAATGGTTTTCCGTGGTTTCCCATTTTCAACACCAGACAAATGCTGGGACGGTACCTTCTGACAGGCCACGGCCGCTTCCTTCCCCATCCTTGCTCAGTTTCATTCACCATCATTCATTTCATCTCTCATTAACTCCTCTCATGAGGTTGGCGTCAGGAAGGGCATCCGTCCGTAAAAACCATCGCCACAAAGACTTCCATCGCATCTCATCCCCGACCCCGTTGGAAAACGGGAATAATAAGGGGTAGACATACAATACATTGTCAGGTAGCAGATGTGAAGTTTACTGCCGACAAGGGGCGAGCTATGCTTATAAAAACTGACGACTCTTTTCTGTGACATGATACGAGGTGATAAATGATTAATTTGAATGTTTTGATGACAATTACTAATGACGAAGTCATACGATGGACATGAAAAGCAGATCGTTCGATTGATGCGGAGAGGAAATTGTGCAGTAAAAGTGCATACTTGTAAATGTGTAGAACCTGTAGTGTTTAGGATAGGTTATATTTTACATTTTTATTTAGGAATAGAGACTAGAGTAGGAATTTACCAGATTGTAAAGAGTAAATGTTTGAAGTGTTATCATCATAAAGTATATTATTATTGAAGCAGTTATTTTAGGATCAGCGTGATTAGGTACAATATTAAAATACATTTGTAATTGCATAGGGTAACTTATATATCACTTCCTTAGCTTTATTTTCTTACGAGTTTCGTAGAATAGGGCTTATTGAAAAGAATTTTTGGATTACGTAAGTTGTGTATTTATTTCAGGAGGGTTTAGATGGATAAGCTTCGCACATTATTCCCCAATAACAGAGTACAATAGGGATCTTTGGCATTACAATAAATATCGAATGACAAGTTTAATCTTAACCCTGGACTATTTGTTTGTAGATTTGCAATTTCATTTTATGTTGGATGTGTATTTTGGGCTATCTTCAGAACACCAACACACCCCAAACTTGCTACTACCCGAGATAAGTCTTGTGCTGGGACTAGCTCAAATGCATGTCGAGGGTTATAATGTTGTATGTTTGCAATGGGAACTCACGGTGGTTGATCTCGGCCTCCAAGCCGGTTGTCTCCCGAAGCAGACGGGCTTAATACTGTATTAATGGCATGCATATTCAAGATGGCGGATGCGTACTAGATGGAGTACGCTATTCTTATGACATGACTAATGCAAGCGAGGAATCTTGTCTGTTTCTCCCCTTTTACAAAGTTATGTGTTAATTACGCAATTGTTTACTGAATAATTGATTTTGACGTTTTAATACGATGAAAAGCAGATTGTTCGATTGATGCGGAGAGGAAATTGTGCAGTAAAAGTGCATACTTGGTAACCATCCTAAATATATGGTGGGGTTGTCATTTTGTTCTTGGCATACAAAGCTCATTTACGGTTCTACATTAATGCAAATTTGAGATATTGTATATCTAAAATATATACCGTATATTCGTTTGTACATTTATATTTTCAAGACTACTGCTGCGCGTTAAATTCAGTATGCTAATCTTTTAACTAACGCAAGTGAGAGTTCTTACACGATACGCATCTGCTGTTAATATTTGCCTTAATTTTGCATTTTTTTTCTGAGTTGTCAATTCTAATGTTCTAATATTTCCCACGACCGCCAACATAAATATATGGAGAGAGTATTCTTTGTTTCAGTCATAAAAGGCCATATATTCGTTCCTACCTTGTCACTAAGTTTCGTGGCTATCTCTTAAATGTTGAGAGTTATTTATTTTTTATATTTTATAATTTGAAGATGGTGTATAAAATCAACGCTAATTTAGTTATAACGTTGGTAAGAGAAGTTTCTTATATAAAATTATCTGAACGCCAAGTAGTATGAACATTGATACATTGGATCATAAGCTATGGATTATAATGCGTGCATGATTCACAAGACCGTTATCTTGTAGCGTTTTGGCTGATGACCTTGTAGTTTGGGCGTAGGACGCTTCCCACATGAAGATATCTTTTTCTAAAATTTTGTAGAAATCTGATTATGTTAGTGGGAATTTTATTCAACGTATGAACTTTGGGGGACGCCATTTTGTTTTCGTTAAGATGGCAGCGATATAAAACATAACATTGAGGTTCACTTTGTTAGTGCTATCTCTGTACCAAATTTGGTCTAATTCATTTTCGTTGTACTTGAATTGATAAGGGGGACGGGGAAGGGGGGACATAGGCCTACGCATGCATACACACGGACATTTGGGCCGTGTAGATCTCATTAGTCTACTTAAATTATTTACAAAAATCGAAAGTAGGTCAAAAAGGGTGTTGCCCTTATTAAATCGACAACACGTCTTATTTGTGGACACTGAAATGCTAAAACAGTTAGTCAGCAATCCCAACTGTAGAAGTAACACTTCTATGATATCTGATTAATGCTCTGAGATATTAATGCCACTTTCAGCTACTCTGACTGGGTACTAGAACACAATCCAAATAACTAAAAATAATATAAAAATATTAATTTCACGTAGCGTCAGTGGATAAACAGATATTTTGTATCATCGATGTTACCTAGCTTCTACTCAAAGTAAAGTAAGCAACCATGTTGGTCTTGGTACGATACACATCCACTCAATACAGATGGTCCACTGCGTGGCGCAGTGACTAGCATTATTGACTGTCACCGGTAAGGTCCGGGTTCACCCTCGGCTCTGCAAAGGAATTTAATTCTAGTCTGAAGGCTGGGACGTAGTTTACACAGCCTCCTGAGACAAAACTGAGAAGAGGAGGGCTCGATTCCTACCTCAGCCATTCTTTAAGTGGTTTTCCATGGTATCCCACTTCATCACAAGGTAAATGCTGAGATTGTTCCGAAATAACGGCCACGGCCGCCTCTTACCCAAATCCTAGCCTCAATGAGAAATAACCTAAGCACTACCACAATCATCAGAATGACACAGGTTATCAGACAGATTCCACATACATCCAAGTACACCAGGCTACATTACCACGATGTCCCAAAGCCACTAAGTTAATCAGCAACTCAATACGGATGACGCCAACACACAATATACAGTATATTCATCTAATACTGTACACAAAACCAAGTATCTCTGCACCACCTCGCGGCACACAAGAGAACATTGCGAACATGAATCTCCCAAGCTCACTGAAACGTTGCTAATTTATTGACAAGATGGCAAAAGAAAAAGGGCCTGTTTAAAGTTGCGTCTGTTTGTGACACCCTGAAGTAGTTTCCATTCGACTGGACAAGCCTTAACCTCGTGGCGTCAGCATGGCATTAGCTGATCCTAGTAACCTTCCAAGTTTCTCTGAAAAGTGCCTCCAGCAATAACACTGGTCTCTTAACTACAAATTAATGATAATGCAATTTCCTTATGAAGGTTCTTTCTCACATCAAAATTACATCTTCGTTAAAGTTGCACCTTCCAATTAGACAACATGAAGGATTGATTTACTGCAATAGTGTACCGTAAACAGCTTACATTCTTATGCATTATAGGTTCATTTCATGCCGTTTTATTAATCAAAGGTGATCAAACACATTGTGTTTCCTGAAGTTGATTTAAACCAGCCTGTTCAGAAATTATTATCGTTCTTCCTGTGTACCAAGGCTACCGCGTTATTGGAGCGCTTGTATTTTTCTTTTATTCTCTGCGGCATAAAGTTATGATCCCATACTAAAAGAATTGTCCATAATTTTAAAAACGAATTGGTGTAGAGACACTGCGAACTCTATCATCACTGAGATGGCTGACCTATTATTACTACTCCTGTGATCATACCAAATATTTGAACAGCTCTCCTTGAGATATAATTCTCATTATGGGGACCTGCAATTGGTCAGTATCTGCAGGAAATTAAACTACCGCTCAGCCAATTAGGCAATGTGTATCCATATTGAAGATATTAAATAGGGTTCATTTTACCTTCATGTAGCGAGAATCAGCACTTAATGAAAAGTTCAGGACACCACACACTGCACATGTAGGGCCTATATGGCGTTAACTGATCTAACTAATATGCTATTGTTTCTTTTCGATGTGTTATAACTTGGCCTAATTAATTTTACTTTATTTTACAACTGTGCGCTATTCTTTGATATTTCGATCAATGATTCTGTAATTACAACTTTCCACCATTTAATATACTCCATAAAATAGTAAATTTAATTAATAAACTACATATTTGGGCAGCAACATAAACTTTAGATAATGGATGCAGAAATGTATATGTAAGGATCGATTTTCTGTTGGTCAGCACGTAGACGGGAGCCCAATTATCATTGGTAGTTATTTTAACACTGCTCAAATATCTTTAAAAACCGAACAAATACTTACAACCTTCACTGCAATAAATAGTAATTAAGGGGATGGCATATTCCTTTCGTAATGCGAACATCTTAACACCCATTTAGTTAATTCGCTGCGTCGTGGTGGCAAAGCGGTCAAGCTGTTTGCCTCTCATCAATGTGGACCGGGTTCGAATCCCGGTCAAAGCATGTTAGATTTTCGTAGTGACATGCCATGTCCTGTGGTTCAGATTGCACGTAAAGAGGAGGTCCCTTGGCTCATGATCATAAGATTAACGGTCACGTAAAACTACAAGGCCAGCAGTTGGAGTACCTGATGAGCCCTATCTATATGCAGTACATACGTACATTTTCGTTAGTGACTGTTTCGACTCTCAGCGTCCAGACTAGTCCAAAATCCTCTGTTTGTGAACAAGTCACCTCCAATATCCTCTATTAGCAGTTAGCACTGCTTTGTATCTGCACCTCTCACTTAGAAATCATTCAACACTGAATTTAACCTTTGCCTTCAAGGTCTACCTCTGCTTCTCCTACGCTTTTCATCCGGAATCATTAGCACTAAAGTGTATTTATATAGCCTTCCGTCACCGTTAACATCACATGACCCCACCATCTGCGTCGGCTCATACGAAATTCTTCATCTAGCGTGCTCATTTCTAACTTAACCGACAGTGGTGGCTACGCTCGCTAAAGCGAGGTTAAGCGGGGTTAAGCACTCTATACGCGTGGGTTCGAACCCCACCGTCGGCCGTCCTTGAAATGGTTTCCAACACCAGGCAAATGCTGGGACAGTACCTTCTGACAGGCCACGGCCGCTTCCTTCCACATCCTTGCCCAGTTCCATTCACACATTCCTTTTCTCATCCCGGCGCGCAGGTCGCCTACGGGCGTCGACTAGAAAGACCTGCACTCGGCCTCTCAGGAGGCCACACGACAAAAAATAAATAAAATGTCCACAGCCTTTATTTCTTCATTACCTTCAGTACCTTTCCGTCATTGCTCACATCTATTTGTCGCAGCAATCATTCTTGCTACCCTCATATCAATTATCTCCAGGTCATGTATCAGATATCCTGAATCTACCCAGCTCTCACTTACATATAGCAGGGTCGGTCTAAATTCTGAGGGATGTAGAGAGAGTTTCGTTGCTTCACTAACTCCTTTCTTGCAGAATAATGTAGATCTTAACTGGTAGCTTACTGCATTGGTTTTTCTGCACCTCAACTCTATTTCATTCTCATACTAGACTACCATCCTGACAATGAGTGAATACACAACCCAAGTACTTAAAATGTTCCACCTGCTCCAATTCAGTTCTTCCTATCTGGCAACCTATTTTCTTGTGTTTCTTCCATACCTACATAAACTTTGTTTTAGGAATGCTGTTTATCACACCATATTCCCTATATTTCTATATATCTACTTGTTGACTTGCAAGCTTTAGACGGAGTGTGCCATTAGAAGCAGGTCATCATCATAAGCCAGACTACTTACTTAGTTTCCACCCAGTTTAATCGTGTTTAAAACACGGCAAAGAAGAAATAGTCCCCTGAGGAACCAAATAGTCTATTTTCATATATGCCTAGGCTTATTCTACTGATCGTTTCCATTTCAAAATCTTCCCGCCAACTAAATATATTTTCCATGTAATGGACTAAATAGCTCTTAGCATATATCTACTTTGTGATGAAGTGGCCTGTGAGACGACAATTTCAAACTCATACTCAATATCCAACATTGTACTCCCGTTAGACGATAAACTTGTAAATAATATTTTTAGACAGCAAAATGATCTTGAAGCGGTATTTGTGCTCACCCTGTCTTAAACCAAAGCTTTCATCGTTAATAAAGAGAACACATATCAACAAGCATCCACCACTGAGTAATATGCGTCCAAAGGCACACGAATAAGCGTTAGGTATCTACAATACATAATACGACACTAAGGAAATGTGTACCACAATATTCAGTTTTTGGCGCAAGTTTGTCAACTTCCAGAAATAAATTCAATAAATCATCGGTGAAGGATGTACCTTTTCGGAAATTATAATAAGTATAACCTTTGATTTTCGATACACACGCTACAAAATAGGAGCAAATGGTCTCGATGTTCCACCCCTTCAAACAATAATCACCTCAACCCCTACAATTACAAATTATATTACATTCAGTATCGCATAATTATGACATATCCCGCAGAGATTGCATCATTCCGTAATGCGCCACAGAAGTTAATTTTAAGAAAAAGTCATAACATGGTTTTCATAAATTTTGAAAAGTAGGCCAGAGAATTCAGTGCCAATCGATAAATATTATTATGGTGTGTCACTATATGAAGCTTTTCTGGGCCGCTTGAATAGGATGTGAGAATTTTTTTTAAATGTTTTAAACATTTTGCATTGCCAGCATCTTGAATTTCTGTAAACAATTGAAAAAATGTTCCTTACAGTCTATACTTAGCCCATATTTCACTGCGCATGGATGATTAGATCACATGAAAAGTCATTATGAATATTTGAAATTCGCTTGGGGGAACTAAAATGTGCTAACGAAGAAATTCCCCCCGTAACTGTACAAAAATAATATTTGAAATGTCATTTTATTGACGTTTGGTTTACTTCAATATATTTTACTTAATTCTTAATTACTCCATTTCTGAGCCACGAATTTAAATATATTACATTTATCTGCATTGAGTAAGGAAACATGAAATTTCACTCATGATATCTACCAAAGACACCAGCCCAATTTTCAGTGACCGACATAAATTTAAGGGAGCTCTCTCTTGGTGTAGTCAGTCTCAGATATGTATGGATACTTACTTTTTTACTCTGTAAACTGTAGATTATTGCGCCTGTCCAGAATACACATTTCAGCCCATCTCATCACAGGTTGACCAACATCTCTTTTTCGCACTGGTTGATAATTGAATGCAAGCTGCGGAAATAAATTTTCCTTCATCGTCAGTAGACTGTTCTTTCAGATTTCTTTACTATTTAGGACTTAATTCGAAAATGAGAATATACTGTATTATGTAGTTGCTAGCTTATTTCTCAATTTCTCTTTTCACCTTGACAGAATAGCCTGCCATTCACGCAAATAAACCAGTTCAACTATCCAAACGTCTGTAGAAGTTCCGTGGCTGACTCTAACAGTCTAGCATGTAGGTAATTTATATACCGAACCATCGGTATAACCCAAGTAATGAACGAAACACGTAGACACGAGAAGGAGTTCAACTTTCAATAACGAACGAATGTATAACCGGTACTGATATTTGTTCAAAAAGATATAAATATGAATTAAACACCTAGACGTCATCTCATTTGCCTACGTGTAACCTTAATAACCAAGACTAGAGACATTGTAACCGACATGAACGATTAACTATTTTTTTAAACATGTTCACCTTGACTGTCAGTGGAGACAGGCAAGATGCATAAACGATGCGCGCAGTATATTTACATATTACGAGAGCAGAACGCCAATTAGCTGCTATAGGCTGGTTATATTCCTCTCTTTGCAATAACTTAAAAGAACGTGGGTAAGTGAGTATGCGAGAGGAGATTTATTTATTGAAATCGAATCGGTCGGAGCTGAAAAGCATTAGTCAAAAATGGCTCTTTTCTAAACATTCAGTATTCTGAAGTATTGGCCCAAGGGACTTCGAACGGCACAAGAAATAATTAAGTCAGGCTTCTCTTTAAACCAGAAACCACTGCTGCTTGTAGAGCGACCGGAGGAGAGAGCATTTCTGAATAGTTGACAAAACAGTTCAGTCCCTGAAAATGCTCCTGCCACACAAACTACTGAATCAATGTAATAAAAGTTTACCTTCATAAGAAAAAATAGTTAAGTTATGGAAAAGGCATTATCATTCACTGATACCAACATTACAATTAATGATTTTTTTAAACAAAATATCAAGCAAATTGAAGTTAAAGGGTTGAAACTTAATACAATTGAATAAGATTTCATGAATTGAAATCCAAATTAGAATGATTCTAGTGCTTCGAAAGTTTTATTTGAAAATTTTTCTTTAAAATGTTTTGATGCAATGCATTTTTTCTCAAGTCAGGTCAGATTAAGGCACCTAAAGAAACTGTAAGAATTTCAAGTAGATCGATGCAGTAATTTCAGACATAGCGTTCCTTATTTGCATAAAAATGAAAGTTATCAGAAATGACTGTCAAAATATGTCTGCAAAGGTAGATGAATATTATTAACAGATAAGCGCACGAATGTGCATAACATAGATTTACACTAGTAAAACAAACATGTTACAAAAGAGTTAATTGAAGTGAAAAACATCATGATCCAGTAATCAATCAGGAAAATGTGCATTAAAGCATTCATTCATGACCCGTCATTATATTGTGAATTGAATGTTATTTGTGAAATAGAGCAACACTGTATGATGCTTTGTTCATTTTAAATGTTAGTCCTTGCCATAATCACAGAGTGATTTCTGGTTATTTTTAGCCTACTTTTCACATTTTGCAAAAATGAGGAAAAAGTAGACTTATGAGATCGGGCAAATGTGTGTCTGTCTGTCTGTCTGTCCTTCTGTCTGTCTGTCTGTCTGTCTGTCTGGCTGTGTGTGTGCCACCCCCCCCCCCCCCTATCAACTCCTAAACGGCTGGAGCAATCGAAACAAAATTTGGTAGGATTAAAGATCTATACCTGAATATCTCACGGCCATATTTGAAAATGATGTCAGTGCTACCAACTGCTAAAAAATCGCAATTGAAATTTGAGCTCCATGATGTATATCTTGGAAGGTATGAATGGGAGCTATTTCAAAATTGTCACACATATAGATAATAATATTGCAGTTTAATTTCCAGGAGTCCATACATGGCAGTGTCGCCAAAATGATTATAAGCCTGCTGATAGGTCCAATTTTTAAATGCATATAACTTCTACACTATCAATTGGAATTCAACCAAATTTCGTATGTTGTATGTGTACATAACTAGATATGACGGAGCGTATTCTTACGACCCACCAGGGCTGCCAACTGTTAATAAATGCTCCTAATTTATTTTATCCAAATACCAATATATCAGAAAGTATGCAAGCCGACAGCTTTAAACTATGCACACGTATAGTACCTGACATTGGTTTTTCTCCGGGTACTCCGGTTTTCCCTGTCAAAATTTCATTCCAGCAACACTCTCCACTATCATTTCATTTCATCTGTCATTCATTTAATCATTGCCCCAGAGGAGTGCGTCAGGCCTCGGCAGCCGGCACAGTTCATATACTCGCCGCTAGATAGGGGCTTCATTCATTCCATTCCTGACCCGGTCGGAGACTGGAAGCAGGCTGTGGATTTTCATAGTACCTGACATTCTATAATAATTTGGAGTAACTTATATACGTCGGTGCTACCAACATGATTCTAAGCCTGCTGACAGGTCCAACTTTAAATACATGCAACTTCCATACTATCATTTGGATTTGAACCAAATTTCGTATGTGCTATGTGTACCATAACAGACATGACTATGCCGATTCTTAAGAGCAACCAGGGCTGCCAACTGTTAATATGTACTGTCCCTATTTTTGTTACCCTAATATCAATATATCAGAAAGTATGCAAGCCAATAGCTCTAAACTTTGCACATGTATAGTACCTGGCATTCTAGATGAATTTGGAGTAACTAATATACGTCAGTGCTGCCAACATGATTCTAAGCCTGCTGATAGGTCCAATTTTAAAATGCATGTAACTTCTATACTAACTAATGGATTTCATTCAAAATTGGCACAACAATAGATCATATTATTTCAGATTATTTCTGACCAATACATGCATGACATTGTTGCCAACATGATTTTACGCGCGCTGTTAGATCCAATGTTTAACTGCATGTATCGTCCATGCTATTCATTGGACTTATACCAAATTTTGTATTCTGTACCTTAAGAGATGGAACTAAGAATATATTCAGTCATCAGGGCTGCCAACTGTGGTGCCCTATTAGGCTACATTATGCCAGGTATACAGTATTTCGAACTAATTAGAAATTTCGATATTAGCAACTTAATTTCGTCATTATTCTAGATAGGTTCATATACTGTAGAATAATCATTGGCATGAAAAGTAGGCTTTTTAGTTCGTCACGGAACTTCTTGTTACATCGTGTGATGTGATATGTGTCACAGAACTGGTCACATAACGAGCACACACAGAGTTCATTTGGGGCGTGGTAGGACATGTTTTTACATATTTTATGGTGGTACCCATGCACTGCTAACGTTATCACCACATGTCTTAGTTTCTGATTGGCGCTGGTCCAGTTCCGGTTGATCATGGCATCCGTGCTGTAGAATTCTAGCGGAATGCCTTCTCTCTTCTCTCTGCTAGGTGCGCTTCAGCATTCTTTGTTGATGGAAGCTGTAATTTTGTCCTTATTTCTTCGACGAGGAAGGGTTCCCGTGCTAATTCTTATGTTAGACGGAGCGCGTGTATTTTGAGATGCCCATTAGCCTAAGGTTTTCAGGAATTGGGCTTTAACTCTTTCGATGGTGGCCAGATCTCTCTTCGTTAGTCGGTCCCATATCAAGTGGATCCCGTACGTGAGAATTGGTAGGATCTTTGCGTCAAACAGATGCATAGCTGTTTTAAAGGATATCTGCTGTAGATTGATAATGTCGTACATGGCTTTCAAGCAAGCCACTGCTCTGTCTTGGATGTGTAGTCTGAATGTTCCGATAGTCTGTAAAGTGATCCCAAGGTATTTAACTGCATTTACTATTTCCACTTTGTGATCTTTATATTGCAAGTTGTCGTTTGCTGCTACACGCCCACCTTTCCGAAAAACCATCTGTTGGGTTTTTGTCCAGTTTATTTTCAGACTGTTATTTCCTGCCCATTCTACCAGTGCTGAGAAGGCGTGTTGGAGTTCTTCCTTATTTGGTGATCCTAGGACCATGTCGTCCGCATATATGTAGATCACTGCGTCCTTTGATTTCTCTCGGATTTCTGTTGTTACAACGGCTGTGGCAATATTGGACAGTATGGGACTAAGGGGGTCACCTTGCAACACTCCATTAGTTTGGGTGATTTCCTTTGTTTTGCATACTGCGTCATCTATGGTGATCTGGTTGTATGCCAGGATATTTTTTACTAAGATTGTTAAAGGGTTGTGATTTCCGATGATAGATTAAGGTCGATGAATAAAGATTTGTTAGATGATTGCCATTGTTGACAAACTTCTAAACCCTTATCTCGTTAGCAGATTAACATCTTTGCTCCAATCTAACTTCTTATGATATTTCAATGTGCTCCGAAATCAAAACATCAGAAAAGAGAAAATTTAATTTTTCACCGAAACCTAAGTTAGCGCCACCTTCAGTCAATGACTTGTTGCCATTTAGTGCCGCATGGCGTACTTAATGTTGGCCGCACTACAAGATTCTCTAGTGTTATAGTGGTATTGTAAATTATATTTATACAGAATGTAGATGGTGTTATGTCGCAAATCCATTTTATAATAAAATATCGTGTGAAATGGCTGGATGGCTTTATGCCACGCTAAAATTACCACGGAGGTGAAAGTCATTAAGTCACGTTTCCAAAATTGATTTGAAAAATTGTTCATTAAGTTAAAATTGATATTCTGCTAACACAATTATATTTAACCTGAATAATTGCTTCACAATATAGAAAACTATAATAATAGTAATAATAATATTAAAAATAATAATAATAACAATAATGTTATTTATTGGTTTTACAAAGCCTCCGTGGCTTAGGCGGCAGCACGCCGGCCTCTCACCGCTGGATCCGTGGTTCAAATCCCGGTCACTCCATGTGAGATCTGTGCTGGACAAAACGGAGGCAGACAGGTTTTTCTCCGGGTACTCCGGTTTTCCCTGTCAAAATTCCATTCCAGAAACACTCTCCACTATCATTTCATTTCATCTGTCATTCATTTAATCATTGCCCCAGAGGAGTGCGTCAGGCCTCGGCAGCTGGCACATTTCATATCCTCGCCGCTAGATGGGGGCTTCATTCATTCCATTCCTGACCCGGTCGGAGACTGGAAGCAGGCTGTGGATTTTCATTTTCATTGGTTTTACATCCCTTTTAACTACTCTGGCTTTTAGAGACAATATAGAAAACTATTATAGTGCGTATGTTAAATTCTGCTCTATTATTGACATTTTATTTCTTTCCTGAAAACTAGTGAAACCTGACGTAATGCTTTTCACCTTTGACCGATTCATTGGGTTCTACCCATATACCGCGAATTGTTAAAGCTTGCATAGAACTTCACCTTTCCTGTTCTACCGTGTAGTGTGGGTGAGGTGGGCAAAAACAAAAGAATAGAAGTCCGTTCTGGAAACATTTGTTTTGATGCCTTCAGAAAAACAGTCCATGAAAAAAAGTTAACTAAGTATACCGGGTCATCAAAAAATAATGCCTGGATTTAAAAAGATGATAACATCGAAACCTTTTATGTTAAATGAGTAATTCTTTCACTGTGAGGTAACTGCTAGCGTGACCTTGGTCTGTGCGGACTATTGTTGACCAAAGTATTATGTGCACTCAAGTTTGAAGGTTGTTTGTGAAGTAACCAATAGACCTAATAAAATCCAATAACATCATCAGTTTCGTCGTTCTATTTTACGTTAGTTCATGTAGGTTTGGAAGCCTCCGTGGCTTAGGCGGCAGCACGCCGGCCTCTCACCGCTGGGTCCGTGGTTCAAATCACGGTCACTCCATGTGAGATCTGTGCTGGACAAAACGGAGGCAGACAGGTTTTTCTCCGGGTACTCCGGATTTCCCTGTCACAGTATCATTCCAGCAACACTCTCCACTATCATTTCATATGTCATTCATTTAATCATTGCCCCAGAGGAGTGCGACAGGATTCGTCAGCCGGCACATTTCATATCCTCGCCGCTAGATGGGGGCTTCATTCATTCCATTCCTGACCCGGTCGGAGACTGGAAACAGGCAGTGGATTTTCATTCATGTAGGTTTGGAATTTTTAATTTATATTTTAATATTTTTTATCGCAGTTGGAACACAACTAGTGTCCGTTTTTAAGCGCGTTTCAACCATGCATCACATTTATGAATTATGATCTCACAAACCCGTCATCACATCGAATCCAAATTTTAACACAATATACATTGGAATAAAAAACTCAGCAATTCTTCTAGGTTTGTGCCGTGTCTTGTGTGGGGTTTCGCCTAAGACACCAAGCTGGCTCATCGGCGGGCTCTTGGTGTCCCTGCCCGGACCGCCACAGGAGTATCGAACTGCGCGATACCTCCCTTTATATAGAGTGCAACTGCACTCCTTGACTGCGAGAACCAAAAGCTCAAGCAGCCGTAACCTCCCTATGAAGGCTTCCAAAAAGATGATGTATTGGCTTTCACGGCCTGTGAATTAAAACTCAGCAATTCTTCTGGGTTTGTGGTGTGTCTTGTGTGGGGTTTCGCCTAGGACACCAAGCTGGCTCATCGGCGGGCCCTTGGTGTCCCCGCCCGAACCCCCACAGGAGTAACGATCTACGCGCTACCTCCCTTTATATAGAAACCCCACACAAGACACGGCACAAACCTAGAAGAATTGCTGAGTTTTAATTCACCGGCCGTGAAAGCCAATATACCATCTTTTTGGAAGCCTTCATAGGGAGGTTCAGGCTGCTTGAGCTTTTAGTTCTCACAGTCAAGGAGTGCAGTTGAACTCTATATAAAGGGAGGTAGCGCGTAGTTCGTTATTCCTGTGGGGGTCCGGGCGGGGACAACAAGAGCCCGCCGATGAGCCAGCTTGGTGTCCGAGGCGAAACCCCACATAAGACACGGCACAAACCTAGAAGAATTGCTGAGTTTTAATTCACCGGCCGTGAAAGCCAATATACCATCTTTTTGGAAGCCTTCATAAGGAGGTTCAGGCTGCTTGAGCTTTTAGTTCTCACAGTCAAGGAGTGCAGTTGCACTCTATATAAAGGGAGGTAGCGCGTAGTTCGTTACTCCTGTGGGGGTCCGGGCGGGGACAACAAGAGCCCGCCGATGAGCCAGCTTGGTGTCCTAGGCGAAACCCCACACAAGACACGGCACAAACCTAGAAGAATTGCTGAGTTTTAATTCACCGGCCGTGAATGCCAATATACCATACATTGGAATGTTGTCTAACGGGATTATTAATTTCAAAATTTTGTGTGTCCAAGAAACAAAGGTGTTATCATTTTTGTACGGTAACTTTTTCTCGGCTCGGGGTCGTTGGAAAATGTATTTCTTGGACGCGTTGTAATCCTTATACATCAAAAAATTATGGTGTGTGACTCTGAAATACGTAAATTAATTCAATTATTTTATATCGGTTTGTATTTGTACGGGGAAATAAGACATGGTTCACCAGCTAGCTGCTCCGGAGAAAGCTGTACAGCGTTGCCAAGATGGAGCCCATCACGCGTTATGGCGCGCCTCTCTCGGAAGTGATGGGCTCAAGCTCAGCAACGGTGTACAGCATTCCCCGGAGCGGCTAGCTGGTGACTCATGTCTTATTTCCCCCGTACAAATACAAACCGATAAAAGTAAGTGAATTAATTAACGTATTTCACAGTCATACAGCATAACTTTTTGTAGTATAAGGATTACAACGCGACCAAGAACTACATTTTCCAAACTCCCCGAGCCGAGAAAAAGTTACCTTACAAAAATGATAACAACTTTGTTTCTTGGGCACACAAAATTTTGAAATTAATAAACCAGTACAGCATTCCAATGTATATTGTGTTATAATTTGGATTTAATCTGATGACGGGTTTGTGAGATAATAATTCTTAAATGTGACGCATGGTTGATACACGCTTAAAAACGGGAACGTTTGTGTTCCAACTGAGATAAAAAATATTAAAAAATTAAAATTAAAAATTCCAAACCTACATGAACGAACTTAAAATAGAACGACGAAAATAATGATGTTATTGGATGTTATGTAGGAATATTGGTTACTTCACAAACAACCTTCCAACTCGAGTGGACATAATAGTTTGGTCGATAGTAGTTGCCTAACGAAATCCACGTGTATTGTACCTTTCGTTTCCGCTGAAAAATCAATCAGAGGCCTAATTTACCTTGACATGCTTGAACAGTTTGTTTTCCCACAAATAGAAGACATCGGAAAACAGACCGGACAGCGTGTCATTTTTATGCATAATGGGGCTCCGCCTCACTACCGTCGCGTGGTACGCGAAACACTCGACGCACACATTCCAAACGTTTGGACCGGTAGACAAGCCCCCATTTCCTGTCCTCCCAGAAGCCCAGACCTAACCCCTTTGGATTTTTTTCTGAGGGCACATAAAAAACGTTATTTACGCAGAAAAGATTGGTGATTTGGTGCGTCTTCGGGAGAGAATTGCTGCCGCCATCCCTACTGTTACTGCAGATTTGATTCAACACACGTGGCAAGAAGTGGACTACAGACTAGACATCTACAGAGCAACAAACGGAGCTCTCATTGAAACTTACTGAGGTATGTATACAATTGTATCTTTTCCACGCATTTTAAGAATAAATCATTGCTTTACTTTTAATAGTTTTTATAGCAATTATTTAAAATCTTAGCATTATTTTTCGATGGCCCTGTGTTTATAACAATTATAAGATGAAGCTCTATAAAGAAACTTCTAGCCTATTTTCATATAGGCCTATTCTGCCGGCCTGTCAAATCAGGAAATCTCCCTGTCAATGTAGTAGCTTAGCCATGTGATGGACTAAATAGATTTTGGTTTATGACCTACACTACGGTTAACTATAGTATACTAATTTCAAACTAGTAACTCAATATGCAAATGTTGTAGCCATTTTGCACGGTTAAAAATATAGGATTGAACAGATGTTCAATAAAGAACATACAGTATAACCTACTTTCTCCTAACTGCATGGGTATAGTTATAACTCATTGTCCTTTTCAAGGAGTATAATTGAATGTTGTTTGTAGTAGCTTGTTGAAATACAACGTGCTATACGTATACTATACGTTGATTGATTGAATAATTACCTGAATTATGTATATATACACACGAATACAGCCATAACAATAACACGGGTTATGAGACAAAATTCAACACTCACCCCAAATACAGGCGGCTAAATGACAATGATGTCCATACATCTCAAATTAAACAACAACAACAACAACTTCCTACCCAAATCCTTCCTCGTATAAACGTACACACACTAGTAAGCCTACAGACATCACAGTGACACGGGTTGTCAGACAACTTCTACACACACCCAAGTACACGGAGCTACAAGACATTGACGCCACAAAATCCCTAATGAATCAACAACAAAAACAACAACAACAATTGACTCTACCGCGGATCATGAACAAAGCATTTTAATCGCTGTAGTCGGGTGTTGAAATATATGGTGTATTTCCAGATACTGTATGGTGTATTTCCATCTATAGAGGCAACAGCCAAACAAATTGATCTAATTTTTCTCAATGCCTTCTGCTGACTGTCATTGGCATATTTTTCAGTTCGCAGAGGACGAGGTGTAACTCTCGTTCCGCCCTTCGCTCGTAGCAATGCTTACCTTACAGGTTTCTACGGCTGCTCTGCGCGGTTATGGAACGGGCTGCCAACGGATGCCAAGATCTTGCCTCTTCGGAAATTCAGGCCGTATATAAAAAGGTACATTGTATAAATAAACGTATGTATCAGTGATTGATTGTCTCGCTGAATGAATGAGTATCTGAATGGATTGAATGAATGTATGGAGTGATTGAGGTTATGAAAGTGCTTGCGTGAGAGAGTGAGTGAACAGGAAAAATGTACTATGTGAATATTCGAAATATGTAAATACTGAAAATATATTTGTGAAATATGTAAACAATTTAAAAACAAATGTAGATGTAAACTGTGCCTATGAAGCATAAAATACGTATGTGGGGCTTGCCCTTTTTCACTTGGCCTCCATATTTCTTATAAGATTTATGATAAATAAATAATAATAATAATAATATAATATTTTCGATTGCAAATACACACTATATTTGCTTAACATTATAACGTGTGAGTAGTTATAAATCAATAACCACAAAAAATACGAATTAAAAATATTTGAATCTCCAGGGTTTTGAACCACGAACTTCAGGGGGGAGAGTCAGAGACGATACCATTACGCTACACCGAGCAGTATTAAATTACGGTTAATTAAAGCTTTGGTTTTTAACTGCCTAGAATATTTGGTCTTGCAATGAACGATTTCATTAGCGTTCCTTGTCGTTTATATAAACCATTTGATATTTATTGAGTATTGTGTTGCTCAGTACATTCCTAAAAGGATATAAACTTACAAAGTTACGGAAATATAAGTTTTTACGAGCAAAAAATAGCCGCCATTAACTCAACGGAACGGCATGGATAAGCACGATATGGCACGGTCAGCCTGAAGCGTTATTCACTACTACGGTTACATATTCTATTTTAAAATGCTAATATCCTACCGGTTACCTCCTAAAGGACAGTTTAAACCTCCCCATGTACGACGAGCGTATTTCGTAAGTTACGGTTAGGCTAAAATACTTGCATGATTCGTACACTGTTATCTTGAGGCTATTTGGCTGATGACCTTGTAGTTTGGGCAAACCAGGCTTCCCACATTAAGGTATATTGTTGCAAAACTTGGTAGAGATCGGATGATTAGCTTGGTCGTAATTTGATTTAAGCTATTAACATTCGGGTTGACGCCATTACGTTTCCGTCAAAATGGCGGCGATATAAAACATGACACTGAGGTGCCCTTTTCCATTGCTACCTCAGTATCAAATTTCGCTCAATTCGGTTTTACCGTGTTTGAATTGATAGGAGGAATCGATTTGCACACATACATGGCGGCCATCGGTAAACCATTTAAATCATGACCTTGTAATTTGGTCACAGAACGCTTCTCACATAAAGGTTTGTCGTTGCAAAATTTCGTAGGGATCCGATGATTATATTAGTCGTAATTAGATTTAAGCTTTGAACATTTGGGTAGCCGCCATTACGTTTCCGTCAAGATAGCGGTGATATAAAACATGATACTGAGGTGCCCTTTGCTAGTGCTACCTCTCTACCAAATTTCGTTCAATTCAGTTTCACCGCGTTTGAATTGATAGGGGGAATCGTTTTGCACACAAACATGGCTACCACCTGCAAACTATTGGGTTGATGATGTTGTAGTTTAATCAAGGAACGCTTCTCACTTGAAGGTATGTTGTTGCAAAATTTGGTGGAGAATAAATGATTGTTAGACGTAATTTGCCTTAAGCTTTGAACATTTAGGTGGAAACCATTACGTTTCCGTCAAGATGGCGGCGATATAAAACATGATACTGAGGTGCCCCTTGCTAATACTACCTCTGTACCAAATTTCGTTCAATTCAGTTTCACCGTGTTTGAATTGATAGGAGGAATCGATTTCCACACATACATGGCCACCATCTGTAAACTATTGGGTTGATGACCTTGTAGTTTGGTCAAAAGACGCTTCTCACAGAAAGGTATTTCGTTGCAAAATTTGGTAGAGATCAGATGATTAAGTTGGTCGTAATTTGATTTAAGCGTTTGACATTTGAGTGACCACCATTACGTTTCCGCCAAGATGGCAGCGATATAAAATATTACATTGAGGTGCCCTTTGCTGTTGCTACCTCTGTACCAAATTTCGTTCAATTCGGTTTCACCGTGTTTGAATTGATAGGAAGAATCGATTTCCACTCATACATGGCCGCCATCTGCAAACTATTGGGTTGATGACCTTATAGTCTGGTCAAAAGACGCTTTCTATATTAAGGTATTTCGTTGCAAAATTTGGTAGAGATCAGATGATTAGGTTGGTCGTAATTTGATTTAAGCGTTTAACATTTGAGTGACCGCCATTACGTTTCCGCCAAGATGGCAGCGATATAAAATATTACACTGAGGTGCCCTTTGCTATTGCTACCTCTGTACCAAATTTCGCTCAATTCGGTTCCACCATGTTTGAATTGATAGGGGGAATTGATTAGCACACATACATCGCTGCCATCTGCAATCTATTGGGCTGATGACCTTGTAATTTGGTCAAAAGACGCTTCCCTCTCAACGGTATATTGTTGCAAAATTTGGTAGAGATCAGAAAGGAAGCTTGTAGTTTACCGTGAAAGTTAATCTCGCGTTCATAAGCCACGGGACCTCCGTTTTACGTGGAATCTGAACCACAGGACACGGCATTTCACTTCGAAAACCTCACATGCATTGACCGGGAATCGAACCCGGTCCACCTTGGTGAGAGGCATACAGCTTGACTGCTGCGCCACCACGCCCCCTGGTTGAGATCAGATGATTAGGTTAGTTGAAATTTGATTTAAGCTTTGAACATTTGGGTAGCCGCCATTACGTTTCCGTCAAGATGGCAGCAATATAAAAGATGAATATGAGGTGCCCTTTGCTAGTGTTACCTCTGTACAAAATGTCGTCCAATTCGGTTTCACCGTGTTTGAATTGATAGGGGGAATCAATTTGCACAAATGCATGGCCGCCATCTCCAAAGTATTAGGCTGATGACTTGTAGTATGGTCAAAAGAAGGCTTCCCACATAAATGTATGTTGTTGCGAAGTTTGGTAGAGATCAGATGATTAGGTGAGTCGTAAACTGATTTCAGCTTTGAACATTTGGGTGGCCACCATTATGTCTCCGTCAAGATGGCGGCGATATAAAACGGAGTCAATGAGATGCCCTTTGCTAGTGCTATCTCAGTACCAAAAATCGTACAATTCGGTTTCAGCGTGTTTGAATGGATAGGGGGTATCGATTTGTTCACATACATCACTGCCATCTGCAAACTATTGGGCTGATGACCTTGTAATTTTTCAAAAGACGCTTCCCATATAACGGTATATTGTTGCAAAATTTTGTAGAGATCAGATGATTAGGTTAGTCGAAATTTGATTTAAGCTTTGAATATTTGGGTGGCCGCCATTACGTTTCCGTCAAGATGGTGAAGATATAAAACATGACACCGAGGTGCCCTTTGCTAGTGCTACCTTTTTACCAAATGTCGTTTAATTCGATTTCACCGTGTTTGAATTGGTAGGGGGAATCGATTTGCACATATACATGGCCGCCATCTGCATACTATTGGGTTGATGACCTTGTAGTTTAGTCAAATGACTCTTCCCACATAAATGTATGCTGTTGCAAAATTTGGTAGAGATCAGATGATTAGGTTAGTCGTAAATTGATTTAGGCTTTGAACATTTGGGTGCAATTTGGGTGGCCACCATTACGTTTCCGTCAGTATGGCAGCGATATAAAGCATGGCACCGAGGTGCCCTTTGCTAGTGCTACCTCTGTACCAAATTTCGTTCAATTCGGTTTCACAATGCTTAAATTGATAGGGGGGAGGGAGGGGGGACAGACATGCAGAGTACACACACATACACCCTCACAGACACGCCATCACGTGGCTATGTTTACATAACAGTGTTGTAGGCAGCCAGCTATTACCTGCTTGTGTGCGTTGTAGTTACGAATTGTGCTTAAATGTTCGTTGCTTTACAGCTTTTAGAATAATGGTTCAACATTGTGCAGTTCCCCAGTACAAAACAGATGTGGCAAGTCCGAAGTAATGCTTCATTCCTTGCCATTGATCGTATTTTAAGGAAATATTGGCTTGTAAACATTCGTCGGGCTGAAATGAAATCGCACATATAAGCCCACATGAGAGTATGTTCAGCCCATTTCTTATCTTTAGACTATAGCCAGTATTGTCTGGAAGGACATTTCGAAGTGATCATACTGTGCCAAGTGTATTCCCGTTTACTTCTCCACGAAAATTAAAGCCGCCACCTCATAAGGTGGCGTGTAAATTAGGCCTACGCCTAGATGTAAGACTGTGTTATTCACACTGTCTTTGTTGAGCGCTTGGTATGATATGTAACAAGATGTTCAGTAAAGAACATATAGCCTACTTTCTCCTAAATGCATGGGTATTGTTATAACTCTTTGTCCTTTTCAAGGAGTATGATTGAATGTTGGTTGTAGTAGCTTCTTGAAATACAACGTGCTATAGGGATATTAAACATGAATATGAGGTGCCCTTTGCCAGTGATACCTCTGTACCAAATTTCGTTCAATTCAGTTTCACCGTGTTTGAATTGATAGGGGGAAATCGATTTGCACACATACTTGGCCACCATCTGCAAACTATTGGGCTGATGTTCTTGCAGTTTGGTCAGAATATGTTTCCCACATAAAGATATGGTGTTGCAAAATTTGGTAGAGACTAGATTATTAGGTTGCTCGTAATTACATTTTAGCTTTTAACATTTGGGTGGCCGTGATTACGTTTCCGTCAAGATAGCGGTGATATAAAACATGACACTGAGGTGCCCTTTGCTAGTGCTACCTCTGTACCAAATTTCGTTCATTCGGTTCCACCGTGTTCGAATTAATAGGGGGAATCAATTTTGACATAAAGATGGCCGCCATCCGAAAACTATTAGGCTAATGACCTATTAGATTGGTCAAAGGATGCTCCCTCCATAAAGGTATGTTATTGCAAAGTTTGGTAGAGATCGGATGGTTATGTTAGTCGTAATTTGATTTAAGCTTTAAACATTTGTGTGGCCGCCATTACGTTTCTGTCAATATGGCGGCAATATTAATCAAGACACTGAGATGCCCTTTGCTAGTGCTATATCTGTACCAAATTTCGTTCCATTCGGTTTTACCGTGTTTGAATTAATAGGGGGAATCGATTCTGACACAAAGATGGCCTCCATCCGCAAACTATTAGGCGAATGACCTATTAGATTGGTCAAAGGATGCTCCCTCCATAAAGGTATGTAGTTGCAAAATTTGGTAGAGATCGGATGATTAGGTTAATCGTAATTTGATTTAAGCTTTGAACATTCGTGTGGCCGCCATTACGTTTCAGTCAAGATGGCGGCGATATAAAACATGACACTGAGGTGCCCTTTGCTAGTGCTACCTCTGTACCAAATTTCGTTCCATTCGGTTCCACCGTGTTCGAATTAATAGGGGGAATCAATTTTGACATAAAGATGGCCGCCATCCGCAAACTATTAGGCTAATAACCTATTAGATTGGTCAAAGAATGCTCCCTCCATAAAGGTATGTTGTTGCAAAGTTTGGTAGAGATCGGATGGTTATGTTAGTCGTAATTTAACTTACGCTTTGAACATTTGTGTGGCCGCCATTACGTTTCTGTCAATATGGCGGCGATATAAAACATGACATTGAGATGCCCTTTGCTAGTGTTACCACTGTACCAAATTTCGTTCCATTCGGTTTCACCGTGTTTGAATTAATAGGGGGAATTGATTTTCACACAAAGATGGCCGCCATCCGCAAACTATTACGCCGATGACCTATTAGATTGGTCAAAGGATGCTCCCTCCATAAAGGTATGTAGTTGCAAAATTTGGTAGAGATCGGATGATTAGGTTAATCGTAATTTGATTTAAGCTTTGAACATTCGTGTGGCCGCCATTACGTTTCAGTCAAGATGGCGGCGATATAAGACATGACACTGAGGTGCCCTTTGCTAGTGCTACCTCTGTACCAAATTTCGTTCTATTCGGTTCCACCGTGTTCGAATTAATAGGGGGAATCAATTTTGACATAAAGATGGCCGCCATCCGCAAACTATTAGGCTAATAACCTATTAGATTGGTCAAAGGATGCTCCCTCCATAAAGGTATGTAGTTGCAAAGTTTGGTAGAGATCGGATGGTTATGTTAGTCGTAATTTAACTTAAGCTTTTAACATTTGTGTGGCCGCCATTACGTTTCTGTCAATATGGCGGCGATATAAAACATGACACTGAGGTGCCTTTTGTTAGTACTACGTCTGTACCAAATTTCGTTCCATTCGGTTGCACCGTGTTCGAATGAATAGGGGGAATCGATTTTCACACAAAGATGGCCGCCATCCGCAAACTATTACGCTGATGACCTATTAGTTTGGTCAAAGGATGCTCCCCCCATAAAGGTATGTTGTTGCAAAATTTGGTAGAGATCGGATGATTAGGTTAGTCGTAATTTATTTAAGCTTTGAACATTTGTGTGGCCGCCATTACGTTTCCGTCAAGATGGCTGCGATATAAAACATGACACTGAGGTGCCTTTTGTTAGTACTACCCCTGTACCAAATTTCGTTCCATTCGGTTGCACCGTGTTCGAATTAATAGGGGGAATCGATTTTCACACAAAGATGGCCGCCATCCGCAAACTATTACGCTGATGACCTATTGGTTTGGTCAAAGGATGCTCCCCCCATAAAGGTATGTTGTTGCAAAATTTGGTAGAGATCGGATGATTAGGTTAGTCGTAATTTGATTTAAGCTTTGAACATTTGTGTGGCCGCCATTACGATTCCGTCAAGATGACGGCGATATGAAACATGACACTGAGGTGTCCTTTGCTAGTGCTACCTTTGTACCAAATTTCGTTCAATTCGCATTCACCGTGTTCGAATTGATAGGGGGGACAGACATTCAGAGTACACACACTCACACACACACAGACACACACACATACACACAGACTCACACACACACAGACAGACACACTTTTTTCGCCCTGTGTTGATCTCATAAGTCTACTTTCATTTTTTGCAAAAATCGAAAGTAGGCTAAAAATATTAGGTTAGTATAGAAATAAACTAACGAGATTTATTTCTCATTTTAAAGTAATTATCGTCCTAATAATGAACATAGTGCCGGTGCAGTGCCTACAACAAGCCAGGAATATGACATTTTATAGGCTAATAATAATGAAATTAGGAAAATTGATGTATAGGCCTATGAGTTATGTGGGCTCATATCCAGGTGGCAAGTCAAAAACAGAGGAAGAAATATATCCATATGTATGCCTTGGCTACTGTATATACCAGCATGTTTTATAATGCAGCTTACAAAAAGATTCTCTACACCCTCATCAACTTGTAAAAAGAGATCACATGGGATTAGGCCTAGGTTGCTATTATCCTTTAGAGCAGTAAATTGGGACAAATGACCTCGCTGTTCCGCCCCTTAAAACAACAATACCTTGCTAACTAACAGCAGTAAATTCAGGCATAAATGAAAATGTACAGCTATATTTTAAGAAGTCTACTTGTATGTCTGTGGAATGTGGATAGGCCTAATTGACAGAATTAAGACAACACAATGGAAGGGTTCTCTCCTCTTCCTGTTAGGCTTCGAGAATTCCATGTTGAACACTGGTTCTCGGCCTATGCACTTTCACCTAAGTTTAACCTATGCCACTGCTACTCAACAGGTGGGCAGTATATTTTGGCAGGAATTTCAGTGGCTGCAGTACAGCATTGATGGTGTATGAGGTAAAACAATCACATCAGATGAATGCATTTCCTTAACTAAAAAAAGTGAGTTATTACTAAATGCCTTCCCAGACAGCCAACCCCTATTAAAGTAGAAATATTTACGGTAAAACGTACCCAGCCTTGCGTGAACAGTAGCCTACGTTATACGAACTTTGAACTCCTAATTCTCTTCACAGCCTTGATAATAAAGTGGCTGTTGTTGTTTCATTTGAGGAGCTTGGACATCGTGGTCATATGGCACCGTGTACTTGAGCGAGTGTGGGGGTTGTTTGTCTGATAACCTGTGTTATTGTGATGTATGTAGTAGCATGTGTAATTGTAGTTAGGATTGGGAAGGAAACGGCCATGGCCTCTTAGTTAGGAACCATCCCGGAATATGCCTGGAGGAGAAGAGGGAAACTATGGAAAGCCACTTCCAGGATAGCTGAGGTGGGAATCGAACCCACCACTTCTCAGTGTTACCTCACGAGGCTCAGTGTACCCCATCCAGCCCTCAGATCAGAATCTTTTTGTTTTCTTTTTGGCAGAGACGGGAATCAAACCCGAACCTCTGGGTTGATATCTACGAATGTTAGCCGTTATGCCACGAAATGGTATTCTTGTAGGGTTTTTCCTTCTGTCTAGCAAATCAGACAGTCTTAACAGTCATAAGATGACCTCCATGGCATACCAAACATAAGTCTTGCCTTCTTTCACTAGTCTTGGAGAACCAAGTTTTTTGAAGTTTTTTAACAACTTGGTTCATGTCAGTCCTTTTAAAAATGAAGTGTCAATTTCGGACAATGAATTTGACGTATCTACGAACACGGCGCCGTAACTATAAAAACATAGGCCTACACCGGTTCCGCTAAGATCATGCACTAGGCTAAATTTTGCAATCCTTATCAGGACGCCTATATTTGATAAAAATGAAGATAATTTATACGTATTGGCAACCGCAGGTCATAAACACTTCAAAACGGAAAATAAAAAACAGTCACAAGAGAACGTGCCTCCAGTCGTCTCTCGCCCAAGACACCACCTGCGCAGTCTGCGAGACACTTCAAGAACCACAGAGCCACGTCACATCTCTAGGCATTCATTAGACCCAAGTTAGTCCTGTCACCATCCCCAGTTGTATTTGCTGACAAAGTGTGTCCAGCTCAAAAGCACTCTCCTTGTGGCGGTAAAGGAATGATCCCTCGCAGAATCCGTGGGTGAAGTCAAGCTTGGACGATAAGCGATAAAAAAAGAATACGAGCCTTACAGTAGTCGCATATGATGTGTAACATCTGACATAGAAGAAACCTCACGTGAAATTGTTGATACACCGGTATTTTATACTATGATTGGCACAAATATTAATCTAATTTAAAAGGGAGTGTTTTACAGATATTGTAGTTTATAATATGGAACTCATTTTATTAGATGATTTGTAGCTTCCACCAGCACTAGCCTAAATAAAGAATACGATATCGATCAACTAGATTAATAGACGCGACACGGTTCATAAATTTAAATTCCTTATAAACAGGTCCTCTTCATTCACAGACCAACACGTAATTTCATATGGATTCTGTTAAAATGAGTCATATTGATATGATAAATATTGTTTAAAATGATAATCCGGTAGCAAAAAATTCTACGCCGTCCGGGATTTGAACCCAAGATCTCTAGATTCACAGTCATAAGCACTAACCCCACGTCTATTTCGACTACGCAAATTTTGTGCACAAGATGGTGGCTTATTTCCACGTTCCAATAATACTGCATTACGGAATTAAGTTTCATTTATATTTTGCTTGTTTCAATAATGTTCCTGCGTAAAATTGAGTTTAAAATGCCTTATGAATATGCCCTCTTGTGAGTAAAGAGAATGTATTCAGTAATAGTTCATGAAGGCTTGCTCAATTTTCGTATAACCACAACGATGACTGCATTACCGTTATGTGGGTTAATATTTGAATAGCCATTGTGCATAAACATAATACCGGCAATGCCGACTACTTACATTGTTTTATAATAAGGCATTTTACCATTTAAATACTGATACGAAGACTTCGAACATGTACAATGCAATTTGTTTCAATCACTTGACACCAGAGTTCGCATGAGCGTTTTCCATTCAGTATGTCATATACATTCCACATGGCCGAGAGTTCGTCATGGTATCAATTTCCGACACCGCGCGCTCATTGTTTCTCCTACCACTGCCAACTGGGCCTTACCACTGCCCGCTGGATCGATCGATCGAGCGGGCAGTGCATACTTCCGTTTTCCACCACTGCCAGCTAGTACACTTCCGTTCGATCGATCGAGCGGGCAGTGCATTCTTCCGTTTTCCACCACTGCCAGCTAGCACACTTCCGTTCGATTGATCGAGTGGGCAGTGCATACTTCCGTTTTCCACCACTGCCAGCTAGTACACTTCCGTTCGATCGATCGAGCGGGCAGTGCATACTTCTGTTCGATCCACCACTGCCAGCTCGATCGTTCCGATCCACTTCCGTCCCCAATTTTCAAAATCACTCCCACAATACTATCCAGCAACCGAGCGGAAAGATGTTACACTTCAAAAAGTATTGTTTAAAGAAATGAAATTCATTTTGTAGCATACAGTATTTCGTTCATCGTACTAATTCATTTTATCAACATTCCCTGTGGCAGGATCAATAGACGCTAAGTAACAGACTTTCATCATACTCGAGCCCTATACTACTGTATTTGTTGAGAAGCACTACACTAGAGTATTACATGCCTGATTGTTTCTGTCACAACAACACTAGGATGTAGTCTATCCATGACGAGTTTGACGACTTTTTCTACAAGGAATCACGTGTGCTGTATTTATAAATTACAAAAATTAACCTATAGGTGCGTAAATCTACAGATCGTTTCAGATCGTTCTTGGAATGACCATATCCATTGTCAGTGCTCATGTGATTATTTTAACTGTATCATATCTTCTCTTGAGAGGGTCAAATATCCGATATATTAACTGTTGAGTATGACCTTTAAATGTGACCACTAGTCGGGATTCAAACCCAAATCTCCAGGCAGACTCTTTTATCCGCTTACACTCGCGCAGATACGCCATGACCACGTGTTCATTTCAAGCCCTAGATGAAGAAATTGAGAGCTTTTGGAGCTTCTATATCAAGAACACATCTAAAATCTTTACACATTTGTCGGTGAGTTACTCCAAAAATTGTAGTGCGCATTTTCATAGCCCAATGAAGAAGTTTGAAACACGACTCTGTATGCCATGTTAATTTATTTCTGTGGTTAGAGACAACTTAGTCATCTGTCCCGTGTACTTGGTTTAATGTTGGATTTTTCTGATAGCCTAAGTTTCAATGGTGACCGTAGTTGTAAATGAAGCTGTAAGTTCAGGGGTTGGTGTAGATACCACGGAGCTTGAAACAATGATCCAACTCATCATTTCTCTGGAGGCAGTTAGGAAAAGCCAAACTCAGGAGAGCCACTGTGAGCAACGGGATTCAAACCACAGATCTCGGAACTTCTTTCAGCCTCTCATCGCAGTCGTGGTGCTCAATTTAACACAAACGGCTATGCCGCAGGGTATATGCATGACATTTAGATGACATGAACACTATTCAGTTAGCATAAAACAGTGATACTCGATTTGATATTGTAACAGTTGCCTCATCCCCCCTTACCCTGTTTATTAGCCAAAATGATAATAATAATAATAATATTAGCATATCAAAATAAATGATCACATGACATTACCACACCCACAATTAATAATAAAAAACACATGAAAGGGCTAATTTAATTACTCACTAGGTCAGCTGAGTTCACAGCAAATAAAACCTAGGAGTGAATGTTCCAAATTTTCGTGGTTCTCAAGAACATCCCCGGTTTGGATTAGGAGAAAAGATAAGGCGGGACGAAGCATGTGTCAAGACCAGCTTGTTGAGTGGAACGCTGGATGCGTACCTCAGCAGGCCATATTAAATTGACCCTGCCAAAGATGAAGAAGAAAAGGGGAATAATCTTCCTAGTGACTTCATGCAATAAATAACATGACAAATCGAAATAAGCTAACATGTATTGAGCAGTAAAATAAAACAATTACAAGAGACAGCCTTCCACCACTTAATCAACTAACTGACAAATATGATCTAATTAAACACAAATGAATGACTTAGTTTAAACAAACCAGACACTTACCCGCTTGGCAAGATTACACACATCTACATTTGTGATAGAAATGAATTTATCTAGAATGATTCCCAGAAATTAATGCCCAACAAGGACTAAATAATTGTCATTTTTCCCGCATGGCAATTTACGCAGTTACATTTGAGGTTAAAACATGAATTTCAAAATGGATCCGGAAGAAGAAGAAAAAAAAGGAAAACAACATGAGAAAGGCAATGCCTTCTCAAAAAACAATGCTGCATCAAACAACCGAAACGCCCCTTAGTGGAACGGAAAGGTCTGACAACCTCCACAGTCCAGCATTGACCGTCCCGTCAAGGCTGTCTGACCAAGAATTAAAACCCACGAGGTTCCCATCCAGCTAACGGGAAATAGGGCAATGATAATCCACTCTGCAGTAATTACATATAAAGGTACCACCCAAATTGTACAAACCCTTCCAAAATATTACATACTAAAAATAATAATGTCAGTCCGCTCAAAATACGGTCCATCGTCACATGGCCTTAACGACATAGCAAAATGACACAGTTTAGTGTTCCACCGAAAGGTTGCCCCTTCTAACCAAAAGTTCGTACCACCTGCTTTATTTCAGCCCTCCGGAGGAACTGGCTGTAGTTCCCCCGGAGGCGATCGCTTTTAAGTCCTTCCGCCACCAAGCTTCCTCTCGTACTGTTCTTCGAGTCACAGATTCCACCCTAGTATATCAGCGTACCCCCCACCACAACCCTCCAGTAGTACCAACTGCGACCAGCCGCTCAATCGGCCAAAACAAAGCCAGAGTTCAAGGTCTTGAGTGGGTACTATAGAATATCAGCCCATACAGGTTACTGCGTAGAAACCTTCTAGGAGTCGAGGCGTTACACAATGTCCTTTGTAAGATTTTTTCTCAGAATAAGAGCTTGGCGAATGAAGCTGACAATAAATGTTCGCTTTTCCAAAGTTTGCAGACACAAAGCTCGATTTATATCCCTTGACAAGTGTCTATCAGGGATAAGCCTATAAGTGACAGGACACACAAAGGCACAAATCCTGGCAGGATGGTGTGGCGATCCCATTTCACGAGTAGTCAGGTGCCAGGCTGGCGAATGGAATTCTCAGAAGAGCCCAGGGGTATGCTCTCATGATAATCCGGCCAGGCCGGGACCTCCTGCTGCGTCTCGAAGATAAGATGAACATGTACCGATTTGCAAAATTGGTACAGATATGACCACCTCGTACTGGCTAGCATTCTTGTCTTTTGCCCCAGAGGCCCAGTTTCAATTATTCGCTCTGCCATCCCAGAAGTGATTTTCCGTGGTTTCCCACTTCTACTCCAGACAAATGCCAGCGTGGTTCCTACTTTAAGGCCACGGCCAACTCCTTCCCAATTCTAGTCTCAATCAGACTACAAACATCAGATTGAGACAGGTTATCAAACAAGAACTGACACACATCAGAGTAAACGGGGCTAAATGACCACAATGTTGCAAGCTCCTAAATGAATGAACAACAGCAACAACTTGGGGCTGATTGCGTGGTGCATTGGTAACGTTCTCACCTGCTATGCCCAAGGTTGCAGGAACCCGTGCTCGTTAAATTGTGCACCACGGCCGCGAAGGCAGCTGCAGCTAGTCTGGAGATCACAGGTTCGAATCCCAGTGCTGACAGCGGGTATCCTAAGTGTGTTTTTCTCCGGGTTTTCCACAATCCTTCCAGGCAAATGCCTCGTTAGTACCTTACTTTAAGTCCCGTGGCACTTTCCTCATTCCTGTCCCCAGTATAGTTACTCGCACTGCTACAGTTATCACAAAATTACATGCTATCAGACGAATTGAACACTTACTCAACTTCACGGAGCCGATGACCATTATGACCCAAGCCCTTGAACTGAATTAATAACAACAAGGTTGCAAGATTGAATCCTGACGCAGTCAGTTGGCATTTGAGGGTGCGTAAATGCAACGGAGCTGCGTCAGTAGATTTCCTGGTCTGTTATAGATCCCCTTCGGGGCAAAGTTCAGAGTTGTCGAAAGGGACGTAAAACCAGTAACATCACTTATATACTGTTACGGCTGTGAGTTTGTTTTGTCGCTCGCCGCATGGGTCACAGCTCCCCCGGGCTGTGTGTGCTCTGCCTCAGTGTATTACGTGCGCGTTACGCAACGGGCTGAAAAGTGAAAGGGATGGTCCAGAATATTCGTGACCCAGCCAGTGAAGGAAATGTCGAGAAGCCGTGTGTCCTGGACGATTCTAGAATTCATTGGGTCACCAGCCTGCTATATAAGCGGCTTCAACAGTAAGGGGGCCGAGTTTACTGTGGGTGGGTGTTTCTGAGCTAGTGCGTGTTTTCCTGAGCGACAGAAGTGTGGTGACGAAGTGCCGTGCGAGTTACGAAATCCAGTGACATTGTTTCCCAGCTTGTGAACAACGTGCAGCAAGTTATCGAACAATCTGTGTTGTGCTTCAACCCACCGTAATCCAGTTAAAAAAAAGCGCCACCAGGGGGGTGGCACGTAACAACTGGTGTCAGAAGCCGGATTACGAACTCAAGCACAAGCACAACACCTGGCGGTCCTGGTTTCAAAACCCGAGCAGGTCATTTTCTCTAATTTTCCTGTGAGTGCATGCCCCTTACAAGACAAACAACTAAAATGGAGGCTCAATTGGCAGCATTGCTAGAAAAGTTAAGTGGCATGGAAACCAAAATGGAAGACGGCCAGAAGAAGATGGAGGACGGCCAGAAGAAGATGGAGGATGGCCAGAAGAAGTTAGCAGAGGACCTGAAGGACGGCCAGAATAAGTTAGCAGAGGACCTAACCGCCAAATTTCTGGATGGCCAGAAAAATATGGAAGAGTGTCCGCTGACGAAATTAGAGGAGAGCCAAAGGAAATTATAACAGGGCCAACGTGAGGAAGTCGCAGCAGTGGAAAAGAAGTTCGACGTCTTACAAGTGGAATTTGCCGAGCTGCGCCAACGCCCGCTGATGGGGGTGGAGGAGAAATTCAACGCCTTGCAAGTGGAAGTTGCCGAGCTGTGCCAACGCCCGCTGATGGGGGTGGAGGAGAAATTCAACGCCTTACAAAAGGAAGTTGCCGAGCTGCGCCAACGCCCACTGACTGGGGTGGAAGAGAAATTCAACGCTCTATGAGAGGAAGTTGCCGAGCTGCGCCAACGCCCGCCTACCGTTACACCGGGAATATCAGGAACGGGACATAGCAGAGTGACGCCCCCGACCTTCGACGGAAAGGCCCCGTGGAGCACCTACTTACGTCAGTTCGAGGCGGCCTGTTCCATAAATAACTGGAACAACACAGAAAAGGCTACAGCTCTCATTGTAGCGCTGAGAGGTGACGCCCTTAACGTCCTTCAGGCCATCCCGACTGGATCACAGGACTACGCTTCACTGATCGCCCATACGGAGTCCCGATATGGAGATAGCCATCTTCAGCAGGCCTACCAGATGCAGCTCCGGACCTGGGTACAGAAGAACGCGGAAACCCTGCAGGAGTTCGAGATGGACATCGCACGCCTCGTAAGGCTCGCCTATCCAACAGCGCCGGCCGACTTCCTAGAACAGATTGCGACGCAGACCTTCACCGACGGGCTACGGGACTCGGACACTCAACAGGCGCTGCGACTCGCGCACAATAAGACCCTGGCAGATGCGCTGAGCCACGCACTAGAGTTCGAGACGGCAAAACAGGCATCTAGAATGCACGCGCGGGTACGTCAGGTGGACGTCGACGAACCAGCCAAAGCCGACAAGACCAAGCCCCTGGCCGATGAACTGATGGAGGCGCTAGGCCGGTTCTTCAAGAGTCGCAGTACCACCAACAAAAACGTAGCCGAAGGACATCCGGAGAGGCGGCCCGGAAGAGGACTACCGACCTGCTGGACCTGACGTAAGAGAGGCCACCTGAGCAAGGACTGCGGTGATCGCCACCGCCAAGGGTTTCCGTCGGGACAGTCAGCCGTAGGGAAACCGCGCGGCCCAGGAAAGCAAGTATCAGCCAGCCTTGGGGGGCAAAGGTGGCTTGTCACAGTCGTCAAGCCCCAGCAGTCCAAGTTCGTGTGACGCAGTTACGGAGGGATAATAGCAGTCAACGGAGAGAGCTGGCCCATGCTAATCGACACGGGTAGGGATAAGTTTAATGATCAGTAATGATAAAATTGAAGGGGTAATACGTATGATTGAGAATGCAATTATGATGGCCGGGCGGAAAATGCGCGTGAAGGCTAGAGGAAAATTAGGGAGAATTAAAGGATGGTACGATGAATCTTGTAGAAGGAAGAAAACCGAAGTTATTAGGGCACTGAAGTTATACAAGAGAGGAGGGGATGATACGATGAGAGTAGAATTTTGTCGTCTAGGGAGAGAATATAGGGAACTGCTCAGCAAAATGAAAGATGAATGGCAGGGTAAGGAAGCTACAGCACTAAATAAGGGTTCTAAAGCTAACGACTGTAGCAAAGTGTGGAGCAGGATAAATTCTTACTGTAGGGGGAGCAGAAGTGGTGGGGGGAGCTCTATTAGTGATGAAGTATGGATTGCATATTATGAGAATCTGTTAAATGCTGAAGATAATTGGAGGAAGAGGGATGAGTTTGGCGTCCCGAGGGGGCTGGAGGCCGCTCTGCCTATGCTGGACCAAGTCATATCGATAGAGGAAATTAAGGGAGTAATAGCAATGAGTAAAGGAGGGAAGTCAGGTGCTATTTCGGGGATAACAAATGAATTTTGGCAAGAGTTGAGTAACAATAGGTTCATGATGGACAGCTTGGTAAAAATCTTTAACAAAATCTTTGAAGGAGGTAGATTTCCGAGGGCGTGGCAGGAGGGGATAATTTGTCCAATATATAAGAAGCGTGGGGACAAACTAGACCCAGGCAACTATAAAGGCATAACTTTGCTTGATAATTTGAGCAAAATGTACACCGGGGTCTTATCCAAGCGTTTAATAGAATGGGCAGAGGGCTGTTCGGTGTTCTCGAGACTCCAGACAGGGTTCAGAAAAGGGATGAGAACCAGTGACAATATAATGGTGGTTAAAACGGTGATGGACAAGTACATAAGAAGGAAAAGAGGTAAGCTGTATATCACAGCTATTGATTTGGAGAAGGCGTTTGATTCAGTGAGCAGGGGAGCTGTCATGGGTAAGCTGGAAAAAATCGGGGTGTCACATAAAATGATACGAGCAATTGAGAATGTGTATTCCGAAGTGAAATGTGCAATTAAAACTAAAGATGATGTAATTGTAGGAGAGATAACGTCTAATATAGGATTAAAACAGGGATGCAAATTATCCCCGGTGCTTTTTTTGCTATTTATCAACGATATTTTCGATTCAAAGGGCTTTGAGCAACGGTCCAACCCTTGCTTGGACAATTATGATATCCCGGGCCTAGCTTTTGCTGATGACATCCTTCTGCTTGCTCTAACACCCTATAATATGTATGCAATATAGTATTGATGATATTGTGAGATACTGTGAGGACTGGAACTTAAAAATTAACCCGAGTAAGACCAAAGTTATGGTCTGCAAAAAGGGAGCTAAACTGGCTAAGAACGAAAAGTGGGTCATGTATGGGTCGCAGTTAGAGACGGTGAAAAAACTTGAGTATCTAGGGACGATAATGGCGAGTAATGGGAAATGGACCGAACAAATTAAAAGGGCAAGATCGAAAGGGCTAGCGGCATTGGCGAATGTTAAAGTGTTAGAGCGTAGGTTACCGAATCTTGACTACAAAGTGTATAAGAATGTGTTCAACGCACTCATCGTTTCAAGAGCACTCTATGGAGTGGAAGTATGGGGTTTAGAGGAAGGAACGAAAATCCTGGACAGTATTGTAAGTAGGTTTGCCAAGATAATTTTGGGGCTACCTAGTTGCACGGCGAATTGTGGAGCGAGAATGTTGTGTGAGGATGTAAGCATTAGACAAGGTAGGGTGTGCAAAAAGTGTGTAGAAGGGTTAATGACGTAGAGTTGCAGGAGCTAAGAGAAGAGTGCACCAGTAGGAGAACCTTAACGGAGTTCTGCGAAATAAGGAACTTTATGAGCATAAAGCCTCAATGCCTAATGAAAAGAGAAATGAGAGGGATAATTTGGTGGTTAATGGGGGTGTATAAGAACGAAGCGTTGAGAGAAGTAGGAAAAGAGGACATTTGCCTGTTTTGTGGGAAGGTTATGGGTGCAGCGCACCTGATCAGGGAATGCAAGGAAATTAAAATGATAAGAGCAAAGTTTGTAGACAAAGCAGATCTAAACAGAATAGAAAATGAAAATGAGTATCACACTTTAATTAAATTACTAAAAAGGGAAAGGGGGAGAGCAGGTCAATTAGCAAAATATTTTAATACCATCAGGGCAATGTGGAATAAGAAAGCGTCGGACGAGATTCAGAACAAAGATGCATGTAAATTAAGCATTCAAGTACAGGAGACGGCTTCCTAAGCTATAAATCTTGTTAAAGCCTAGGAGAGCCTATCTGTATTAACTAGGTAGCCTATACGATTACTACAGTACAGCCACATATTGCTGTCTGTAGATTTTTCCTGTGAGTTTGATGTTTTTTTTTCCTTACTACAAAACTTATCAGACTCTTACAGTCAGTAAGGGCTCGATAGGGAAATAAAAGTAATTCTTTCTGTGATGTGTCTCCCATGGAGAACTGTCTAAAAATGAAGAACACTGTGTCCACATTTATGATTAAGAAAGAACTTTGTGCAGTCTCCATCAGAAAAGTTGCCCAGTGATATTGTGAATGAAGATAACTACTGCAAAGCATTATTAAGTTTTGAAATAACGAGGAAGCTATGAAATGCCGAATGAACATTTGGTTTAATTATCTAACGCCATACTGTAAATTTATGTTATCTATGTGTTTATTGTCTGTATGTCACGATATGACTCTCTGAGTTAAAGTGACAATTAACAAGTAGATTTGGTTCAAATAAATAAATAAATAAATAATCGACACAGGAGCGTCGAGGACCATCGTCAGTCCCACCGTGATCCCGAAGTGGAGAGTGCAACCCACACAAAGGAACCTCCTGCTAATAACCGCGACCGGAGAGACCGCACCGATACATGGCGAAGCATCACTGGAGTTCGTCATTGGTCGACGGGCGATAAAGCATCCAGTGCTTGTGGCTGACGTATCAAATGAAGTGATCATCGGACTGGACTTCCTGGACCAGAACAACATCATCTTGGATCTGAGTGCCAACACTCTGCACTTCGGAAGTGAGGAACTTGCTTTGCAACCAGCACACGAGGCCGTCGCCCCACGACGAGTAAGGCTGAGAGAGTACGTCATCGTTCCCGCCAGGCCGGAAGTCAGCGCTGCCGTAATGGTCGACGGAACAGCTGAGGGAGTGGCGGCTGTCATCGAGCCAAAAATGAGGACATCCAGACAAAAGGATTTCTAGTTGCCAAGACTCTCATCAACACGACATCTCGGCCGTATGTCCGCCTGTCCAACCTGAACGACTACAATATTACGGTTCATCGGGACACCAACCTAAGAGTCTGCGAGCCCGTTACCTGGATTGCCCGCATCACAGAGACGACGGACGGACACCTGCAGACGGACAACCGAAGAAGACGCGCCCTGCCGGAAGAACTACAGAAGCTGTACCAAGGATCCCAGGACCATTTAGACGAGGAACAATCACGCCAACTTCGGGACCTGCTACACGAATTCCAGGATGTCTTCTCCGTGGGGAGCAAAGACTTCGGTAGGACAAGCTTGGTCCAGCACAGAATCGACGTTGGGGGCAGCGCACCGATTAGGGCCCCATTCTGACGTGTCCCGCTCGCCAAGCAAGCTGAAGTCGACCGGATGGTAGAAGAGATGAAGGAGCAAGGAGTGATCGAGCCATCACATAGTCCTTGGAGTTCTCCTGTCGTGCTAGTGAAGAAGAAGGACGGTTCCACCAGGTTCTGCGTGGATTACAGGCGGGTGAATGACGTCACGAAAAAGGACAGCTACCCTCTACCCCGGATCGACGACACCCTGGACACCATATCAGGGTCAAGATGGTTCTCCACCTTGGATTTGAAGAGTGGCTACTGGCAGGTGGAGGTCCACCCTAGGGACCGCGAGAAAACTGCGTTCTCTGTGGGCAGCGGGCTCTGGCAGTTTACCGTCATGCCATTCGGTCTGTGCAACGCCCCTGCGACCTTCGAAAGGCTAATGGAGTCCATTCTGAGGGGACTACACTGGAAGACCTGCCTGGTCTACCTAGACGACGTCATCGTTCTGGGGAGAAGCTTCGAGGAGCACTACAGCAACCTGAAGGAGATCTTGATGAAGCTACGGGCTGCCCAGCTGAAGTTGAGCTCCAAGAAGTGTCAGCTCTTCCAGAAGCAGGTCCAGTACCTTGGGCATATCGTCTCCGAGGAAGGGGTGCGCACCGACCCAGAGAAGACCGCAGCTGTGAGGGAGTGGCCAGTCCCGAAGGACAAGTCTCAACTACGAAGCTTCCAAGGGACTCTGCACTTATTACCGTCGCTTCGTGAGAGGATTCGCCGACATCGCCAAACCACTACATCGACTGACTGAGAAGGACCAACTCTTCACGTGGACAGCAGAATGCCACAGTGCTTTCGAACAACTCAAGCAGGCTCTGTGCACCGCGCCTATTCTGGGCTACCCCAGACCTGGAACAAGGTTCATCGTCGATACCGATGCCAGCGACGTTGGCATAGGGGGAATACTGTCGCAAATAGTGGACGGTGAGGAGAGAGGAGTGGCCAACTTCAGCAAAGCCTTGTCAAAGCCAGAGAGGAACTACTGCGTCACCAGGAAGGAGCTGCTCGCCATCGTGAAGACCATTGAACACTTCCACAAGTACCTGTACGGACAAGAATTTCTCATCAGGACCGACCATGCATCCCTGAGGTGGCTCCTGAACTTCAAGCAGCCCGAGGGTCAACTCGCGCGGTGGTTAGAGAGGCTTCAACAGTACAACTTTGAGATACAGCACAGGAAAGGCCAACTGCATTCTAACGCCGACGCCCTGTCACGAAGACCGTGCCCCGAAGACTGCACGTTCTGTACCAGAAGGGAGGAGAACACCGGGATACAGTGCCGAAGGACTACCGTGGAACTTCAAGGGAGCTGGAGCCGCGAATCTTTCACGCGGGCGCAAGCGGAAGATGATGACCTGGGACTGATAGCCGAATGGAAGAGGGCCTGTGTCCCCAGACCCGGGTGGAACATTGTGAGTGACTGCAGCCCAAAGTTTAAGTCCTACTGGGCAAAGTGGGACTCGCTGGTTGTAAGGGATGGCCTCATCTGCCGTACCTGCGAGAGCACCGACGGGAAGACATCTCGGGAGCAAGTCGTCGTTCCAAAGGCTATGATGGAGGAAGTCCTGAAGGAAGTCCATGGAGGATCATCTGGTGGACACCTAGGGATAAAGAAGACCCTGGAGAAGCTGAGAGAGCGGTTTTACTGGACCGGATGCCGAACTGACGTGGAGAACCACTGCGCGAGGTGCCACAATTGTGCAGCCAGCAAGGGCCCAGGACGAAGACGACGGGGTCCACTGAAGACCTACAACGTGGGCGGCCCCATGGAGAGAGTGGCCATCGATGTCGCTGGGCCATTCCCGTTAAGCGAGGCAGGGAACCGCTACATATAGGTCGTCAGCGACTACTTCACCAAATGGCCGGAGGTGTATGCGCTCCCTAACCAAGAAGCCGCGACGATCGCAGAGACCCTGGTGAAGGAATTCGTCAGCCGGTACGGAGTACCCCTGGAGCTGCACTCCGATCATGGGAGGAACTTCGAGTCGCAGATGTTCCAGAATCTATGCCAGCTGCTGGGAATCCGGAAGACAAGGACAACGCAGCTACACCCTCAGTCCGACGGGATGGTAGAGCGATTCAATCGCACCATCGAGAACCATCTCGGAATAGTCGTCAGCGAGCACCAGAGGGATTGGGACAAGCATCTTCCACTATTTATCCTGGCCTACCGCTCCGCCGTGCATGAAGCCACCGGGTGCACACCAGCCCGGGCCATGTTTGGGAGGGAGCTCCGTCTACCTGTCGATCTTGCCTTCGGCCGACCTGGGAATGATCCGGTCCCGGTAAGCCAGTATTGTCAGGAACTGGTCGGCCAACTGGAGGACGTGCACGCGTTCGCGAGGAGGAAACTGCGGATCGAGACCGACTGAATGAAGACCCGATACGACCAACAGACGGATGCTGGCGGATTCCACGAGGACGACCTGGTCTGGCTCTTCAACCCATTACGGAAGAAAGGCCTGTCACCCAAACTGCAGAAGTCCTGGGAGGGCCCGTACCGAGTCGTGAAACGGATCAACGATGTCGTCTACAGGATCCAGCGGAGCCCGAGGGCGAAGATGAAGATCGTGCATCGAGATCACCTGGCAGCCTACGGAGGGACACAGACGGACCAATGATTGATCGGGACGATCAGCCTTTTAGGAAGGGGGTGGTGTTACGGCTGTGAGTTTGTTTTGTCGCTCGCCGCATGAGTCACAGCTCCCCCGGGCTGTGTGTGCTCTGCCTCAGTGTATTACGTGCGCGTTACGCAACGGGCTGCGAAGTGAAAGGGATGGTCCAGAATATTCGTGACCCAGCCAGTGAAGGAAATGTCGAGAAGCCGTGTGTCCTGGACGATTCTAGAATTCATTGAGTCACCAGCCTGCTATATAAGCGGCTTCAACAGTAAGGGGGCCGAGTTTTCTGTGGGTGTGTGTTTCTGAGCTAGTGCGTGTTTTCCTGAGCGACAGAAGTGTGGTGACGAAGTGCCGTGCGAGTTACGAAATCCAGTGACATTGTTTCCCAGCTTGTGAACAACGTGCAGCAAGTTATCGAACAATCTGTGTTGTGCTTCAACCCACCGTAATCCAGTTAACAAAAGTGCCACTAAGGGGGGGGGGGGGGGGGGTGGCACGTAACAATACAAAACGCTAAGGTGTATGTTTCACAAAACTCAAGCTCTTAAACCAGAGAGAGTTAGAAGGTGCGGTTTTGTACCAAAATCTTCCAAATCTTGCATTTCGTGAAAAGTCAACGGAAATATATTTATTTGTTTATAAAGTTCGTTTTACTACCCCACCAAAGAATTGTTACCGCTAGCTGTGGAGCGCAGCTGTAGTGTATACAATACGTCATCTCGCCTCGTTATGGCTGCAGCGAGCGGTTCCGGGGCAGGAGGGGACGCATGTACAGTCATACAATGAGAACTCATCGCACAGCCACGACCCAGCATGAATCATGCACACAAATGACACGCGATGAGGTTTCGCTAGCGACAACTCCACGTCTATTGCAGGCGTGTGACCGAGCGGAGCGCATTAGTTCTGATTTCCGCCACCGGTAACAATTCGCCGGTAGGGTAGTAACAAATAAACAACTGTCAGAACGATGCTGCATCCAGCTCGCATAACAGTAAAACCGGGTGGGTGGTATATAGCCATGAGGCACTCACAAGTAAACTAACATATATTAATATTACTGGTTTTACATTAATTTTCACTACTGAGGCTTTTAGAGACGCCGGGGTGCCGGAACCCTCACATTTGCGCACCCTCAAATGCCAACTGACTCCGCCAGAATTCCAACCTGCAACCTTGAGCACATCAGGCCAGAGCGTTACCGCTGCATCACGCAGTTAAAATAAAGTAACCATTCGTAAATAATGAGCATTCAAAAGAAAGAGAATTACTCGCCGCAGTGACAAATTGCACTGCGATTTCATAAATATCAACAATTTTTTTTAAATAAACTGGACGATAGCCCCTGCCAGAACTGTGTCGCTTCGAGCCGGCATACAAATAGAGCCAGGCGGGTGGTTTATACACGTGAGAGTTCTCGCATGGGTCCGCTACTTACTGTTTATCATTTTTCTTCTTCTTTCTTCGTTTAGGCCAGCTATGGACCACGTCATTTCAACTAGTTCCGTCTTTGGGCCTTGATCTTAGCCCTGTGTTGACGCATTCGCTGCCTTTGAAACTCCTTTCTTTCATTCTTTCATTAGACCACTTCTTGCCGGTTTTTAATTTTGCTTTTTCTTGCAATTGGTGGTGTGATCCAAGCTTTTCCATCAAGATCACGTTCCATAATGTCTGCGTGGGTGATCCTTACTTCTTGCAAATCTTTGTCTGCCTCATAAAACTACAGCCCCTTGGTTTTCTTGTTAAGTAAATAGGTAGCCTAAATATCCGATTGGCGATTCTTTCTGGTTTCATACGAGTTAAGTGGCCATAGAATGATATTCTTCTCTTCCGAATTACTTGAGATATCCTTTCTACATGACGGTACAGCTCATTGTTATGCCGTCTCCTGTATTCACCATCGTCTCACAACGGCCCTAAGATCTTCCTCAGGATCTTCATTTCCGGCTACCAATTTCTCAATCAGACCCTTCCTATTTGTTCATCATCATTATACCGGGTGAGTTAGCCGTGGTCGTTACGGCATGACTGCTGGCACTCGCTCAACTCCGGGAGGCGAGGAGGTTCGAATCCCCCCGCCGGCAACCTTGAAGATGGTCTTCTGTGGTTTCCCATCTTCCTTCCTGGCAAATGCCGGGGTTGGTCCCTAACTATAGGCCACAGCCACTACCTTCCAACTCCTCGTCCTTACATTCCCTCTTTCCTCCCCAACGGTATTTGTAGCTCACCCATTGGGTGTCCGTCTCGAAGCAGCTAGAAAACTGGCAAGCCGAACTTGTCCTAGGACACTCCCGGTACTGAAAGCCATACGCTAAAAAAGAATTAAAAATCATCATTATTATTATTATTACTATTATTGTTATTATTATTATTATTACTATTATTATTATTACAACTCGGTTAGATATTACGCCTTGGACCCGGTTGTGCTAGTGCGTGCAAGCTAGTAGGCTACTTGCCGGTGAGAGCGCTTGGCGGCTGTGCGGGATAGATACGATCAGATAGCGGCTGCTATCAAACCATCAGACTATCGGCCTATCAAACAACGCACGCTTGCTTCTAATAAGCGACTGATTGGGCGAAGCATGTCTCCCGGATACTTTCGGCACTCCACAAACGAATCTCTGCTAATATCCTATAAGTTTTCTACAAATCAAGCAATGCGCAGTGATAAATCTGGGAAGACATGGAAACTTCGCTGATCATTTGTGTATGGCGGAGATCAGCCATTCATTAGAACTGTCGTGGAGATGGATACTTTGAGGCAGATAATAACTCTATTGCCGTGATTAATTATTGCATAGTGCGTGCTTCGCTTGTGCAACCAGTATCCTAGATTTATTATTAAAAGACAGTGACCGACCGCAGTAGCTACGTGCGCTAAGGTACAAGGATAGGGTACCGGGCTATCTTCAGACATGATAGTCGAGGAGCCTTGAACCCTGCTGTAAGTTGTCCTTGACATGGTTTTCCATTTCTAACTCCAGGCAAATGTCTAATAGGCTACGGCCGCTGCCTTCCATTTACCTGGCCAGTTTTTTTCATCAGTTTTATTCCGTCATTAACTCCTCGGATGAGGTTGGAGTCAGAAAACGTATATGGTTGTTAACACCATCCACCATATGAAAGTTCAATGCATTCCATCCCCGACCCCGTAGAAGTGGTAGGCATAGGCCTACGTTAGGAAGCATTAGGCCTATGTGATTTTCTGGAAGGAGTTATTCTTATCATTTACGAGGGTAATGATTACCTGTTATTATTGCCCAGCTAATCTACGTGGTAGGTTTTCAGAAAGTCTGTCGTCTGGTTGAATAGTAAATGTTAGAGTTGGAATTATCTTGTTGTTGTTGTTGTTTAATTTGAGGGGCTGGGACATCATGGTCATTTAGCCCCCTGTACTTGGGAGTGCGTTTCTATAAATAGGCCTACTGTATATACAGATGGAATTTGTCTGATAAACTGTGTTATTGTGTTTTGTGTAGTAGTATTTGTAATTCAGGTGAGGATTGGGAAGGAGGCGGCCGTAGCTTTAAGTTAGGAATCATCCCAGTATTTGCCTGGAGTAGAAATGGGAAACCACGGAAAACCACTTCCAGGGTGGCTGATGAGGATTTCAAACCCACAACTTCTCATTTCTTCAGCACGAGGATGAGTGTACTCCATCAGAATTGACATTTCTTATCTGAACCTCGACCTCCTGGGCGACAGCCAAGAACGCTAGCCGCTACACACGAGGTGGTCTATGTATTTTGTGATGGGTGAGAAATTGTAATGGTACATTGTTAGTAAAATATTTAAAGTGACGTGGAATATGCTGTGGAATAAGCACGTATGAATAAAAGCTTCGACTGGGGTAGCTACGTGCAAGGCTATCTCCGGACCCAAACGACGAGTGGGTTTCAACCCTACGCCATCTTTGTTGAAATTATTTTCCATTTTTAACTGCAGAATAATTCCGGAACGGTACCTTCCATCCCACTCTTGTGCTATGTTGGAGAATCAGTCTTAGAGAGCCCACGTCATGATCCCAAGCTTGCGGGATCATTCCCAGCCGAGGAAGTTAAAATATGAAAGGGAGCTAATTCGTGGAGCTCCAAGGATTGCAGCAAATCTCTCGTATCGCACTTGGTGATTACACGGCACAGGTCCTCCGATATTGGCAAATATTATCGTACTCATTAGGCACAAATACAGGGTGCCAAGAAATGTTCTCCGCAGTGGCTACGTGCAGCTGCGAGAGGTTGCGTCGTCATTTTAGTTGGCAGCACAGTGTCCTTGATTGGGTGGAAGCCATATGTGTGAGCTGAGGGCTGTCGAAATCGTCACTGCGTATAGTTAGATTTTTGGAAGAGTGCAACAGTATGTTATGAATGGCTGTGGTGAGTATAAAGATTACTGTTTGTTTGTTATGATACAAGCGACATTAGTGCTGCCAACGTAACTGGTGACGTAATCTCTCGCAGCAGCTTGTAGGCACTGCGGAGAACATTCCCTGGCGCCCTGTACAACCTCCCTTACTTTGAAAATGTAAACCATGGCAGCCTTCAAAGCGGAATCAACACAAATGTATACATAATACTCTCTCTCAATATTGCTTGTGATACGCTGGCATCCTGATCTATGTTACACTCGGACACATCCTACTGACAACAATCGTGATCATTTCGTCTAGGGGAAGATGACCTCGTATTTCCTCCCCTTAAAACAACAATAACAACGTAACTCATTTCGTCTAACATTAATATTTACACGTTTCCACGACTTACATTTTTTACATACTAATTAAATTTTAAGGAGTCGGCCTACTCATTTGTTCTAACCCGGCTTTTTGAATGGATCAGGAGTTCTTCATCACTCCTTAGCCCCTCATTATCAGTTGGATGACCACTGGTTCGAGTCGGGCCATGGCTTGTCCATCCATCTTCTTTCTTGCCGCCTTGAAGGGCCTAGGAAAGTCTGGAATAACAAAAAGGCAACTTTAACACGGATCACTCCAACTGGCAACACTCACAGCTCACCAGCAATGTCCCACTGTGTTCTGCTTATTTTTGCGATGCCCCTCTCACAACTACAGGGTCCTTTTTATCAGTCTAGCAACATACAGTAGCAGCGCACTGACAAAATGCATTCGTAGCCGAAAGACTTATTGCCGAGAGATTTATTGCTGCGCTGCTATGTTGCTAGACCGATAAGAAGGACCCTGTAGATATAGAGACTGTACTCCTAATATGGTCTATTCCTCGCGTCAATTACTCGCAATACCGGGTAACTTCGATTTTGATAGTTCTTTTTCTTATGAGATCGGACTACTCCCGGCCCTCGATTCGTGTAGAACTAAATTGATTAAATTTATCACAAGCGCGACTTCATTAATCAACGTGACGTAGATAAGTCCTCAGACTGACAATTTAGTGTGTTTATTGCATTTTAAGCTAAATATTCTTGAAACCTTGTGGAGTTTTACCCCACCATAGTGTCCTTCTTGATTTCAATTTATGCCTCTTCTCTTATATCCCTTTATATGATTTTGATTGGCGATTTTCTTTAAAGTGTGGGCAGACCCACTGTCTTCGCCTCTTTCAAACCTCATTCCCTCTCTCTGGCATTCCCGCTACGGGAACTAGATCCTCAGTCTGTCGTGCTACTTTGGGGACTCCTTTCTCTCCCTCTCTGTATCACCCTTTCTTTTTTTTTGTTGAGCGTATATCTTTTAGTGCCGGGAGTGTCCGAGGACATGTTCGGCTCGCCAGTTTGTAGCTGCTTCTAGGCGGACACCCATGGGGTGAGCTACAAGTACCGTCCCGTGTGGAGTGTTGTCTGGGGAGGAAAGTTTGAATGTAAGGACGAGGAGTTGGAAGGTAGCTGCTGTGGCCTATAGTTAGGGACAAACCCCGGCATTTGCCTGGAAGGAAGATGGGAAACCACAGAAGACCATCTTCAAGGTTGCCGACGGGGGGTTTCGAACCTCCTCGCCTCCCGGATGTGAGTGACTGCCAGCAGCAGCCACGCCGTAACGACCACGGCTATCTCACCCGGTTGTATCACCCTAATACCGACAGTAGTGGCTACGCTGGCTAAAGCGCAGTGTTAGGTCATGGGGCCAAGCTCTCTGCTGACTCGGTAGACGCGTGGGTTCGAGCCCCACCATCGGCCGTCCTTGAAATGGTTTTCCGTGGTTTCCCATTTTCAACACCAGACAAATGCTGGGACGGTACCTTCTGACAGGCCACGGCCGCTTCCTTCCACATCCTTCTGCAATTTCATTCACCTTAATCAATTCCATCTCTCATCCCGACGCGCAGGTCGCCCACGGGCGTCGAATAGAAAGACCTGCACTAGGTCTCTGAGGAGACCACACGAAAAAAAAAACACCCTAATCATCTGGCAGAATGTGGCAAAGCGTCGTCTTTTGACTCTGGGTACGCCTGCCCGTTTTAAGAATGTCGCAATTTCCATCCGCTTCGACATCTGAGATACTTTACCTCTTAAATAATGTCATTAAATTTTGCCATTTAGCCAAATTAAGATCAATATGGAACTTTATGGATCATTATGGACCCTAGGCCTAGTAGCCAGAGGGTACAATATATAGGCCATTTTCTCAAATGCATAGATATCGTTGCAGAAGTTTATTTTACTGATAAACGTCTCTGTGACAGGAACCAGTATGTTCCTGTTGGTTTTGAATACAGCCTGGAAGAAAAATATACAAGGGTAGTGGTGGTGATGGTGGTGGTGGTGGTTTTGGTTTTGGTGGTGAAACATGGCAGTCAAAGTGAATGGAAGAATCAATAACATAACATACATGGAACTTTTGATATACAGTATACAGAGTAATCCTCTTCATACACGGACTCTCTGCGTAGCGCAGAGATTACATTCCCGCCAGCTGTGCTCAAACTTGCAGGATTAAATCCTGGCACAGTCAGTGTTATTTGAGGGTGCGCAATTGTAGGGAGCCATGTCAGTAGATTTACTGGCACGTTAATGATCCTTTTCGGTGCAAAATTCTGGCAGCCCGGCGTTTCAAAAAGCCGCGATAGTTAAAAGGATCGAGAAGCCAATAACATTTATTTCTTCATATATCTTTAACAGTAGTCAATACGTACATTAGCTTTATTATTGCACTGCCAATTAACGAACACTAGCGTGTCTCGTTGTTATGAAATGTAAACAAACCACGACTAGCAAGGAACCTATCATTTCACTCCGTCGACGTCGCTATAAGCCTTGGTCTCATATTCTCCTCCTTTTAACTGAGGTCAAGCAAAGCACCCTCACGATGAATGTAGTTCACCCTGAAAGATTTCTGCACACGTGCAAGGACTCTTCATCCGAGCAAAGTCTTGGACTTCCGCCGTTTAAAGCGACAGGATACGACTTGTCCCCTTGCAATCAAGGGCAATGTCGCTCATGTGTCAATGTCATTATAATTATAACAGAACAAAACAATTGCTAGCATGAAAGGTGGCAATGAATACATGTATATTAATATAGCGATACGTATCAGTGTAAGGAAAATGGCACAAGTTAGCATTTGAGAACCAGATTTATAGACTGGATTGCTGAGAAGTCTGATGTTACTCAGACTGCAAACTAAAGTGTAATAAGAAAAGAATGAGCCCTTTTGCACGCATTTTAATTCCTCATTCCGCATACTGCTTGTTGAATGCATGCCTATTGTTTTGGGGACACTAAACGTATTAAATATTTTAGATGTTAAAATTGTACATGTGTGTTTTAGAGAAGAGATACAAGAATACCCTTCAACTAGTCCAGTGTGATATGATCATGAGACGTGCTACTTTTGGCTATCACCATTAAGGTGGAGCAGATCTATGGAGTGGACTGTATGGAGTTGGTCACCGGTGAACAACAACTAAAACAACAACAATTAAATGCTGCGCTTGATAGATCACACATCTTCAACAAAAACACGCACGGAAGTGTATTCCAAGTGTGGCCATGTAATATTGTATTTGTCCTTGATTCATTTAAGAGGCTTGGATATCCTGGTCATATCATCCCCGTATACCAGGGTGTGTTTAGAATTTATCTGATAACCTGTGTTATTGCGGTGTTTGTAGTAGTGATGTGTGTGGAGTAGTAAGGAGCCACCCGTGGCTTTGCATTATTTACTACCCCGGCATTTGCCTAGAGAAGTGGGAAACCATGGAAAACTACTTCAAGGGTGGCCGAGGTGGGAGTCGAAGCCACCGCTTCTCAGTGCTGACTCATAAGGCTAAGTGAATCCCGTTACAGCTCTCACATTAGAGGTAAATTTCTCGGCAGAGCTGGGAATCCAACCCGGACTTCAGGGGTGATAGCCAAAAGTGCTAAGCACTGTGCCACGAGGAGGACCATATCATTTCATGAAGATTAGTAGCCTATACACGTCCTATGCCTTTAAGGCAACGATTCTGGCTAGAAATCATTTGAGTACAAATGCGAAGGGGGGAGGGGAAGAAAAGAATCATTTTTAATCCATCTGTTAATTGATTTATGAAAAAAAAATGCATTTGACAAAATAAAATGAGTCTAAAGTTATGCGTAATAATTATGAAAACTAGAAAAATGGAAGCGGGGACTTTGCACGTTAGTCGTAAATATGTAGCATGGCGTGTAACTCACCTTCCTTGCCTAAGCAAGCGTGCTGTACGCCACATATGCCATTTACTGAAAGGTAAACAAACCATAGTCAAAGAGTGACTTATTCTGTATTTGCCTCTCAGTGTGTTAAGGAGGTTTAGTTTGGACTGTGTTTCGAGAATATGGCATAATGACGTCAGTTGGAGCCAGTTATAAAGGGATGAATCATCGGACGCTTGGAATTCGGTCCAACAAAAATCTAAGTTTCAGCAGCCTTGATTGTGCCACAAAGTGCAATTTCCATCCTTTGGCTGTGGTTCCAAGACATACAAGATGTTAGTCATAGGCCCGTACAGGGCCGTCGATGAGTTACAACTCCACAACAGGAGCGATATCTGCACGGCGAAACCAGGACATGACCACAAGAGAACCCTCTCCTCCGAGCTTGCCGCTACCTGTTTCTACGCAAACCGTGTACCGGAGACTAAGACGTCCAATAGTGTGTCTTCCATTTAATTGAAGCCACATAAAATCACTATTACAGTGGAGTCAGTGCCATAACAGCTGGACCATGAATGAATGGAGTAACTCTTCACTGAGTCCCGATTCACTTTGGACAATGTTTCTTATCGTGTAATCATTTGGAGACAACGTGGAGCACGATTAACTTGCAGGAATATGGTGGAAAGGGATCAGTTTGGTGGCGGTGGCGTACTGTTTTTATTTTTATTTTTTTAGCGTATGGCTTTTAGTGCCGGGAGTGTCCGAGGACATGTTCGGCTCGCCTGTTTTGTAGCTGCTTCGAGACGGACACCCAATGGGTGAGCTACAAGTACCATTGGGGAGGAAAGTTGGAATGTAAGGACGAGGAGTTGGAAGGTAGCGGCTGTGGCCTATAGTTAAGGACCAACCCCGGCATTTGCCTGGAAGGAGGATGAGAAACCACAGAAGACCATCTTCAAGGTTGCCGGCAAGGGGATTCGAACCTCCTCGCCTCCCGGATGTGAGCGACTGCCAGCAGTCATGCCGTAACGACCACGGCTAACTCACCCGGTGGCGTACTGGTGTGGGCAGTTATCAAGCTCCGTATGGAGGTCCACGTCTTCACTGGGAGTACGGTTAATGGCCAGGCGTAGAGAGGCGAGATACTCGAACAACATCTAAGACTTTTCAGAGGCGCAGTCGGCCCAGACTTCATCTTCATCAAAGACAAAGCACGTCCACAAAGAGCCAAACTGGTTGATGATTTTATTGAAGGTGAAGATACCGACCACATGGACTGGCCACCAAGCGTTGCAACGCCACGATTGTGGCTATTTACTCGCGAGCTGAGAGAGGAAGATGAGTTATGGAGAGGGTAATGAAGACAGACGAGGAGTCATGTGTGATACCTGGGAGTCGAACCGGGGACACCTAACATCTGAGCCGCCCTATATTATGATATCGTCACAAGGGGATAGGAGACACGAGAGGAGGAAAGAGAAGGAACGATAGCGTGCCACCACCTGCACAGCAGTACTAACTGTACTGTACGTTAGCCGAGAGAATGAAGTGACGATTGCCAGGCTTCTTGGTTCTTGGTTCAGTTCTAATGGCAACGGTAACAGATGAATTACAGAAGTCGTCTTAAGGAATACAACTAGAATAATTTACTAACGAAGTTAAAGGTACATCAGCAAAGACATGAAAAGTAAACACTATTTTCTGCACACTTATATGATTAAAGGTTCACATATACATCTCAACAATATCGACATATCGATAACCTTAACACATTGCAGAGTACTACACATGAATGATCCTTCATGCACGGGAGTCTAGTGTTTAAAGGGCTGTCCATCCCTTTAGGCATGGGCTGTTTCCTTGTGATATTGACAAAGGTGATGTCCACGTCACATGAACTTCAAAGAATATATCAGTGTTCCAAGAAGGTAAAATAGTAGATGCAGGAAGGGGGTTGAGTCAGAAGTGAATGAATCGAAAATGTTGGAACAGAGGCTATCAAACAGTAAAGAATTGAGTGAAATCGTGTTACAATCTTCACGTATAAGGGTCGTTTATGAAAGCACGTTTATGAGTCCAAGTCACGCCGCTACAACAAAAGATCTATATGCCTGGGATGCATTAAGAAGACGAGTTGCAGCCCTTCAGACTCCTCCAAGGACATGGCACAGCTCTTCTTGAGGCATGGAACCAATGTCTTTAACCACGTCTTTCTGAGGCATGTGTGGCCGTTAGGGATAATCAAGTTGCCCCATAATAACCTCTTTTTTTCTTCTGTTTATTGATAAAGGTTGCTTATTTGGCTTAGTTTGATTTTGTCTCTTTGCAAAAGAAAGTAATTGTTAGGTACATGCAATTTGACTCTTTCGTATACCATATAACCTTTTCATCTTTATTCTGGCAGTTAATTATACAAAATACAGTATGTTTACATATCTTTGTTACGCTAAACTTTTGGGCACTACTGTAGGCTACTTGGAAACAACATGTTAAGCACTTTATGTTCTTATTGTTATTGTTAACTAATTTTAGAGACTTGGGAGATCTTGGTCATCAGCCCCGTGTAGCTGGGTGTGTGTTGACCTGGTCTGAATACCTGTATTTATGTGATGATTGTAGTAGTGTGTGTAATTGTATGAGGGACAGAGATGAGATAGGTGCCCCGGAACTTGAAGTAGAGTACAATTCTGGCATTTGCCTGGATGGAGTGTGGTAAACCCGGATAGTCACTGTCAGAGTCGGGATTCGAACCTGTGATCTTCGGACCTGCTGCAGCTGCCCTCGCGGCCGTAGGGCACAATCTAAGGAGAACGGGCCACGGTACCCTTTATGTCCTATTAGTTTTTCTCATATGATAACGCATTAAAGAGTTACGTTAAGAGTTGGTAAAAAGACCGTCTCTAATGGAGCATTCTTACGCAATTACGTGCTAGATGACAAAACTTACTTTTTAACAAGAGGGTAGTAAACATGTAAAAGGCTGCCATTCTGTCTAACCATTACCTGATTTGGTTACCTTTGATTTCATACTTGCCTACAACCGACCACGATGGCAAAAAGCACTAACGCTCTAGCCTCACTGTCATCGGGAGAACGTGTGTTCGAATACCACCTCGGCCGTCCTGAAAATAATTTTCGTGGTTTGGCATTTTCACCACCAGGCAAATGCCGGGTCGGTTCCTTCCAGAATCCCTTCACTGACACATTGATAAGACCCAAGTAAGCGGTCTTCTGGGCGATCGGCCTGTCACAGTCCCCAATTGTATTAGCTGACAAAGTGTGTCCTTGGAACGGTAGAGAAATGATCCCCCGCAGAGTCCGTGGGAGAAGCCGAGCTGGGAGGATAAGCTATGAAAAAAGAACTTACCTATGAGGTTTAAGAACTTATAGTTATGTTCAATTATGAGGTCTAGTTAATATTGCTATAATATTAATGCAACAATACTAACAGCAAAACTCTTAAACCACATTGCATAGATCAATAATAAGTACGTCCACCTTGTCATGGCTGTTACCACTGTCCCGACTCTCCCTAGAAATATAATTCTGGTCTGAGGGTTAGAACGGGGAACACTCAGCCTCGTGAGACAAACCTGAGATGAGGTGGGTTCGATTCCCAACTCAGCTATCCTGAATGACGATTTTTGTGGTTTCTCACTTCTACTCCAGGCAAATGCCGGGATGGTTCCTAACTTCAGGTTACGGACGCCTTCTTCACAATCCTCCCCTGAATTACATATACATACGCTATCACAGAGACCACAATAGCACAGGTTATCAGACATATTCTCCACACTGCCAAATACACGGTGCTAAATTATCACAATGTCCAAGCCTCTCAAATGAAACAACAATTACAAATAATATTCCACAGAACATGCATAACTAAATACGTATGTGTAATGTAACTTAATGCCGGCCCCGTGGTGTTGGGGTAGTGCGCCTGCCTCTCACCCGGGTTCGATTCCCGGCTCCGTCAGGGATTTTAGAAACTGACGTAAGGGCTGGAGCGGGGTGTACTCAGCCTGACAGTAGCTGTATGAGAGTGAGGCAGCACCCCGATCACGAAAAACAATCTTAACGGCCGAGGGTACCCGATGAGCTGATAACTCGTCACCCCAATATCTGCAGGCCAAATGGCTGGGGAGCGGTCGCTTGGTAGGCCTTAGGGGTTATATTTATTAATGTAACGTAACACAAATCTGAGGCTTGTGACAAGAATAGAACTATTCAAGCATGACTTCATTCTGACAGCGTTAGCTACACTCGCTAGGCCATGGAGCAGAGTGGTATGTGGATCCGTTAGACGATTGGGTTCAAACCCCACCGACGCCCGTTCATAATGATTTTCTGTGGTTTTCCATTTTAACTCCAGGCTAATGCCGCGATTGTACCTTCTAATAATCCACGACCGCTTCCTCGCTTCTACTTGCCCACTTTCATTCATTCCTTCTCCCATAACTCCTTCCATGAGCTTCGAATCAGGAAGGGTATCCGGTAGTAAATACCCGTTACATAGAAAGTCATTGCATCTCATACCCGACCCCATTACAAACGGAATATACAATAAAGAGGTAGACTTAAATAGACTCCATAGCCTGCAACAAAAAGTAACATTATTTCTTAGTTTCGTAATAACATTTTTTCTAATGTCTAGAATGTGAGGGCCTCCGTGACTTAGGCGGTAGCACGCCGGCCTCTCACCACTGGGTCCATGGTTCAAATCCCGGTTACTCCATGTGAGATTTTTGCAGGACAAAGTGGAGGCAGACAATTTTTTTCTCCGTGTACTCCCTGTCACACATTTCATTCCAGCAACTCTCTCCACTGTCATTTCATTTCATCTGTCATTCATTTAAGCATTGCCCAAGGGGAGTGCGACGGGCTGCGGCAGACGGTACAGTTCATATCCTCGCTGCTAGATGGGAGCTTCATTCATTCCGTTCCCTGACCCGGTTGGTTGACTGGAAGTGGGCTGTGGATTTTCATTTTCTAATATCTAGAATGTGCTACTCTTTACTCTCCCTCCTTCTACTTCTTTTCTTCTTCTTTTTTCTTTACGTCATGCTTTTCATCTCCCAGTGAAATTGGAATTACGCTCATAACCTGCAATTTCAACAGCTCATGTAACAATGCACATGTTAACATTCAGGATTAATCTAGAGCTGGCAATAAGCGATCGATTAATCGAATAATTTGAAATTAATCTCAAACGATTAATCGGTTAATCGACTAACCATTCTATAGATTAATCGACTAACCGTATAATCGATTAATTGATTAGTGGACACGAGATAGGTTTAAATGAGAGGTCATCGCTTAAGTTGAGTTTTGCTTATTTTCGGAATGACGTATAGAAATCTATAAAAATTACTGTTTGTCTAAATATACAAAGTGTCCTTCCCTGATTATGTTAACAAAAACCAAATAAGAGTCAGTAATAGTGGAAGGACGAACATCAATCAAATTGGGAATTGTTCCGAAAAAAGAAAACGAAGAGTTTTCAGCAAAGATTTTGAATTATCGTTCAATGTTTACAATTTAGGACAGTACATTTTTGTTTTACTTTGTTTCTGCATAGTTTTTACGAAGAAGGCACATTATTTAACAAGAAGTTCCGTGACGAACTAAAGAGCCTACTTTTCTTAAAATTTAAGATTCATGCCAATGATTAATCTATATGGATCTATCTAGAATAATGACGAAATTAAGTTGGTAATATCGAAATTTCTAATTAGTTCGAAATACTGTATAACTGGCATAATGTAGTCTAATAGAGAACTACAGTTGGCAGCCCTGATGACTGAACATATACTTAGTTCCATCTCTTAAGGCACAAAATACAAAATTTGGTTGAAGTCCAATGGATAGCATGGACGTTACATGCAGTTAAACATTGGATATAACAGCGCGCGTAAATTCATGTTGGCAACAATGACATACATTTATTGGTCAGAAATAATCTGAAATAATATGATCTATTGTTGTGTCAATTTTGAATGAAATCCATTGGTTAGTATAGAAGTTCCATGCATTTTAAAATTGGACCTATTGGCAGACTTAGAATCATGTTGGCAGCACTGACGTATATAAGTTACTCCAAATTAATATAGAATGTCAGGTCCTATACGTGTGCATAGTTTAAAGCTGCTGGCTAGCATACTTTCTGATATATGGGTATTTGGATTTTTTAAATGAGAGCATTTATTAACAGTTGGCAGCCCTGGTGGCTCTTAGGAATACGCTCAGTAATATCTGTTATGTACACATAGCACATATGAAATTTGGTTGAAATCCAATAGATAGTGTAGAAGTTATATGCATTTAAAATTTGGACCTATTAGCAGGCTTATAATCATTTTGGCAACACTGCCATGTATGGTCTCCTGGAAATTAAACTGCAATATTATTATCTATACGTGTGCCAATTTAAAAATAGCTCCCATTCATACCTTCTGAGATATCCAACATGGAGCTCAAATTTCAATTTCGATTTTTCAGCAGTTGGTAGCACTGACATCGTTTTCAAATGGCCGTGAGATATTCAGGTATAGATCTTTACTCCTACCAAATTTTGTTTCGATTGCTAAAGCCGTTTAGGAGTTGATAGGGGGGGGACACACACACAGCCAGACAGACAGACAGACAGAAGGACAGACAGACAGACAGACAGACAGACAGACACACATTTGCCCGATCTCATAAGTCTACTTTTTCCTCATTTTTGCAAAATGTGAAAAGTTGGCTAAAAATATATGAAACAATATATTTTAGTGAAATAAATGTCTAATGTGCTTTTGTGAGAGCGTAGTAAAATAATGATTTGTTGGTTCCTCAGTTTCGGGGCTGCGACAACTTTGGGTGTTTGTAGAATCTGTCTGATAACCGGTGTTAATTGTGATGGCTGTTTTAGTGTGTGTTATCTGTTTTTAATTCAAGTAAGGACTGGAGACATTGGCTTTTCAACCTATAATTTAGCTTCACACAAGTGTAATTAGTGGAAGATTCTTTAACATGCCATAAATCTATGACATGGGATCGCCGGCTTTACTTCCCCTTGGAAGGAAGGCATACTGAGGACTTTTTAAGGCTCTTAAAAATCCTACGACTTCGGCCGGGTATGAACCCGCGATCTTGGGCATAGAAGCTCAGCATGCTAGCAACTACGCCACCGTAGTGAAAGGAGCGAAGTACATCGATTAATCGACAACACAATCAATCAATTATTCGACCATTCGATTAATCGCTTAAACACACAATCGATTAATCATTATGAGTAGCAATTAATCGATTTCTTGCTTCGATTAATCGATTTTCAATAACTGTAATTAATCGATTAAACGTACCAGGCCTAGATTGAACCATGAAGCGATAGCTGTCTCAGTTCGCACGGCTATGGAGGAAGATCCTGACGTGAGTTTACAACATCCCGGTTAGATACAGAACAAAAACTCATTCAGGACTACTAATTTGAAGGCAAAATGGCCCGGGATTGAACCATTTATAATTAACTGTCTCGGTGGGCACGGCTATGAGGGAAGGTCCAGGAGAGAAAGGAGGGGACGGACGCAAAGAGGTAACGTGAAACATGACGAGATAAGGAAAACTGGTTTCATCGTCACAAGAATTAATGAGAGAGGAATGGGACTCCAGATGAACCTGAGAGATAATATTTAGTCTCGAGAGGAATTAAGTAAGTCCTCGCCTTACCTCACCTATACTGTTGTGGTAGAGACACGTGCGGTGCGACCTTAGTGAAACTGTTCCTCACAGTCCACCAGCAAATAAAACAAGACGTGGTCGAAGCTGAGATCAAGGTCTCGGCTCTCATGCAACGGTGCATGTGATTATTAAGAGGCAGAAGGGCACCCTGCTGTGTCAGCCTTGCCGCAGCCACCCACAATGAGTGCATATGGCCCCTGGACTAGATGCTAATACCACAATATTAGTATCACATGGTACTAAATCTCAAGGACTGGCGTATACGAAAGAGAAGGAAGATTACAAATTATGGAGTTACAGGAAGGAGCAGGGAAGTGGCTGAGCAATCGACCTTCCGTATCAATGGTCAAGGTTCGAATTCTGGTGATTGTGAGGTGGAATTTTCACGTGTTTATATTGTTATTAATGCTAATTCATTTGATAGTGTGTGTATTTGTTATGCAGGTGAGGGTTGGGAAGAAGGTGGCCTTGGCCTTACGTTAGGAACAATCCAGGCATTTGCCTGGGGGTAGAAGTGGGGAGCCACGGAATACCACTTCCAAGATGCCTGAGGTAAACTCAGTCTCGTGAGGCAAACCGGTGAAGAGGTGGGTTCGATTCCCATCTCAAATATCCTGGTAATTGTTTTCCACTTTTACTCCAGGCATGTACCGAGATGGTTTCTAACGTTAGGCCTCGGCAGCCTCCACCCCAATCCTCGCCTCAAATACAAATACATTAATACCGACACCACAATAACACCGGCTATCAAACAATTTCTACTAGAACACGGGGATGACATTACAAGCGTATTCAAACATCACCAAAATAATAGGAGATTTCACTCAATTCCATTTCATTTAGGCATTTAAATACAAAAACAAGCAAGTCATTCCGCGTAACAATTGAGTATAAATCTTAGCTTTAGGAACATCGTATTGGCAATCATTACATATGAAAAGTTTAGTTGTGTTTTTTTTTAAATAATAATGCATTTTGCAATTAATTAAAAATTGGTAGAAAAAAGACGTTAACTAAGGAATACTGTAAGGGGTTAATGAACCTTCATAGCTAAGATATGGGGTTTTGTATTTCTTTATCAAACATTCAATTTTCTAAAAAAATCGAGGACTGCACATTCATCCACGAAGGGCTACGTTTTGAATATTTCACAGACTACAAGGCATGGATACGCAGCACTCCGAAAGATTGGTTTCAGGAAGGCCAGGAGAGACTGACACATCGATGGCAAAAGTGCATAAAGTTGCAAGGAGATTATGTTGAGAAGGTGGACGTAACAACTGGCGTGTGATGTACTTTATTTGGGTAGCAAAAAATAAAGTGTAAAACAATATAGTACGCCCTTCGTACCTTAGTTGTGATAATTAAGACTTGCTGTGAAATACTGTAGCCTACCTTCTATTACGTGAACATGGTTAGGTATGGAACAAAACATCGAATTTTCCTAGTGGAAACTTATCTTCTCAAGAAGAAGTTTGCAGAAAATTTGTTCTCGAGTTACAGCGCCGTGCGATTTTTAGTTGTGGGGGAACCTCAAACAAAAGGTCTACAGAAACAATCCGCGTATTCTAGAGTCTCGCGAGAACGAAATAATTGCGTTGATACGAAATAGCAATGTGGATGAATTACAGCGAGTGTACCAAAACTTCCTACGTTGTGAGTTAAGAAATTGAAGGACAGCATTTCCCGCAACCACTCTGAAATTCATGTAAGTATTTATGATTATTAAAGACGTTAAAAAGTGTAAATGTGTTAAACTAGTTGGGCGCTATTCTACTGCTATCGCCGTTGCATTGCTCAACACGCGGCTAGTCACAGTGCCCCCGGCCACCAGGCGGCATATGCGAGCCTTGGTTCTATAAGAAGGTCCTCACTGTATTTTTCTATACCATATAATTAAAACACTTCTAAATTTAAACTAGTTGAAACTACGAGGGCAGATCGGAAAGTAACGCACAATCATTCTTTCCCCAAAAATTGTAATAGGTAACAAAACCAAACAAATCACAAATGAACTTACACCTTGACCTACTTTTCTACACAGTCACCAACTTTCTCATCACATTTCTGCCTTCGTGGTACCAGTTTCAATATGCACTGTTCGTAAAAGTCCGTTTGGGTGGAGTGTAGCCATCTGCGGACTGCTGACTTCACTTCCGCATCTGTCGCAAAATGTTGGCCAGCCAGGAATTTCTTCATGGAACCAAACAGATAAAAGTCCGACGGTGTCTGGTCCGGACTATATGGTGGGTGCTGGAGCACCTTCATTCCAAATTGGGCGATTTTATGACGAACAGGAGCAGCACTATGGGGGCGAGCATTGTCATGAAGAAGTTTGACACCGTCAGCATTAACGTTGTGGCGTTTGTCACGAAGGGCACGATGCAAATTAACCGAAGTTTTACTGTAGGCTGCAGCATTCACAGTGATGCTGTGTTCAGCAATGACAACCAACAACAAACCACTCATATCCCAGAACACTGTCACAAGCACTTTCCTATCAGATTGACTGACTAAATTGTTTTCGTATTGGGAAACCAGCATGTTTCCACTCCATAGATGCCTGCTTGGTTTTGGACGTGTAGTGGTACGCCCTCGACTCTTCACCAATGACAATTCCTGGAGGCATTGCTACGGTCCATACAGTAGTCCCCATACTCGCCGGGGGCGTGGTGATGCAGCGGGCAAGCTGTTGGCCTCTCACCAAGTTGGACCGGGTTCGATTCCCGGTCAATGCATGTGAGATTTTCGAAGTAAAATGCTATGTCCTGTGGCTCAGATTCCTCGTAAAAAGGAGGTCTCGTGGCTCATAATCAGAAGATTCTCGGTCACGTAAATCTACAAGCTTCCTTCCTTCCAAACACGCCACGCATGTCCCTGTGAATTTCACTCGGCTTATGCTCATTGGCGCACAAATATCGAACTAGATTTCGTTGCTCTTCACAAGTTGACGACAGTAACATGCGCGCCATGTTTGTTTTGTAGTTCAGGCTTCCCTCGCTAGAGTTACACATGAAAACAAAATAACCTTTGTTGCGCAAACTTCAAACTATATCGTCGCGAAATATCAACATTCCAGCTGCAATACCAGGGGAAGAGAAAATGATTATGCGTTACTTTCCGATCTATCCTCGTAAATAACTACTATATAAAGTAGTCGAGCCCACAAAATCTGAAATTTTGTTTATGAAGATAATCACTGATTGACATAAAACTTTCAAATTCAATCGGCAAAAATTGCGGATAAAAACTGCCTGTCATACCCACTTTATCTAACATTATAATGTAATTGGGTTCAGAAAATAAATCATAATAACAGTGTGTGGACTTCTGAGAGTCCGTGGGCTCCCTACGTTTCATAGTAATGATGAAATGAATGATGGGAATTACAAAATCATTCATTCTGGGGTCAAAACTCACAACTTGGGTACCTTCGGTTCAACGATAATCAACTTATCCACCTAGCGACGAAGGCGGACCTTTGCAAATAAATTTAAGGGCATAAGACGGAATGTAACACAAGTTATACGCTCGACATCCCATATAATTGAACCCTACGTGATGAAACGAGAAGATTTAGGATGTCTTAACTTATAATTATTGGAATTCCCAAACGAAGTCGGGTAGAAATATTAGTTGTGATTTCTAAAATAATGTTGAATGTGGAAGTGCTGAGGACCATTCTCGCGCTCCATGTATCGATCGGCTGGGCTAGCTGCTTGACGCAGTTCCCTGGGGTGTGCTGATGTAATTAGGACAGGATGCTCAGAAAGGCTCTATTTTCCGAGGATACTGTACATACTTCACTAATTAATTTTCATCATACACAATCCATTTACTAATAGAAGCTTAATATTTTGGGAGCGCTGGTTTCGGTGTATTGTACAAGACTGTATACCTGATACCGTTATTTTAAAGAGTTTCAAAATGTTACAAATGAAGGAGGGATGGTAGTAGTGGAATTCCTTAGGACTGAAGCGTGTTAAGCTTCCGAAACGAATCATTTGATACTGCGGTTGATACTATGAACACGATAATGAAAACAAAGTTTCAAAATTAACAAGATTTAACCCCCATTTGGAGCGTGTCAGTCCTTTCACCGTCAATACGGCGGCAGCACTGTTTAAAATTATGAACATTGTTGTTACCCATTGTAGCTTCTTTTCCTTTGTTCAACTAAGCGTTGCTGTCAATATATCATGCATGTTGGTTATCTTGTTCTTGAGTAGTGCTGATGAACGTAAAGTCAATCGTTTAGATCGTGGTGCGGATTAGATGAGATTTTTGTGGCGAAGGAGCGTTTATGTTCCGCAATTTTGAATTATACAGTGTACGATTTTATTACTTCATAAAACAGACTTCAAGTTGTGTGGTGTTACTCTCTGTTTACTATTTTTGACTATGCATTAATAAGCCTTAGCGCATATTTAGTGTACTCCCACTGCTAACATTAGTGTATAATAATAAATAATAATAAATACAGCCCTTTAATCCCCTAAGGGCAATGGCCTCCTGTCTAGGCAGGGATTTTGCTCCATTACACTCATTAGGTGAGCAGTCCTAAAGAGTAGTGAGGCACCTAGTGGTGCACTTTTCTGGCATGTTAGTCTCTGTTCTTGAATGTTCTTATAGCTATTGATATACCTATTCCTAACCTAGTTACAGTATTGTCTATGTTCTGTATTCTTGTTCTTATATCTAATATTTGCAAAATTGTTAATGTTTCTAGCACGTTCACTTTATTTTAGTACAGTTTGAAATGTCCTCAATACATTATCGCTATTGTATTTAAGGGTTCACTATGTTGCACTGAGTTGCTCCTTGCCTTTCCTCGCATATACTGTACTATGTTTTGAAAAGGATCATCTCTAGGGTCTTCCACTCTTGTCTGTCTCTTGCTCTTCTTGTCCATTGTGGTCCGGCAAATTTCTTGAATGTGTCAGCCCAGCGTGTCCTCTGTCTTCCTACGTTTCTCCTGCCGGTTCTGGGGTCCCACATCGTTAGTCTGTGCGTCCATCTTCTATGCTCCATCCTCGCTACGTGGCCTCCCCATTTCCATTTTAGTCTGTCCTCTGTGTTGATGACGTCTTTAATACTGGTTCTTCTGCGTATCTCCTCGTTCCGTATTCTGTCTTTCAGCGTGATATTGAGGATTTTTCGTTCCATCCTGCGTTGGACTATCTGGAGCGTTTTTCTCTGCTGCGAAGTTAGTGACCATGTTTGACATCCATACAGCATTACTGGGATTACACATTTCTCTAGAACTTGTGTTTTCCGGCTTAGTTTCTGAGATTTATCTCCTAAAATGAATTTCAAGGACCAGAATTTTTTCCATGCTTGCCCAATTCTTCTTTTGATTTCTTTCTCCGTATTGTTATGGAATGAAATATTAGTCTATATTAGTCTATATCATCAACATATTCTAGTTTACAGTACTGTGCACATGGGATGAGAAGTCGTGACATTGTTTGGATCAGTTTGTACATCATTGTTTCAATCTTCCTGTACAATGATCAACTAAGCAAGTATGAGATGTAAACAGCTATTTCATCACAAGGAACAAGGGTGGTGAACGACCGACATGCGAGCACTAACGTTACAGAATGAAGCCCGTCCCACTAAGCCTTCTACCTAACCTTATCACCGCTTAGTCTCAAGTAACTTAAGATTCCAGGAATTTGATCTTCATGACCTCAATGATGAGAATGTATGGTTCATAGATGTAACATTGCCAAGTGCAAATTAATGTGTCCCCGAATATCTCACTAGTCAGAGCAGCGGGTTGCAAAGCTGGAGGATACGGGATCATGCCTCACTTGGGTCAGATATTTTAATTCTATAACTGGATGGCTTGCTCTATTTGTTCATTACATGACCTAAACGCTATTTCTCTCAAGTAACTAGTTTGAAAACTTATATCTTCTGCTCGAGTACACTATCGATATCCGTGCACTTCCCTGCCAAAAATATGTTGCATAAACCATTTTTAACGAATCTGACTTAAAAGAAGTGTAATATAGCACATCCATCCCTGTTAACGCTAGGGAGGTGGAATATCAAACCATTAAACGTGCATTATATTATAAGGCTCGGAAGTTGCCATTACATACAAGTATATTACATAATATTGAGGAATTTGGCGGGCGTAAACAGTATTTCATTACCTTGCAGCTCCATAAATCATTACAAGAAAGGAAGTTGATGGACGGCAAACATTCGCACGTGTAAGGGTGGGAGGAATAGCGGGAAGGTATGTACAATACTAAAGAGCGTTACAATACTTGAGAAGAAGACTTCACACGAAGACGGCTTTTAAAATGTTACATATCCAAAATGTAATTTATTACCGGTCTGCGGGGGCTTAGTACGTGTGCAATGAAGTTAGAACGCACTGTACTATAGGGCACAAGGAAGCTCCTCCAGTGACCTTCGGGTGTACCAATGAACACATGTGACGTACAGCGGATGAATGGACTTACCGCATGGTTCGTCGTCTGTTGTGGACGCGCTGGCAGTTAATAGGGCGTGCGTCATCTCAGCGACGTGCTATACTAATGTGATAGCACTGTTTACGTACTAAGGCCCCGCAGCCTGTCCATTACTGAAGATGTGCCTTTATTACGTTTTATGCCTTCGAATATCTACAGTTACAGTGTCTTCTAGCATTGTGAGGTGGTGTTAAAATGCACTACTCGTACTTTAGACAAAAATATATTATGCCAATCAGTAAGGAGAGGAAAGCTCATCTGATGGCCATGTGTGACTTTTTGGAACCTCAGTAGAGATAGTTCTACTATTGTGATGTGACTGCCAGAAAAGAAAAAAAAATCAGTGAAGAATACTTTTTCAACGTGATTTAGACAAAAAGAAAATACTGGACCGGTATTTTCGATGTTACTATGTTTTACTTAATACAGGATATAAACATTTGGTGCTCAGAAGTGCCTGTTTCAAAAAAAAAAAAAGGTAGAAGGCTTCTCGACGGTATGTTATGTTTTTCGGTGTGCTGAATCCGAATCTGAAGTTTGCCAACAACAAAATGACGGCTTTACAGTGAAAATTGTAAAAAAAAAAAAAAAAAAAAAATCGGACTTTTTTCACAAAATCGCTTATATGTTGAAAAATATGCAACCTAGTGAATTTCCTATAATTTACAAAATTAAAGTAGACAAAATTTCTTTCAACATGCACTGGGCACTATTAGTTTTTGAGCGCAGGGTACCGCCGCTAAAGCGCGCTGAAAAAGAGCGACGTTTTGGCACTTAGGCAAATACGAGAGAAACTCAGCCCTAACTAGCTCCAGACACTTTCTAATCGTGTTTCCTCCATGAATACGTGTTTTATTCATGTTCTATGGTGGTAACATGATTGAAAGTTCGTTGAAAAAAAATGATAAATTAATATATTCAAGTTAAGGAGGAGTAAGTCCATCTGTACTTATCCACCTAATGGTAAAGTGTAAAATTGATGAGGGGAGTAATGTAAAACAGTTTTTGTGATTTTTCACCACATTCCTGAAGAGATAGACAACCCGGACACACTGTTCCAGAGGATGTGCGTTGCAAAACAGTCAGAAGACGAACTGAAATAATTTCTGACGTATGAGCTATCGCCATATCCCCTGGCTCTCTTTGATGGCTACGGAACGTTAAGAAAAGGAACCAAATCGACCGTATAGAAGGCATTGACAAAAATACGAGATACGTTATAGAAGGTGGATTTCTGCTGCATCGGGTTGTCTGGACAAAGGGGCAATCATTCACAGACATCTGCAATGCCTACATCCGCTTTGTTCAGACCAAGTACGGTGGAGTCTGTGTAGTTGATTTCGACGGGTACCCAGAAGGCCCGGGCGGCACTAAATCAATGGAGTGGTTAAGAAGGTAGAATGTGAAGCACTCAGTGGAAGTTCAGTTTTCACCAACTATGGCGCCGACAATGTCGCAGGAAAACTTTCTTTCAAACGACAAGAACAAGAGTAGATTCATAGAGCTCCTCAAGAGTAGACTGAGTGAGGCAGGGATTGAATCACGACAAGCCATTGATATTGCTCATGCCCTCATCATAAGAACGGCTCAATCTATAGCTTCCACGCATGGCACAGTTGCAGTGGTGGGAGAAGATGTTGACCTTCTCGTCATCATGATAGGTATCCGCACTTCTCCTAACGTGTTCTTCCTGAAACCAGGAAAAGGAAAAGTACCACTGACGCAATATATAGCCCTTGCAGCTCGCTAGAGGAGCCTCTGAGCCACCATATTTTATACCTCCACGCTGTCAGTGGTTGTGACTCCACATCCGCCATGTTCAACCAGGGTAAGAGGAAATTCTTGAAGACCCTCAAGAAGAACCCAGATCTTGTAAACCACCTTGAGCACTACATGGACCCCACAGCACAAGTCGAGGAGCTAGTGAATGCTGGCGAAAAATTTCTAGTGGCCTTATATGGTGGTGACCACCATACCACTCGCCTAAACGAACTGAGGTACAAGCTGTACCTCAGTACAGCATATAAAGTCACCGGAAACATGGCCTCGATCCCTCCCACTGATGCTGCAGCCCGTGAGCACTTTCTGCGAGTTTACAACCAGATCCAGCAGTGGCTCGACAATCACCTCAACTCCGAATAGTGGGGACGGAAGTCGTCGAGGAACGGCCTCATCCCCACGAGAACAGCCAAGGCCCCAGCTCCTGACAAGCTTCTCCGCAAGGTCCCTTGCAAATGCAAAGGCGACTGTCGAGGAAGCTGTGGTTGTCGACGTGTGGGTCTAGATTGCTCTAGGCTTTGTACCATCTGCGAGGGAAACTGTCTGAACGTTGACAACTCATGCGACATCGACAATGAAGGTGGCCCTGATGACCTTCCTCCGGTTGAGTCACCACCTACAATCCTGGAGATATCAGCACAAGGTAAATAGCATGTTTGTACACCACCTTATTCCAATGGGGTTTGCTTACTTCACCCTCTACTGTATTCGTACGATTTCTTTTTTAGAGGTGTCCGAGAATCCTGACGATTCCATCCCGGTCGAATCACCAACGACGATAGCGGAGACTTCAGCAGAAGGTAAACTGCATGTTTGTAATACATCCCATTTCACTGGGTTTTGAACAGTTTTCCAACTAGACACCTGAAAGTATTGTGTACAATAATATGTACAATTCCTTTTCCAGTGGAGTTACCGACCGATAGCGATCAAGCGGGGCCTTCTGATCGGCAACCGGAGGGAGGCTGCTCCATCGAGGCCAAAAAGTAGGAAGGTCAATTAAAGAATTAAAATTAATTGTAATGTATTAATAGTTAATTGCTATTGCATTCCTTTTCATAATATTCATTTCATTTAATTTTTGAAATAAATAATAAAACTGCTTGATCGGTCCTTTATGAAGTCCTACCACTCCGTGGTCAATGTTTTTCAAGGGCTCCGTAATCTTGTAACCACCATAGAACATGAATAAAACACGTATTCATGGAGGAAACACGATATGAAAGCGTCTGGAGCTAGTTAGGGCTGAGTTTCTCTCGTTTTTGCCTCGGTGCCAAACAGTTGCTCTCTTTCAGCGCGCTCTAGCGGCGGTACCCTGCACTAAAAAATTAAAAGTGACCAGTGAATTGTTAAGGAAATCTTAGCTACTTTAATTTGGTAAATAGTGAGAAATTCACTAGGATGTATAATTTTCAACTTATAAGCGATTTTGTGAAAATAGACCGAAACTTTTAGATTTTTGTGCTATTTTCACTGTGAAGCCGTCACTTTTTTGTTGGCAAACTTCAGATTCGGATTCAGCACACCGGAAAACATAAGAATCCGTCGAGAAACCTTCTACCCTATTTTTTTTTCAAAACTACCATTTAACTGGGCTAATTATTATGTTTATAGCGTTTAGGTAAGCAGTACATCAGTACTGACATTCCACTGCAACATTTTATCATTTTGAGGTGTAATATACTTACATAGTGATTTATAATTTTATCTACTGGCTTACTATATTAATAAAACAAGAGTAATTAAACAACCTAAAATAATGTCCGCTATAAAATTGCTCAAATAGCAACGTAATTCTCAGAAAGTATTCAATTACAAACAGGGGATAAAGTGAGAGAACTTAAAGTACACCTACATTTGATAACACAAGTCAACTAATTTAAAGATTTTGTCTGCCAAATGGACAAAGACGTGTCATTTTAACTAAGTCGAACCTCATGAACAAGAAAAATGAAATAAAACATTTCCATGATCTTAGCAAAGTTCATCACTAGGCCTAATGTTTAATGCAAAGAAGAGGTAGCAATAATACCGTGAAAATTGGATAATTTGAACTTCTATAATTCGAAATTATTTTTAATTCGAATATATTGCTTGGTCCCTGGCGTTTTGTATGCAAACAATGGATAATTCGAATATTTTGTTTTGTTTATTCAAACACAACGTCAACGGTAGAGTGCGGTATTATATTTCATAACTCGTATATTTTCTAAAGAATCAATGCCGAGGCAGTGTTGGAATGCGGGCAAGTTCGCGTTATCCTGCCCTTCCAGGCTAGCAGTGAGGTCAGTGCCATCCCCCCCCCCCTCCCATTTGAATATTTCTGGTTGGTCTCTTTTTGAGTTGCGTGGCGTAGCAATGTCCTCTTCCAAGCCCAAGACGTGCAAAACATTAACTGAAAAAGTAGCGATGATTAAGGAAGTTGAAAATGGTCTAAAGAAGAAATCTGAGATAGCTAAAGAATTTGGTATCCCCCTAACACGTTATAGACTTATTTAAAAAACAAAAATTCGCTAACCCTCGTTACTTAAAAGATGTAAAAACAAAGCCAGTAGGGTAAGTACATAGTGCGAGAGCTTGGATGACAAGTAACATTTTCGGGACTGAGACTTAAGATTTGATAAAGAGTGTGGCAAACAAAAATCATAATCACCGAGGTAAACAGTTACTCCAAGCTACAGGTGACGCATCTGAAGATGAGGACGTTGATTCTCTGGACGATCAGTAACGACCGTTTCCGAGTGCGGCAGAAGCATCCAATTACGTAAATTAACTCAGTTTTTTTTTTTTGAAATCAACACATCGTACGTGATTGTATTTTTTAGTTTCTAAATGACGTAGATTCACATATTACGCGTGAGAAAATTATATAAAAAGCAATCTTATATTTCGGACATTTTTCACAAACAGTAAATGTTGTTTACTGTGTCCAGTACTGTTGTACATACAAATAGTACCTAAAAATATAGCTTTTTATTATATCTCAAAGTTTGAGTAATTTTTGAAACATTTTTGTTTAATTAGAATTTTTGGATAATTCGAATGCTTTAGTTGTCCCTTGAAGTTTGAATTATCCAAGTTCCACTGTATATTCAAATTTACTAATGGAACCTATAAGTTCAACTCAGTTTTATCTTGGTATTGGGAGGCCGCTCCTTCACCGTGCAGTGTGATTTGATATCCAAACTAACCCACAGAACTTAAGACTAAACTACCATTAAGCAGAACGTATTTTTTTAGGGAAATTTACTTAAACACGATAGGATTTCTTCATTGTGGAGAAAGTAAAATTGCAAATGGGAAAAAAAACCTTGAAACAACATGTCACATTTAGTGAGATCCCTTTCTCGAACATAGCCGCCTACATGCGCTTAACCAGTAAAACAATGTTTTAAAAATCGCTCATCCTTTAAACCAGGGCCATTCAATCATTGCGCTCCGGGAGCGCGGCCGCGCTCGGAGAGCACTGGGCAGTCAGACGAGCACTCCTTCCCCTACCACCACTACACTGTGGCAGCGAGGAGACGGACGATGTTCGGACCACGCTGACTAGATACGTACGTACAGTCGTCCGGCCGACAGTGCTTGTGGAATTGTTGACATATTAATAGGGCTATTTTGCCATAACAAATATACCGCATATGCAAATAGAATGGTACACCGATGTAAGGAATGTGCAAGAAACGAACACAAGTGTTAAGTAAGGAATATTATGATTTATTCCAAACTGAAATGTGAACATATTAGAGAGGAAAATTCAACAACAAATTGTGTTCTTTTTAACACATTACATCTCTGTTGCACACTAAACATTTGGCATGCCCTTTATAAGCTGTACAGAAAAAGAAATCTCCAATTCTGATTTAAAGACTGCTGCTTCACAACTCCTTTTGTGTATGCTGTTCAGTCATGACCACTGCGAAACTGATTTATTTACACGCTGTCAACAAAGCGCATTGGACTAGACTAGTGACTGATGGATCGGCTGCACACTTCAGCGTGCTCAGGCAGCCAAGCTCCTCCCACCACTTTTAAAACTACCTTTCAACAAAGCGCTCGGAGCACTGCCTTAGAGCGCGGCCGGAGCGCTAGCACTTGGGGAGCGCTGTCTGGATGGCCCTGCTTTAAACCTTCACCAACTCCCCCTCGTCAGCCACTTTCCTATGGATCCTGAAGAATGGAGAAGAAAGAAATGTTCGTGCCAACCAGTTTCAGAAAACTACTCATCTTTTTCAAGGGGTCCTTGATTCACTTAACATCGTTCATACATACAGTGCTCAAAAATGTTTTGCATATTGCGATTTAGTGACTTGTTTATGTTGCTATGTGTATGTAATCATATTATGCACCATATAGGGCACATAAAAAGAAAACCAACACATAATTTGCTCTGCAAAAGAGACAGGAACACACAACGAATAACAAAAGTGATAATGTGGGACTGATTACACAAACGTCTTTTTCATGTTTGGGCATATCATCACCGTGTATAGCCACCACGATTTCTAAGGCATGCTTTCAGACAACGAGGAATACTAAGCACCAATGAATCTAACGAGGTTTGGGGCCGATTATCCCACTCTTGGACAGCAGCTTCAATCATTTGCTGTTTGTTTGTTGGAGGATTGGGACGGTGCTAAATTGCCCTCATGAGCTCTTTCCATGGATGTTCAATACAGTTCATGTCCGGAGAATCTGAAGGAATTGATTGACCCTAACTTGATGGGCATGAGCATTTTCGTCCACTAGTGTAAAGCCCTCACCCATTGTGGCAGCAAATCCTGCAACGACAGGTTCAAGGATGTTGCCTCTATACACCAGACCAGTCATGTTACCATAGATTTGAATTAGATGCGTACGTCAACCAAACATGTTCCACCCCAAAACGTGACTGAACCTCCGTGCTGTAGGTGGCGTTCCTGGATGAAGGGCTCGTGAAATCCCTCGTCCACTCGTCGCCACAGCCTAATGCTCCTTCTGTATGGGTGCAATGTGCAAACAATTGGAGACCTCATCCGTAAAGAGAGTACGCATCCAATCTTCTTGCTGCTGTGTCCAATGAGTCGTTGCCCACCTTACACGAGCCGCCTTGTGCTGTGGCTAAAGAGGAGGGTTTGACCCAGGCACCCTTGGCATCAGCCCTGCTTCATGCAGCCGATTGCTCACTGCCTGACCTGACAAATCCACTGCAGTGGCCCTTCGAAAATCCTGGCGGAAGAACGTGGCAGTACCTATGAGCTTGCGATGTGCTGAAATCAACAGATACCGATTCTCCCTGCGAGTGGTTTTGCGGAGACGTCCAGTCCTTGGTCGATCAGCAACCGTTTGGGTCTCCCTGAGCTTTTCCACACCCTCGAGACATCACTTTGACTCATTCCAACACGAGTAGCTACATATACTTGTCGGAATCCCTCCAGAAGCAATGTTACAATTCGAATGCAGTCTGACGTACGCATGCGAACTCTTGCCATGTTTGGTCCGTCTGCGTGGCTCAGCGGTAGCGTTCTCGCTTGCTGGGCCCAAGGTTGCAGGTTCGTATCTTGGCGCAGTCAGCTGGCATTTGAGGGTGAGCAAATGTGAGGGAGCCATGTCAGTAGATTTACTGGCACGTTAAAGATCCCCTTTGGGGCAAAATTCCGACACCTTTGCGTCTCTAAATGCCAGGGTAGTTAAAAGGGACGTAAAGCCAATAACATTTATTATCTTGTCATGTTTACAGTAGACTAAATTACCTCCGTCTTTCCGTCTTCCCCATGTGCTCGAAACCAACTGTACAAGTTGTGGTGTGCCTCCTAGCGGACAATATATTGATGATTCGTACGGTGTGCAGTCATTGTGTGGCTCTAAACATGACAGACAGTGGGTACTGAAAACGTTTTTGCAGTATCGTTCCATCACCGGTAAGTAATCGTCTTTTTGAGAACCTTATGTTTCCTTTATATTTTTCAACAAATTTTGATATTCCCGTTTTTCAACGGGGTCAGGGATGAGATGCGATGAAAGTCTATGTAGCGTAAGTTTTTACAGCCGGATGCCCTTCCTAACGCCAACCTCATGAGAAGAGTTATTCAGAGATGAAATGAAACTGGGTAAGGATGTGGAAGGAAGCAGCTGTGGCCTGTCAGAAGGTACCGTCCTGGCATTTTCCTGGAGTTGAAAATGGGATACCAAGGAAAACCATTTCAAGGACGGCCGACGATGGAGCTCAAACCTACGTCTACCGAGTCCGCAGATAGCTTGGCCCCATGGCTTAGCACTGCGCGTTAGCGAGAGTATGTGGCGTAAACGTTATTAAGTTGTGTAAACTGACTGGAATAAAACGAATTTCAACCGAATGTTCACAAGTAGTTCCGTGAAGAACTAAATAGATTATTTCCATATATCCTACAGTCTTATCTAGGACAAGAGAAATAAAAACGAGTTTTTGAAAATTTGTACTGCCGCCATTTTAAAGTTCTTATAAAATTCCATTAAATTAGACGTCAGCATATTAAGGTCTGCATGAAGGTATACCGTGCCAAGTTTCACAGTACTCAGAGGAAAATTCGCGAGAAGAATCCATTTCAATATTTAAATTTCGTGTTGCTGCCATGTTGGTATTGTGCTCACCAGGTTTTTGAATAGGCCTAAGCCATATGTGAACTATGTTAATGGACTCTATAAACATGCAAGATATCTGTTTGATTGCTGTAGTGGATTCGTAGATATTGAGAACCATCTAAATATTTCGTATAGTCGGCATGTTGGATTGTTATACTGTATGTGTAGACCATATGTACTAGTAGATGGGGATTATTGCGCAGTTTTATTATTCAAACGTTCACTTCAATCGCATGATTAGGACACAAGAAATAAAAACTTAATTTTGAAATTTCGCACAGCCGCTATCTTAGGGTTATCAAACTAATTGAATTTTATTGGATGTCAGTAAATTACATTTTGTATGAGCATTTACCATGCCAAGTTTGATACGGATGATTACATCGCGAGTAATTTCCATTTACATGTTAAAAATTCGCTTGGCCGCCATGTTGATTTTGTGATCCCCTGGTCATTACAAGTCACATACGTGAACTTCTGTTAATAGCCTCTAACATACACAATTTCAGTTTGATTGATGTAATAGATTCGTAGATATGGAGAGCCGTCTAAATATTTCCGATGGTCGCCATGTTTGATTTTTATATATGGGGCCGTAGAGTTATATACCATAAAAAGAAGATTATTTCGTAGGTTCATTATTCAAACTTTCGCTTCGATCGCATGATTAGTACACAATAAATAAAAACTTAATTTTAAAATTTCGCACAGCCGCCATCTTGAGTTAACGTAAACAATTGGATAAATTCGATGTTAGTGCATTACATTGTGCATATACATTTGCTGTACCAAGTTTCACTGCGCTCGGAGGGTTAAATCACGTGAAAAGTCTATTTAAATGTTTCAAGTTTGCTTGTCCGCCTTGTTCGTTTTGTAATTAACAGGTTTATGTAAGTCACAAAGATGAACTTTTAGTTGTACCCTTTTTCACCGTATTAAATTTTAGGGTGATATCTGTTACTGTTGTGGAGATATAGAATGGCAGTGAAATAATACGCACAGCCGCCATGTTGGATTGGTGAAACGTATTAACATTTGAGAGGCACTGCCGAGGTCAGACCAGGTAGTTATATGCACTTACTGTCTTTCATTGAAATCGCAGTGGTCGTTTAGATTTTCTTTTGGGTGGATACACACACACACTGACATGGACAAAAGTTGATCTCGTAAGCCTTTTTTTTTCACAAATGAAAATAGGCTAAACATGTACAGACAGATTATTGTATTTGCTTATATAGTAGAGTCTCGCAAACTCGGCACTCGGTAACCCGGCACTCTGGATTTCTCGGTCACCCTGACAGGAGAAAAATCTTGATTTCTGTTTGTTTTTGTGTTTCCACACTGGGCGTTATTATGTTCTCTTTCGTCTTCTCCGTCAATGGAATTATCGACTGTTAAATACGACGCGAAACAAGTTGACCTACAGTACATAGTAAGAAGAGTAACGACGACCTGATAAATACGGGTACTGTACCATACTGTAAATGCAAAAACTGTTGGTAGTAAGAAGTAAACAAACGGTTCTCGCGCAGAGCGTTGTATCTATTTGATTGCGCATTCTCCGCAATTCTGTTTCTTCGCCGTCTTCGTGACGACGCTTCAAGAAACAGGTTTCAAAGCGAAAAGCAAAAGAACATTACTTACTTTTTTGCAAAAAAAAAGTAAATGGTAATTTTCAGTAAGTGAAAAAACGATTTGCCTACGGGAATTGTTTTGTACATTTTCAAGTACTGTAATTGTAGTGGCTTAATCATTTTAAAACTTGTGTTTCTGTTAATAACATTTTTAGCGTATGGCTTTTAGTGCCGGGAGTGTCCGAGGACATGTTCAGCTCGCCAGTTTTGTAGCTGCTTCGAGGCGGGCACCCAATGGGTGTGGTACACGTACCGTGTGGAGTGTTGTCTGTGGAGGAAAGTTTGAATGTAAGGACGAGGCTGGAAGGTAGCGGCTGTGGCCTATAGTTAGGAACCAACCCCAGCTTTTGCCTGGACGGAAGATGGGAAACCACAGAAGACCATCTTCAAGGTTGCCGGCGGGGGGATTCGAACCTCCTCGCCTCCCGGATGTGAGCGACGGCTAGCAGTCATGCCGTAACAACCACGGCTAACTCACCCGCTTTAATAACAAATAAATGTACTGCATTGCATTACTTTTAAACCAACCCGATAACCCGGCATTTTCGTGAACACAGCCACCCTTCGGTCCACATTAGGCCGAGTTTGCGAGACTCTACTGTATAAGTATGCTGCTAAAAGTTGGTGATGAATGTTGCTGTAAGGGGTGAACAATTGAGGTCATCTGCCCAAAATATTTGGTTAAGCAAGTGTGGTGAAGAGAGCTAAAGGAATCACATGCTCTTCAGCACTGTGACAACATACAATCTTCTTGCTCGATAAGGAGTCAATTGAACTCCTCTTTTATATATTTTTCTCAAGATGTGGTAGCATTCACCGACCAATCGCTGTATATCAGTGGGATGGGTGCCTGTGATCTAATCGTATTAGCTAGATGAAATCTTTTAAATGGTCGTCAGCGGAATTTCGTAATTACCACTTTTGCAACACATAATACATAGTATTTACTTCAATAGGTCATTCAACGCTAGCCATATGGTGAATAGTCCGTGTACCTTATTATCCAATATCTGTAACTTACGATAGAAGCGTGGAGATGCTCTGGGAGAAAATTACGATTATTATCGTGAGAATCTATCATCACTAGCCCATACATTTCACAATCGAGTCTGCTGGTAAGAAATTTAGCCCCTGTTCCATTGCAGTAAAAATAATTTCTCCAGTAAGCTATTTCCAATGAAATTTATTGATCCAGTATCCGGCAATCCTGGCAGAGGTATGGGGGTAATAACTCTGTATTTATGTTCCATGTTCCGCTGAAACAGATGAAGTAGGCGTCACACTCCCCGGAGCGAACTCTACAAGTAATGTAGAGAGGCTCAAGTAATTTGAAATTTACCTCTGTTACTTACGATCCATATTCCTTCTTGCTTGATACTTAAATATCCTTAGAAGGTAATACTGTGCATGATTTGCAGTCTATCTTCAATTAGAGTGGTCACATGTCTCCCGAACCTCGTTACGCCGGAGTGATGGATCAGGTGAAGCATGCTAACTGGTGAAGTCTTCAATCGTGATGAGACATAACTGGTAAAATGTTGTAACTAAATCATTTAGGAATTTAGTAACATCGTGGTCATTATCGTGAGAATCTATCATCATTTGCCCATACATTTCACAATCCTGAGCCATGGAGCGATCGATAAAAGCAAATAATTAGAATTTAATATAATATCATGTATATGGAGTCGCCTCAGTAGCGTAGCGGTCAGCATGGTTAGCTGCCGCCCCGGAGGTCCTGGGTTCGATTTCCGGCTCTGCCACGAAATTTGAAAAGTGGTATGAGGACTGGAACGGGGTCTACTCAGCCTCGGGTGGCCCAAATGAGTAGAGGGGGTTCGATTCCCGCCTCAGCCATCCTCGAAAGGGGTTTTCCGTGGTTTCCCACTTCGTCTTCGGGCAAATGCCGGGATGGTACCTTCTTCAAGGCCACGGCCACCTCCTTCCCTCTTCCTTGCCTCTCCATCCTGACCATCCATTACCTTCCCTCATGAGGCCCCTGTTCGCTTTGCAGGTGAGGCCACCTAGGCGAGGTGCCAATCACACCTCACCAGTTGTATCCACACCGATTAGATGTTCCCAGCTCTAGGACACTGCCCGTAGAGGCGGTAGTGGTGAGTTCCCTCACTGAGTCCGTGGGTTCCACCAACCTGGAGGGTAAACGACTAAGAAAAGAAGAAGAAAAGATCATGTATATGGGTGTGTGTAGAATTTGTTTGATAACCTGTGTTATTTTGGTGTCTGTAATAGCAGTGGTAGTTTGTGTATTTATAATGCCGGTGAGGATTGGGAAGGAGGCAGCCGTTGCCTTAAGTTAGGAACCATCCCGGCATTTACCTGGAGTAGAAGTGGTAAACCACGGAAAACCACCTCCAGGTTGGCTGAGATGGGAATCGAACCAATCTCTCCTCAGTTTTGCCACACGAGGCTGAGTGGACACCGTTCCAGCCCTCAGACCAGAATTAAATTCCTTGCTATAGCCAGGAATCGAACCCGGTCCTCCGCGGTGGCAGCGAAGAATGCTAGCCACTACGCAGCGAGGCGGACTACTGATCAAAGAGTAAGCACTGAAATGTATGTGACTAAGGAAAATGATGGACTCAATTAGCTCTCAGCTACCTCAGCTTGGTCCAGCAGTAATTTCTTATTCAAAGGCTGAAATTTGAACCCAAGGTGTGAGCCATGAGGCAATCGACGAAAGCAAATAATTAGAATTTAAAATAATATTTGTTTCCAGTATGTCTGACCCATCATCAGTATTCTGTACTTAAATTTGTGAACTAGTGACGATCTATAATGTGTATTGCTGTGCGAGTAAATGCTATTCGTGGTGCCTGTATTAGTGTCTGGAACTATTTTCACTGTGGAGATGTGCCGCTATCCCGACGATTCACTGGAGTTTTTATGAAATAGCCCATGGAAATTGCTCACTAGTTATTACACTGAACGTCACCGTGCCCTTTTAGGTGAGTATCCAGCTGTGAATGGCCTATTTTGCTAGTGGTGCATAGGAATAAAGAGAGAATGAAATCACAGATACTTTTAAACCTCAAGTTACCTCCTTAACTACTTGATTGAAGTCTAGGTGTAGTTTCCTGCACACAACTGAATGCCTGAAGAATCCACCTCAAACACCAAGAGTAAATGCCTGGACATCTAGATGCCTTCAAATTGTTGGGAAGGTAGACCCATCTGAAAGTCTTCCAGCAGGGCACGAAGAGAAGAGTCTCAATAGTTTACGGTCTGGGGTTGGTAGGTCAAGGACCAACATTAAGAAGTGGGGACTACCTTGTGTGTCGACCTGCTGTGATTGTGGTGAAGAACAAACCATGGCCCACCTCCTCAACTTCAGTGTCTGCCCTCTCCATTGCTCCATGGATGATCTAGTGAAGGCTACACCCAACGGCAGGGACATGGCAAAATATTGGTCCAACGTTGTTTGGTATATTATTTGTCATTTTGATAGTACCTTTTTTATATTTATTGATTTATATATGTTTCCTGACACGAGTAAATCAATAAACTACTTGAATAAACAGACGGTAGGCTCCATCACCTTGCAACAGTCCAACATTTATTTTCATAGAGGAATTGGCCCATTGGCATTTGCAAAAATGTGAAATTTGAAAAATAAGTAACAAACAATATATCTGAAGTGCAAACAGTGCTTTGAGAGCATCGCGGACAGTGCGTAACCTATCGCGTATAAATTACAGTATAGTGGACGTGTTCGCCAAAGAGAATCGCGACCAACATTCTAAAAACAATCGGGATAATCTCATTATCACGCATCTGATGCCACTAAGCAATTATTCCAATGTAACTATGAAGAATAGTGAATATTTTATATGTAAATAAATGCCAGTGTTAGAATGAGGAACTAATGTTAAATAGTAGACCTGTGAAGCAAGAAACGGGAAGTCAGCTCATCTACATGGAACCTACGGACGTCCAGATGGAGGGCAACTAAATCCAGTTGAACTGGATTTATTACATTTTCTTGCCTGAACGATGCGTATTTATAGAATTTATTGCAGGGGTAGTATGATAATTATCTGAATCAATGAACGAAATAATAATAACAATAATAATAATAATAATAATGTGGTGATGAAATTGAGCCTTCGTAGCTTAGGCGGCAGCACGCCGGCCCCTCACCGCTGGGTCCGCAGTTCGAATCCCGGTCACCCCATGTGAGATTTTTGCTGGACAAAGCGGAGGCAGACAGGTTTCTCTCCGGGTACTCCAGTTTTCCCTGTCACAAATTTCGTTCCAGCAACACCCTCCACTGTCATTTCATTTCATCTGTCATCCATTTAATCATTGTCCCAGGGGAGTGCGACAGGCTTTGGCAGCCGGCACAGTTCATATCCTCGCCGCTAGCTGGGGGCTTCATTCATTCCATTCCCTGACATGGTTGGTCGACTGGAACCAGGCTGTGGATTTTCATTTTCAATATGAAGGTGGAATTGATGATTCTAATAATAATAATAATAATGATATAATGATGAATAAGATATTGGTAATTATAATAATAACGAGACCTAATGATAAATAACGATAAATTAATGATAATTAATGTCTGTTTAGGTAATGATGACTATTCTCATAATAATAATGATAATAATAAATATTGAGCATAATTATGTAATTGATTCAAGTTTAATGAGATATTGTTGCGATAAAATTTGTTAATTTGAAATACAGTACAATTGATCACCAGTGCTTAGATTTGGAACAAACATCAGGTAGAATTTTACTTTGGCTGTAAGTATGAAAGGAGAAGAACGTTTTGTGACCAACAAAGGGGATGCTGTGCAGGACCACTCGACGCAGGTACTCGGAGGTAAGATTATGCAGAACATGCATATGTGTGTCAATAATCGTCAATAAAAAGTGCAGAGTGCAACTACGAAGGCTTCGAATTGTGTTATGGTAATAAGTGTCGACGAGCCCAGGTAAAGGATGCCTGAGAACTAATTAACGTATCATAGTATTGTGTTGACGAGCCCAAGCAAGGTTTGCTTTGAGGTTATTGAATCTGCGATATGTGAAGGGAATGGAATCCCTGAAGTAAGTATTTAATGATGTCTACGAGCCCAGGTGAGGGATGCATGAGAGCTAATGAATGAATGTTCACACTTCAGGTAATTTTTATCATTTTAAATGATCTTGTCGACATCGTTGTTTCGCTGGGGTCTGGCGTTACGTTACGGTGACGGGACGAAATGTACCCAGATGCACTAAGGTGTGTGAGGTTATAGTACCGCTTGGTGCATGTGTTTCCCGACAATCTCTACTTCGTTAGTATAAGACAAAAATCCCCGATTCTTGGATGTCACGGGTAATCTCGAGAACCACTGGATGGATTTTGATGCGGTTTTCACCATTCTGTAAAGGATATCTCGAGGAAAGATTCTGGAGAAAATAATTTATGTATGATCAAAGGAAGCCAAGCAGTAACGATTTCAGTGAAAAAGTCGAAAACAAACTTGGCGTCCGTGCGCTTCTTAAGCTTACGCTGGGTAAACCGTTAAAAATATCAATATACTATGAGCGTAAGAATTGGCCAGCATGTAAAGTTCTCCAAAAAAGTCCGTGAGAGCATATCTCTATCTTCAATACATCGCCCACTGTAAGTGTTTTTAGACTGGATGGAAGGGGCACGTCCCCGCGCGCTCTGGTGAGTGTGCGACATCCCGCGCGCTTGACCTTGCTTTGCCCTTGGTTTGCACTTGTCGTTCGCGAGTAATTTGAAACAAGATTAGCAAGATAAGTAGTATGCAGATACTTTTCTAATATGTCAAGAGTCTTTGGCATCGGGCGAAGCGAGAAGCCTCCAGCCTTTCTAGGATTTTTCAGCATTTGTAGCATTTAAAATGATACAAAGTCTAGTCTTTCAGACTCACTGTCACTTTTTGTGACACAATCACTGGAGTACACAAAATATAGTCGTCCAGAGTTCAAAGTAGGTCTGTAGTCACGCACGCCTCGCCTAACAACAAGGTACTTGCAGATGACAGCCCATATTATGATAGTACTCAAAGTTTTGAGAAGTAGGCTTTTGTATTCTTTTGTTTTTGGTGATGTTAATTAGGCTACGGGATTATTGTGTTCCATCGCTTGGACACATAATAATAATAATAATAATAATAATATATTCTTTTTTATATTTTTTTACGAGGTAAGTGGAAAAATCTTGCATAAGACCTTGGGAAGGGTCCGCACTCCTCAAGAGTGTGGGATTCATACCCACTAAAGAACCACACCCTGTCCTCTTGACAAAACCCATCCCGGGACCACTTTCGTATTACTTCGGGATGGAGCCATTTTCTTTGCTTCACAAGCACCATCTTACTTCTCAATTCATAGTCCGCGGATCGCAGACTTAATCTACTAAATCGAGCAAGTCCCCATCCGACTTCTTCTGACGAAGGACCACCTCAACATAGAAAGCGACCGTATCCCAGCTGAGCTCGTTCCTCAGCATAATTCAAACTATAGGCCTATTGTCCGGCGTTATTGTACCCAACCTCAGCTTCAAGTCGTTGGTTTTCCGCTGCCCAACGAGCGCAGACGAAGAACGTAGGGTATACGTCATCTCGTTCGTTCTCGCAGTAAATACATACTGGACTCCTTACTTTGGCCATACGATGAAGGTAACGCCGAAAGTAGCCATGACCTGTCAACATCTGAGTCAGAAAGTAATTAGTTTCTCCATGTTTTCTACTTGTCCACTCGACCAGACTCGGCATCAGCCGAGCTGTCCATGTTCCTCTGAGATCGTCATTCCACCTCTGCTGCAAAAGCTCCATCTTGCGTGCTACGGCTTCCTTCCGGGCTTGAGCCTTGCCCAGTTCTACTCGTCGGAAGTATACGTCTTTACGTTCTTGCGCGAGTAAGTCTATTGGCGCAACACCTGAGACAACCAGAACTGCAGGTTCCGAAACTGTACGGTAAGCACACGCCACCCTCAGAGCTGCTCTCCTCTGAATTGCAGCTAAGCGTTTCATATACTTCTCTATCCTCAGCAAATTGTACCAAATCTCCGCTCCATGCAGGAGAATAGACTGCGCTGTGGGCAACAGTAGTCGACCCTTGCTTTGTCTAGGACCATGCACATTAGCATGAGTCTACTAATGGCAGCTGTCACTACTTCCGCCTTGTCTGCTGCCTTCCATATATGAGACCAGTATGTCAGTTTCGTGTCAAGAGTAAATCCTAAGTACTTCGCAGTGGCTCCAGTTCGAACGACCACCTCTCCAACTTTCATGGGAATTATAGTGTCCATTCTCCTCCTAGTTAACATTACTATTACTATTACGCCCACGGGCGTCGACTAGAAAGACCTGCACTCGGCCTCTCAGGAGGCCACACGACAAAAAAAAAAGTTTTCGCCATAGCTAAATTCAGACCACGAGCGTTCATCCAACCACTCACCCGTCGCATTACCTGATTGAGTTTCCACTGAGCCAGAACCGCATCTCAGGCTACAATCACCGCTGCAATATCATCAGCGTACCCAACAAGGAATGCATCTTCGGGCATCTCCATGCGCAGTAAGCCGTCGTACAACATATTCCACAAATCCGGGCCCAGGATAGATCCTTGCGCTGCTCCTGCCGTGACTTTTCTCCTCCTCTGATTGTCTGCAGTGTCATATAACAGGGTACGGTCTTTCAAATAATCTTTCATTATACGCAGGAGATATTCAGGCAACTGGAAGGTGAATTGAAGTGCTTCAACCATATCTATCCACCTAGCTGAGTTGAAGGCGTTCTTCACATCCAAGGTAACCAGAAGTGTTATTTTCCGAGAATAGTGGTTACCTTCCTGTGCTTGATTCGCAGCTTCAACTACTACGCGTACTGCATCTATTGTACATCGCCCACGGCGGAAGCCAAATTGCCTGTCAAACAGATTTCCCGCGGATTGAATAGACGACAGTAAGCGAGGTTTTAATAGATTCTCCAGCACTTTTCCCGCAATGTCTAAAATACATAGCGGTCTGAAGGACGATGGCGCGTTCCCGACTGCCTTTCCTTTTTTAATCAGCACTAGTCGATCCATTTTCCAACGGGCACTATAGACTCCTGCTCTCAGATAACAGTTGTACATTTCAAGCAGTAGCTGAGGACAAACCTTGACAGCTAGTTTCATAGCTTCCGCGGGTATACCGTCAGGGCCTGGAGACTTCTTATTCCGAAGGGAGCCTACTGCTTCCTTCAGCTCACCTATGGTAAATAGTGGAATGAATTCCGGCTCAAGTACGTCGCCCACATCAATTCGCACAGGGTGAGTAGGGAATAGCTCGTCTACAATACCATCCATCGTCCGTGCATCCAACGTTGTATTGGACATGGTGCCGAGTTTCTTGGTGACAATTCGGTAGCCTAATCCCCAAGGATCTACGTATACTTCTTTAACTAACAACTGCCACATCAGAGTCTTACGTCTTATGATGGCATTTCGAAGGGTTCTCTTAGCTGCAAGGTGCGCAGCGGATCTCAAATCATCCTCTGGTCGATGCCTTGAACGTTGGGCTCTTCTTCTGAGTCGAAGACAAGTTCTTCGAAGATCAGCTATTTCGTTAGTCCACCAATAAGCTGTACGTCTATTGTTTCGAAGACGCTTCCGGGGCATTGACGCTTCGCAGGCTAGGTGCAAGAGACGCATAGTGACCCCCCCCCCCTGTTCCTCAACAGAAACTCTTAGATCTAGTTCCTCAACAATGTTACTAGTTCCTGTCTGTACTGATTCGAGCACAGTGGCAAATTTCTCCTCGTCGATGCGCGATACATTCCAACGTGTTGTCTTCAATGTGTTGTGCCTCTGAGGCTACTGATCTCGTAGAATCCGGTAGGTGATATATTGGTGATTACTAACAGTATAATCCTCGATCACTTCCCATTCAACTACCAAGGCTGCCAGACGATCCGACACCAGCGTAATATCTGGTTTAGTCTCCGTGTAACCAGGTCATCTAAATGTCGTTGAGGTCCCTGAATTCACCACGACTAATCCTAATCTGGCTGCCATCTCTAAAATTCGTCGTCCCCTCGAATTTTGATGTGGCATACCCCATTCCAATGCCCTAGCGTTGAAGTCACCGGCTATTGCCGCAACACCTTCCATCTCACGGACAGTATCTTCCAAATTGTCCAGCTTCTTTTGAAAGTCCTGAATATGTTCATTCGGAGTTGAATAGCAACTTAGTACGTAATCCCACGTAATGCAAATCAAATGGGACGAAACGAGTATGTTGTGAAACACACAAGTGCAACAGTGAAGTGCTCCAATAAATTTCAAGTGCTTGAACATGTTTCAAATGACACGTTTTCACCGAAATCATCCAATAGTAAAACCAAACACAGTGCTAGGAGCCCACAGAAGAAAACTAATAATTCAACTTCCTCACGGCAAGCAGTCAACGGGTATGCAGACAGCCAGGGTAGGGCCTTGGCAGAAGAAATCAAGACTAATCTTGATAATCCTTGTATACAAGTGTGTGGATCAGTAAAACCTGGTGCAAAAACTATGGATGTTCTTGCCAATTGCAATCCTCTAATGGAAAAGGACAATTATGTAGTAATTGTGACAGGGACCAACGATGTTGCTGCTAATGAAGGTAACAAATTAGTCAGGAGTTTAAAAGGTAAGCTCTCAATAATGAATAATTCACGAGTAATTGTTGTTAATGTACCTTATAGACATGATCTTATGAAGGAATCTTGTGTTAATATGGCTGTAAGTGAAACTAATGCTCAAATTCATAGCTTATGTAAACATTTAAAAATATTTGAAGTTATTGATATTTCCAAATTTAGCAGAGAAATGTTTACTAAACATGGCTTGCACCTTAACCACAAAGGGAAAGAAGCACTAGGAAGGTAAATAGCTCGCATTATCAGGAGGGAGATTAGCGATGTCTCAAAATTGAGAAAAGCTATACCTATTACCTGGCCTTTGCAGGGAAACGTGCTCGGAAACTCGGATCCTTAAACCAGAAACCTTGTACAAAGTTCCGAGTTGAAAATAATGTTACAGACAAATTAGTAATTTTGAATGAACTTACTAAAGATGCAAATTTCACTGAAAACAAATCTGATGAGCTATCTTCACAAGTTTTGAAAGAGCTTAATATATTTCATATCAATTTACAATCTATAAGAAATAAGTTAGGTAAACTAGAAATCTTACTCAATTCCCTTTCAATAGATATCTTGTGTGTAAATGAACATTGGCTTGTGAAGGAAGAGGTTGGTATTTATATTCCATCAGGGTATGAGGTAATGACTAGCTTTTGTAGAAAAAAAATCAAACGGGGGTGTTGCTATATTCAAGAAAGTAGCTACAAACATGGACAGTATAATAATGGATTTAAATTATGTCTGTATAGAACAGCTCTTTGAAGTAGCTTGGGTAAAGTTTACAGGAGCTAAATTTATTATTATTTCCATATATCGTACACCTGATTCGGATGTCCAGGCCTTCATAAACATATTGGAAAGGTTTGCTTGTTTCTTAGCAAAATTCCAAAAGTATAAAATATATTGTTTAGGGGATATTAACATAAATGTATTAATTGACTCACTGGCAAAGAAACAATTCTGTAACATTTTAAAATCTTTTGATTTTTATCTGATCAATAACCAAGCAACTAGAAAGAAGTCTTGTTTAGATAACATTATTACTAATGTGCCAACAAATGGTTATAATTTTGGTGTTACAAAACCTCTCTTGTCTGACCATAGTGGCCTCTGGCTAACATTTGAAATTGATACAGGACACTTCCCAGAAAATAGGCTAGTCAAGTATGTTAGGATGTTGAGCGACAATAACTTTCTCAGATTAAGGCACGAGTTGACCAGCAGGAATTTGGAAAACATAATTGTGAGCTATAACAATGTTTCTGAAGCAGCTGATAAGTTTTTGAATATAATACATACTTCCTTAAATAAATGCTGCCCAATTAAGAAAAAAAAATTAACAGTCCAGATCAAAAACAAAGTAAAAATAATACCAAATGGTATACGCCTTACCTTGATGTTATTAGGAAGCTAAATATCATGTATTACACTAAAGCAAAGAAAGGAGACCAACAGGATATAGACAACTATAATCACATTAAAAAACAAGAAGTTCCGTGAAGAACTAAAGAGCCTACTTTTCTTAAAATTTAAGTTTCATGCCAATGATTAATCTATATGGATCTATCTAGAATAATGACGAAATTAAGTTGGTAATATCGAAATTTCTAATTTGTTCGAAATACTGTATACCTGGCATAATGTAGCCTAATAGAGAACTACAGTTGGCAGCCCTGGTGACTGGATATATTCTTGGTTCCATCTCTTAAGGTACACAATACAAAATATTGTTGAAGTCCAATGGATAGCACAGACGTTACATCCAGTTAAACATTGGATCTAACAGCGCACGTAAAATCATGTTGGCAACAATGACATACATGTATTGGTCAGAAATAATCTGAAATAATATGATCTCTTGTTGTGTCAATTTTGAATGAAATCCATTAGTTAGTATAGAAGTTACATGCATTTTAAAATTGGACCTATCAGCAGGTTTAGAATCATATTGGTAGCACTGACGTATATAAGTTACTCCAAATTAATATAGAGTGTCAGGTACTATACGTGTGCATAATTTAAAGCTGTCGGTTGGCATACTATCTGATATATGGGTATTTGGATAAAAAAATGAGAGCATATATTAACAGTTGGCAGCCCTGGCGGCTCTTAAGAATACGCTCAGTCATATCTGTTTATGTACACATAGCACATACGAAATGTGGTTGAAATCCAATTGATAATGTAGAAGTTATATGCATTTAAAATTTGGACTTATCAGCAGGCTTATAATCATTTTGGCAACACTGCCATGTATGGCCTCCTGGAAATTAAACTGCAATATTATTATCTATATGTGTGCCAATTTTGAAATAGCTCCCATTTATACCTTCCAAGATATCCAACATAGAACTCAAATTTCAATTGCGATTTTTCAGCAGTTGGTAGCACTGACATCATTTTCAAATATGGCTGTGATATATTCAGGTATAGATCTTTACTTCTACCAAATTTTGTTTCGATTGCTGCAGCCGTTTAGGAGTTGATAGGGGCGGACACACACACAGACAGACAGACAGACAGACAGAAGAACAGACAGACAGACAGACAGAAAGACAGACAGACAGGCAGACAGACAGACAGACACACATTTGCCCGATCTCATAAGTGTACTTTTTCCTCATTTTTGCAAAATGTGAAAAGTAAGCTAATTATATCGGGGGGAAATTAAAGCAGCAAAAATGAGAGCGAATGATCGAGTTCATTAATAATGCAAAGAATAAATGTAAAGCTGCTTGGTTAATCATAAACAAGGAACTGGGTAAAAATAAAAGTAAGGACTCTACACCAATAACGCCAAATGTGTTAAATGGATATTTTATAAATTCTGTTGAAAATATGGTCAAAAGTTTGGAATATGAAAATCATCATACAAAGTTTATGGAGAATTTGAAAGCCATAAGGTAGATGAAAATCCCACACCATCCTTCAGATGGAGACACTAAACAATTCAAAATGTGAGGATTATTATGGAATATCGAATTTTATTCTAAAAAAATAATAGACATCATAGAATTACCTTTAACTTATCTAATAAACTGGATATTTACTACTGGAGTTTTTCCAGAGTGTCTGAAAATCACAATCACAATTCCGGTCCATAAAAAAGGAGATATGATGGACCCCAGTAACTATAGGCCAATCTCAATTGTCCCAATTATTACCAAAATAATAGAACAGTGTATGAAAGAACAATTATCAGCATTCTTTGAGGAGCACAAGTTGTTTAATAGTACCCAATTTGGTTTCAGAACTGGTAAGTCAACGGTTCAAGCTGTTGAAGCTGTTGTTGATGAAGTGATTGCTGGATTTGAATCTCAACTTATTACATCTGTCACACTCTTAGACCTAAGTAAATCTTTCGATTCTGTGGATCATGATATATTAATACAAAAACTTCACTATTATGGAGTCAAAGATTGTGAATTATCATTAATTACCTCCTATCTCCACAAGAGAAGGCAAATAGTTGTAATAGACAACCAAAAATCTGCTCCGCTCATTGTAAATACATGTGTAGCCCAAAGTTCAGTCATTGGAGCCTTTTTCTTCCTGGTCTATATAAACGACATTGTTACTAATATAAATGCCAAGTCAATACTATATGCTGATGACATTACTGTAATAACAAGTGATAGAGACCTAACTTGCCTTGAAGAGAAAAGAAACAAATTATTAGGTGAATCAACTTCTTGGCTAAAGGTAAACAAACTATTTCTAAACAGTAACAAAACAGAAGAAATCTATTTTCACTTAGTCAAATTGGCTTCAAGTAGTCATGAATGTAGCTCTGTTAAGTTGTTGGGAATCCATTTAGACTCTAAATTAAACTGGGACATTCACACACAAAAATTATTCACAAAATTAGCATGAGTCTTATTGTTATTGCGAAGACTCAAACAATCAGTTAGTGCTAATCAGATGATTCTCGCAAATACTATGCATTTTTCCATTCATATTTAACTTATGATATAATATTGTGGGGAAACTCAACAGGGGCACAATATCTTTTCAGATGGCAGAAGAAGGCAATAAGATGTCTACAAGGCAAGCCTAGTACAGAATCCTGCAGAAATCACTTCCAAGAACTTGAAATTATGACTCTTACTTCAATATACTGAGCCCTTCAGTATCGCCGTGTTTATCTGCAAGAATCTGTTCTTCGGGGTCGTGCTCAGTTCATCGGGTGCTATAATATGTTCGCCAAAACAGCAGCTCTACTGGATGAAGGGTCATATGATAAAAACACACAACTAAGTAAGACTGAAGAAGATGTAAAGTAAACAAATTTAATGACTGAATTTAAGCATAAACAAAGAAAATATAACACAACAAACTCCTCCCTGACATAACAAAAGTAACATAATAAAATGAGGGGTTACTCAGACCCACTCCTCATAATGAAAACTGTGGATACTTGATCCACCGGCTCGTACCAGAAATTGTATGTGTGCGTTCTGACTAACTAAAGGAATGAGTACTTGGATAAGTGTTCGTTTACAGCGGGTAACAGCCACGGTGCTCACGAACCTCCATCTCGCAAGTCGACATTTATGGGTATAGGACACTACACTCTAAGAAAAACAACTAAATTAATTTTGACACACACACAAAATAAACGTCTAATATTTACAAAAATCTCCCAGATTCTCCCCCTCAGTGCGATGACGCATCTGACAAATGAGCTGCCAACTGCTCAACACAACAAACAAGGAAAGGACAGCATCGCATCGTGACTGCACGGGTCACTGATACGAAATATAAACATGAAATAAAAACCAACAACAACGAAAGCCTCGCCGGCTGAGACGACCTTACATGAATAAAAATGCACGACAAGCTAACGCTTAGAAGATCATAGTGCGATGTAGACAACACCCCATTTACTCATAAATGTTATTTACAATTGATCATTTCCTTTCTGAATACAAAATGTTAAAAATGAACAGGCCAGCGAGCTCTGCCCCTGCTAATGACCTTCGGCCGTCTTATCTGATCAACCCGCCTCAAGATACGGTTACTCACACCTCTCCATATTACTATCACCTGTCAGTTCCCAAGCGTGTCTAAAAATAACGATTTGACCCATTGGCCTCGTTAACCTCGTAGATTCAACAGCAACAAATCTCACCCATTTACTCATAAATGGCAAGAACATCATATCCATATATACGCCTCGTGAGGTCGCAAAAATGAATGAATCGGGCTTATTGCGGCAAGACAGAAATCAGATGCCATGCTGAATTTCCCGCAGACAATACCAGTATAAAACACACATGACACTATATCTTGGACTGACTAACAAATCACATCTAGGAGGTCGGTTTGATCCAGATTTTCCTACGTTCGCGTACAAGACGCTCCAAACATTATTTTCAAGCTTAAAACCTCGAGTTAGCTGATTGCTACTCGCAACAAAACTATATTCCAACAATGGCAATTGGCAACAATGAATCTGATCAAACGTAAACTCTACACAAAGATCAAAATCACCCCCAGTCCATTTTATATTATGTTAATTCAGTTCTACTTGTGTCGCACAACAAACTCCGATCAACGTTACTTAGCGGCGTTACGTTAACATATGCGTACTCGGCAGTGCACATAGTTACGTACATTACAACAATAAAAAATATAAAAATATCTACAAATTAGTGCTAGCTGTTTTCCAAGCAACTACAGTGTGTCAGACAAATAAAATAAACACTACGTTAATAATACACAAACAAATATTTTCACAAATTGGTCCCATATACCATAAATTGACTTGTCAATAATAAAATATTATTTTTGTACTCAGCCTTCAGCAAACTCAGCGTCATCGGACATCGGCAGCCATCTCCCTTCTTAAAAGCTTTTAGCTCATAGCAAACATTTCCACGAAGTGATGATGATTCCATACAGCTTCCATGATCGACACTGCCATCTCTCGTGCTGATATAAAAATGTTTGTCAAATTAATACACTTTCGATTTCTGTCTACTAAATTCACCTTTTCTGGGTACTCAGTTCTCCAAAAACAGTCTATAGGCGAATTGTCGAAGAAACTGGCCCTACAAAATAGTACTGTGACTAGCTATCAAACACTGAATTTATAATACATTTTGCTAAATAAAATCTGTGTCCTCATGACACACAAAATAAAAGTCAACGTTACGTCCTCAGACGCACAAATAAAAGTCAACGTTACGTCCTCAGACGCACAAATAAAAGTCAACGTTACGTCCTCAGACGCACAAATAAAAGTCAACGTTACGTCCTCAGACGCACAATAAAAGTCAACGTTACGTCCTCAGACGCACAATAAAAGTCAGTATTCGTGGCTTCTCACGCCACTTATATATGAATCGTTCACTGAGAGCCTATGGAGAGGGAAAGGTAAAAATTGTTTCCATAATAATTGTCTTACAGGCTTGTAATAAACATCATTACACTCGTAGAAATGCGCAGGTAAAAGTCATGCTAATTTAATCGAGAATCGATCGTAGGGATAATCTGTGTCCATTTTCCCGCCGTAATACGAGCTCTTGAGCGTGACGCCAGGTGTCCCGCGTTAAAGTAGCATTCTTCTCCTATTGGTTGGCACTCACGTAGACCTTGTGGTTTTTCTTACAGCACCCCACCCTGTAGGAGTGTCTAGTTGATCAATCAGTCTCTCATATTATTGCATTTCTTTTGGCTAGGCGCGAAACTGAACAAGAAAAATACCAAACGCATGTGTCATCTCGCGTCTTCCTATTCTAAGCCAGCCAGCACTGCGTTCTGATTCATCGGTATGCTGGGTTCCTTTCACAAATTCCACTAGCGATTAAGCTTTGTCTCTCTGCACCCAGGTATATTCTTACTGTCTCCAACCAATGTTTATAGTTTCACCATTTCTGTCTGGTTTTCATGATACTGGTAGAAATATTAAATATTGCAGAAATAAAACATAGAATCATTTATGCTATCAGAGTATTAAGGGTTCAATACATATTCCATAGCTTAGTGTATATTAAAGATAATTTCAGTGTATATAAAAATCGAAGGGATGTGCATTCACACACCACAAGAATAAGAAACCAGTTAGACACACCTCATGTCAGGTTAAAGAAAACACAAGACCACGACAAATACTATGGAATTACAATCTTCAACAAACTACCAACACGACTACAGCAGGAGTCTATAAACATTTTCAAAGCTTCCATTAAGCGATGGCTCATTAACAGCAGTATTTACACTTTGGTCGAATTTGAAGAGAAAATTACACTCTACCCAGATGGACTATAGAAGATCAACTTCTTCTTACTGTATTCGTGTTATTTTTTTCTTATTTTATTATATAGAATTCAGTAAGCTGGTAATAATACTTGTAATATATATACATAAATTTGTGATTTTATTGTAAATAGAAAATGTATTTTTAACAATGTGACGTAGTCTAATACAACGATAAGTTGTTAAATGACAATAAATATTGATTGATTCATTGATTGATTGATTGATTAACCCAAACGAACCCTTCTCCGGATCCGTGATCCTCAACATGGATTTTGCTCAGATCCGGTATCCAGATAGCCGCCGTACCTAGGGGATCCGAAAACCAGCCCAGCACGTCCATGTTTCGATATTGCTCACTGATCAGGAGAATATCTGCTTTCCTTTGAAATTTTAGCTGTATCAAAAGATCATTAGCGATTATGCTTCGTTTCAGGTTCCCTTGTAGGACATTCGTCATTGTGTTTTTTTATAATCTTCGCGAGTGTCTCTCGACACACTGTACATGAACCTGTTCCTGGGATGTGACTTATGTTTATGCCCTACAGATTACAGTCAGAGCACAGCACGCATTTCATGTCTGACGTACATCCTGCGGCTTTATGACCCAGTTGACCACATCTGTAGCAAAGGCCGCTTCTATTCGGGCTATTGCAATTCCTCCTTATATGGTCATAACCCAGACACCGAAAGCAGCGTGTTACCATCGCTATTCTCCTCACCCTACAGTATATGAAACCGACCTTAATACGACTAGTCTCCAATAATTTCTCAGCATTCTGATTATCCATTTCCACAATTGCCATTTTCTGCCCTCTACTGTTGGGTTTAGTGACGGGTATTTTCAGCTCATCTATAAAACCCTTTATGTCTCGTTTCAGAGCCAATTCGACATCACTTACAGTAGTTACAATATCCATGTCTCTTATCTCCAAGACAGTTCTAGGAGTCAATGTCCTCACCAATCCTGCGTGACCAACAGCTTCCCTCAAAGTGCTGCTGAACATTTCTCGACAGTCAGCCTTCGTATCAAACTCCAGTAAAACGTCCCCGGATCTAGTTTGACGGATCGATCGAATTTCCGGATGGCAGGTCTCAGGCTTCACCTTCTCCCTCAAACTCTTCACAATTTCTGCATAAGTTTAAAATTTACATCTAAAATGTAGCCAACCATAGATGGAATCAACTTTTTCGTAAGGCAACCTAATTCAGAAAAAAACAAGTTTTCATTTGATATAATATACGATTAAATAACTGAAGACAGTATATCAATAACATTTACTCGCCTGCTTATACCAGGCAACTCCACAGTTGCGCAGAGGGGGAAGAAGGCAACCTTGACTTTTTCAATTCTGTTTCTCTTAACTAGTGTACGACTCTTTTTAAATAAATAAGGAGAGAAGTAGATTTAATAAATTTAATTAAAAATGTAATTATTTAATATTATCCGCACGCAATTTAACTAGGCAACCTGTTCGCGATATGTCAATGAGTATATTATCTATCATTTATTTCTTAACACTAATAAATAACAGATGAGGGTATACATTTCTTATACCGGATCTTAGACTATCTAGTTCTATCCCATAAACGTTAATTGAAGTAGGGCCTATGTATTAGCGTGATATCTTGGTGTTTGTATTGGTTACATGCAAACGTAGCGTAAATGTGTTGTTTATAGCCATTGCGTAGTGTTTCTGTTTGTGTGTCGGGGATTGTCGGGTTATGATCGACACGCACAAATGAAGTTTAGGTCATATTCTTACTATTAAGAAATTAAAAACTCTCCCATACCAACCCCTCTTTGTTCTACTTTTTTTTTTTTAAATGGGGCTACAGACAAAAAATTCTCGGAAGTTTTCAAGGCAGTCTTGTAACCGAGACATTTTAAACATGCTTTTATTGAGTTCGAATCCTTTTATTTCGTGTTCTCGGTCAAAGATACCGAGGAAAACAGAGCCGTTGTTATACGAAAGCCTTCAACGTCTGATACCAGGACAGTTACAATCAGAGAGCGATGATGAGGAGGAAGAAGATTCAGACTAAAATGGAACTTCATCGTAAAATCATTTTTACTGCCAGATTATTATTTTTTAATATAGACTATGATCGTCTACTCCTTTGGCAGCACGAGTAATATTCGTTTTGTGACCTTGTAATTAGTTGATAGCAACTGTATTATGTTTTGATATGGCTGTGTGTAAAAAAGATCCTATATAGAATTCCCACGCAAAATTTGCGCGTTTTTGTTATTTTGAAATTTTATTTTTAAAGTTTGTAAAGTTGTCCCGATTGGTGTCAATCAATTGTATCGATTTTGTCATGGGATCGAAAATAGAAGGCTTTTCGTCCAAGTCAAATGTTTAATCACTTTGAATTATGCTTTAAATGTCAATCCATCCTAATTATATGCTAAGAAAGACATTAAAAATATAATAGGTTAGCCAAGTATTTTTGGCCAGCTTTTTAGGGCAAATACTCCACTGTGCGACGGGAAGGGCAGGATATAGATATAAGTTATGGCCAATCTAAAACTCAGCAATTCTTCTAGGTTTGTGCCGTGTCTTGTGTGGGGTTTCGCCTAGGACACCAAGCTGGCTCATCGACGGGCTCTTGGTGTCCCTGCCAGGACCCACAGGAGTAACGAACTGCGCGCTACCTCCCTTTATATAGAGTGCAACTGCACTACTTGACTGCGAGAACTAAAAGCTCAAGCAGCCTGAACCTCACTATGAAGGCTTCCAAAAAGATGGTATATTGGCTTTCACGGCATGTGAATTAAAACTCAGCAATTCTTCTAGGTTTGTGCCGTGTCTTATGTGGGGTTTCGCCTAGGACACCAAGCTGGCTCATCGGCGGGCTCTTGGTGTCCCTGCCCTGACACTCTACAGGAGTAACGAACTGCGCGCTACCTCCCTTTATATAGAGTGCACAGGCCGTGAAAGCCAATATACCATCTTTTTGGGAGCCTTCATAGGGAGGTTCAGGCTGCTTGAGCTTTTAGTTCTCGCAGTCAAGTAGTGCAGTTGCGCTCTATATAAAGGGAGGTAGCGCGCAGTTCGTTACTCCTGTGGGGGTCCTGGCGGGGAAACCAAGAGCCCGCCGATGAGCCAGCTTGGTGTCCTAGACGAAACCCCACACAAGACACGCCACAAACCTAGAAGAATTGCTGAATTTAATTCACAGGCCGTGAAAGCCAATATAACATCTTTAAGGCCAATCTGCTCGATGGGAGTGGAAGGTAACGTGTAACTAAAGCGTTGAACCCTTAATGTAAGTTTTAGGGAAAACCCTATATTGGTTTGTCCATGTCTCTTTTGGCTAACCATAGATTTGTTAGCCTATTTTCATTTTATGAAAAAAAATAGGCTTATGAGATCACTTTTTGTCCGTGTGTGTGTGAACGTGTGTGTGTGAGTGCGTGTGTGTGTGTGTGTGGGGTGTGTCCCTAATAAATTCTAAACGGCTGGAGCGAATTTAATGAAACATGGTAAGGTCATAGCAACATTTCGGCCGACCTCGACCGTGCCCTTCAAATTTTATTCCGTCTCACCAATCAAACATGGCGGCTGTGCGAAATATTTTCCCAGCTATCAATATCTCTGAAACTATCACCGATATCACCCTGAAATTTTGTACGGTGATAAAGGGCACTACTATAAGTTCTCCTATGGGACTTTTAAAACCGGGTAATTACAAAATCAACATGGCGGCCAAGCGAAGTTGAGACATTTAAATAGACTTGTCTCACGATTTAACCATCCAAACGTAATAAAACTTGGTACAGCAAATGTTTATACACATTGTAATGCACTGGCGTCTAATTTAGTTCAATTGTTTACATAAGCTAAAAATAGCGGCTGTGCGAAATATTTCACAGGCATTCTATATCTCCGAAATTATTACTGATATCAACCTGAAATTTTGTGCGGTGAAAAAGAACACAGCTACAAGTTTATATATGCAAGTTTCAAAAACCTGTAAAGTACAAAACTAACATGGAGGCCAAGAGAAATTGAAACATTTTAATAGACTTTTCTCACGATTTAACCATCTGAGCGCAGTGAAATGCGGTACATTAAATGATTATACATACTGTAATGCAGTAATTTTCCTTAATGATACATAACTCTATGGCCTACACACATAACAATCCGAAATGGCGACCATCTGAAATATGTAGACGGTTCTCAATATCTACGAATCTATTAGAGCAATCAAACTGAATTTCCTTATGTCCATTTTGGGTATGAACATAATTTCATCTGTAGGACTTTCAGTTGGTGAGCACCAATCCAATATGGCGGCGACGCGAAGTATACTTATTTAAATGGACGTCTCTCGCAATTTAACCATCCGAGTGTAGTGAAACTTTGTACGTTAAATGCTTATACAAATGTTAATCCACTGGCATCTAATTTATTCAATTGTTTTCACAACCACAAGATGGCAGCTGTGCGAAATTTTAAAATCTCGTTTTTACTTCTTGTGCCCTAATCATGCGATTGAAGTTTGAATACCACACGTACACAATAATCTTCATGTAATAGTACATAAATAAATATCCACCATGGCGACCATCTGAAATATTTAGACGGTTCTCAATATCTTCGAATACATTACAGCAATCAAACTGAAATTTTGTATGTTGATAGAGGCAATTAACATGCGTAGGATATATGAAAATAGGCTGTATAGTTCTTCACGGAACTACTTGTTGACTACCTCGTGGTATAATGGCCAGCATTCTTGGAGGTACGGGTTCGATTCCCACCTCAGCCATCCTGGAAATGGTTTCCCGTGGTTTCCCCAATCTCTTTGAGGCAAATGCCAGGATGGTTCCTACAAATTACAAATACACGCACTACTATAGACATAAAATAATACAGGTTAGCTGACAAATTCTATACAAGCACATACCCAAGTACATGGGGCTAAATTGCCTCGATATCTAAGTCCTTCAACAGGAACAGCCAACAGTACTATCAAATGGTGCTAAAATAGCAGGTATCTCCCGTACCCCCGGGAATACACTTGCCACTGGACTTCAACGCATGCATCACAATATCTTACAAGGTTGTATTAAATTTAGAATTCATCTTCACTCGTCCATCATTAGTGGTATGAGAGCAAAAGGAGCTCCTGGTTGTGGAGAAGGATGCAGTTTATTTATGAGGTCATTAACGCTATGGGTGATGGTATTGCGTTCCTAACAACAAACACCAAGCCATGATTAGTGCTGCTGTTCCCTGTAGGGAGAATTTATTACGTAGCTCATGGACACGTGACTGAAAGGTTAACAATTGAGGCTGTTGGTTGGAAACGTGAGAAAATTGGTGACTTGACCCACCTCGTTAGTTAGTTGGCAAACTTTCTTTGCATCTACCGCAACACTATTCAAAAATCAACAATTACACACATTGCTAGAGTCGTGATAATAATAGAGGTTACACACACTGGAACACGAAGCGGATGACAATGATGTACCAATCTAATGCAATGAAAACAAAATAACAAGTTAACGAACACAAAAAACATTGTATGTATGTCTAACCCTTATTATTCCCGTTTCCAACGGGGTGGATAGTTTTTAAGGCCGGATACCCTTCCTGACGGCAACCTCATGAGATAAGTTAATCAGAGATGAAATGAATGACGATGACTGAAACTGGGCAAGTGAGAGGAAGGAAGCGGCCGTGGTTGGTCAGAAGGTACCGTCCCAGCATCTACCTGGAGTTGAAAATGGGAAACTACGGAAAACAATTTCAAGGACGGCAGACGATGGGGCTAGAACCCAAGTGTTCCGAGTCCTCAGTGAGCTTGGCCCAATGGCCTAGCGCTGCGCTTTAGCGTCGGTGAACATAAGAAACACAAATTATCTTATCTCTACTTTGTATAAAACAAAGTCCCCGGTTCTTGGATGTCACGGGTAATCTCAAGAACCTCTGGATGGATTTCGATGCGGTTTTCACCATTCTGTAAAGGATATCTCGATGATGATTTCTGTAGAAAATTATTTATTTATAATCAAAGGAAGCCGAGTGGAAGTGCAACTCGGCTTTTCTTCATTTCGCCTGTGAACTTTTCGTTCCACAAAATACACAGTCAAGTTAAGATTGGACTGAAGGGAGATTTGTGTTTCATGCACCTCGCCATTCCCTGGAAGTGCAACTCTTCATTTCACCTGTAAACTTTCCGTTCCACAAAATACACAGTTAAGTTAAGATTGGACGGAAGGGGGATTTGTGTTTCATGCACCTCGCCATTCTTAAATTACGTCTGACAAGAATTCACTATAATTAATAGTCCAGTCAGTGATTTTAAGCCATAATGCCGAGATGTAAAAAGGATGTCGGTCATAGATCATTGACATAGAAAAAAAAAGCCCTTATCACGTAACAATGAAACAGAGCAACAAATATTTTCTCGATTGAAACACGAGAAAGAAAGACTTCGTCCTCGGCTCATTCAAACCGCTGCTCAAGAAGACCACCGTCTGAACCACGATCAGAAACAACCTTATGACACCATCATATCTAGCATCACTAAGAAGGAAGGTAAGATATTTTTTCTCGATGCCCCTGGAGGCACAGGCAAAACGTTCTTGATTAATTTGTTGCTCGCCAAAGTGAGGTCTGGTGGTAATATTGCTCTTGCCGTCGTATCATCTGGAATTGCAGCCAGTCTTTTGGAAGGGGGAAGAACAGCATATGCAACATTTACACTTCCTTTGAAAATCAGCAGTAATGATGGAAGCGTATGTAATACTTCAAAACAAAGTAACACTGCCGGTTTAATCCCAAATTGTTCTTTAGTTGTATGGGATGAGGCTACAATGTCGCACAAAACCTCCGTTGAAGCCGAAGACAGGACCTTGCGTGATCTAAGGAATCGGAACACACCTATGGGTGGCTGCACAGTTTTTTTCGCCGGAGATTTTTGTCAAATCTTACCAGTTGTTACCAGAGGAACGAGAGCCGACGAAGTGAGCGCTTCATTAAAAAGATCTTACATCTTGTCGGATATAACAAAATTGGCACTCAAAGCTAACATGATAGTACTCTTATCTAATTTGTTACTTAGAGTCAGAAATGGAGATTTACCGGTCATTGACGGGAATTAATGACTGTTTGCTAATTTGTTACTTAGAGTCAGAAATGGAGATTTACCGGTCATTGACGGGAATATTACCCTCAGTCACGATTTCTGTGTTTTAGTAAGCAGCATTCAAGAATTGATTGATAGCGTTTATCCTCAAATCCATGCCCTATCTAACAAGTCTCATTCATGGTTTAAAGAAGGAGCAATATTATCGCCGACAAACGAACAAGTTGTGAAAATTAATGATTTGGTGTTCACCAAATTCACTGCCCAGGCTCAAGTATATTTCTCAGTAGACGCAGTAGTCGATAGTGAAGAAGCTGTACATTACCCTACAGAATACCTAAATTCTTTACTTCCTTCTAGCTTACCACCACACAAGCTTATTTTAAAAGTAGGAGTGCCTATTATATTGCTACGAAATTTACACCCACCAAAGTTATGCAATGGACGCGATGGATAGTGAAAACTTTGAAAAACTGTTTCATTGAAGCAACTATCTTAACTAGCTGTGGTACAGGAGAAACGGTCTTAGTACCCAGAATCCCTATGATTCCCTCAGATTTTCCTTATCGTTTCAAACGAGTACAATTCCCAGTAAGAGTCTGCTTTGGCATGCCTATAAACAAAGCACGGGGTCAGACACTTAGCGTGACTGGAGTTGATCTCAGTGGAGAATGTTTTTCTCATGGACAGCTTTACGTGGCTCTATCGCGTGTTACATCAAACCGAAATCTTTTCGTGTTCACTGCTGGAAATCTTATAAGACCTCGGTTAAAAGTAGCCTATCGCCTTGTATTCATAACTGCTCCCGGGCGAAGCCGGGGTGGGTTGATAGTATATTAATATAATTGGGAAGAAATGTCATCATTTACTAAAACTGAAGTATCTTGACCAGTAATAGTGCTACGACGACAATTATTGGATCGAAACAAAATGCATGTTACGCACTATCGATTGAGCCCCAACCTACTTGATTATTTCGTCCGTGCACTAAAATAGTTGCGAATATTCATTTCATGAAGGTGATATTTGTTCACCTATTACTAACACTGAAATGTCCTGGCTAATGATTGTGCTACGACAACACATTTGTTGGCTCGAGACAAAGCGCACGTTACGCATTATCGATTGAGTTATTCTTAGCTATTCAGTTGATCGACTGTAGAGGTACAAATAACTGTTTGTATAGGCAACACTGTAAAATGGCTTCAAAACTTTACACTATCGATCGAACCCCAACTTACTTCATTCTGACTTCCAGGTATTAAAATAAATGCGAATATTCCTTCATGGTTATTCTTCTGGGCAAACCAAGTTATTAAAGTTCGCGAAGTACCACTTTGAACCACCAAGTAGTAACCAGTGCCTCGGTGATGTAATGACTGACTATTTTCTGCTTCCAGCCATAATATTTATAAATAAACTTAAGAATGTATAATCGTAATAGCAGCATAGATATTACAGACAGATTTCGTACTAAATTATCAAAGGCAAATGCTTAGCGACATATTATGTACCGTATCAGAAACTTATCCATGCATTGATGACACATTATATAGGAACGTCACTTCTTACTGTGTCCCATATTAATGGTGGTCTAGGGCAGGGGTTCTGAAAGTGTCCCCCGCCTTCCCCTCCCTCCTGGGCGCAGAGAGTGATAAAGGGGTGTGCCAGCTTTGATTGAAATATTTATATTTCATATTCTGTATTAAATAGTCTATTATTATCCTCATATTCATGAACCTATCATAGGCAGGTAGCTCCCAAGACCATTCAAGAATAATAAACTCGTACCTTTGCTGTCACATTTCACAAGAACTGACCAGTAGATCCTGCCAGCAGGAATTCTGAGAAAAGGTGGCGAGTAACATTTCCCACGCAGTTCCCTTTCACTCGCCACCCGCTGTGACATCTCCTTGCCAAACATTTAATGACAATAAGCCGCTTGACAATGTGACCGCCACTTTCTTAAAGAACGGATTCCAAGAGTGGATTCTTCTATTTCTGCCGTTGCCGATTCAAATTCAGCTAGGCCTTTCCAGTCAGTTCAAAGACAGTGAGTGATCAGGTAAATTCTAGTGCGTGGTTAGCCAACTTTACACTATACTGTTAAGAGTGACACCATTACCCATGGATAAGTGGCATATTAGAAGTGGTAAAAAGAGACCCCATGAAAGTGATAGTGCAACCCTGTTTCTGGATGAGAAATGGCTTCTAATACTGAGCTACTTGGCTGACGTATTTGAAAAACTGAATGAACTTAACGTGTCACTTCAAGGACGAAATAGTAATATTTTCATTCTAAGCGACAAGGTGATCGCTTTTAAGAGAAAACTTGAACTTTGGAAAGCCCAGATGGACAAAGGTAACTGTGAGATGTTTCATTGTCTGAATGAATTCCTGGAAGAAAATGAGTTAGATATTTGTAAAATTAGTGGAATTGTCGTAGAACACCTCCAAAACCTTCGTCAAAAATTCGAGGTTAAATTTCCACAACCTTCAACTGAAAATGACTGGATTCGCAGTCTGTTTGAAACGAACGTAACAGCCCATCTGTCAATGGCAGAACAGGAGGAACTAATAGAACACTCAAGTGACAGAATACTTCGAAATGAATTTAAGTCGATGTCTCTTCAAACTTTTTGGGTGCAGATTCGGAATGAATATCCCATTTTATCAAGAAGAGCAGTGGACCTGTTATTACTCTTCGCTTCAACTTACTTGTGTGAGTCAACATTTTCCGCAATGGCATCCGTCAAGACGAAGCATCGGACTCGGCTGCAGCTGGAAGGGGATCTGCGGGTTGCTGTTTCAAACATCCAACCAAGACTGGATTTACTTTCATCTCAAATTCAAGCTCACACATCACACTAACTCCGTAAGTGTCTGAGAATTACCGAATTCTGATCCATGTACACTTTTATTCTCCTGTTTTACTTTTTCATGGGTAAAGAGTTTTAATATAACATTTTTCAAATTCACAGTGAAATGTTCAAAAATTGTATATATTATTTCTATTGTCATTTATAAGTCACGAGCTTTCAAATATGAAAAGCATTACTGAACATAGGTGTCACAGCTAAAGAGCTAATTAGTGAAACAAACAAAATTTACTCAATTCCAATAACTGCACGTGCAGCAGTTGTTTTAATTTTATAAGCAAAAGGAATACATATGCATGCCATTCCTTTTACTAAACGTTGTTGTACTTTGATGTTCTCTATAAATAATGAATTGTGTGTTATTATTATTATTATTATTATTATTATTATTATTATTATTATTATTAATGTAACTGGTAGTTGAACTCCTAATTAGGCAGTAGCATACACAGTAGATCTTCAGTGATCTGTTTTTTGAGTGGGAAGTAGCCTACAAGAAGTGCTAAGAAAGGAAATGAGAATAGGGGGGGGGGGGGGCGTTAGATATTTCATGTTTCTGAAGGGTGGCGCGATAGAAAAAGTTTGAGAACCCAACGTCTAGGGGATAGCGTCCATAAAACGCATTCATGTAACAAATAATATTCGGTTCCAAAACCACCTCAGTAGCCTCTTCTTTTTCTTCTACCTGCCAATCTTTGTTTAATTCTTATGCTTGGTGTATCATCAAATCGTAAATTATAATATGAAATTACCTGTCCGCGATTATGTATATTAGGAATCAGTTGTGTCCCATATTCATGGTTTACGTTCACTGCGCTCCGGCTACCAAATGGCCATATCTTATATATTAATATATGTTGTTGTTGTTGATTCATTTAGAAGTTTTTCGACATTGTAGTCATGTAACCCCGTGTACTTTGTGTGTGTGTGGTATTTGTCTGATGGAATGTGTTATTGTGATGGTGGTATCAGTGCGTGTAATTTTAATTCAGATGAGGAAAGGCAAGGAGATGGCCATGACCTTAGGTTAGGACCCATCCTGGAATTCTCTTGCATTAGAAGTGGGAAACCACGGAAAACAACCTCCAAGATAGCTGAGGTGGGAATCGAACCTGTCTCTTCTTACGGTTAACTCACGAAGCTGAGTATACTCCGTCCCATCCCTCAGACCAGAATTACATTTCTTGGCAGAGGCGGGAATCGAATCCGGGCCACCGAGGTGACAGCCAAGGTTGCTAGCCACTACGCAACGAGACGGGCTCTATTAATATAATTGGAAGGAATCTTATATATTAAAATAGTTGCAAAAAAATTTCATCTCTACCACAAATGAAACAACTTGACTAGTTATTCTGCTACTACTACGTTTATTGGCTTGACACACTATGCACATTGCGATGAATTATTCATTGAGCCCCAACTTAATTTATTATGTCATGTGTGTTTTAAAATAATTGCGAATATAACATCGCACCAAGGGCTCATTTCAACTTTTACTAAAACTGAATGATCTTGACTAGTAAATGTGCAACGACGACGTGTGTTGGCTTGAGATACTACGCACATTTGGCACTATCAATCGAGCCACAACTTACTTGATTCTGGCCAAGATATGTGCCGGCCGTAGTCAGGGGAAGAGATAATCAAGTAGTGTTATGTAACTCGCAAACGACCAGATGTCAGATGGCCTATCCCATTGCAACATGCAAGGGCTCGGAGGCTAGCAGGCCTTTTGTTTAAGGATGCGTTCATAGAGGTTATTTGTGGTCTCAGCACGATGATTCATATACAGAGAGTTTAGTTTGTATGTAACGGAGACCCTCGCTTGCCCGCTCGCCCGTGGCGCGACCCTGTCTCCCGCAACGCACTTTGCCGTCATGCGGCGCCCGCACGGCACTGAGTCATTGAGTATAGGAATTTGTACTTACCTAGTTCACAGCTGGTGCTGAAAATGTTCGCCATTCACTGCTACACATCGCTGGCACCTTTTTATGAAACTGGCATTTAGCTACTCTCTGAAGTTCCTCAGCACCGATTGACTGTATTTCAGCTGTAATATAGTCTTTAAGCTCATTTATAGTGTGAGGGTTTCTCGCATACACTCTATTTTTAAGTGTCCCCCACAAATAAAAGTCACATGGTGATAAGTCTGGGCTTCGCGGGGGCCACACGTTCCGACTTATAATCCTCATACCGAAAATGCGACGCAATTCTGTAATGGATGCTTCGGCAGTGTGAGCAATGGCAGAATCTTGTTGAAAGTAATTTGACAATCGCTCTCCGTAAGTCAGTTCGTCAAAAAATTGGTCAAGAATCACATTGAAATACAAATTTAAGTACAAATTCCTATACTCAATGACTCAGTGCCGTGCGAGCGTTGCACAACGGCAAAGTGCCTGGCGGGAGACAGGCGCGCAACGCGGGCGAGCGGGCAAGCGAGGGTCTCCGTTACATTCAAACTAAACTCTCTGTATGACGATTCAGACGCGAACTCAATACAGATGTTATAGCAAGTAGATCCGTGAAGAACTAAATAGCCTACTTTTCTTGAAATGTAGGATTCAATCCTTATTTATGCAATTTGACCGATTGGGGGTAATATCTTTATCTACGGAATTCTGCTGGTACCACTGCCATTATACGATTTGCTCAAAATATAACTGACATTTTGTGATCCAGTAGAGCAGTGGATTCTGAGATATTGATAGTCTACGGCTTAAATGCTCAGGGAGAGTTAATAGGTTGTTGATAGAACTGCTCTATCTGAGAATGTGCGCATATACTGTATATGTTATGGCATACACTGTACATACAAAATTTGGCAGAAATACAGTAATAGTTATGGAAGTTACATTCAGTTAAACACAGAACCCATAAGTGTACGTAGAATTATTTTGGTAACAATGATATAGGTACAGTCTGTATGTTTCTGAAAATCCATCTGCAAATAGAGTTTCAAACTGTTTATGTGAACAGATTCTACGATAATAGGTCCAGGGTTTAAATGCTCTCAGAATGTTACTAGGCAGTTGACAGTCCCGTGGACTTTGTAATTGGGCATGGTTATGGCTGCTAAGGCTCAAATTGCACGTGGATAAATTATGTATGAGTCCATAAATTTGTATGGCAGTTGCATGCAGATGAACATTGAACATTATAAACGTACTTAGAACTAAGTCTAAAATATCTTGACCTTACAGTATGCCAAGTCGCAAGTTTATTCCGTACACTTATTCATAGACATTTAATCGGGGTTCAAAAGACTTGAGATTTTAATACACAGTTGGCAGTCGTAGTGACACTTAAAATAAGCACAGTCATTTGTACTTAAACATACATTGCATATACAAAACTTGGATGAAATCCATGTGTAGGTATGGACGTTACTTGCAGTTAAACATTGAACCTATCAGTTCGCTTATGTTATGTTGCAATCACTGCCATGCACGGGTTGTTAAAAATTAATTTGGACCACTATCAGATACAAATGTGCCAATTTTGGAAGATATCCATATTATCCATATAATGGATGTACATGCAGTTAATTATTGAACCTATCTGGACGCGTAGAATCATATTCGCAGCACTGTGATATATTGGCTCCTAAAAATTAATCTGAAATATCATTGGGTCATTGTCTATCTGTTTGTCAATTCTGGAACGGTTGCCATGAATACCTTTTGAGATATCCAACTTAGAGTTCAAACTTCAACTGTTATATTTCAGTTGTTGGTAGCTTTGACGTTATTTTTAAATATGGCCTTGAGATGTTCTGGTAGAGATCATCACGCATATCAGATTTGGTTTTGATAGCTGCAGGGGTTGGGAGTTGATAGGGTGGGACTCACACACACAGTTAAGGACAGGCCGACACTCACATATTTGATCTCGTAAATCTCATTTTGATATTTTTTCCAAAATTTAAAAAATAGGCTAGAAATGAAAGGCGCCGTTACCGTAACTGTCTGATCAGGTCACTAGCATGAAGACATGCGAACAGCAAATGTCATATGGAAAGAAGTGCTATAGGATTGTTGCTGCGGAGCAAAAAAATTGCCAAATAGTTTTTTAAAATATCAGTGTGTACAATAACTTTGCTTCGCTGGAAAGCTTGCGTCATTCAATAAAGGACAACGCAAGTCTTTTGAACTCATCGTCCGTTGGGAAATGAACATATTTCATGTGTTACGGTACGTGTTTTTGCTATAATATCGGCATTTACACAGAGTGAGTTCATGTCATTAACACCTAATTAAAATGACGTTGAGTGTAATTCACACGTAACACCACTCTCGACCGTAGTGTTGGGGTAGCGTGTCTGCCTTGATTCCCGGCTCCGTCAGTGATTTTAGAAACTGACGTGAGAGTTGGAACGGGATGCACTCAGCCTCGTGAGGACAATTGAGAAGCTGTCTGACAGTGAGGCAGCGCCCTGGTCACATAGACCAAGATTAACGGCCGAGGGTACCCAACGCGCTAACCACGCGTCACCTCATAATCTTTAGGCCATTAGGTAGGCAAAGCTCTTCATGGGTTGTAGCGCCACGGGGTTTAGTATGGTTTTAACACCACTCTCAATCTGCAAGGTGGTGTCGCCCTCCTGAGCGGGCGGGGGAGGGGGTGAAGGACACGCGTTACCTTCCCTCATATGAGTGCCATGGACTCAACCTACATATTTTAAAAACTCAGTTGATAACAACTTCAGAAAAACCGTAGAAAAATACATGATGACTCTTAGGTAATACACCCAGCATATTATAGCGGTATTTATCCAGCCCCAGTACTTAGCACTCAAAGGAAAGTACTGTGGAGATCTGGACTTGACTCGACCCCTCTGGCCTTCCTCTTTGTTTACGTAATGCGGCAGAACTTGAGGAACTGGCGGAATGGTGACAGAGCAATCGTGACCGCTTCTTAGCTTATTGTCGTCACGGTGGAAGGGTTAAACTGTTCGTGATGACTTTAAGGCCACCTCAGAACCAAAGCAAATGCTATGAGTTGAAGCCATTAGATAAGGAACCGAGCAGCGCAGGCGGTCTACCATCAATGTAGACGTGCGCGGTGAAGGTCAGCAGTACCGGTAATGTGAGTGTCAAACATTTTCCCGTGAAACGTGCACGGATCAGTGGCAACATAAATTCACAAGCAGTATAGCCAGCTGTTAAATAAACCTGCACTCTGAAATCAGACACCAGGAGTATATTCACGCAGACTTGGGCTCTTTCGCCAACACGAATCATTCGATCAAACTTGAGTTTCTCTTTACTCTTATGACCGTTGGTCTCGGGAGTTGGGATGGGATGCTCCGATATTCCATCACCAAGCTCCGAACCTACGGTACATGAGTCGGGAACATTATGTAAGTTATATTCTATGACTACTTCCAAGAGCATAAGCTTAAAACATTACCTCACAGGACGTTGTATGAATTATGTGGGTCCCAGAAAAGAGGTTTGAAATATACATCATTATAAAATAGGAAACTTTGAAGCGATTTCGTCAGCGCTGCCTAGTAAGATTCTATGTAAATGTTCTGCCGTTGCGTCGGTCCGCGTCTATAGGGAAACACACACACTGTGGGTGGATATCCTATACAAGTATCGTACTTAAAATAAAATCCACGCTGACTACTTCTTGCTTCTAAAATGGTCTTAAGTGAACTTGACCTGATGATGTTCTCGTGACGAACGAAACATTTTATGCAATTAAAGTAAATTCCTTATTATAAAATTGTGTTAAAGTGCATAATTAATCCATGTTATTCTTTCCAGGTTGGTAAGTGTGATAAATAATTGTTATTTCCCGCCTTATTTAATTGGACACTTTAATGTGTCCAACGACTGAAAAGCGATTCCTTTATTAGAAGAAATGGCTTCAAAAACTTATTAATGTTTTTATGTTAAACCCTGGCGAAATGTAAATATTACAAGTCAGAAAACTGTACTATATTGAGGCTCATTATAGTACAAGTTTTCATTATGATACAGTTTCTCCCACAAATCAGAGCTCAAGAAACAGTTGAGTGACCAATTAGGTGAGGATATCATCGCACCTGCGCTCAATTCCATGGTCCCCTATTTTAAATTTCACTGCGTGGCGAGTGTCATAGTGATTTATTCCAGGAGGCCATGGTCAAATACAATGTATACTCTGCGCCCCATGCGCTCCGTTCAGTACATAAAACTGGTGAAATCTCGACAGATATTTATGAATATTTATGTTCGAACTTAAAATATTTATAATTATCGTCGAACATAAACAGTCGTATGCAACTCGCCTATAATGGCAATTAAGACAATGGTATGGAAATTATAAAACTCGTGTCTTAATTATTGCCATTATAGGCTCGTTGAACAATTTACTATTAAAGAGTTTGTTTAAGTCGTCTAGGCAAATTATTATTTATGTTGTTACTTAACACTAACTGCACGAATTATTGTACCGTACTCTTTAACAATGTTTGCATCTTCTAGTGCGAATAGGCTACTCAGCGCGATTAGACGATATCACTTAATTAGGAAGGGAGAGAGGTTTGATTCACTCCATCAATAATCCTGAAATTTTCACTTCCCTCTTTTGCTTTTTTTAAGAGGCCACGACTGATTTATTTCAATACCCTGTCGAACTGGGCCAAACGCATTGTATGATAAATGAAAACATGGTCAATTTATTAAATTACTTCTAGTTAAGTAATCAACTGGAAGGTAAGCATTCCTGAGGTCATTGATTACAAATCTCACGTTAGAATTATATATGACAACATGGCAGATCTAATATGGTAGCGGACAGTGCGACAAAAGCACAAAAATGGCCAAAACTTTAAAATATAGCGAAGATGTAATTGTGAAACAACTAGTCCCAGGCCGTGCTCCTGTGGCGCGCTTAGGCAGCATGAAGTTTCGGTACGTGCTTAGTAAGCTGAGTACAAGAGTTCTGTGTTCATTTTCTAACGTAGAATTTTGGATGTGAAATTCATCACGTTAATATAAACCGGTAATTCGAGTGCGACATTTTCAATCAATTGCAATTAATTTGAAATTATGTCAAATGCCCGCATAGGGGCTATTATGTACCTGCATTTAATAGAAAAATTCAACTACAACGCATGCTATGGAAAGTACCCCATGTGACCCTTGACAATAGCAAAAAGTAGATATACTCAAGATTGTAAGAAGAGATATGCCTTTACCCATGGAATTGGAATTTAGAAGCTGGGCACTCAATGAGTACCCGCTATTGCCCACCACCAACACACACAGTTAGATGGTATATTGGCTTTCACGGCCGGTGAATCAAAGCTCAGCAATTCTTCTAGGTTTGTGCCGTGTCTTGTGTGGGGTTTCGCCTAGGACACCAAGCTGGCTCATCGGCGGTCTCTTGGTGTCCCCGTCCGGACCCCCACAGGGGTGACGAACTGCGCGCCACCTCCCTTTATATTAGGCGCAACTGCACCACTTGACTGCGAGAAATAAAAGCTCAAGCAGCCTTAACCTCACTATGAAGGCTTCCAAAAAGATGGTATATTGGCTTTCACGGCCGGTGAATTAAAACTCAGCAATTCTTCTAGGTTTGTTCCGTGTCTTGTGTGGGGTTTCGCCTAGGACACCAAGCTGGCTCATCGGTGGGCTCTTGGTGTCCCCGCCCGGACCCCCACAGGAGTGACGAACTGCGCGCCACCTCCCTTTATTTTAGGTGCAACTGCACCACTTGACTGCGAGAACTAAAAGCTCAAGCAGCCTTAACCTCACTATGAAGGCTTCCAAAAAGATGGTATATTGGCTTTCACGGCCGGTGAATTAAAACTCAGCAATTCTTCTAGGTTTGTGCCGTGTCTTGTGTGGGGTTTCGCCTAGGACACCAAGCTGGCTCATCGGCGGGCTCTTGGTGTCCCCGCCCGGACCCCCACAGGAGTGACGAACCGCGCGCCACCTCCCTTTATATTAGGTGCAACTGCACCACTTGACTGCGAGAACTAAAAGCTCAAGCAGCCTTAACCTCCCTATGAAGGCTTCCAAAAAGATGGTATATTGGCTAGGCGAAACCCCACACAAGACACGGCACAAACCTAGAAGAATTGCTGAGTTTTAACACACAGTTAGATTCAATTAATTTTCATAAATAATATTATTGACAACGTTTTAAATGTAGAAAGTTTTAAAGGCATTGAATATTTGATGATGTTGGCAACTCTGGCACTGTACATACTCTAATGCAGGGATCTCCAAACCACGGTCCGGGGGCCACATCCGGCCCGCGGACAGATTTTGTCCGGCCCGCGGAGAGCTAGCATACTTGAAAACTCCTTTTAGAGAACATATTTTTTTATAGCAAATTAAATTTAGTTTACTGAAGTATTCTAATTTTATGTTGAATAATTATTAATATGACATCTACATTGATATGGTCATGGGCTAACTACTCATAACATTGTTGTAGGCTTATTGTTATTGTTTTTGTGATAAGTTGGATAAAGAAACACAGAATTGTAATGAGTAAAGACATGTATAACATGCAGACATATGAAATACTAATGAGATTTATGTAATTGAGATTTTCCACTGACAATAGTTTGTAGTTGTGGACTAATTTTACTTGTACCAATTATTAAAAGAGATTTAAGATGCTCATCCGTTAATTTAGATCTGTAAACATTTTTTGTGTACTTCATTTTGGAGAAGGTCTTCTCACACAAATAAGTAGTACCAAAAACAGAAAACAGCCCACGAGCAAATTTATGCAAATTATCAAATTGTGTCAGTGGAAGACTCTTATAAAATTCCAACAAAGATGAGTTTTGATATTTGTTCTTAATTATATCACTGCACTATAGTTCAATCATTTCCATTTGAAGTTCCGGGGCTAGGGTTTCAACGTCAGTATCAAAAGGATCCTGAAAAATCTTAATTTGATTCGCAAAGGCATCGAAGTCCGAGAAACGAGTATCAAAATTTATTTTCAAAGCACTCAAAGTTTCGATTGCAAAATCGATAGGAAACTCAGTCTCAGTGGTGTGGCTGAATATTTCACATGTTTTAAAATGTGAAAAACATTTACTTCGTAGTTGTGATTGAAACAGTATCAATTTCCTCCGGAATGATTTGATATTAGTGTATAAATCAGGAAGATGCTGGTTTTCTCCTTGCAATCTCAAATTCAGTTCGTTCACATGTTTTGTCAAATCAACATAGAATGCTAACTTCCACAGCCATGCGTTGTTTTGTAATTCAGTAAGAGGGCGATGCTTTTCATTCAAAAAAAATTCGATCACTGCTCGAAGTTCAAAAAAGCGCTGAAGGACTTTCCCACAACTAAGCCAACGTTCGGCAGTATGATAAGGTAAGTCATTTTCTCCAATCTCTTCAATAAATTGTCGGAATTGTCGGTGATTCAGCCCAAAAGATCTCATAAAATTAACAGTTGATATAACTGGTTTCAGAACTTCAGACATATCCAAACATTTTCCGCACAAAGACTGTTGATGAATGATACAATGTAAGACTAATGGTTTTGAACCACCGTCATTTTCTACAGCCTTTGACACAAGAGCGATCACTCCTTTATCTTTCCCACTCATGTTTTTGCCTCTATCAGTTGTAATACATTTCAAGTTTTTCCATCGAAGGTTCTTTTGATTAATGGCCATTTCAACTCCTTTAAAAATATCTGTACCAGTATTTGTGCCATGAATACTATACATATCAAGAAGTTCTTCATGCGCTTCATAGCTTTTATCTACTCCTCGAATATAAATCAACACCTGAGCAGTATCTGACACATCCGTTGACTCATCCAAGGCCAAAGAAAACCACTCAACATCTCCATTTTTGTCGAACAGTTGAGAGGATATATTTTCAGCGATGTTTTCTACCCTTCGAGCCACAGTGTTTGCTGACATACTGACAGTTTTTAATAAATTTACCTTTTCAGGGCACATTTCTTCGGCTGCTGCAATTATGCATTCTTCGATCATTTCTCCATCAATGGTTTTCCACGTTTTGCAATTTCAAGAGCCACACGAAAGCTGGCACGAGTTGCAGCCTCTTGTTCGGTTTTGAGTTTTGTAAATGAAGATTGCTGCGATTTCAATCCGCGCTTCATAGCTTCGAATTTTTCTGTCCGCAAACTTCCTGTATATTTTGAGTAATTTTGAAAATCTTTTGTTTCATAATGACGTTTAATGTTATATTCCTTGAGAACGGCTATGCTTTCATTGCAAATCAAACATAGTGCCTTGTTACTGGACTCAATTACGAAATATTGAATGTTCCACTCATCTTTGAATTTTCTGCATTCACTATCAATTTTTCGCTTCTTTTCCATACTACTAAATCACACACAAAAGCAACAATTCAAATCAAAATACTGTTACAAAGATGTCTTAAACTTTAACACGCACAAACACGTTTTAAGGAGGTACGCACTATTTTCTTTCACAACAGTGTCATAGGAACTGACTTGTGGTTGCGCAACTAGCCTTCTTATATATTCCAATTACTGCCATCTAGAAGTGAGTGGAAGACACCAGAACTCTCTCGAACCAACGAGATTACTCTGTACGTGCTATTAGCGCCATCTGTTAGCGATAGAAGGTACTACCTATTTCCGCTTGTGTCCACCAGATGTCGTGTCACGTTACTCCTCATGGCTCGTACTCTACGACTAATCTAGAAATTACAGATAATGACAGGAAAATTAATAATATGCAGTGTTGCCGTTTTGCGGACTTTAGTCCGATTTGCAGCCTTTTTTCAACGTTGCGTACTTTTTCGGACTTTTTTTTTCATCAGTGGACTATTTCACTTTTTACCACCGGCAACAATGATAATATGGTTTTGGCCCTCGGAACTTACTGGAGTAATCAGTATGGCCCTAAGGCTGGAAAGTTTGGAGACCCCTGCTCTAATGACAGTTGGTCCCCCTGCTGAAGGGTTGTTGACCCATTAAGAGAAAGGATCGTTTTCTTACCTGCGTCAGGCAGGACTCACTTGCAAGCAGGTAGCAGTGGCTACCGGACATGGTATCATCACACGCATGTAATATCTACTGTACTTGTTCAGTGTTTAATCATGTACATACAATGTAAAATATATATTTCTTTATACAGTCCACCACATCTTATTCTATGTATTCGACATAAGTTTTGGTCCTCCGGGCACGATTATATGCCAAGGAAAACAGTGAAAATTGAACTCGTGTGATCCAAAGACAGCATGGTTTCTCACAAATGGCGTGTGTTGTTACCAGCATGGCGACTACTGGACAACAGAATTCATCATCCTGGTAAGTCACCGATCATCCTTAATTATTCCTTGTGACTAATATGCATTCCTTTTTTTCTCCATTCAAAACTGCTCGTTTGTACTTGCAATGTATTGGTATTGCTAGTGATCACACATGATTTCGCCCGTAAAACTGTATGTTATTTGTACGCAGTTTTCCCGCAACTCTTTGAAACAAAACCAGGAGTTCATATTTGTATTATGTAACTATATTAGGTATTTGTCTTTTCGTTTTGTCACTCTTTTACGTATATGCATTTGGTCTATTGTGATTTTATATCATTCAGCAGTTTATTGGGAATTGCTAGTGAAAAATGGAACAAAAGATAAAATCAATGTGCAGCAAAAGGGGTAGGTTAAAGGCTAGCTTATCTCGCATACAAGGCTTCGTAGAGAAATTAGATTCTCAATCTAAGGACGTAGATCAGTTGGAAGATCGACGGGCTCACTTATCAAAAATCTGGGAAGAATACGAAACAGGTCAATCACAAATAGAGGATTTGAAAGAGGATGAATCATTTCAAGCAGAACAAGAATCGTATCGCTCCGACTTTGAGGAGCAATACTTCAAAACATCTGGTCTTATAAGATCCATAAACAGTGCAATTTCCAAGTCAGGAACTTCGCTAAGTGATTCTATTGGTGAATCAATTTCCAGTTCGCAAACACGTTCAGTTAAACTGCCTCAAATAAGTTTACCTAAATTCGCAGGTGATTATTTTGAATGGCCCAATTTTGCCGATACCTTTAAGAATCTCATTCATGAAGAAGCAAATCTGTCAAAAATACAGAAATTTCATTACCTAAAATCAGTGGTATCGGGTAGGGCGGCAGACGTTTTACAGTCCTTAGAAATATCTGCAGCCAATTACGACATAGCATGGAACCTGTTAAATGAAAGGTTCAACAATCGGCGAGCAATTGTTTCCTCCCACATTAATTCGGTCCTTCAGATAAACAAAATAGAAGTAGAATCTTCCAAGACATTAAGAGACTTGTATGACGGCTTCAGAAGGCACATACAGTCGCTATCAGCGCTTGGTCTGTCTTGTGAAGAACAATTAGATGCCATTTTGATACATTTAATAACGAGCAAATTTGACGCTGAAACGTTAAAAAAAAAATGGGAGACCTCGCTACCAACTTTTGATCTACCATCGTATCAGACACTGGACAAATTTCTACTCGAAACATGTAATGCATTGGAATCGATCGAAACTAAGAATTGTGATCGCCCAAAACAGCTGAAGCAGGTAGGCGTTTCATCTAAACCGAATGCGTCTGGGTTCAAACCGAGGCCATTCACGAACCCAGGGAAAAATTGTTTCCTTTCACAGAAAAATCAGAAATGCCCGCTTTGCACGGAAGAACATCCCATATTTAGATGCAGAACATTCACTTCTATGGGTGTTTATGACAGATGGCGGGATATCAAGAAGCATAAGCTCTGTGTTAATTGCCTGTCTGGAAATCACTTCGCTAACGAGTGCACTCGTTCATGTTGTAAGCTGTGCAAGGATAAACACAACACCTTGCTTCACAGGGACCAAGGGTCACAGAACCACATTAATAGTCAGACTTCAAACAAGAGTATTGTGTCCAATAATACTTCATTGTCCCCCCTTAATGAGCAACATAGTAGTAATGCTGTTTCATTGCACAATCACAACAATGATGTTTCCTCTCATGTATTGTTGTCGACAGCAGTAGTGAATGTCAACAATTCAGAGGGAAAAACCCGTCATGCTCGGGTTGTGTTAGACAGCGGCTCGCAACTCAACTTCATAACCAGGGAATTAGCTCATCAATTACGATTGTTAAAGACAAAGACTAATATTCCGATACATGGGTTGCATAACACTACCATCATGGTGGGGTCGGTGGTAAGAACAAAGATTTCTTCTCGGTTTGGTTCCTTTGAACGAATCATGACGTTTCACGTAATACCTTCAATTACTGGTCAGTGCTTGCCCACTAAAAATATCAACATCACAGATTGGAGTATGCCCGAGTTTATATTAGAAAACCTTGCGGATCCTCAATTTAATGTGTCATCATCCATAGACATTCTCAATGGAGCAGAATTCTTTTACGATCTTATCGGCGCAGAACAATTTCAGCTCGACAGTTTCTCAAACAAACTACCGTTGTTTCGCAACACGGCTCTTGGCTGGGTAGCAGCAGGTAGTGTTGGTTTGTCTGAAAGGCACGCAGATATCAGTTCTTCCTGCCTCTTTGTGTCAGGTAAGATATTCAATGAGCCGGGGAAAGCACTGCTCGGCCAAGGACATTCTGAGCAAGAGATTAGTGAGAGGCTATTTACTGACGGTCACAGAAGGAATCCACAGGGTAGGTTCATTGTCCCACTACTTCTTAAAGAGGACCCGAGTCAGCTAGGTATCAATGTTAATGAGGCAATTAGACGGTTTCACAGCCTAGAGAAGCGTTTCGAAAGGCAGCCCCAAGTCAAGTCGGAGTACGTACAGTTTATGAGAGAGTACACTGACCTGGATCATATAGAGGAAATTCCCAGTAATGAGATAAACAAACCATTACAGTACTACCTTCCGCATCATTGTGTATTTAAGGGTAATTCATTGACAACGCGCACTCGCGTGGTATTTGATGGCAGCTTGAAGGGCGATTCTGTATTATCCCTCAATGATTTGTTATTAGTAGGACCGATCGTTCAAGATGATTTATTTTCAATGTTGGCTAGATTTCGCATGCATCGCTATGTATTGACCGCTGGTATAGAAAAAATGTATCGGCAGGTCCTCATAGAACCTGCACATACTGATTTTCAGCGTATCGTGTGGAGGGAGTCCCCTAAGGACGAGCTTAAACATCATCGTCTCAAAACAGTGACATATGGCACTTCATGTGCTCCCTTCCTGGCCACAAAATGCCTATCTCAATTGGTGAATGACACTAAGGAGGAATTTCCTGAAGCTTCGAATGTAATACGGCGGGATTTTTATGTTGACGATTTAATGACAGGTTGTGAATCAACTGACGGCTTAAGGACCACTCACAGGTGTTTTTCAGATATTTTATCCAGTGCGGATTTTACCTTAAGAAAATGGTGTTCGAATGAGCCCAATGTGCTATCGAGCATTTCTAACCACGAAACAGATCCCAAGTACATTATTAAGGTAGATGAAGGTGAAGACTTGAAGTTGTTGGGGCTATCTTGGAAACCCATCACGGACACTTTTCAGTTTGAGTTGAGAAGTGATTTCAGTTCGACACAGATAAACAAAAGAATAATTCTATCAGACCTGGCTAAAATATTTGACCCCTTAGGGCTTCTGACCCCAGTATTGATTAAGGGTAAGATTTACGTCCAGCAACTGTGGCAAATGAACTTAAATTGGGACGACGTTCTCACAATAGAACTTCAAATTAAATGGATTCGCTATATGCAGGACATTGCTAAATTGAAGGAATTCAAAGTGCCTCGTCATGTTAGGGCAGTAGAATTTGTGGAGTATGAAATTCATGGATTTTGTGACGCGTCTCAGATTGCTTACGGCGCATGTGTTTATGTAAGATCTCAGACAGGAGATGGTAAAATAACAGTTCACTTATTGTGTTCTAAGTCTCGCGTTGCGTCATTAGGCTCAGTAACTTTACCAAGATTAGAACTATGCAGTGCTGTATTACTTGCTCAGTTGGTCGAAAGAGTCATGAGATCCATAAACGTAACTAAAGACAAGTGTTTTTGTTGGACTGACTCCGCAATAGCATTAGCATGGATTTCGGGCCATCCACACCAGTGGAAAACATACGTCGCTAATCGAGTGGCAGCACGTCTCTACTCATCATAACCCAGCAGATATGATCTCGAGAGGAGTTACCGCGGAGAAGCTGTTAAATTCATCATTTTGGTTATCGGGACCATCTTGGCTTTCAGATAATAAAGACGAATGGCCTTCACAGCAGAGGCATAGCTCTCAAGAATTACCTGAAGTTAGGAAAACTAAAATTGTTCTAGTGTCACCTACAGAATCCCTTGGATCGAATCTGATTAACAGATACTCTTCCTGGAGCAAGCTGGTTAGAATAACAGCTCTCGTGCTCAGATTTATCAAAAATCTTAAAACTAAAACAGACAGACAAACAGGTGCTCTTAATCCTGTAGAACTAGGGCAGGCTAAGTATTTATGGTGTAAAATTGCTCAAGGTTCTGAATTTTCACAAGACATAAAGGCTCTCAAACAAAATTTGCCACTGCCCAAGGGAAGCAAATTACATGGATTAGCACCGTATTTGGATGAGCAAGGTCTGTTACGGGTAGGAGGCCGTCTGCAAAATACTAAACTATCGGTCAACAGAAGACTTCCTATTTTATTACCTGGCAATCATCGCATTACAATAATGTTATTTGATCATTTTCATTTTGTTTTTCTTCATGCTGGAGCTCAGACTTTATTGACAATGATGCGACAGCAATACTGGCCTCTATGTGGGAGGAACGGTGCTCGAAAGGCAGTGTATCGATGTAAGACGTGCTTTCAATTCTCGTCTCGGCCGTATCAACCGTTAATGTGATCGCTACCTGAAAGGAGAGTAGTTCCCAGTCGACCATTTGCATCTTCAGGAATAGATTTCTGTGGCCCACTATATTTACGGCCTTCGTCCAGGAAGGGCGCTCAGATTAAGGCATATATAGCTATGTTCGTTTGTTTTGCCACAAAGGCTGTACATATTGAACTTGTAAGCGATCTGTCTACAGCTGCCTTTTTAGCATCACTGAAAAGATTCATGGCTAGACGAGGAACTTGCACCCACATATTCACTGACAACGCAACTAATTTCGTAGGTGCATCACGAGAGCTAAATAAATTCTTTAATGATAGGAATACCAAGCAGTCACTACTAAGCTTTTATACAGATAAGGTGATTCAGTGGCATTTTAGTCCTCCTGGTTCACCTCATTTCGGAGGGTTGTGGGAAGCTGCAGTTAAATCAGCTAAGTATCACCATAAGAGAATAGTAGGAAACGCTGCATTGTCGTTTGAAGAAATGACTACAGTGCTTGTACAGATAGAAGCAGTTTTAAATTCACGCCCCCTCAGCCCACTATCCTCTGATCCCAATGATCCGGAAGTATTAACCCCATCCCACTTCCTGATCGGTGGCTCATTTCATCTTCCTGTTGAAGAAGATTTGTCGCAGACTCCATTTAATAGACTGAAGCGCTGGCAACTGCTTCAGGCTATGTTCCAGCAATTTTGGCGCCGATGGTCCAAGGAATACCTCGGACAACTCCAACAGCGTACTAAATGGCGGTCGCCTGGACAATCCCCACAACTCGGCACTCTGGTTGTTCTGAAGGAAGAGGGCGTGCCTCCACTTCATTGGAAACTGGGCCGTGTCGCAGCAGTGCATCCAGGAACCGACGGAGTTACGAGGGTTGATACCATCAAAACACCCAGCGGAGCTATTTTGAAAGGAGCAGTGTCAAGACTTTGCCCATTGTTGAGTGAAGAGAAGTGAGGTGTTTAAATGTTTTGTGTACATAGAGTTTATTTGAACTCTTATTCCAGTTAATAGAACAAAGTGACAATATTTAGTTGTTTGAAATATTTGCTATTTCAAGGGGGGAGTATGTTGGCAACTCTGGCACTGTACATACTCTAATGACAGTTGGTCCCCCTGCTGGAGGGTTGTTGGCCCATTAAGAGAAAGGATCGTTTTCTTACCTGCGTCAGGCAGGACTCACTTGCAAGCAGGTAGCAGTGGCTACCGGACATGGTATCATCACACGCATGTAATATCTACTGTACTTGTTCAGTGATTAATCATGTACATACTATGTAAAATATATATTTCTTTATACAGTCCACCACATCTTATTCTATGTATTCGACAGATGATAATGCATATTTTAGCGCCAAACAATACAAAAATTGTAATTTCTGAGTTGATTCTTGGCCTTCAATCGATAACAAAATGAAATTGGCTATACATTTCTCACAGAATGGGATTACAGTATATTTCATGGCGATGATCAAATTTGTGTATCACTAAAGGAGATTTCTTTATCGTCAGCGGTATTTTGAATGAAGGTCTTACGGCGACAATAGAGCTACTGGAAAGAGATGTTTCCTTAAGATGTTGACGTTACATTTACCTGCCATAAGACAGGAAGGCGTCGCCATAAGTGGGCCAGGTTGTTTTACGTATTGTACATTTGACTGACCTCAAAAACCCTCACTTGCAAGTTGGATTTCGTTTGAGGTTTTGGTCACAGTTTCGTGACTTCGACTCACTGTGATACGTCGTGGTTCAAGCTGTAGTAAAAGGTCCCTTGTTCAGACCCCGCAGAGAGTAAAATATAGCTTACTTTTAGCAATTTACACTCATGTTCTTCCTACAGTAATACACTTAAATGCTTGTACCTGTTTCGTACTTAATTAATGGTGCAGCAAACGACAGATAAAATTCAGAAAAACAAAGTTTTCACTGGCAATTGCATATAGAGTTAAATATGGCGGGCTAACTTACTTAGTGCTTCTAGGACCCTTGTCATTAGTGTTATCTTAATTACTCCCTTCAAGGCTTATAGGCTTATGCATACAAATCAGCTACTAGATAAAAGGGAATACTTCAATTTTGCTATACGTAACACCGGCCTAGAATTGTTGTTGTTGGATCATTTAGGCATTAAGAGTTCATGCAGCTCCGTATACTTGGGTGTGTGTGAAATTTGTCTGATAACCTATGTTATTGTGATGGTTATATTAGTGTGTGTATTTATAATTTAACAACTGACACTAGAATTACGGAAGGAGGCAGACATGGCCTTAATTTGGGCACCATCTTGGCATTTACTTGGAGTAGAAATGGGAAACTACGGAAAACCACTTCTAGGAAGGTTGAGGTGGGAATCGTTTCCTACCCCTTTTCAGTCTTGACTCACGAGGCTGAGTGTACGTCGTTCCAGCTCTTAGACCATAATTAAATTTCTTGGCAGAGCCAAGAATCGAACCCGAGTTGACCGTCAAGAATACTAGCCACTGGATCTCAAGGTGGTCCACTTGTCTCAATTATTTTATTTTCTAGTCTTGCAGGAAGAAACACTGACAAAATTCTTTCTAATGCACAGGTTAACTCTGATTTTCTTTTCATTTTTTAACCCTTGTTTTAGGCCTATATTGATTTTCTTCACCTGAATCCAGAAGTACTATTCTCTATGTCCTATCACACATACAGTAGTTCTTTAAATAACTTAAATATATGTAAGCCATTAAACATTACTTACACAATATTCCCAATAAAATTCCGCCACAAATAATTATTTGATAGTAAGCGGCCACTCAAACCTGAAGAACGTTTCATTACTAGGTTATTGCAAGTGATTATATACACAGCGATGGATATTATATGTTGAAGTAGGTCTTAAGTTATGTGTCTATAATTCTCATGTTCTTAAATTTCTTGTATGGAAAAAATGCAATAAGAAATCCGTGACACTACAGCCCATTAAGAGCTTTGGCCTACCCAGCGACCACTGCGCAGCTATTTGACGCTTGGTCAGCGAGACAGGTCACTTCAGCCGTTAATCTGGTGTTTCTTGACCGGGGCGGTACCTCTCTGGCCAGATAGCTATTTATTTGTCCTCACCAGGCTGAGTGCACTCCGTTCCAGCCCTCACGTCAGATTATAAAAATCCTTGACGGAGCCGGGAATCGAACCCGGGGCCTCCGGGTGATTGACAGGTGCGCTACCCCAACATTATGGGGCCAGGTAACGAAGCAATGATGTGTATTTCATTCATGTTTAGTGCATTATATGCTATCTTGTGCTGAGCTGAATCCTGGATTGCCGGCCCTGTGGTGTTGTGGTAGCGTGCCTGCCTCGCAACCTGAGGTGCCTGACAGTGAGGCAGCGCCCTCCCGGTCACGGAGACCAAGATTAACGGCCGAAGGAATCCGATGAACTAACCACGCGGTTCCCCATAATCTGCAGGCCAAATTGCTGGGCAGCGGTCGCTTGGTAAGCCTACGCCCTTCATGGGTCGTAGCGCCACGGGGTTTGGCTTCATTTGAATCCTGAATTACGCTGAGATGAGGAAAACTATTGTGAACGTGTTTATATTCTCCCATTCCACCCTCCCCATCCCAGCTCACCCCATAAACTCCCGGAGCTTGTACTGGACACAATGTGATTCTTCTCGTTGCTTTATAACATTACTTATATAAATTGCAACATGGTTATTCAAACTGTGAAAAATTCACTTGACAGTGCAATCAGTATGTAAGTGTTTATGACTAATTTATTCAATTAAGGTAAATGGATGTTATCCTCAAGGTCTTTGAAAATAGCCACGGTCAGCAACCAATTTATTTCAAAGTGAAGATACAAGCAGAAAAGGAAGGCGAGACGTCTAATACTGAGTTATGCTACAGATTATTAATGCAGCCCGTTCCATGTTACGACACTCAGTTACATTCAAATATTAACTTTCAGCAATAATACAGTACAGGTTCTCCATCCCGTCGTGCAGTGATCAAGCTGCCTGTCTCTCACCATGCATAGGAAAGAATACTCTCTGTTCCAAATCTCGATTAGCCAGAGATTGGGGCGAGAGTTATCATTTATTACAATCATCAGCTGATACAGGTGATTATTTGTTACAGCGATTCCCTAATAGCCTATTACAAAAACCCTTCCCAGTAAGATTAATCAATCGCAACATGAATTTAAGAATAAGTCACAGAACCTACAAATAATTTACAAGGTACTAAATGTTATAAACAATTGTCAAAACACTAATAGTGGCTATTCATTATGTACTGCCTTAATCATATTCTAATTGATACAGAGAGACTATCCTAGACTTTAAACAAGGATCATAGTTTAGGATACCATTTCCTGTAACCGTATACTTGTTTCACATGCATCTTCGTTGTGTTTCTCATCTGTCGCTTTCCTATCCCATAAATCCCCAATAACATTAGAAAGTTACGCTAATTTACCTGGCTTCCTCCATTTATTTCTCCATTATCTATAAACTTTGCTCTTAATATATTGGTTTCATTTCATTCCCTGATCAGGTGTGACACACCCATAACTTTCACACAAAAAAGGTAAAAGTCCTCTTTTCCTACTTCTCTGAATACATTGTTCTTATACACTCCCATTCACCACCAAATTATCCCTCTCATTTCCCTTTTCGTTAGACATTCATGCTTCATACTAATAACTTGTCATATTTCACAGAACATTGTTAAGGTTCTCCCGTAAGCACACTCATCTCTGCCTACCTGCAACTCTATGTCATTCACTCTCCTGCACACTTTTTTTTGCACACCCTACCCTTCTCCCTTCGCAAATCCCTATCCCATACTTAACCCATTCCTAGTCTTTCCAGTACATTTCTTAGCCCGTCCACACAGTACTCTCTTTGCTCATGCTTCATTTGGTGTGGGTAAACTACCTTTAAAATTTCACACCCTCCACCTACTTTCAGACGCGTCCAAAATGTGATGATTCTTTTATAATATGTTTTGGAATACTTACATCCTCACACATCATTCCTGCTCCGCTATTCGCTGCGCAACTAGATAGTCCCAAAATCGTCTTAGCAAACTTATTTTCAATAGTATCCAGGGTTGCATCTTCTACACCCCATAATTCCACTCCATATAATACTTTTGATACGACAAACCCATTGAATGCATTTTTGTGAACTTTTTAGTCAATATTCATTAACTCACCTTCTAACACTTTAACACGCGCCAATTTCGATTTTGATGTTTTAATTTTTTCAGTCCATTTTCTATTACTCGTCAGTAACGTCCCTAACTTATCACATTTTTTCACAGTCTCTAGTTTTCACCCATACATGAACCACTTTTCATTTTTGGCAATTTTTCTTTCGTTTTTGCTCATCATAGCCTTAGTCTTGCGTAGATTAATTTTTAAATGCCAGTCCTCACAGTATTTCACAATCTTATCCAACTATAGTGCATATTAGGGGGTGTTAGAGTGAGCAGGAGGATGTCATCCGCTAACACTAAGCCAGACATATCATGATAGTAGGGGGATAGTGGCGCTTCTGCTTCACCCATTTTATTTGTATCCGACTGTACATGTTAAATAATTAATATCTGGCGAACCAGTGTTCGGATTTTAACAAATGAGGTGTCGTAGGACTCAGGGTGACGTCGTCTTTCCTATGGACGACTCGTTATATTTTTCATTTTTTTTTGAAAAATTTTGTTTCTAAAAATAGGCGATAGTTTGAAAACCAATGATGATACAACGTTGTACCATGGCTTAAATGAACGGTCGCTATGACCTTAATATTTAATAATAACACGTTTTTATTATGTTTTTGTTTTTTGAAAACAGGTCAGTTTTAAAATTCTTATATTTTGGAAACTAGGAACTCTACAAAAAGGTCTGTTTGACATAAATGAAATATCTTTACCCCTCTAGCCACAAACCAAGTTTTAGGTCTCTAGGACAAAGTCTGTACAGTAGAGTAGTGTTCTAATGGGGGAGCTCGACCACTTAGGAAGTTGTGAGGCCCTGGCGGCCTTGGGAAGGAAGGAGTAATGCTAGGAGGGCGTGCGTGGATTCGGTTTTTTTTTTCAACATAATTGACAAAATCTTAAAATGGAAAAACCATGTTTCCATATCAACAAATTTCATCATCCGCATCAACATCATTGACAAAAACATAAAATGAACTTTAGACATACAACAAATGAAACATGTGCAAACAACAAAATGGAAATTCGAAAACGTTAAACTGTCATTTTTTTGTGAAAAAGTGGAAATGGCAAAGTGTGAAATATCAAAATTCAAAAACTTTAAACTGACATTGTTTAAAAAGTGTAAACAACAGAAAGGAAAGTCCATGTTTCCATATAATCAAAACACAAAATCTTTAAACTGACATTTTTTAAAAGTGGAAATGGGAAATGGTGAATTGTCCATGTGCGAAATGTCGAAATGAAAAAATCAACATCAGCATTTAAAAAAATAAAATAAAATAAAAACATCGTGCACTGGTAAACCTTGTTTTTACTTCATAGCCATATGGGATTTAAAAAAATTGAATACAAACAAATCCCTATTCCTCAGTCCTCAATTCCTCAATGTTCATGTCCATGCATCATTAACTTTCCTTTCATAGCACACATCACACTCAGGGCTGCCATCCTCCTCCCTCCCATTGAGGCGTCTCAGGATGTGAAACGTTGTTTAGCTTTATTCAACAACATTTTATCTGGAACATGTCTTAAACCAGGATGAATATGGCGATTAGAAAGGTCATGTTCTTTGCATGCTTGATCCAAAAGATTTATGGGTACATCACCACGCCGCAAACGATTTACGAGACGAGTTCCAAGGCCACAAAGACGATAACCTGGAAGATGGATTTCGAAAGGTAAGTATTGAATCACTTTGGCAATGACGCCATTGCCAGTACAGGTCTGGCATATCCTTTTCCGTCGATAGTGAAAAGGTTTGATCTTCCCCCTCCTCTGTGGACGATGGTTGATGTTGTTGGTGCTTTTTCTAGTCATGGCACCAGTGCAATGATTCAACAAAGTCTTTATTCTGACTTTTATGACCGTGATAGAGTTTGACCAGCTGGCAAGTAGCGCAATGTCGCATAGAGGGTGTTTTTGCCATGGCCACTTGCTTATGGTGATCCTAATCCGTATGTGGTTGCAATTCACTCTACACAGGGTCTTGAGTTCATGATTTTGGTACATATTGCCAGATTTCTTTCACAGCTTTGGCTGCCACATAATAAATGAACGATTTGGGAAGTGCCAATAATTCCTCTTTGGTAAAACTGTCTAGTTTCTTTTGGCACACAAAGAACTTCCTGATTGCTTTGTCTGTAGCATCCCCTTTCTCCTTGATATTACGTCCTGTAGATGTTTACACGTCGCTTATAGAAATCTCACTGGCGTCATTTACAGGTAAATCTTGAATTTTATTTAATAACTCACAGCAGGCATTGGTGGTTAACCAATGAAAGAGATGCCACGCATGGGCTAGGGCTGTATGGGTAATTTTGCCACAGAACAGCTGTCTATAAGGGTTAGCAATGAGGGGCAGCCCAAGTCCATGAAGTCGATACATTGACAGTAAGGCGCCAAAAATGATTGCAACCATTCTTGCTTTTCATTACCTTTCACAAATACCATATTGGTAGAGGACAAATGGGCTTTCATGACCATGTCCAAATATTTATACGAAATGGTTCCTTGATTCCAGTCTAATTGCCTATGGTTTTTAATCCACTGGGTTTGTTTACGGTCTTTTTCACACAACAAATCCAAAGCATAGTGTGATTTGAATATCAAATGCGTAGCTTGTGAAATCCAAAAGGTGAAACAATCGTTGATGGCCACTTGGTTGAATATAAATTTGATGTCTCCAATTTTAAACCCCTGACAATCCACAATCAGCGTGCGCAACATGTTGACGCTTGCCTGGACCAAGTTCAACTGACGACTGACGATCGATGACTAAGGTATACCCATGGCATTGACTTAAATTCCGTGCTAGTTTAAAAATGAGGTTAGGGTATGATAGGGGATATGAAAAATAATAATAACCACAACCACTTTTTTATTACATCATTTTACACGTCTTACATGCCTTTTTCATTTTTGGATAGGGAAGGTACCAACTCATACAACAATACAGTCTTTTGTGTTTATAACGTCCATGACACCGATGATGTCCCAATGCCTCTAAACTGAGTGTTTTCGACTGTGAGCTGCTCACCGAAGCACCGTTGATACAATACAGTCCGCACGTATCGTAACTTGCTTTTTCATCACTCAGAGGCACTAGTGAGGGGTAGCTTGAATGGCAGGGTATATTTTTCACCTCCATTCTACACAGGTAGGGGCAAGTGGGTGACCAGCGCTGATGTTCCTGCATGGGTTCATCACTCTCTTCCCATTGGTCTATGGTGATGGCACAAAAGGCACATTTCGCGCCATCTCTTGTTTTTAAATAATAGAAACCACCTGTCGCCAAGGCTTGAGGGTTTATGAAAGGCACCGGCCATGTTGTTACTCAGAGTTTAAATTCATGGGTCGACTCTTGAGGCTTTAAATCAAGGCATGACAGAGCTGCTTGACGTAGGTTGACCTGTTATTTATACACTCGTCACCTGGTCGGACAGTGGATAATAGTTGACTTGTTTGTGATGAATAATCATACAGTAGGCCGTGGTATTGGTTGGTACATTGTCATGCGTTTCAAAATCTAGTCGAATGTCAATATTGGATGGCTTGACAGACTCTTCCAAGTAAGAACAGTCAAAGACAATCAGTGGCGCACTTGCCTTAAACGCTTGGGGTGACAGCATGGGGCTGTTCTCTTTTTGATAATACGACCATCTAAATTTAGAAAACAAGTCGTACAGGGGGCCAAACTTATTTTTTGAAAAATCAAAATCCAGTCCTTCATACGGAAACACAGCTCCGTTGAGGAAAAGACGTGCATTTCTCAACTGCAGGTGATCAAATTGAATGGCATCTTTGGTTTGTTGATACTTGCGATTCGTTTGGAAACCCACAATAATGTAGAGAGGTCTCTCAGTATAGCGGGCTGTTTTTACAGACTAACTGTGTGTGTTGGTGGTGGGCAATAGCGGGTACTCATGGAGTGCCCAGCTTCAAAATTCCATGGGTAAAGGCATATCTCTTCATTCAATCTTGAATATATCTAGTTTTATGCTCTCGTCAAGGGTCACAAGGGGTACGTTCCATAGCATGCGTTGTAGTTGAATTTCTGAATCTCTGGGTGCATTTTCGGCTCACTTGAGTGCATTATTATCACTCCTGTCTCTCACCAGATAAAGCACTTGCCTTGTGTTGACCACAATGCGCTGGTGATCGTCGGAAAAGCCTAAAATCAGTTTAAGAGGTAAATATCCAGTAAAGGTGCCATCGGTGTGTACCATCCTGTCATTGGTCAAGTATGGGCAGCAACCCGCCATGCAAAGTGTTTTACCTTCTTCCTCACTTCCTCCTCGACTAATCAGTTGGCAGTCAAAGTGAAAGGTCGTGTTTTTCCCGAGCACTCAGGTGTGCTGAAATGGGTTGTTCTCTGAAGTGTTATCGGGCGAGGATCGGGCTGTGGTATGCGAAGGGTAGTCGGGATTTCCGGTGTTGGTGTGTGCGTACGGGACCTAGCAACTTGTGGTTCATAGCCCTAGTGATAGCTGCATTGCTAGTTATTGGTGGAGTGGAAGTAAATCCAGGGCCTGTTACTCCAAATGTGAATCAGGCAAATGATCCAGTGGCAGCTTTAAAGTGTTCGACGTGCAGTAAAACATTGAAGAATGGTGTTGAGTGTGGACTATGTGAGAAATGGTTTCACTTCGGCTGTATTAAGGTCAAGAAGGAGGATTGTGATGTCGGAAATTGGTTTTGTAAAGTATGTGATACGCCGGACTGTTTGAGGGTGCAAATCAAAGCAAGGGATCAAATAAAACAGGAACTTAGAGCAAAGCTTCGTGAATCAGAAGAAACGGTGAAGGATGTGACTGAACGGCTTTCTACTGAGATCAATGTGGAAGAGGGCGTGCAGGAGCAAACTGAGGATGACGTTATCATAATGGGTGATTCTATGATACGATGGAGTGCGAATATCTCGAGGAAATCAGGTGCGAAAGTGCGGTGTAATCCGGGGATTAAAATTGACCAGCTTGCCCAACAAGTGGAAGAATCAAATGTAGAGGACTGTGAAAAAGTTAAAGTGTTGTTGCTACATGTTGGGACGAACGATTTGAAGAAGAGGGCTACTGCTGATTACATCATGGGGGAGTTCTACGGTCTAGGTTGAAAAGCTAAAAGCAAGTTTAGAAAAGCAAAATTTATAATGAGTGGCATTGTTCGGCGGGGAGATGTTCCGTTAAGGCGAGTTAAGACTGTAAATGACCGCATGGACTGGGTATGTGCAAAACTGGGATTAGTGTACGTAGAAGCTGACTGCTGGATTGGTGGCCGTGACTTCGCCCGAGACGGGCTGCATCTAAATCGACGGAGCGCTTTCAACCTAGGGAGCCTACATGACAGGGTCATCGGTTCGTGCCGGCTTTTGTGAGGAGAAGCAGGTCCAGAGGTTGCCAGCTGATGGGAACAGAAGGAGCTATTTCGAGATATTTGCTGCGGAGGTAAGACTCTAAGATTACTGCAGGTTAATTGTCAGAGTTTAGGAAATAAATTAATTGAATTTTGGAATCGTGTAGAGACGTATTCTCCGGACATTGTCATTGCAACTGAATTTTGGTTATATGAGGACATAAATAGTAGCGAAATAATACAAGGGACCTACGAAATGTACAGAAGGGATCGGGGGAAGCGAGGTGGTGGGCTATTTATTTGTGTGCGCAAAAATATAGCTAGTTTCTTAAAGTGGGCTGATATGGATCATGAAATGTTATGTGTACAAATTTCGGATAAAGGAAATAAATTCCCTCTTCAGGTGATAGGGGCGTATAGAGCACCGAAAGATAACTTTTCTCTCCTCGAAACACTGTATGATAAAACTTGTACGGGTAATGCTATGAAAAAGAGCATAATAATTGCTGGAGATTTAAACCTCCCCAAAGTAGACTGGTCTGGTGAGTCAACTAGCTGTGGTCAAGCTCAGAGCGCTGAAAATAAATTCTTTAGGGAGGGGGTATTTTCCCAAGTTGTTGGCTTCCCAACTAGAGACAATAATACCTAAGATGTTTATCTCGTAAGGCCTGTAGAGCTGTATATTAACTGTCTGAAAGTACCAGGAATTAGTGGCCATTCTGGGGTTGAATTAAATATTAGGTATGGTGACATTACAAAATTAGACTCTGATGTAGCAAAAAAGATCATATTCTAGTATCGCAGGGCGGATCAGGGCAAGTTTCAGGGGTATTTGAATGAGCTATTTGTAGGATGGGCATCGGAAGGAAATCACATTAATATCCTGTGGACTAACTTTTTGAAAATTTTAAATAGCTCTGTTGATAAATTTGTCCCATTTAAATCGCTGAAACAAAACCCAGATCCTGAGTATTACACACGAGAAATTAGGAGTCTAAAACGGAAAATTATGAAATTATGCAATAAAAGACATGATAGTGACAAGTATATGTTGAAATTTAAGTCCTTATCAAGAGAGCTCGTCTTAAAAAAGAGGGCTGCTCATGACAGTTATATGCAAGGTTTACTTGGTTCGGGAGGTGATCAGTGGAAAAAAAATTACAGTTATGTTAGGAGAAGAAAGGGAAATTCAAATAATTTGTCGATGATAATGTCCGGTGACGGTAAATTAATTACTGAGAAACAGGCCATTGCCAATGAATTAAATGTCTTTTACGGTAGTGTGTTCAATAAATCCAATAGCTGTGTGTTGGACCTTAACGACGAATTAGGGGCTCCCCTGTTCCAAATAAACCAGTCAGCAATTGTAAAGCTAATACAAAAACTACGTTTCAATGTATCAAGGGGTCCTGATAATATTGTTAGTGAAGTACTTAAACTAGGAGGTAGGGCCGTGTCACGATACTTGGAGGTGATGTTTAATGTGTCCATAAACAATGCGCAAATCCCAGATGACTGGAAAAGAGCTGCGGTAGTCCCAATATTTAAGGGAGGGAGCAGATTTGAATTGGGCAACTACAGGCCGGTTAGCCTTACGTCCATCGTTTGCGACTACTTGAGGGAACAGTGGGAAATATTATCATGGTTTAATGATAGGCAACATGGATTTCGGAAAGGTTACTCATGCGAGAGTCAGATGCTATCACTTTTTCAAGACATTAGCGAATCGTTAGACCATGGAGTTTCAGTCGACGCCGTGGTTATAGATTTTGCGAAGGCATTTGATGTCGTACCGCATGACATGCTACTCCATAAATTAGCTTCGACGAAGATTGATAGAAGGGTAATTTTATGGATCCAAGAATTTTTGACGGGTCGTTCCCAGAAAGTGAAAGTCGAAGGCATATTCTTGGATGAAATTACCGTAACGTCGGGTATCCCTCAGGGCAGCGTAATCAGAACTTTGTTATTTTTGGCGTTTATAAATGACTTACCAAATGGGATTCGCAGTGACTGTCGATTGTTTGCGGATGATTGTGTAATATATCGAAAGATACATGACTCACAAGACAATGCAGTGCTTCAAGAGGACCTGAACCTGGTCTATAAGTGGGCGATTGTAAATAAAATGAAAATAAACACAAGAAAATGTAGTCTCTTAAAAATAGGGAAAGGGCGAAGGCAGGATTTTCAATATAACATTGGCTCGGAAATACTTGTAGAAAAAGATTCTTGCAAATATTTGGGCGTTCACGTAAGGAATGATATGAAATGGAGTAGTCATGTAGGATGTGTAGTTTCAAAAGCTTACAAATCCCTGCACTTTGTAATGAGGGTATTAAAAGGAAGTAGTACCTCTGCTAAAGAATTAGGCTATTTGTCACTTGTAAGACCTATTCGGGAATATGCCTCGGCGGTTTGGGATCCATATCAAGTAGGGCTCATCAATGAGTTGGAAATGGTGCAAAGAAAGGCCGCTAGATTTGTGCTCAGTGACTTTAACCCCAGGAGCAGTGTGAGCCGTATGTTAAAGAAACTTGGTTGGGAATCACTGGAGGCTAGGAGGATGAAATCTAGACTCTGCGCTATGTACAACACGTATACAAATCAACCAGCATGGGGTGAGCTTAGCAAACTATTGGGAAGGCCCACATACATGGGTAGGAGCGATCATCCTTTCAAAGTTAAGGTCCGACCACAGCGAACAAGTTATGGTAAATATTCTTTTGTAAACCATGCCATTGATAACTGGAACTCTCTACCTGCCGCAGTCTTAGAGCCTCTTCCCAAACATAAAGGTGTGTTTAAGAAAAGACTGACTATTTGTGTAAATACTCCAGTTTAATTGTTGTATAATTGTTATTGAATTGTTACGTATAATTATTTATTTGTTATGTATATCCAATTTGCCACCGGGGGACACACACCCCATTGCAAATAAATGAATGAATGAATCACTGTAAGAGGGGTATATTTTCATGACACTGGACATACCTACATTTCGAGTGCTATTCACCACAATATCGTTAATCACGTAACGCACATCAGAAAAGAGAAACGCCAAAGCATGGTTGACTAACTTGGATGTGGTGGGTGTAGAGTCATCGGCTGCGGTAAGCCGACCTTCAATCTGAATGACACTTTCATGTGGTAGGGTGTAAATATCTTGGTTGTTGATAACAAATTGAATTTCATCATTTTTATTGAGTCCAGGTGTTTGAGCTTGATAGGAATGGGGATAAATTCTTACCACCCCTTGCTGCTCATCGATGTGGTTCGCTATCACTAGGATAGAATTCATTATGGGGGTTGACGTGGTAACCTAAATGCTGTAAAATCTGCTTGTCCTGCTTGTTAACGTGTATTCACGTGTATTCCTAGACGGTGTTGTTGCTTTATATACCAACTTCATAGTGGCTTTAGAACCAACATGTAAGTCACTGGTGTGGTAGAATCTAGTTGAGTGTGTTGTTGATCTCTATTGATGAGTCTTATTACTAATACCATCAACAGCCACAGAATGAAAAAGTACCATTGGAGGGTTTTCACGAATAATAATAACCATTGGGCGATGTCACAATAAAATCATAAAGCGAATGCGATGGTTCTTGTTTGGTGTACAATTGACTAATAATATTACACGTCACCGACACGTGACGGTCCTCAATCATTTTCACTTCATTGTCTGATTCATATTTTTTGTTGGGCTCCAACACACGTGGTTTAAATCCTAGTAAAGGACCAATGGAATCGGGGTGTATTTTAAAGTCAATCTTAAACGTAGAGAAAATACTGCAGCGATGATCGTTGGTATTTCCTAAAAGTTCAAACTTATGCGTTCCATCAAGAAATGACTTTAAACTATATTCATTGATCAACACCACATAAATGTGTTCATAAATATCATCTATCGTACATCCACCATAGTTCAGGGTGAGCACAGAATCATCATAGTAAAACTTGTTGTTCACATTTTCACGTATGTTGTATATTCTGTTGTACGTTTCAAGAGAATGAAGTCCCAAACCATAAGGTCTTTCACTCAATTCGATAGGCGGGTAAAAGTCTAGGCTGACTTCAGGTCCACCTCCATGCAGTGTAAACGTCTTACTTTCCGCCGACATACTGTTGACGTTTTTGCTTATGCTGCGTCTTATATAAAAAAAATTAAACACAAACGTCCGCACTCTTGGCTTTAAACGTTTACTCGCGTTTGACATTATAATATATCTTGGTCCAGTTTCCAAAATAGGTCACTAGTTCCACTGTCAAAGTACCATAGTGTGGATCCCTCTTTCACATAGGCTACTTAATGCGTTCCAGGTCCTCGGCGATCATCCAAATTTAGAACAGCACATTCCTGTTTACAGGGTCATGGCTGTAATTGGTTCCGCATAAGCACACCTCGAAAATGAGCAAGCTTTAGTTGTTTGGCATAGCTTTCGACTTGTTCATGAGTCAGGGCATGTCTTACTGTGTCTGAAGTTTAAATATTTTATTTTTGTTTTGAGATGGCGAAATCCCAAATTCTTGTTTGAAAAAGGCTGGCTTTAAATTGGCGTTTCTAGCCCCCATAGCACTGGCTTCCATCGTTTCATGGTGTCGCTAACTTTCTTTTAGTTGTTGCTTGCCCTGCTTTGCAGCTTTAATGGTCTTCGCCACCGCACTGGCACCGCCCAAAACTGATCACTGAGCAGCCAGACCGGCGAATAATGCAGGCAAAAATCCCGCTCGTTTGGGGAAGGGAATTACTCACCCTTGTTTTGAACCCTGACGCTGATGTTTTGGAATAACGCGTCTCTGTGCTGCTCGAAGGACTTTCCTTATGGTCAACACATTATTTTTGTTTTTTTTTTCATTCGCAAGGGCTTGGCCCACTAATGCCTTGAGCCCATGCTTTACCAATGACAAGGTCTTGGTTTTAGTATTTTTCACCACATATCTTTGTTTCACCATGATGATGACTAACAACCTTTCACAAGAAACTTGAAGTGACAACTAACGTGATGTTGTTATTTCACGGCTGTATATTCAAGTTCACATAAAGTGTGAAATCGTTTATGGCTTTTCCCGCTTGATTTTCATCCCATGTAAGCATGAGATGAAAGGATAATTCATCACCTGCAATGACCATTTCATGGGTATGGACCATCATCCTATGACCGTTTATCAATACATGTAAATAGTTCTCATTAAGTATGGATTGTTTCATGTGAATGGTTCCATCATAGTGCAATCGATAGTGTCTTAAACCTGAAGCAAGCACATACGACAGGTTTTGGTCATGGAGTAGTGGTAAATGGTTTCTGTCATTCACAGGCTTTCCATTTGACAAGTACACTAAAGATATGGATGGGATAAATTTATAAAGCCTTTTCATTTCATAGGTCACGTAACGTTTCGTGCAGACATCGTCCTCCTCTTGTGGGTCTTCCACATTAATAATGCGGTGATGATTAGCGGTATAGCCATTCACCGTAAGCTTTCGCAGTTTGTCATAAAACTCGTGCACCTTGTTATCCACATACTTTTTTGTAGTGACATCTCTAGACACTTGAGGATGTTTCACATGGGTTAACCGCTTTCCCTTAAAGTCATAATCTCCCTGTTTAGTGCGTGGCACTACAGACTCATCCACATAGTGTTTATTAGCAGGATATATTTCTTGTTTAGGATCATGTATGGAAACAGACCTAGCTTTGGCCATCAACGCACGTCCAAAGATATCCATTGTCAACCTTTAGTAGGAGTCTACTGTTTCTATGACAAGGCTCGGTTCTATGTATATAGGCAGCCTGCTAGCCTCTCTAAGCCTTAGTTGATATGAAGATTATTAAGCAGCAAGAGTCATTCCCCTTGGGGGACATGGTTTCCCTTCAGTATCCCACAGCACGTAAACAACGCCATGGTTCACTGTTTTCGTCCTCCATTCGCTGCATTATAGTGGGGCCTTCCGGGTGTGGAAAGACCAATCTTTTGCTTACACTCATTACAGCGCCCAATGGTCTGCGTTCTCAAAATATTTATATTTTTGCAAAATCTCTCTACCAACCCCTCTACGTGTTTCTGGATCAAGTCATGTCTGGATTACAAAGTGAGAATATGGGTTATTTCACATTTCCCATGCAAGAAAATGTTATTGCCTTGGATGAGGTAAAGCCTGATTCACTCATGATTTTCGATGATGTATCCACTGAACGACAAGCCATCATTCAAAGCTATTTCAGCATGGGTCGTCACAAACATATCGATGGCTCATATCTCGGACAAACGTATTCTAAAATGTCCAAACATTTGATTCGGGACAATGCCAATGTCATTGCTTTATTTCGCCAGGATAGGCGGAATAGTCGCCACATTTTTAAAGAACATGTGAATCCCGATATGACCTTTCAAATGTTTACTAAATTGTGTGCCAAGTGCTGGAACACTCAACGTCACGCCTGTTTGGTGATTGACAAACAAATTGAACTCAAGCAAGGACGTTATCACTTAGGGTTTGATAATTTTATTGCTATTTAAGGCAAAGTCTCATTCCCTCTCAAGCCATTTGTCAAGACACCATGGCGTTAGCAGAGAGTCAATTGAAAAAGCATATTATTAGAGCAAAAAATACTGTTTGCCAAAAGTTTCGTCAATTGAAATGATCACGTATGGATCATGCATTATTTATTCAACAACATTTAGCACCTCCTCTAAAGCCATGTTTAAACCCTCTTCAAGCCATGTGAAACGCTACCCACTGTTTCACAAGCCACGCAGACGCTACACGAGGACCCTATGGAAGAGGAAGAGGAACAGGAACAGGAGGATTTGAGTAGTGTTAGCAAGGTTGAGGATGAGGATGATAATGATCAAGTGCTTACGCCACAAAAAAAATCCTCACCCATTGCAGAGTTTTTAAAAACAAAGAAATCATTGATCATGGTCGAAACACCGTGTCCTTCCAGATCGTCTCCGTTTTCACAACTCTTTGCCACCCCTCAACATAAAGCTCAACTCAAAAACATTTTAATAAAATATTATGGATCAACACTAGAACCCTATTTCACCGATCTATTTATTGGAAACACAGATACAACGTATTGTGTTCGCTATGAGAAGGATAGTTTTAAAATTGGTGATTCTTCGACTACATTTGCTCGTACTAGAGCTGTCATTAAAACATAAACTATAAATTAACACCAGGACTGTTAATGCTGCTATTCTCTCGTACACCATATTCCCATGATTATACGCAACAGGACCTTGGCAAATATAAATCCATTTTAATGGACACCCCTGCCCACAAAAACAGTATGATCCCACTCAACAAGTGAATGCCAATATATGTCAAAAATATAAAACCATCATTGCTAAAATGTTTCCAACCAGTCAAAGTGCTCGTCGTAAAGTGTCCGCTTCGGGAGTGACATTTAAACCATTAAAACCCCTTGTGGATGTTATCTACTGGCATAATCCCAATAAGCTCGTCCAGCGGCTACAGCTGTTGCATGCTTCACGTCAAGCTGGCCATACTGGTCACGATTGGGAAATTCAAGAAATTGAACAAGAACTTCGAAATGCCAAAATTATTGTTGAAACCCTCACCCATTAAAGTGGGCATTGCTCACGAGTTTCATCGCCCAGTTAGGCGTCAATATCAGCGATTCAAGGTAATGTCACGAGGTGTGGATGAACTTTGCAAACCGATTTGGTGGAAATGATACCCTATGCTAGTGTTAACAATGGTGAACGCTATATCTTGACAGTCATTGATGTGTATTCTAAAATAGCGTTTGTTCAACCTGTGCGTCGCAAGTCAGGTCTACTAGTCACCAAGGCCTTTCAACATACAAGAGCGGCAAAAAGATCTGACGGTTTTTAAATCACAACACAAACATTTTAAATGATACAAACTCCGTTATTACTTATAACAGCAAGGTGTACATGTCAATTAATGGAAAACATGAAAGAACAATAGATTTTTACTCTTAAGATTTGAAGATAACGTCTTTCAAATTATGCCCATCTTTTGCCATGCGGCAAAAAGATCTGACGGTTTATGTCATAGTACGGCTGAACGACTCGAAGAGGACGCGTTCCATCTCGTAACACAATTTTGTTATGGGTGAGAAATTTTAGAGGTACAGGTTCAGCCTTAAAACGTACGTCGACAGGCCGTCCAAGGTCAGCCAGGACACCAGAAAATGTTGAGCGAGTGAGACAAGCTGTGGAAACCAGTCCACGGCAGCCGGCTCGTAAACAAGCTGCTGCTTTGCAAATGTCTGATCGAACAGTGAGACGAATATTGCGTTCCGATTTTCATCCGTATAAAATGGTTATTGTCCAGCAGTTGAAGCCTAATGACTATGCAAAGTTTCAGAGCAAGACAGGAAGAATGCATGGCAAAAGATGGGCATCATTTGAAAGACGTTATCTTCAAATCTTAAAAGTTAAAATCTATTTTTCTTTCATGTTTTCCATTATTTGACATGTACACCTTGCTGTTATAAGTAATAAAAGAGTTTGTATCATTTATAATATTTGTGTTGTTGTGATTTAAAACCGTCAGATATTTTTGCCGCTCACTGTATTATTCAACAATCCAAACGTCAACCCCAGTTGTTACAAACCGATCAGGGAAATGAATTCTTCAACAAGGATTTCTCCAGTTTTTTCAAAACTTTGAATATTCACCATTTCACCACGTTCGGCAATCTCAATGCCAGTGTGGTCGAGCGGTTTAACCGAACATTGAAAACTCATATGTGGAAAGCGTTTTCTGCTCAGGGCACTTATCGCTGGTTGGACATGTTACCTGAGCTAGTGTCACGTTACAATGACACCAAGCACAGAACGATTAGGACCAAGCCACGCTTCGTGACCAAAAATATTCCGCGATTGGATAAACTGTTAAACCCCATAAAACAGTGGACCCTAAACGTTACCGCCTCAAAATTGGGGATTTTGTTCGTGCGAGCAAATTTAAGTCTGCCTTCGATAAGGGCTACACATCGAATTGGGGGACCGAACCATTTCGAATTCGTCAAGTCAACCTGGACAGCCCAGTCACCTATTTACTCCAGGACCTCAAAAATCAACCGATAAAAGGCAGGTTTTAACTCCATGAACTTCAAAGGACAGCGTTTCCAAAACATTGCCTTGTTGAAAAAGTGTTGAAACAAAAAGGGAATAAACTGCATGAGAAATGGTTGGGATTTAACTCAACCTTTAATTCTTGGATAAATAAATTACATGTTGTGTGAACCTGTGCGCCTTTTATTTATTTATTTATTCATTCAATCATGTTGTACTAGAGCCCTGTGTACGGCGCTCAGGGCTTCATGCATGTCCACACGTGTTTCTCTTTCTCTCTCCACCTGTGTTCTCTCTCTTACCCCGCTCCCCTCCCCTCCGCCCTCTACTCCATGTTCACTCACTACTCGTTCAGCTATTGGCTGTTATGGGTTCTCACTCCTCCCCTCCCCTCCCCTCCCCGCCCCTCCCCTTCTCGCCCTTACCTCCCCCTCACCGCGCTTGACAGGCTCTGGGGTCATCACGTGATTCCATGTTCTCTCTTTGTGTTTCCCTCCCCTCTCTCCCCTTTCCTCTCTGCGGTTTCCGCTGCTCTCCTCGTCTGTCTTTGGCTAGCTCTCTTATCAGTCTCACAGTGTTTCAATCTCCATCCACCCTTTTATCGCAAGCCAGCGGTGTTGTCAAGTCACGTCCTGCTAACATTCCACAATCCGCTGGCCAGCCCTAGCTCCAGCTCCAAGCTGCCTCGAGCAAATTTATTTCCTTGCCGATCTGCATTGAAGCCAGACATAGCCATGTTATTGTTGTCAACGAGAAAAGCCCGTTTTCATTTACATCATAGAATCATCATTTGTCAATTCACTCATTTCTAACACGTTAAAAATGTATTTAGGGGTAAAAAAATTCTTAGTACGCTTTACGCATTTTGAAATATTAGCCTCCGTCCAATCGTCATAGGAAATATCAAAGAAACGACCCGTCGTAGACCGCCCCGTCGAAGTAGCCATTTGCTCTATTCAGCACGGCCACTGTGGCCGGTGATAGCCTCGTTCGAACACATCACAGTGGTACCGTCTGTCTGTCTACAACCACTCTTTATTAAAAATTAAAAAAACAGGTAAAAAAGTTTTTCAACGTTAAGCCCTTTGTAAAATATTTTCAAAAAAATAACTATCACATTCGAAAGAGGGCCTCTCCCCGAGTCCTTGGACACCTCGTACACGCCTGTAACATCATTAGTTCGTGAGATATAATAAAAAGTCTAAAATCACGTTTTTACCCCCAAAAATATTTTGACATCTTTTCAACACCTACATTCCCGTAAAGCGCACAACGAGACGAAAAAAAAAACGAATCCACGCACGCCCTCCTAGCATTACTCCTTCCTTTCCAAGGCCGCCAGAGGCTCACAACTTCCTAAGTGGTCGAGCTCCCTCACTAGAACACTACTCTACTGTACAGTTTTTGTTCTAGAGACCTAAAACTTGCTTTGTGGCTAGAAGGGGTAAAGACCTCTCTTCTTCTGTGCGAATGGGTCTCCTAGGACCACGTGGAATCAACACTTCTTGGCCTTGATGTTTGCCCAATAACTCTTCATGCGCAACGATTGAGCTAGTCTTCGTTGCTGCGACCAGAGGGTCTGGTAGGTCTTCTCTCTTCTGCCTCAAAACCTCGTGTATAAGTAATTTTCCTAATTTCCTCTCGATCCTTGAGATTGGGAAAACCTAATTGAGCCAAGTCCTTTTCCGCCTGTTTGTACCAATTGGACCTTGTTGCCTTTTTCTGCAAAAACTTATACCATGAGGTAAATCGGAGTGCCTCAAAACCCCGTAAAGACCTTTCATTTATGTCAAACAAACCTTTTTTGTAGAATTCCTAGTTTCCAAAATATAAGAAATTCAAAATTTACCTGTTTTCAAAAAACGAAAAGAATAAAAAAGTGTTACTATAAACATTAAAAGTTCATAGAGACCGTTCGTTTAAGCTATGGTACAACGTTATATCATCATTGGTTTTCAAACTATCGCCTATTTTCAAAAACAATGTTTTTCAAAGAAATTGAAAAATATAACGAGTCGTCCATACGAAAGAGGACGTCACCCCGAGTCCTAAGACACCTCATTTGTTAAAATCCGACGATGGGTTCACCAGATATTAATTATTTAACATGTACAATCGGGTACAAATAAAATGGGTGAAGCAGAAGCGCCACTACCCCCCTACTCATGATTTTCCAGACAAGGGTTCGACCTTTGCTCATAGCTCCTCACCGTGGCAGACTGGATCAGCATTTCCAGTGAATGCATGTGAGATTCACTAGTATAGCCATCACCATGACACAGGTTATCAAACAGATTCCCACATAGCCAAGTTCATGGGCCTACAGGACCATGATATCGCCAAGCCCCTAAATAAATAAAAAACGACACCCCTCGGCATGACCGTGTGCGATAAATCACCCGCCAAAACCGTGATGGGGAACTACAGTAAGTCTGGAGTTCCACGGTTCGCATTCATGTGCTGACAGTGGATTTCCTGAGTTTCGTTTTCCCCAGGTTTTACCACCATGTCTAAGTAAAACTTTAACTAATATTGATAAAAATAATAATGTTATGAGTTTTACGTCCCTTCTAACTACTGTGGTGGCTCTTAGAGACGCCAGAATGCCGGAATTTTGGCCTGAAGGGGGTCTTTATCGTATCAGTAAATCTAATAACACGGCTCCTTCACATTTAATCACCTTCAAATGCTGACTGCACCGGGATGCGATCCCGCAACCATGGGTATAGCAGATGAGAATGTCACTGCTTCACCACGCAGCCAGCCAACCCGAACTCTTATTGGGCCTTCGATAGTTTCTTTTTAAATTGTAATTATCTGGGGGAAAAGATCGTTAAGTATGCCGGGAATTCTAGTACAGCCATCACAATGACATATGTTATCAGAAAGAACCCAAGAATACTGGAATAATTCACCCCGATGTTGCAGTCACCTAAATCGATCAATTACAGATCTTGTCCCAAGCCCAAGACAATCTAGAAGTTTCCGTTCATCTGAGTTAGACTTGCATGCTTGGTCTAGTGTTTGTAATATCTGACTAAGGCAAGTTAATCCCCGGAAGGAATGTTAGTTAGCATGGGGACGTAATCATACTGCACGGTAATACCGTACAGTATGTATGGTTCAGTTCTGTTGTCACCTTGGACGCGTAGCGACTAATGTAAGGAGCGTAAATAAAAGTAAGTTATTAATGAACAGGCTGGGTATGTTATTTGTAAAGTCATTAAGTTTTGTCATTGAGAGAAAATAGGTGGTGTGAACATACATGCTACAAATGCTACTGATCGTGGTACAATATATGGAGTCCACTGGCTGTAGTACGAAAACAGTTTTTAAGATACGGCATGAGCGCCAACTTGAAGAAGTAGAACGACCAACATTAAATCCCATAAGCAAATAAGTCTATACTTGACGATATGGATAGGTGTATAATTCGCATGAAATTTCTGGAACCGGCCACGGTGGCTGAGAGTGCTAACGTGGTAAGTCGTGCCTTGCTGGCTTCGGTGGGGGAGTGTGTTCGAATCCCACCTCGGCCATCCAGAAAGTGGTTTTACGTGGTTTCCCACTTCTACTTCAGGCAAATGCCAGGATGACTCCTAATATAAGGCCACGGCCGCTTTCTTCCCAATCCTCACTTCAATTACAAATACACACACTTCAACAGACACCACAATTATTCAGGTCATCAGACAAAGGCTAAACACACCCAAGTACACCAGGCTGAATGACCACGATATCCAAGCACCTCAGATGAAACGAAAAGAACAAGCTTTTATGCGAAGACTTATTATTTAATTTAACTGTACGGATATGTGATAAACAATCATATTTACATTTATGATCTATTCCTAGCCACCATTTTCCTGTATTATTGATGGGGATTAAATTTGAGCAATAAATAAAAAAATATTCAGTGATATCATGATAACTTCAGGAATTACGCATTTTAATATAGAAAATGCGTGCATGTCCAAAATTTTTAATTTGATCTGCTGCTGGGGAATATCTAAAGACCGCTGAAATTGCCAAGTTATATCTCACTCATGTTTCATTGTCTGATGGCTCACGTCTGATGGCATCGATTGTGACATTCTAAACATAAGCATGTAGACCTTCTTGAAATAAGCATAAAATTAAGTAGTATTTGATCGCCGTTATGTACACAAATAAGTTTCGTTGCAGTGATTATGGAATTAATTTTCGATACCATCTATTCGTGATGAATTATGTGCGTAGAGATAAGAACTTAACTTCATCAATTGTAACGGATCTGATTTTATTGTTAGGATATGTTTGCTAGGTTATTAGTTTACAATTTGTTCAAAAATATTTCGATAAATTTGTATTTCATTACCAGCATTTGATTTAATGTGTTAAGATCCACACAGCTGAAAACGTTCAGAATGTGGTCGAAACTGGTGCCAATGAAACGATTAATCTTCGCCTGGTATCTTTAACGGTTTAACCAGCGTAAGCTTAAAAGCCGCACGGACGGCAGGTCCCAGTTGCAATTCACAAAAGCCAAGGTGAGCAGCGAAACTCTTAACACATATTCTCTTCTCTGAAGTCTTAACTCGTCACTACTCGACAGTTTGATGCTGACCGATAGTGGGGTGATAGGCTTGCTCGCTAGCTCGTAAACTCGCTCCGAAGCTAACAATTTAAATTTCCACTGAATGGAGAATGTTGAAAGAAATGGAAATGTTAACACACTTATAGTGGGCGATGTATTAAAGATAGCGATATGCTGTCTGGGACTTCTTTGTAGAACGATTCATCCTGAACAATTCTTACACTCACAGTATATAGATATGATTAACGGTTTACCCAGCGTAAGCTCAAAAAGCGCACGGATGGCAAGTGTTTCTTCGACTCGATTCACTGAAATCGTTACTGCTCAGTTTCCAATGGTCATAAATGAATGTTTTCCTACAGAAATCTTCCTCGAGAAATCCTCTACAGAATGGTGAAAACTGCATCAAAATCCATCCCGAGGTTCTCGACATTATCCGTTACAAATAATAATCATGGACTTTGTTTTCTACCATGTAGAGATTGACTAAGGTGGATTAAATATATTTAATACCATTTGTTACTTACTTAAATGAATTATGTGATCGTAAACTGTTCATTATCGTTTAAAGCATTCACTCACTTCGTTTGATTTGTGCGATGAAGTTCTCTACAGAAGGTTACTCTTGAGAAAGTTGTCTAGTGACCACGAAGAATTCCGCCTGTGTGTAGCGAATTGCATATCAATGGGTGCCAAGCACATGTAGTCGAAGAGAAACGTTTTATACTAACATACACAGAGACACAAAATTTAAAGTAACACCATGTCAATTATTGGGAGCAATATGCGGGACTCACAACAGTGACTGTGATATACTACTTCAATGGACCAGAAATGGACATAACTCCGTTTGGTTCGACTGTTGCTCCTCAATCCACACAAGCTATTCTACGTCAAACAGGAAAGTAGAAAATACCAAAATGTTGTAACAACTATCTAACATACAGTGATCGAGTTATCATTTCATGAACACGTGTATTAGTGATCTTGTTTATTATTTTCCTATGACTTAAAATTCAATTTTGCACTGTATTTATTGAGGGTAATATAACTTCCCTCAATTTGTTGCCATTTCATTTCCTTGTATCAACTACAAACATGTGTGTATATGTATGCACCACATATTTGTGTTTCTCTAGCACTTCGTTTCTTGTAAGTAGCCTACACTTCTGTTCTTATTTCGTTTTTGGGCTCTCATTTATGTTAAAACTCAGCAATTTTTTTAGGGTTATGCCGTGTTTTGTGCGGGTGTTCCGGACACGGACACAAAGTGCCCGCTGATGAGCCTATCTTCATGTTCCTAGGCAAAACCCCGCACAAAGCACAGCATAAACCTAGAAAAATTGCTGAGTTTTAATTCCTTGGTCGTGATAGCTAATATACCATCTCATTTATGTTGTTTGCTTGTCTTAATTTCAATATTGTTTTTTGTTATTTTTCTTCAGCTTCTCAGTTGGTCTATCAACATTATGCTTCACCATCTTGTACACCGTTGTAATATACAATTCACTGTTGAACACACTGCAGCGCTACCTTTGCTAGCTTTCCTATTGAAGGACTATTTACACTTAGCAGTGGCGTAACCGTGACGTGACCGGCACGTGCTTCTACTGGCGAGCCTGAAAGTATTCTTCCGTGATATTAAGAGGTGTTGTCCACACTCGATCGGCACCTGGCCGTGACAGTGCCTTAACCCTTCGCCGTACCGTGACAGTAGGTTAGTCCCCACCGATATTTTTCTCATTTCACGGCCGTGTCACTGACTCATTTCAGAGTTTTATATAGACGAATGATGAAAAACTTATTGAACAATTGCGCAATTATCCCGTGCTTTACCATATGTCCAACCCTAAATGGACACGGGTTCTAAGAATAATATGAAAATCCACAGCCTGCTTCCAGTCTCCGATCGGGTCAGGAATGGAATGAATGAAGCCCCCCCAATTAGCGGCGAGGATATGAACTATGCTGGCTGCCGAGGCCTGACGCACTCCTCAGGGGCAATGATTAAATGAATGGCAGATGAAATGAAATGATAGTGGAGAGAGTTGCTGGAATGAAATTTTGACAGGGAAAACAGGAGTACCCGGAGAAAAACCTGTCTGCCTCCGTTCTGTCCAGCACTGATCTCACATGGAGTGACCGGGATTTGAACCACGGACCCAGCGGTGAGAGGCTGGCGTGCTGCCGCCTCAGCCACGGAGGCTTCTAAGAATAATATATGGAGTATAAATATAAAGAGTAGCAAATTCCCCTTCTGTTCTTCTCTTTCTCCAGGCATGATGAACCCACTTCCGTTTTCTCACTTGCTGCTCCTCCTGTTCATCCAAAATAAGAGCAATCATCTATAAATCAGCTTCTGCGAGTTTCGCAATTTTCCGTGCTATAGGAAACACTGCCTGATGCCGATCAGGCCACGTTTAAGTGTGAATAGAGATCACTGTGAGTTCACGGCCGGCGGGAACACGTGCCAGTAACGTCAAGGTTATACCACTGCTAAGTGTAAATAGACCTTAATCGTCTGGCCACACGTGCATGTACAGTATACTCGCCCTTGCTACACCCTCCCTCTGAACCTCAGCTGCAGGTGGAAGAGGGGAAGTTGCCGATCTCATGGCGGAAACAGCTGTGCCACAGCGATCGAACATGCCTGATCTAGGAGGTAAGAACGGTTGAATCACAGAGACTGGCCAAACAAGGCCTACCATGTCGTACAAACTAGCCTTGGATTTCCTCCTACTGCTATTATCGAGAGCGTTGAGGTCAGATGAGCACATTGATGTTTTTATTATCGTACGTAATAACCCATCATCGACGGGTACGCCGAGCTGATGACTCTGCAGAGTACACTCCCGTCTGCCAGTCAAGAAGATTAGGGGCAGTTGACCGTGCTGTTCCACCCCGAAAACAATAACTGCTAGTCAAGATACGTATTTGAGTTCAGGGACCTACTATCATCAAGTTGTTGTCATGGTTTCATTAAGGACTACGTCGTGATCATCAGCCCTGTATACTTGGATGTGCTTTAGATGCTTCCGATAACCTGTGTTATTGTGATTTCAGTACTAGTGTATGTATTCGTAGTTGAGGCCAGGATTGTGAAGAAAACGGCCGTGGCAGTAAGTTAGGCACAGTCCCTGCATTTTCCTGGTGTAGAAGTGGGCAAAACACAAAGATAAATTCTAGAATGGCTGTGGAGGGAATCAAACCCACCACTCCTAAGGTGCCTTCAAAAGGTTGAGTGAAATCCGTTCCAAATCTCACACCTGACAGAATCGTCTTGGCGGAACAAAAATTTGAACACAGGACCTTTGGGTACAGGACTGTCAATACGTACGCCTAGTCCGCGGAAGTCTGATCCTCTCTAAACCTCAGTACAAACAGTACAAACAATTTTAAAGAATCGGTCTTCTGACTTAACTTAATTTCTTAGAATTTATATACGAAAACGAAGCAATGTTTTTGAGTAGCAGTGGTGTATATGACGCATGTGATGCAGGTTTGCTAGGGACAGCGGTCATAACTAGCCACTACTGCAGGCGAATAATTATCATAAATTATACGTTACAAGACAAACGAACTGACGATATTCATAGAGAAGAGTTGCGCGATTATATGAAACCGTGTTTACATTCTCCGGACAATGAATCATTGTTAAAGTTGTTTATTGTGACTTCAATATTGTTATGTCCCGGTGTCGGTTCAAGGCGAAACCGTACCGGACATTTAACCTCAGTTCAACCTGGTCAGAAACAACCGTGCTGCCTTATTATAAAAAGCTGCGGATTCAGGTGTTAGGGGTCAGTCAGGCACTGCAGAGACGGAAGTGTGAGAGGGAGAGGTCGTTTGCCTGCCGATCGGGAGATCGGGCAAATTGGGTCGTCGAACGCTCATTGACCAAGGGGCACGGAGCTGAGCCGGTACTTGAGAGCACCAGCCGAGAAAACTGGTGAGAGCCAATATTTATATTTCCTTTGAGGATTGAATTATCAATTCAAACCTTGCATCCATGTGGCGGATTCCTTTACTCCCTTAAGGAATAAACTGGGAGTTAAGCTTCCAATCTCGTTTATTGGAGAGCATTCCCTGATTCCTAAATCTCCTCCCAGTCCCATTTCCTTGTGTAATAGGCGTGTGCTTTAATCACCATCACAAGGTATTGGAAGGACACGATATCGATCCTGGTACTTGATCTTGGAGAAATCCTCATCGGCCTATGGCGTAAGTCCGTTCCATTAGGTGGAGACACAACAATTTTTGGAGGCGCAATAATTGGTTGGATGCAACAATGGTGGAGATGTCGGTGTTATCGTGACGAATCCTGCCGAAGTTTCGTCTATGAAAGTGAACTACAGCACGTCCAGGCGAGAAGCCATAGAACCCACAACCCCTGACCCAGCCTATCCCCATTTTTATGGTCATAAATAACACGCATGCGCATGTACTCTATGTTTACGTAGGCTTAGTTATAAGTAATGTGTAGCTATAAGGCTAGTGAGTTAGTGTAAATGCTATTCATATTTTGTTGTATTTGTACATTTTATTTGAATGTCCAACACACTGAAAGAATAGGCAAGTACGTTCGCAGCTAATGCTACACTAATCAGGCCAAAATTAATCCTGAAAACCCCATGTTACATAACAAACGCCAACGTTGAACTAACTGGTACCGTACCCGAAATTGACGCAGCCCTCACCTAATATGCTAAGGATGGAAGGGATCGCTAAGGACGTTGATACCAGCCAGATAAATCAACAGTACCTCGCTTGGTGAAAGGCTAGTAATTTCTCGATACAGGTATATTTATAAAACCACGATAGTACTCCTACTTAGTTACGAATAAAACATCCTACAATCAAATATGGTAGGACGAGATTCTTGGAATGTCGAGGGTGAACGGTTACTAAGTTGCAAAGAGCGCCAGTACTTAATTAGTAGCACTATCGTCATCAGTTTATTAAATTAGAAAGTCGAGATGTTCTATACAAAATCGGACAGGCAAACGAACACGTTCCTGCTAATTTATTAAACAAACAAGAACTCTTCCAGTCCATACAACTCCAACATTCACATGTTACATACATAAACAAAAGTAAATTAAAATACGTAGCATGTCTTTATGCATAGTAAAAAACGTAGTGAACTTCCTGTCACTATTTTATCAGTCCTCATTGACTATAACAGAAAAAAACTTCTACACAACGTTAAAAAAAACATTTAAAAAACGTAATCAAACTTGTGGCTCTTACTGCACTCGTTATATTTATATATATATTAAACATTCCACACTCTTATCGTTTTACATCCATCCCCTACATGATACATTCCGTAATAACATTTACTCAAACCTAAACTGCACACATTTGAAATAACCGTGAAAATACTCCTATTACTACTTTATACAAGTATTTACAGTATTATCGTTAGCTAATCGATAATATTTTGATCCATCGATCACTCTCCCTGCATTATAATTACGCCATTTATAATAATGAAACCTTCTACTTCAGTGTCAAATTAGGGTTAAATTTCACTTCCAATGAGCATACTGTTTCAAGCAATGAAGCTAAAAACTGCTCGGTAAAGACGAATCCATGATACAAATTAATAAATAAGACGGATATATAACAAACGACTCTACGGTTCCTTTCACTCACGTAGTACAATTCATTACTTCAATAGTTACACAATATCGTAATCGCATCTTCAAACATACAACACCTCGACAACATGGTCGGAACTTCATTATATAATCGCATTGATTTCTATACTTCTATAGGAACATCATAATATTTTACACAAAACACAAGCTAGCGTAAACACCTACGCTTTCGTATTCATTTTCTGCACACGAAATAGTAATAAATAATCCCATTTCTATACATACTCTAGGTGTCCATGAAATTCAGTAATTTTACTTATAGAGTTCAAATTACAATTCTTCTATCCCTTATACATTCAATTCATCTCCCATTTACTTAATTACCACTTGTATTTTCGTTCCTGTTCCTTTTTCTATACATTTTCTGTCACAACACCATTTAAAGTATTTCAGTATGCGATCTTGTTAACCTTCTATTATTTTATGGAACCATAGTTCATAGAACTTCATAAATTTAGAGAACTCCCTGTATATTCTCGTCTTAATGAAATATAAATACGTTACATGACATCTCCTTTCTAGTATTTCATGCTTATGCATTGCATCTTATACGTTTCTTTCATTTCTCACAACATTTCAGTTACATAGGTATTACTTTATACATTTCGTATTTTTCCGTACCGCAATATAGCGTTTTTCATCTGTGTCAATGCATCAGATTGTTTAATAAAACATTACGCTTCAATGATGCTCAGTTTTAAATAAATAAGTTTATTGTTGTTCTCAACAGAACTATACAATATTTTAATTGTCAATCCAGAATTTACATAAATCTTTGTCACGAAAAATCATATTCAGAAATATGTCTACTTCAACTTTCTTCACAAAGAAGAAATTTAGAACTAACGCATTTTAAAATATTCCAAATTAATCTAGCAAATACCAATAAATTCAAAATAAGACTCGCAATATCAAACAACGACGACTAAAAATCCAGAATACGTCAAAATCCTAATGACGACGTTTCAAAAGCATTTACTTGAACATTAAACGATAATAACGATGCTAAAATCAAAATTAACACATTTTAAATAGTTTCGATAAATATCAAATTTGCCACACAAAACTAGGTCAGGTCAAGGATATCCACGTTACTGCATTTCTAACTACAATAATATTTGTTGGGTATATTTTACCTTCTGCCAGAATATTTTTTCTAAATCCAAATCAGACCTGAAACTCCTACGCCGCAGTCTCCACCAACAGTAGCCTGCCAGTCAGCTAATGTAACGGGACCAGCGGTTAGCACGTGCCAGACAGCAGGATGAACACCTGTCTGCGCTCCCCTCGTCTTCATATCAGCCGGGATCGTCTGCAGTGCCTCATTCTCCGTGCTAGGACTCGAATCTCCCCGTACTCTTCTGAAACTAGGGCGTCTCGGACGATCGTCTTCTAGCGAACAGCATTTTGGAAGTTCTGCGTCGAATAGTTGTTGTTGTTGTAGTTCATTGGTATTTCTCATGTTGGCACAAAAATACCTTGCAGTCACAGATGCGTTTGTAATTATTTGGTGAAGCCTGATGGTAGGCTTACACCTTCCTTCACAAGGCCGTGATATGCGGACTAAGTCACTGCTGGAATCCTCATATTATAAATAGCTAGTTCCCCTTCATAATTTAGTAACTCTTCATGACAATCAGGATATATATCATGTCAGGCATCCTCGTTGACCCCAGTTCAAATAACATCTTCGTATTTCTTAATACCGGTTAGAACTATCTCGTTGAGTAGGGTTTTGTAGAGTTCACTTAGTTTTCGAATAACTCTTGTATATCTGGAGAACGTTGCTTCGGCTTGGCATTTGTAGCTCCACACCTTAGGTTGAATTTCCCTTGGATATTTCAACGAATTCCCTACGTATATTTGCCAATTATATTGCTTACTTTCTTTGAATTATAACTTCGACTTTCTGGTGTATTATTTTTCAGCGATACTTGCCCCCACCCAGTGTCAACTGGAAAAGGGGAAATGAAGATGATGATAACTTGTTCTCATCTTGACCGGCGGCAATGCTCTGCTCCCCGTCAAGTCTTTTTAAGATTCCTCGGTAACTATTTCCACTTTCGATTAACACGTTCGTTCAACTTCGAAGACAAGTAGAGAATGAACTTCTTCTCGCCGTCTCCCCACTCTGATAACAATTAAAAAATGGCATTTCTGGCATTCGACCTTGTAACATTCTCTATCTGTAAATATCTGTCTCATCCATATAAATCTTTTAATAAAATTACATAATTGGCTTTCATTTCTCTATTTCTTTCCGTTTCTGCCATTTATTTTCTTCTGAAAGTTATTTTAATAATCATAAAAATATTAGGGACCGCCAATAGATAAATTTCCCATTGGTCAATATGCGGTCACGTGATGAAACTCCTTCCTTTTACGCGGCCTGATACCTTTTCTCGCACGCGTCAATGTCACCTTGGCACGTGGCTCTGCTTAACTGGATTTTCCCAAACGTCACCACTGGTAAACTTGCCAATCTCGCCAGTTTCCAGCATGTATAAATTCCCATTTATCTCCATGCTAATTAAATAACATTTTGCATTTCCTTACTTTGCCCTGCTAACTATATACGGAAGACGTTCAATTCAACACTAAGAGTTAGCTACAGCCATGATACCTTATACAATGCTGCAGGTTGCCCAACCAGACTCGTAACATCGGCTTGTGTTCTCAAGAGCTGTCGGTTCACATCCCGACCCATACCATATCCTGTGTCCTTTAAATTATGGGTTCAGTACCAATTAAAAGAAACAGTAAAGTTAAATCACGGTCGCTTTCATACCATTACATACAGTATGGAATCAACATACAAAGGGTTAGCACCAAAATTATTTTCTGGAAATGCTACAGATCCGGAAGATCCCCAAGAATTTATAAGATAACTCAACAATGCAGCTAAGATTCATGCTTGGGATGACCAGGAAGCGTTGGTCTGGTACAATGCTTATAATTTAACCAATCCTAATATCACGTGGGATAAGCTCCAAACTGATTCTATTATGGCATTTAAAGATGGCGAACCCATGAGTGCATATATAGACGTAATGTCAAATTTATATGACGAATATTGTGCGTACATGTCTGAGAAGGATAAAATGTGGCGTATAATTCAGGGATTCAAACCTGAAGTACTTGAAAATTCGTCTTCTATTAAGGTAGAAACGTTAGGTGAGTTACGATCTCATGTAAGAATAATTGAAAAGGACCACAGAATTATGGAGTTAGCAGATGTTCACTTAGATAATACAGACACCGTACACTTACAAGAAATATCACACGGCCCTTCTAGGACAGTTATAAGAACATTTCCTCCCTTGTATACGTATTTCCCAGTCACGGTCATTGATGCCATTTTACGGTTATAAACTTAAATATCTGGCAAGAGTGTAGTTCAACTCCCATAAAATAAAGAACGAAGTGTAGCCTGCTGTGAATCTTCGATTGTATAGTTCAATCTGTCTTCCAGTTTACAGTGCGTATTTGAGTGCTTTAAAATATAGTATACAGCGCACACTGGGCCAGCGTTTGAGGCATTGGTTCTAATAATGATGTAACATTTGGACAGATTATTTCTGAAGTGGTGTGAATCCAGACTTGTCGATTTGTTTATTATTATAAAGCAATATGCTACCCTAAATTAATGATTTGGTTTAGGTGTTCTAATAGGTGTGAAATACCGGCCGCGGTGTCCGAGAGCGCTAACGCGCTACCTCGTGCCTCGAAGGCATCGGGAGAGCGTGGGTTCGAATTCCACCTCAGCCGTCCTGAAAATGGTTTTCGTGGATTCCCATTTTCACCACCAGGCAAATGCCGGGACTGTTCCTTTCAATAGGTCCACGGCCGATTTCCTTCCAATATCCCGTCCCTGACCCGTCCTGAAAAAGAAAAAGTACATGGCCATTGGCTGCATTAATAAAATTATTAATAGGTGTGAAATTTCGCTTATCTTGGCTGAGAAATCCGTTTTCGATATCAAAGGGATTCCAATAAGGTTAAATGGATGAAGTTACACATCACACATATTTAAAAATGAATTCGCACCACTTGTAGAATAAATGTCTCATGTAAAGTAGAACATGTCTAATGCACATTAACTCCTCCTTGCTCGGAATTGTGTCATCATATTTAGAATTACTTACTGATACTCCGCGGGAAGATCAAAATTATAGTTGAAAAATGACGTAGCTTTGGGAGTTCAAAGACCGCACATGATGGAAATGTTAATAATATAAGACATGAGATGTATCTACTGAGCATGGAAAGCACAAACCATACATCATGCTACTACGTGCTCTCCCAACGTCTAATGATGACAAGCTGTCCCTCACCGGCAGCTCTGCTGGGATGATGAATCATCATACGTTATATACAGTATCATGAGTGCTTATAATGCAAACTCTTTGCCTTCATCCATGTTAACAATATTGATAGTCCGTCTGCTTGCCTCTCCGTCCTGGATTGCCACCTAAATGGGTAGCTTGAAGATTACCTTAGTCAAAAGATAAGCTTCATTGCCTTTACAAGTATTGAATAAAAGAACCAAACGTACAACCAAGTGATAGGGTGCCACCAACAAATGCCAGACGTAGTGAACTATGACACATGTAGATCAAAATTAAGACGCAAATCATTGATGTGCGAGTAAATACCGTTAGCCACCAGACAACAAATAATTTTAAAAACTTTATCTCAGTCAGCAAGCTGAAGAAAATTGGAAGGGCTCTGCGTAGATATTGTTCACTCTACTCTCTTCCTACTCAACCCTCTTCCCACTAAACTGATGCACTCGGTACAGAGAATTTTATGTTCTGTTTTAATTTTGAACACGCATGTGAACCTCGATAATTATAGTAATTATACATGTTTTGCAGACCGACAGTAGTGGCTACGCTGGCTAACGCGCAGCATTAGGTCATGGGGCCAAGCTCTCTGCTGACTCGGTAGACGCGTGGGTTCGAGCCCCACCGTCGGCCGTCCTTGAAATGGTTTTCCGTGGTTTCCCATTTTCAACACCAGGCAAATGCTGGGACGGTACCTTCTGACAGGCCACGGCCGCTTCCTTCCACATCCTTGCCCAGTTTCATTCATCATCATTCATTTCATCTCTCATTAACTCCTCTCATGAGGTTGGCGTCAGGAAGGGCATCCGGCCGTAAAAACCATCGCCACAAAGACTTCCATCGCATCTCATCCCCGACCCCGTTGGAAAACGGGAATAATAAGGGGTAGACATACATACATGTTTTGCAGATTTGAGTTCATAATCAAAACATATAAACTCTTGCATTATTTTATGGGGTATAGGAGTCGAGTTTAAAATGAAACCCCAAATCCCATTAACACTATTTTTACTGAAACCTTTCACCTATCCCATGACATTAGCAGAATTAGCAGTATATATATTTCGTGTGACATACAGAAGATACAGTAATATACAATATATACAAGTAATTAATATCTAGTAACATCCACAAACGAAACTAAAAGTCACAGTTGGATGTCCAGAGCAGTAATCCACTCCACTGCATCATCAGTTGCATTCTGCAGGTCGTCATATCCTCCCTTGAAGGACGGCGAAGGGCATTCCGACACAATATGATGGATTGTCTGCACTGAATCATCACAATTGCACTGAGGACTAGAAATTTTCCCCTATTTGTGGAGCCAAATGTTACATCTTCCGTGACCGGTCCGCACTCTATTCAGTGACGTCCATATCCTTCTTGGAAGATGGAATCCAGGAGGTTTCCTGCAGGGGTCAGTGATCAATCCTAGCTCATCAGGGTTTGATGTAGTCCTTTCTTCTCGCCAAGTTTCGTCCATATTGAACTTAGATTCAACAAGCATATTGTCTGATTGCCATGACGGATGTCGAGTTTTTTATCTCCCTTGCTTCTGTGGGTTACAGACCTGATGTATGGGCAAGAGATCATTTGCAGCGCATTTTGACCATTCCCTTTTTAGAGCTGTCAGCCTTCGAAGGGGTGGAGGGTGAATGTTGGATAATACTGGTAGCCTCTTGAGTGGTGTGGATTTGAGAGTGCCCGATATTGTTCTCATTGTTGCATTTAACTGGACAACAACTTTTCCTACATGTGCACTATTGATCCATACGGGGCTACAATATTCAGCAACCGAGTATACTAAGGCGAGAGCTGTTGTTCGAAGAACAGTCGCATTTGCTCCCCAACTTGTACCACAGTGTTTGTGAATGATGTTGATACTTGTTCTGATTTTGGCTGCTGTTCTGCAGATATGTTCTTTGTATGTCAAAGAGCGATCCAGCACATAACCCAAATATCTTGTTTGGGTGCAATATTTTAGCTGTTGACCTCTGAATTGTACACGGGGAATGTAATGGGCCCTCCTATTATCCAGATGAAAGGTACTGACTTCTGTTTTTCAATAATTCCATACAACTATATATCATCGGTGCGAAATATAGAATATTTTCAATAACTTAATAGAAAACTGACTTACAGATTGGGATGAAAGTACGGATTGAGTCTAGAGGGATGCCTTTAGAAGCACTCATTGCAGGAATTGAAATAGCTGAATGATACTCTAAATAGGCCTATGTATAGCTACTGGAAGGTGTCCAGTGAATTATCTTCCTTCTAGGGTGTTACTTCTCTTAATATTATAACTATGAGGTACGAGAAAATTCGAGGCAGGGTACACTTCCGTGGTAACTAATACGAAAACAACAACAATATTTATTTGTAAACCAGTAGAACACCATTAATAAATTCAACTCCCTTTGATAAGCACTTCCACCATTGTATCCATTGAGTCCACTATCACTTAGCAGCTGTCACGAATATTCACGTCATAATACCATAGATCATCAACCTAGGAGTTAAGTTTAGTACGTTAAAGCTTACTCCATCACTGCAAGCTCAGTGATCCAAAGCTCAAACCCCGGCGCTGATAGTGGCAATAATGAGTGTGATTATCTTCGGATTTGTCCTCACACCTCCTCCAAGCAATGCCGGATTGATACCTAATTTCAAACCCCGCGACACGTTCATCAATTATAGACCCTAATAATTACAAATCTACACACTGATACAGTCATCACAATAATACTAGTTGTCAGATGAGTCCATGCACACACTGGTGCACGTGACTAATTATCAAGTTGTCCCAAGACCCTAAAGGAAGTTGCATCAACACATATGAACCAATTAACCAAGAAGTTTCTCATTAATTGAACAGCCCATCATTCTGAGGCTGTGCCTGCATAAATCTTACATATTTTTGATGATATCAAACCTTCTCAAACGGCAAACCTTCTCGAAAATATGAGAGCTCGAACAGTCTTGTTAAAACGCAATCCTTCCTTTATGACGTAGTTATTGCATTTCTGGCAACATTTTCCTTTTCTGTATATCGTACTACTTTTCACTGTTTATCATTTCTCTGCACTAGCACCTTCTTTCAGCATTGTCTTGAAGAAATGTTTCACTCTGTGATGACTGATGAATGTTCTTGGGGGGTCAGGCCTCAAGTGCTGTGCTCGGATAACCTTCAACTACAACTGGGATTCATCATCGAAACCAACTTCCCACCAGTCTTCAACATGTTTGACTGTTAGCAGGTATTTATTTACAGATCTCCTAATTTTTCAGCCTGCTTTAAAAAGCACTGTTGGATCGTGTTCATTAACACTAGCTACAGAAAGCTCCTTCTGTAATCAAAATTGTTCCTAGGGTCCAACCCACTTTTTCTGACTAGGTAGAAATCGTGTTTTACACGAGTGCCTCCTTTTCCTCTGCAGTACCCTATCCTATCGGGGCTAATCGAGTCAGATTCAACCTTCAATTTGTTGACTACACAGAGACTCATATTTTTTCTAAAATCTCTAGTTGTGTGCATTGATTTAAGACTCAGCTACACGACGTGCAGTCAAAACTGCCGATATTCTTGCCCAAACTTGGGCCACCCAACAATAGAAGCGTTTTAAGTTTAGTATTTAACTCTTATAACGGTCATGCGTGGTTTAGTGTTAATGCTACTCTAGTACGAGTATATTACCGACAGTAGTGGCTACGCTGGCTAAAGCGCGGCGTTAGGTCATGGGGCCAAGCTCTCTGCTGACTCGGTAGACGCGTGGGTTCGAGCCCCACCGTCGGCTGTCCTTGAAATGGTTTTCCGTGGTTTCCCATTTTCAACACCAGGCAAATGCTGGGACAGTACCTTCTGACAGGCCACGGCCGCTTCCTTCCACATCCTTGCCCACTTTCATCCATTCATCTCATCTCTCATCCCGACGCGCAGGTCGCCCACGGGCGTCGACTAGAGAGACCTGCACTCGGCCTCTCAGGAGGCTACACGATTTAAAAAAAACAAACAAAAAAACGAGTATATTACTTCCTGCAGAGCACTAATAATAATAATAATATCGTATGGCCTCGGGTGCCGGGTGCAAGCTTTGTAATTTGACACGCAGAGGGTAGCTTGCATGTCGAATTTCGTTGTTCCTTGAAACACTATGAAAGTCAAGGAGGTTAGATATCTAAGCTCCTTGAACACTATAGCGCTTTCTAGTAGAGAAATGAGGAACTTTGTGTTGGCGGAAACTCCCGAAATTAATTTTGCCATTATGAACACAGCCTACTGAATTCAAATGGGTTCTTTGACTTGCCGACATCGTATGACATACATGTCGTATTTTTGCCGCCTTTCAAAAATCATTTACCACGGCCAGGAGCGAACCTGCAATCTAGGGTTTAGTAGACCGACACGCTATCCACTCACCCACCGTGGCAAGCTTGCAGAGCACTAGAAGATGCCAATGCTGAACATATTCAGGGATCAAGAGACGGGTAAAATTTGGTAGAGGAGATCTGGGAATATATTGGTGGAGTCTTCAGATTTGACTGGTTTGGTGCAGCTTCCCTTATCACCCAGTCCTGAGCTAAACGTTTCCTCTCTATATAGCTTCTACATCCCACAATGTGTTAGGCATATTCTAACTAGGACCTGTCCTTGCAGTTCTCGACCTCGACCCTTCTTTGCTATTCATGGGTGCCTTAGATTGTGCCCTTATGAAGCCTGGCAACATGTTGAGGTTGACAAGTGCGCGACAGAGTAGCACACTATGACACCACAAGAGCTACCCATTGGTAGGGAGTAGCGCAAAGTCTTAACCAACTAGAGAGGCAGCATTTAAAACTTTACAAAAAAGCGGATAGCATGATAAAATAAGGAATATGGAATATTCAAGATCTAGAAGGCATCACGTTTAAACCTTGGTAAATAAAATACGAATTTCTATTGTACGCTCAAATATATATAAAATTGGGACTGATAACCTAGATGTTAGGCCCCTCCACAAGAATTAACATCATCATCATAGATACACAATTACGAAATTTATACCAAGCACCAGAAGGTGACGTCGGTCCTGAAACAGAATATAAGCTGATTCCTGACGCTGCAAGGACAGTACAGCGACAATACACGGTACATCGGAGAAGTACATTAGTGCGCCCAATAGTGTTATTACGCCGGAAGGTTACGCGGAAAATAATTCTAAGGCACAGTGTGGTCTGAAATGAAATTATTCGAGTTCGTGAGCAATAGTTACACTGGAAAGTTAAACGGAATGCCGGGAACCTCATTTTTTTGAATATTACGAGGCGATGGGCAATGCAATTTAGGAAACGTATTTAGTTTCAAAGAACTGTCCATATCTCAATTATTATGATTTTGAACCAACCAGAGAGAGACTATATGGAATATTTGGAAGACGCTATGACCATGCACAGCCCCATGTGTGACTAAGATGAAAAAACAAGACTGGACACTATGGAGGGCTGGGAACGCCACAGATCAAAGTGCATGCTGGGATTGACCCAGCTTACCAATGCACATTGAGGAGAATCAACAGCCCTGTATATATTTCAGCCTCTAAGGTAGAAACTATAAATACTGCCTTGTAATAGTTCTGTTTAGTAGCCATGGGTTAGTCAATCGTAGTTAGCAGATTTTTTCGGTGAATATTTTATTTTTCGTTAATACAAGTCAAGAAGATCTCGAATCACTAGTTGAACAATGAATGCGTTTCATAGGGACATTGAAATACACACGTCATGCATTATGCAGTGGTGTAGAATAGGACCCTATGATGGGGCATCCAGATTTCGAAACATTTCTTTGGTTAGGCTATGTTACCTTAAATAAAAATAGATAGATTACCGGAAAACTTCCATTTTGAACAAACAAAATTAAGACTCATTTGTCATGATTACAGATTTTAACTATGTTTATTAGGACTGATAAATGAGGCTATAGGGTGAGGCTAGATAGATGAGTTGTAGCAAGGAAGACATAGATGCAAAAATTGTGATAGGTTAGGAATATTATTAAGGCCCATTATTTGAAGGTGATTGATGTTTAAAGGTTGATTGGAGTAAGGAACGAGAATGTGTCTCTTATCCCACACATGAATATTTGGCTGCAATGTATCTATGAGGATATGTGTCAAGTGTACCACATCTCATATATTTGCTATAATAGCAATAAGGTTATTTTATGAAAATATTCATGTCAAATTTCACCAAGGGCTAAAAGTGATAGTTTCAATCATAGATTGAATGCCAGTAGTGGGGTCAAATACAATGGCATGTTTGATAACGCATTTGACTCATATACGAGCTGTGAATTATGCATAATAGGCGCATGGTGAATGTCTATTATAATTGACATCACGATGAAAGGGTCGATTTCAGAAATAATTATGAAAATATTATCCTGTTCCAATCTCGTGTGCAAGAAAAACTCTAGAGTGAATGATTTATTAAGTAGCTGAAGAATAAATCTAAAACCACACACTGAAATGTCCAAAATATACGAGTGACTGACGTAACCGCAGTAAAAAACAAAATAAATTGGAATTCATATGAAACAAAATCTTGTACAAATTAATGAAGAATACTGACTTCTTTAAATATTACACAGCTAGCAATAATTCAGATTTATTAAAATTGAAAAATGTGGGCTTTCCTTGTTTTTTATTTTGATGAAACATAGACAGTTAATATTATGAACTCGACATCATTGCTATTATGAACCATGTGTGAAAGAAATCCAACAAACTTTGAAATAGGACTGCTGTAGGGATCCTTTGAGAGCAGGATGTCTTCACTATAAGTGCAAAATTGTTAGTTTAGGTTTTGTCATATCGTCCCTAAGGTGAGGGAGTCGAAATTGCTTGTTCTTCAAGATCTGTCACGAAATAAAAGATGTGAGTTAATTGTATTTTAATCGCTCTGTTTGTGTACTTTATTTTATTCCTGTATATCACGTGGGATGTGACAACATACAAATCGTTGTTACTGGACGCCCCAAGAGTCATTCTCCTGCTGGCACTTTTCTCATGTTGCACATAATTATGTATTCGTGGTTCGCGGATGTGAAGTGGCCTAACGGTGGTCTAACGGGTGCAGTATATCTCCTACCAAGGTATATTTCCTTTTCATTAGCACTTGCCAGAATGAGGTCATATCTCCACTCGTCTTAATACTTCCTCATTATCTAATTTTCAACATTGTTCTGTGACACCACATTTTAAGTACCGGTACTTCTATTTTCCTATTTTCTGCTTCACCAACAGTCCACATTTCACTTCGATAAAGCACCACGCTCCAAATAAAGCTTTCAAAAATGAAAATTCCCTCCTGGTTCTCGGTAATTGGCTTAAGGATGGTAATAATAATTCAAGCTTATCGATGTAGAGGAGATCTACTCTGGCTCGTGAGGACAACTGAGGTTGGTACTGCACTCGAAATCATGTCTAGGAGAGAGGGGAAGACAGGATGAGGTTTGAACCAAGGACCACATCAGAAAAATGTCATATTTTAAATTTGGTATTTTCGACTAAATTAGCAGTCCAGATGGAAGAGAACGTTAATACGAGCATTTGGGAAAAATTTCGTCTGAAGAAATATTTTTATTTCATGAATAATGGAGACTTTAAGATTTGGTAAATTTTTAACCATGTATAAATGATTGAGATACTGTTATGGAAAGTCGACACTTTTTACGAGGTGCGCGGCGAGAAACCTGTTCTGACGCGAGGGGGAGCGAAGGTGGCATTGAGGTCACGACACACGCCAGTATCAAGAGTGGGAGAAGCTAGTGCGTGGAAGGGATCGCGCCACTTTTTAAGCAAGAACCAATGGGAAAATAGTTTGAATACTAAGGAAGGAATAAAACTTAAAATTTTTATTTTAATATTTTATAAGTGTGTTGCACATTGAATTCACCAGCAGAGAAAAAGGACTTTAATTGGCAAAACAGATTTTAAATTGAAAGACTGAGAGAGAAGTTATGTATGAATTTTTAATATTCATAGCGATTGGAGGCTAGTTAGTCAGATTTACGAGGGAAATATAACCGAGGAGGCTAGGAGACGCGAGGAAACGAGGCCCTTTCTACACAGACCGTTGAGAAGACAAGACGTATATTGTATTTACTCTTCAGAAGTATTAGACAAAGGTTTTGTAAACTGAAGACTTCAAGATGAAACAAGCAGTAATGAAAACGAACAATTAATATATTACAAGTCAACAGTATTGAGAAAAGTTATTCATCATATTCTAAAAGAAGAAATCTACGACGATAGAAAACGTTGCAAGCTGAAACTGAACATCGAACACGTAACTACGCAGAACGAAAGTCTGAAGAAGGGAGACTTAATCCATTGGAAGTTCAACAATCTGTACAAGAATGATTAATAATTCAGGTCGAAGGGGAAGAACTACGACTACAAACAATTGCGTGATGAGAATGATGTTTTAAATTCACCATGTTGGGAAGATAGCACTATACTGGACCAGCGAGATTCAGAAATGACCAGGATGACATAGCAGTATGCAGAGCGAACTGCAAACCACCGCAGTTTCGCTAACATAACGTTGCAAGCAACTACAATGGAATTTCACGACATGGAGGTGATCTTTCATGATGGAAAGAACTATGCAAACTACCGACTTCAAAGAACATCTAGATCTGAGAAGAAGAAGACGAGCGGATGCGTGAGGGAGACCGTAAGGAACCCAGGACTGATGGACGCGAGGCCAGCAGCAGAGCAGAGGCGAGGATGTGCCGTCATCTTGCAGGGGAGAAGTGGGTCACGAGCGGGCAGTCAGCTGATAACCTGTTCTGAAGACAGCCCGCCAGGTCGTTCAACTGTACTGTGCCCAACTCTAGGAATGGGTATTCCAAGTTTCAGACACCTAGATATCAAGGGAAAGGCTGTAGCCGCTTTTGAAAGTTGAGATATTTGAATATCGCGCTACATTGCTTCTCGAAGCATTTGGAAATAATTTACCGATACTTGGATGTCAAGTGACGTAGCGAGTAATAGCAGAGGTCGAGGCTATTTATCGATTAAATAGTTAACCATGGAGTAGAGACTTGAGACTGGGATCAGATTACTGGCACGGCCAAATGAAAGAGAATGCAATTAGTATCAAGTAAATCGGACCAGGGATTCAAGAGATATGAGGATTTCTAGATATCAGGTGATGACGCGTGACCCTGACAGTTTTGAATAAAAGCCAGCTGGCCGAGGCATGGTCAGCTCATTCTAACACAAGCAGTTGCCTAGCAAGTTGCTACGACGCTGAGCCAAGGCACATGGTTGCCGGATCTACGCAGAAGTTCTTTTCAAGTCGTGATAGTCACGAAAAGTGCTGCGCTACGAGTTGGAACTTAGTAAGTTTACGGCGAGGAGAATCACTGAGGTGATTGATTTTTCTACAGACATTGGTGGAAATATTTATATTTCTACAAGGACATATGCTAGACTTTGTCTAGAAATAGTATTTTGTCACAGTCCAGTAATAACTTAATACTTGGATGTTTAAATCCATTTCAAGTCAGTTTTCATTTTTGTAATTAGTTAACCACTTCGATCTGTCAGTACACTGAAGACTAGTCTATAACGGTGGCGTTCATTAGTCTACGCAAGGGAAACTACAAGTTGCCAAGCGCATGGTAGATGGTGATATAATAAACCATGCCCAGGGAACGATCTTCAGAACAGCCGTTAATTGCTTAGACTGTCAGTGTTTTTCTTGTACTGATAAGATTACAGTGAGTTATGTTACAACTGACATATTTAAGAAGAGATCACTTAGATCTGACCCCATTTAAACAAACTGTTATGGCTTTGATAGAAGCCCATATTAAAATGGAACCACAGTTTATTCAAACGTCAAAAGATACTACCACTATGTCTGACTAGACGAATTGTGGGTATATGATGGCGGCGGATACAAGGATTATACGTGCTTGTCCGATAGGGCATGTCTATGGATAAATCTGGTACAGACCAGGTTTACTACGCTTCAAGACCATCAAGAAATGTAAGCCACATTTGAATTATATTATGCCTAGCTAATTGGAACAAAATATTTTTCTGCAGATGACCAACACATTTTATTTTTCGTCGTATCTAAATCTTGCAATGATTTACGCAAGACTTATTAGAGTTATTCTGAGCATTTGCAACACTCAGAACAGTTTAGGATCGATGACCGAGCATTTCGAAGATTTATTTGAATTTTTCATAATTTTGGGAAACCACGGAAAACAACCGATGTAACTGTAAAAGTTAAATTTATTTTTTGTTGAGGAATGGATATTTTTTCCATATTCGAAGGTTCGAACATGTGGATTCTCACATAATGAGATGATAATTAAATATATTTAAAATGATATAAATAATAATAATAATAATCCACTAATAATAATAATAATAATTTTTATAATTTTTCTAAATAATTCTTGGATATTATATTTCCTAATAATCATATGTATTGAGAGAGAGCATATGAAGTAGTTTAATCATTTCTAGTTTGGAACAGGAGATTTTCCGAAGGAGAGTGGTTAGCGCAAGCCCGCATTCAACCAACATTTCAGTTCTGGTTGAACAGTTGATATTTGCAATGAATAAAGTATGTTTTTCAGATAACACGGAGAGGCATGAAACGGGAAGCAAATGATATTTGTATCAAATAGGATATTTTTGTATTTATATAAAATCATGACGTAAATACACTCGAAAGTGAAATAAAGATTTTCATAAGTATGGTAAATTCACGGGTTGAACTGAATGGTAAAATAAAATAAACTTGTAAGTTTATTAATCTTCCAGTGTTGATAACAAGCAGAGGCTTGATTTATTGTATAAATTTTGGGAAGAAAATTTATATGTGTGGAGTAGTTGAAATGCCATTCCCAGGTGCGCATGTTTAAGTCGCAGGAATGAAGAGGTTTTTTCGAGCATCAATCAAATAGCAGGTTCGATGGCTCAGGTTTATAGTAGGAGTATTGGAGCCACACATTTCGTCGTATGAATGACCCGAAGGTTATTTCTTTGAAACCATCAGTTCTTATTTCAACCTTGTTTACGAATTCCATTTAGACTTTGATTTTGCTAGAACCCGGATTTGTCATGATAGTAGTTTATTCTTCTTCAGAGGAAGACCTTTGCCGTTGTTGCCGTAATATTGTGTTCTTACACAAATAATAGAATGGGCCACTGCCAATTAAAAATAATTCTTTAACCACGAATAATTTGAAGGATATTTTCAAATCCTAGTGCCATGAACTAAATGAATTCATTATAAAACTACAATTCTAATTTCCGCATTCTGTCGAAGAATTGCAAGTTGTAAAAGTTGGTAAAAATGGCCATGAATATAAATATTTTTATAATAATGATTCCAAGTGGAAAATTGAATAGTTGAATGGTTCAACCATTTATAGATCAAGTTGATGATTCAGAAATCATATATTTTGTTAGGAACTTGAAGTTCATAATCGAGTCACTTCTCGAATGTTAAATGTCAGAAGAACAATTAATTGTTGTTGTGCTTCGCACAAGTTCTTCGATGCTATGCTCAATGGTCAAATACTTTTCAGATGTTATTAATATATGTAAATAATTTGTGTGGCTTCTATGATAATAATATTTTTCGACGATATATTTTTGAAACTGGAAAAATAAGTGAAAGTTAAAAATTCTATGAACATTTATTCTACGAGTGTTAATATCATGTAAATATTCAAACAGTGATCTACGATATTTCCAGTATAGACAATTAACTTTGAACTGGAATTAAATATTAATAATTTTGGAAAACAGTCTACAGGACTATTAATCGGACTTGTGTTTTCAAAAAGATTGTCAAATGTGTTTGGAAAATTTCTGTATATTGTGTGTAAATAAGAGTGTGGATCGCCACAAGTGGATGATGCTGCTTTGAGCATCCTTGCAGTCAATTTTAACTTCAAAATTAACTGAGATAATTTTACAGGATGTGTTACTCCCAATTAAATCTCCTTCTATCCTTATTGTTGCATTGAGCCAAAAATCAGCAAAGCATTTTTTTAATTTGATGTCGTTTTTGCGATTTGCTTTAACCCATCTGGCGCTCCGGGATATTTTGACTCTCGTGCTGACTGATTATTGGTAAAATGCATATGTGGTCGTGCGGACTCCGGTCTAAACGGGCACATAAAATAAGATAGAGAGAGAAATGGCTTCGAACGTGGGTCCCGATTTAGACATGGTCAATCGCATGCCGATTTGAAATTGTGATAATTTTTATAGAAATATTTTGGGAGTTGAGAGATGTCTGGTTTGGATGAATAAATTAGTAGGAAACCCAATTAGTGGGGACAATTAAAAATTTAACTTGGTTAATAATTAGAATGGGTTTGATTATTTTTGATAATGGCTTAACCATTAGGGCGTCTAGTAAATTCAGTAGTAAACGTTCGATGACTGGGCATACACATTATTAGAATCCAGGTGGAGGATATTTGAGAACTTGCATATTTTTCTTGTGATATTGTGGTAAATGTAATTTGTAAAAGTAGAGAATTTTGTTTTTCCATCACGTCGACATTAGGACAAATCTCATTTTATTAGAGTGTTCCAATTAGCTATTCATATTTCTTGTTCTAGTTATAAGCTTGTGTTTGCCACTGTTGTATACCCCTAAGTTTTGAATAATAATTGAAAATTATGGAAGAAATGATGAGAATGATGAGGAGTTTGGAGGAGAGTTCAAAAGAGGCTGGACTGCATGTAGCAGCCATTATGAATGAAAATACTGAGGCTTTGGAAAGGAAACTTAAGGAAAATTCTGATTCTTTAGAAAATAAACTTAAAGAAAGTTTAAACGATAAACTTAAAGAAAATTCTGATTCTTTAGAAAATAAACTTAAAGAAAATTTGAATGATAAACTTAAAGAAAATTCTGATTCTTTAGAAAGCAGGTTAAAAGATAATTTGAAAGAAAGTTTAGATGAAAAACTTAAAGAAAATTCTGATTCTTTAGAAAATAAACTTAAAGAAAATTCTGATTCTTTAGAAAGCAGGTTAAAAGGGAACTTGAAAGAAAATTTAAACAGTAAATTTAATTCAATGGAAAGTAAATTTAAAGAGAATTCTGAAATTTTGAAAATGACGCTTGAGAGTAAAATGAATAAATTATGCGAAAAAACACATGAGCTCGAAACTTCATTAGCTACTAACGCAAGTTTAATGGACGAAAAATTTCGCGATGCCGATCTTCGATCCCAAAGCTTAGTTGATAGGATAGAACATGGTCTCAGGAAAGTTGGTGAAGACATGATCGACCTAGAAGTCAGAGTGAAGAAGGAGAGTAACGAGATGGGAATTCTAGTTGTTCAACGTTTAACGGAACAATTCAAAGAACTTGTCATGGGAGAAATAAGAGAAGGTGAGATTAGTGAATTGCAAACTGAAATTAAAACCACAGTTGTCAATGAAATTAAAGACACACTCAAGCTGGAGAACCAAGAGGGAATCAAGGAGATTAGGGAATCTTTGTCATCCCATATTCAAGTAATTGCCAAAGATATCCAAGCAACTCAGAAGGACATATCAGATATGACAGGGTCATTGAAAAGTCATGAGACTGTTATGAACCAGATATCCACTGATGTTAAGGACAATTATAAAGAAACTGAAGCAATTAAGAAAATGGCAGAAGAAAACCAGAAGGAACTTGAGGCTATGAAAACTCAAATCAAGGATGAGAAACAGTCTGATCATCTGTTAAAAATGCCAAATGTAAGGGGAAAGGAACAGATAAATCTAGGAGCAGCTAGAGAGACTGACAGACAGGATGAGGTCAGGACAGTATTTCAATCCAACCCCATATCTGTATTTAAGAATATAGAGGATAAGCCTTCTAAATTTTCAGGGCGAGATTCTGTGACACCCGTGGAATTTTTGAGAGAAGCAGGGGATTACCTGAAAGATTCCAAGATCCCTAAAGAAAGACAGATCCGAGTGATAGGGAAGTTTTTGGAAGGTCCTGCACTTCTTTGGTTTAGTGCTTTTAGATCCACTCTAACCACTTTTGAGGAGTTTTCTCGTGGGCTATTGAAAAAGTTTTGGTCCCCGGAAACCCAACAGCAAGTCAGAGCAGAGTTATATTCGAAGAGATTCTCGACGTCACAACCTACTCGATACTCTACGTACTTTTCTGGACAGCTGTCTAAACTTCAACATTTAGATCCGCCGAAACCAGATAACGAATTGATTACTGCATTGATACGTCAATTCCCAGCAGACGTCCAGAGGACTTTGATCGCTGCCGATATCTACAATATGGAACAATTTGATGAAGTATTACAGAAGCTGGATCATACAAACGCTCAATTCTTCCATCAGATGGGAGGAAAAAATAACAACGCTGTGTACGCTGTTATGGCTGATAGTTATTCTCAGTCACCTCGAGAGATTCGAGAGGAGCGAGAAGAGAAAACGCCGAGGGAAGATTCCAATAAGAGAGGATGGAACCAGTACAGTAACAGATACAGTTACAAACCATATGCGAGACCGGATGGTGGTAATCGATACAATACTCGATGGAGAAGACCACGAGATAGTCAAGGAAGGTACCAGGAAAGAGGATATTATGGTAGAAACAACTACAATAACAGAGGGAATGTAGATACTCGTCAGTCCAATGAAGAGTTCAACAAGGAGACGAGGAAAAATTTGGAAGCAAGACACCAAGATAACTTGCAGTTTTTGGAGCAGAGGCCCAACGAACCAGGTCCATCGGGAACACAACAATCCCGGGTGAATGGTAACGAAAAAAAACACTTCGAATTCACAGTAGAAGATAGAATTTTGAATACTTTCACTTCCAGAATTATTAAATGGCAAGCAGAGGATGATGATTTAATTCAACAGAATGACGAACGAAAAGAAATGGGTACGAGAATTAGAATGCCAATCATATCATGCGAAGTATTCGGTATGCCTGTCGATACTTTGATCGATACTGGGGCTATGCTTTGTCTGGTGAGTGAGAAGCTTTATATTCTGTGGAAGCTCAAAGAGAATTTAGAGGAGATTCCAGTATCAGGAATTAAGATCCAAGGAATAATACCCAATAAAATATCTCTGTGTAAAACACAATTATACTTATGTATTACGATTGGAGGACATGATTTTCGACATGTGTTTGTTGTAATGAAGGACATGGCTTTTGACATGATATTGGGAGCAGATTTCATTCAGAAATATCAAGCAGTGATAGACATGAAGACAGAGACGATTAGATTCAAGAATACCGAAGAGATTAACTTCGAGGGAAAAGAAGAGGATGACATCGAGGGAGATGCTCAATGGTCTCTGATTTTTCATGAAGCTGAAGGAAGAGAAGTCTACACTGAGAAGGAGTCCCCAGAGCTAGGGAAAATTTTGGAAGAATATTACGATATTTTTGATATTAAACCTGGTGAAATTAAAGATTTTGAATATTGTGGAAGTAAACAATAATGGAACCTATGAAATCGCTAATACACGAACTGGTAACATCGTGGGAACTTATAATGCATCGAATTTGAAGATATATTATTCAAGAACCAGATGATTTAATGTGTAGATAGGAAAAATAAAAATTTTTCAATTTTTATTTTTTGCTAGGTGTGGGGTGGATGTGCCCAACTCTAGGAATGGGTATTCCAAGTTTCAGACACCTAGATATCAAGGGAAAGGCTGTAGCCGCTTTTGAAAGTTGAGATATTTGAATATCGCGCTACATTGCTTCTCGAAGCATTTGGAAATAATTTACCGATACTTGGATGTCAAGTGACGTAGCGAGTAATAGCAGAGGTCGAGGCTATTTATCGATTAAATAGTTAACCATGGAGTAGAGACTTGAGACTGGGATCAGATTACTGGCACGGCCAAATGAAAGAGAATGCAATTAGTATCAAGTAAATCGGACCAGGGATTCAAGAGATATGAGGATTTCTAGATATCAGGTGATGACGCGTGACCCTGACAGTTTTGAATAAAAGCCAGCTGGCCGAGGCATGGTCAGCTCATTCTAACACAAGCAGTTGCCTAGCAAGTTGCTACGACGCTGAGCCAAGGCACATGGTTGCCGGATCTACGCAGAAGTTCTTTTCAAGTCGTGATAGTCACGAAAAGTGCTGCGCTACGAGTTGGAACTTAGTAAGTTTACGGCGAGGAGAATCACTGAGGTGATTGATTTTTCTACAGACATTGGTGGAAATATTTATATTTCTACAAGGACATATGCTAGACTTTGTCTAGAAATAGTATTTTGTCACAGTCCAGTAATAACTTAATACTTGGATGTTTAAATCCATTTCAAATCAGTTTTCATTTTTGTAACTAGATAACCACTTCGATCTGTCAGTACACTGAAGACTAGTCTATAACGGTGGCGTTCATTAGTCTACGCAAGGGAAACTACAAGTTGCCTAGCGCATGGTAGATGGTGATATAATAAACCATGCCCAGGGAACGATCTTCAGAACAGCCGTTAATTGCTTAGACTGTCAGTGTTTTTCTTGTACTGATAAGATTACAGTGAGTTATGTTACAACTGACATATTTAAGAAGAGATCACTTAGATCTGACCCCATTTAAACAAACTGTTATGGCTTTGATAGAAGCCCATATTAAAATGGAACCACAGTTTATTCAAACGTCAAAAGATACTACCACTATGTCTGACTAGACGAATTGTGGGTATATGATGGCGGCGGATACAAGGATTATACGTGCTTATCCGATAGGGCATGTCTATGGATAAATCTGGTACAGACCAGGTTTACTACGCTTCAAGACCATCAAGAAATGTAAGCCACATTTGAATTATATTATGCCTAGCTAATTGGAACAAAATATTTTTCTGCAGATGACCAACACATTTTATTTTTCGTCGTATCTAAATCTTGCAATGATTTACGCAAGACTTATTAGAGTTATTCTGAGCATTTGCAACACTCAGAACAGTTTAGGATCGATGACCGAGCATTTCGAAGATTTATTTGAATTTTTCATAATTTTGGGAAACCACGGAAAACAACCGATGTAACTGTAAAAGTTAAATTTATTTTTTGTTGAGGAATGGATATTTTTTCCATATTCGAAGGTTCGAACATGTGGATTCTCACATAATGAGATGATAATTAAAAATATTTAAAATGATATAAATAATAATAATAATAATCCACTAATAATAATAATAATAATTTTTATAATTTTTCTAAATAATTCTTGGATATTATATTTCCTAATAATCATATGTATTGAGAGAGAGCCTATGAAGTAGTTTAATCATTTCTAGTTTGGAACAGGAGATTTTCCGAAGGAGAGTGGTTAGCGCAAGCCCGCATTCAACCAACATTTCAGTTCTGGTTGAACAGTTGATATTTGCAATGAATAAAGTATGTTTTTCAGATAACACGGAGAGGCATGAAACGGGAAGCAAATGATATTTGTATCAAATAGGATATTTTTGTATTTATATAAAATCATGACGTAAATACACTCGAAAGTGAAATAAAGATTTTCATAAGTATGGTAAATTCACGGGTTGAACTGAATGGTAAAATAAAATAAACTTGTAAGTTTATTAATCTTCCAGTGTTGATAACAAGCAGAGGCTTGATTTATTGTATAAATTTTGGGAAGAAAATTTATATGTGTGGAGTAGTTGAAATGCCATTCCCAGGTGCGCATGTTTAAGTCGCAGGAATGAAGAGGTTTTTTCGAGCATCAATCAAATAGCAGGTTCGATGGCTCAGGTTTATAGTAGGAGTATTGGAGCCACACATTTCGTCGTATGAATGACCCGAAGGTTATTTCTTTGAAACCATCAGTTCTTATTTCAACCTTGTTTACGAATTCCATTTAGACTTTGATTTTGCTAGAACCCGGATTTGTCATGATAGTAGTTTATTCTTCTTCAGAGGAAGACCTTTGCCGTTGTTGCCGTAATATTGTGTTCTTACACAAATAATAGAATGGGCCACTGCCAATTAAAAATAATTCTTTAACCACGAATAATTTGAAGGATATTTTCAAATCCTAGTGCCATGAACTAAATGAATTCATTATAAAACTACAATTCTAATTTCCGCATTCTGTCGAAGAATTGCAAGTTGTAAAAGTTGGTAAAAATGGCCATGAATATAAATATTTTTATAATAATGATTCCAAGTGGAAAATTGAACAGTTGAATGGTTCAACCATTTATAGATCAAGTTGATGATTCAGAAATCATATATTTTGTTAGGAACTTGAAGTTCATAATCGAGTCACTTCTCGAATGTTAAATGTCAGAAGAACAATTAATTGTTGTTGTGCTTCGCACAAGTTCTTCGATGCTATGCTCAATGGTCAAATACTTTTCAGATGTTATTAATATATGTAAATAATTTGTGTGGCTTCTATGATAATAATATTTTTCGACGATATATTTTTGAAACTGGAAAAATAAGTGAAAGTTAAAAATTCTATGAACATTTATTCTACGAGTGTTAATATCATGTAAATATTCAAACAGTGATCTACGATATTTCCAGTATAGACAATTAACTTTGAACTGGAATTAAATATTAATAATTTTGGAAAACAGTCTACAGGACTATTAATCGGACTTGTGTTTTCAAAAAGATTGTCAAATGTGTTTGGAAAATTTCTGTATATTGTGTGTAAATAAGAGTGTGGATCGCCACACGTGGATGATGCTGCTTTGAGCATCCTTGCAGTCAATTTTAACTTCAAAATAAACTGAGATAATTTTACAGGATGTGTTACTCCCAATTAAATCTCCTTCTATCCTTATTGTTGCATTGAGCCAAAAATCAGCAAAGCATTTTTTTAATTTGATGTCGTTTTTGCGATTTGCTTTAACCCATCTGGCGCTCCGGGATATTTTGACTCTCGTGCTGACTGATTATTGGTAAAATGCATATGTGGTCGTGCGGACTCCGGTCTAAACGGGCACATAAAATAAGATAGAGAGAGAAATGGCTTGGAACGTGGGTCCCGATTTAGACATGGTCAATCGCATGCCGATTTTGGACGGTGTTATGCATCATGCGGCTATGCGCCAATTCTTAGTTTTGAGCTAAACGCGTTCAAAGATTTTTATACTTAATACCATATAGGAAGATGCATTTTAGTCGTGATAAATCAATATTTGGCACAGTTACGTATTGTATTGCTTGTAATGTGATTATTCACACAAAAACTCACTTGGTGCAATATTTTCTTTGTTTTTCTCAAATTTAACTTAGCCGTATTTGCAGTTTGCGTTTCGCAGTTACACATCAAGCGGCTAAGCACCAATCTGTGGCGGTTAACGTGTTGATGCACAGGGCTCAGGGTTTATGTAGTTATGTAGCAACAAGTTAAGTGCTACATTGTGAGTTTTGTTGTTAATAGCCAAGATCCGGTAACATTTGATTTTCAGTCAACGTATTAATATGTTATTACATAAGAATTTCACAGAAATATACAGTACATTAATATGACTATCAATAGTGGAAAGTGTTAACATTCAGATTTTAAATTCAATGCAATCTATAGTTACAGGAAAACATAATCTCTTACACATTGCAATCACACGCGATAGTTTTTTCCATTATCACACATTTTCACTTTGCAGTGTGAAATCACGGTTTTCATCGAATCCATCTATATCATCATAGGTTCCACCTTTTGAATACAAGTTTTCATAGGAACCTTTACAGTCACTTGAAATGAGATGCATGATACTCTTCAAGTCTTGCAGTTTGGGTTCTGATATTGGCTTTCCATTAGGCCACAGGAGTTCCAGATTATCATCCAGGAATATATTGTGATCACTCAGACGTGAAGTGTTTCTTCTTTTCAAACTAACTTCTTGACCCTCGCTGTTGAAAGAATTTTTCATAATGAGAGAATATGGTATTCTCCTTTCGATCTCAATTTCCCTGGTTTGGAGCCAACTCACAGACTTACTCTCAACGTCCTTCTTACTGTTCCTTATCTTCTTTTCTAAACTAGCAGATCCAACGAAGTCTTCCTTCTTCATCTTCTTTACAATCATTTTATTTTTGTTACGGCAATTCTTCATTACTTGCACGTAATCATCCGGGGTGTACAATCGCTGCTGATTCTTTAAGGAGCACTCTATATCTCCGAAGTCATCATCGTTGGACAAGAAACTGTGCCCAGGTATTAGAAATTTCATTCGAATGGTTTTTAATGTTGTGATGTGAAGCCAGGTTACTCTTCATCATAAGTACAAGCTTAATGTTCCTGTTCTGCTCTCCCCCCACAAGAATCAGACCACAATATTAAATGTTTCTTTCCCTCGTATACATTTTCCATGTGATGTTAGTTAGTTATTGTTGTTTTAAGGGGCGGAACTACGAGGTCATCTGCCGCACCATGTGATGTTGTCGAAGAGAAGACCCTACTTCTTGTGCTCCACGACAAGCTTGCCCTTCTAACCAGACATAGCAGTAGCCATTTTTTGAACCCCCATCGTGAACTCCACAGTTGTGCAGCCACAATAAGCGTTTGTAGAGTACAATATTAGTGGGGATTCTTGGCAAAAGTAAAGTTCACTGCAGGTCAAATTTCACGACCGCTAAATCTCTGTCCTTAGCAGCACGCTTCATACCATGCGTCATTTCTGAACGCGCCATTTCTGCCATTTCTTGATAGATCTCCAGATGTTGCCTAAGATAAAGCGAATCCTCATGATATTTCAGTTCAGCATTCAGAGAATCGCAAACATTACAGGTGTCTTTTTTCCATGCTTTGCGCCTCAGATTGAATTTAGAATAAAATATTTTCTTATAGGAGGAAAGTAATACAGGCTCCAAATATTCACTTTTATATAGACTGTACATGACCGGAATGGTGACATATGATGGGAGAAAGTCAATACTTGTCTGTGTTCTGCAATAGTGTGACTTATAGGCTACCTAAGGAATTGGTTTTATGTGGCTGATTACTTGCTGATTAGCTTGCCAGCTAATACGCAGGGACAAAAGAAACGACGTGGGATGTCACTTAGCCGGATGTTACAGAACGCCATAACAATCTTAGTGAGAATAATGCGGATAGACGGTTGATGCAAAACTTGCAACCCCGTATTATGAGAATGGCGCTTACGTTTTTCTTCAATTACAACTGTGTAAATTCAAACAGAGCTTTGTCAATATGCGAGCAGTTAGTTCGACCACTTAGGCGACAGATGTCGTTAGTATTCAGTTTTTCGAAAATTGTCGCTTAGTCGGTTGATGCATAACACCGTCCAATTGTGATAATTTTTATAGAAATATTTTGGGAGTTGAGAGATGTCTGGTTTGGATGAATAAATTAGTAGGAAACCAAATTAGTGGGGACAATTAAAAATTTAACTTGGTTAATAATTAGAATGGGTTTGATTATTTTTGATAATGGCTTAACCATTAGGGCGTCAAGTAAATTCAGTAGTAAACGTTCGAGGACTGGGCATACACATTATTAGAATCCAGGTGGAGGATATTTGAGAACTTGCATATTTTTCTTGTGATATTGTGGTAAATGTAATTCGTAAAAGTAGAGAATTTTGTTTTTCCATCACGTCGACATTAGGACAAATCTCATTTTATTAGAGTGTTCCAATTAGCTATTCATATTTCTTGTTCTAGTTATAAGCTTGTGTTTGCCACTGTTGTATACCCCTAAGTTTTGAATAATAATTGAAAATTATGGAAGAAATGATGAGAATGATGAGGAGTTTGGAGGAGAGTTCAAAAGAGGCTGGACTGCGTGTAGCAGCCATTATGAAAGAAAATACTGAGGCTTTGGAAAGGAAACTTAAGGAAAATTCTGATTCTTTAGAAAATAAACTTAAAGAAAGTTTAAACGATAAACTTAAAGAAAATTCTGATTCTTTAGAAAATAAACTTAAAGAAAATTTGAATGATAAACTTAAAGAAAATTCTGATTCTTTAGAAAGCAGGTTAAAAGATAATTTGAAAGAAAGTTTAGATGAAAAACTTAAAGAAAATTCTGATTCTTTAGAAAATAAACTTAAAGAAAATTCTGAGTCTTTAGAAAATAAACTTAAAGAAAATTCTGATTCTTTAGAAAGCAGGTTAAAAGGGAACTTGAAAGAAAATTTAAACAGTAAATTTAATTCAATGGAAAGTAAATTTAAAGAGAATTCTGAAATTTTGAAAATGACGCTTGAGAGTAAAATGAATAAATTATGCGAAAAAACACATGAGCTCGAAACTTCATTAGCTACTAACGCAAGTTTAATGGACGAAAAATTTCGCGATGCCGATCTTCGATCCCAAAGCTTAGCTGATAGGATAGAACATGGTCTCAGGAAAGTTGGTGAAGACATGATCGACCTAGAAGTCAGAGTGAAGAAGGAGAGTAACGAGATGGGAATTCTAGTTGTTCAACGTTTAACGGAACAATTCAAAGAACTTGTCATGGGAGAAATAAGAGAAGGTGTGATTAGTGAATTGCAAACTGAAATTAAAACCACAGTTGTCAATGAAATTAAAGACACACTCAAGCTGGAGAACCAAGAGGGAATCAAGGAGATTAGGGAATCTTTGTCATCCCATATTGAAGTAATTGCCAAAGATATCCAAGCAACTCAGAAGGACATATCAGATATGACAGGGTCATTGAAAAGTCATGAGACTGTTATGAACCAGATATCCACTGATGTTAAGGACAATTATAAAGAAACTGAAGCAATTAAGAAAATGGCAGAAGAAAACCAGAAGGAACTTGAGGCTATGAAAACTCAAATCAAGGATGAGAAACAGTCTGATCATCTGTTAAAAATGCCAAATGTAAGGGGAAAGGAACAGATAAATCTAGGAGCAGCTAGAGAGACTGACAGACAGGATGAGGTCAGGACGGTATTTCAATCCAACCCCATATCTGTATTTAAGAATATAGAGGATAAGCCTTCTAAATTTTCAGGGCGAGATTCTGTGACACCCGTGGAATTTTTGAGAGAAGCAGGGGATTACCTGAAAGATTCCAAGATCCCTAAAGAAAGACAGATCCGAGTGATAGGGAAGTTTTTGGAAGGTCCAGCACTTCTTTGGTTTAGTGCTTTTAGATCCACTCTAACCACTTTTGAGGAGTTTTCTCGTGGGCTATTGAAAAAGTTTTGGTCCCCGGAAACCCAACAGCAAGTCAGAGCAGAGTTATATTCGAAGAGATTCTCGACGTCACAACCTACTCGATACTCTACGTACTTTTCTGGACAGCTGTCTAAACTTCAACATTTAGATCCGCCGAAACCAGATAACGAATTGATTACTGCATTGATACGTCAATTCCCAGCAGACGTCCAGAGGACTTTGATCGCTGCCGATATCTACAATATGGAACAATTTGATGAAGTATTACAGAAGCTGGATCATACAATTGCTCAATTCTTCCATCAGAAGGGAGGAAAAAATAACAACGCTGTGTACGCTGTTATGGCTGATAGTTATTCTCAGTCACCTCGAGAGATTCGAGAGGAGCGAGAAGAGAAAACGCCGAGGGAAGATTCCAATAAGAGAGGATGGAACCAGTACAGTAACAGATACAGTTACAAACCATATGCGAGACCGGATGGTGGTAATCGATACAATACTCGATGGAGAAGACCACGAGATAGTCAAGGAAGGTACCAGGAAAGAAGATATTATGGTAGAAACAACTACAATAACAGAGGGAATGTAGATACTCGTCAGTCCAATGAAGAGTTCAACAAGGAGACGAGGAAAAATTCGGAAGCAAGACACCAAGATAACTTGCAGTTTTTGGAGCAGAGGCCCAACGAACCAGGTCCATCGGGAACACAACAATCCCGGGGGAATGGTAACGAAAAAAAAAACTTCGAATTCACAGTAGAAGATAGAATTTTGAATACTTTCACTTCCAGAATTATTAAATGGCAAGCAGAGGATGATGATTTAATTCAACAGAATGACGAACGAAAAGAAATGGGTACGAGAATTAGAATGCCAATCATATCATGCGAAGTATTCGGTATGCCTGTCGATACTTTGATCGATACTGGGGCTATGCTTTGTCTGGTGAGTGAGAAGCTTTATATTCTGTGGAAGCTCAAAGAGAATTTAGAGGAGATTCCAGTATCAGGAATTAAGATCCAAGGAATAATACCCAATAAAATATCTCTGTGTAAAACACAATTATACTTATGTATTACGATTGGAGGACATGATTTTCGACATGTGTTTGTTGTAATGAAGGACATGGCTTTTGACATGATATTGGGAGCAGATTTCATTCAGAAATATCAAGCAGTGATAGACATGAAGACAGAGACGATTAGATTCAAGAATACCGAAGAGATTAACTTCGAGGGAAAAGAAGAGGATGACATCGAGGGAGATGCTCAATGGTCTCTGATTTTTCATGAAGCTGAAGGAAGAGAAGTCTACACTGAGAAGGAGTCCCCAGAGCTAGGGAAAATTTTGGAAGAATATTACGATATTTTTGATATTAAACCTGGTGAAATTAAAGATTTTGAATATTGTGGAAGTAAACAATAATGGAACCTATGAAATCGCTAATACACGAACTGGTAACATCGTGCGAACTTATAATGCATCGAATTTGAAGATATATTATTCAAGAACCAGATGATTTAATGTGTAGATAGGAAAAATAAAAATTTTTCAATTTTTATTTTTTGCTAGGTGTGGGGTGGATGTGCCCAACTCTAGGAATGGGTATTCCAAGTTTCAGACACCTAGATATCAAGGGAAAGGCTGTAGCCGCTTTTGAAAGTTGAGATATTTGAATATCGCGCTACATTGCTTCTCGAAGCATTTGGAAATAATTTACCGATACTTGGATGTCAAGTGACGTAGCGAGTAATAGCAGAGGTCGAGGCTATTTATCGATTAAATAGTTAACCATGGAGTAGAGACTTGAGACTGGGATCAGATTACTGGCACGGCCAAATGAAAGAGAATGCAATTAGTATCAAGTAAATCGGACCAGGGATTCAAGAGATATGAGGATTTCTAGATATCAGGTGATGACGCGTGACCCTGACAGTTTTGAATAAAAGCCAGCTGGCCGAGGCATGGTCAGCTCATTCTAACACAAGCAGTTGCCTAGCAAGTTGCTACGACGCTGAGCCAAGGCACATGGTTGCCGGATCTACGCAGAAGTTCTTTTCAAGTCGTGATAGTCACGAAAAGTGCTGCGCTACGAGTTGGAACTTAGTAAGTTTACGGCGAGGAGAATCACTGAGGTGATTGATTTTTCTACAGACATTGGTGGAAATATTTATATTTCTACAAGGACATATGCTAGACTTTGTCTAGAAATAGTATTTTGTCACAGTCCAGTAATAACTTAATACTTGGATGTTTAAATCCATTTCAAGTCAGTTTTCATTTTTGTAACTAGTTAACCACTTCGATCTGTCAGTACACTGAAGACTAGTCTATAACGGTGGCGTTCATTAGTCTACGCAAGGGAAACTACAAGTTGCCTAGCGCATGGTAGATGGTGATATAATAAACCATGCCCAGGGAACGATCTTCAGAACAGCCGTTAATTGCTTAGACTGTCAGTGTTTTTCTTGTACTGATAAGATTACAGTGAGTTATGTTACAACTGACATATTTAAGAAGAGATCACTTAGATCTGACCCCATTTAAACAAACTGTTATGGCTTTGATAGAAGCCCATATTAAAATGGAACCACAGTTTATTCAAACGTCAAAAGATACTACCACTATGTCTGACTAGACGAATTGTGGGTATATGATGGCGGCGGATACAAGGATTATACGTGCTTGTCCGATAGGGCATGTCTATGGATAAATCTGGTACAGACCAGGTTTACTACGCTTCAAGACCATCAAGAAATGTAAGCCACATTTGAATTATATTATGCCTAGCTAATTGGAACAAAATATTTTTCTGCAGATGACCAACACATTTTATTTTTCGTCGTATCTAAATCTTGCAATGATTTACGCAAGACTTATTAGAGTTATTCTGAGCATTTGAAACACTAAGAACAGTTTAGGATCGATGACCGAGCATTTCGAAGATTTATTTGAATTTTTCATAATTTTGGGAAACCACGGAAAACAACCGATTTAACTGTAAAAGTTAAATTTATTTTTTGTTGAGGAATGGATATTTTTTCCATATTCGAAGGTTCGAACATGTGGATTCTCACATAATGAGATGATAATTAAATATATTTAAAATGATATAAATAATAATAATAATAATCCACTAATAATAATAATAATAATTTTTATAATTTTTCTAAATAATTCTTGGATATTATATTTCCTAATAATCATATGTATTGAGAGAGAGCCTATGAAGTAGTTTAATCATTTCTAGTTTGGAACAGGAGATTTTCCGAAGGAGAGTGGTTAGCGCAAGCCCGCATTCAACCAACATTTCAGTTCTGGTTGAACAGTTGATATTTGCAATGAATAAAGTATGTTTTTCAGATAACACGGAGAGGCATGAAACGGGAAGCAAATGATATTTGTATCAAATAGGATATTTTTGTATTTATATAAAATCATGACGTAAATACACTCGAAAGTGAAATAAAGATTTTCATAAGTATGGTAAATTCACGGGTTGAACTGAATGGTAAAATAAAATAAACTTGTAAGTTTATTAATCTTCCAGTGTTGATAACAAGCAGAGGCTTGATTTATTGTATAAATTTTGGGAAGAAAATTTATATGTGTGGAGTAGTTGAAATGCCATTCCCAGGTGCGCATGTTTAAGTCGCAGGAATGAAGAGGTTCTTTCGAGCATCAATCAAATAGCAGGTTCGATGGCTCAGGTTTATAGTAGGAGTATTGGAGCCACACATTTCGTCGTATGAATGACCCGAAGGTTATTTCTTTGAAACCATCAGTTCTTATTTCAACCTTGTTTACGAATTCCATTTAGACTTTGATTTTGCTAGAACCCGGATTTGTCATGATAGTAGTTTATTCTTCTTCAGAGGAAGACCTTTGCCGTTGTTGCCGTAATATTGTGTTCTTACACAAATAATAGAATGGGCCACTGCCAATTAAAAATAATTCTTTAACCACGAATATTTTGAAGGATATTTTCAAATCCTAGTGCCATGAACTAAATGAATTCATTATAAAACTACAATTCTAATTTCCGCATTCTGTCGAAGAATTGCAAGTTGTAAAAGTTGGTAAAAATGGCCATGAATATAAATATTTTTATAATAATGATTCCAAGTGGAAAATTGAATAGTTGAATGGTTCAACCATTTATTGATCAAGTTGATGATTCAGAAATCATATATTTTGTTAGGAACTTGAAGTTCATAATCGAGTCACTTCTCGAATGTTAAATGTCAGAAGAACAATTAATTGTTGTTGTGCTTCGCACAAGTTCTTCGATGCTATGCTCAATGGTCAAATACTTTTCAGATGTTATTAATATATGTAAATAATTTGTGTGGCTTCTATGATAATAATATTTTTCGACGATATATTTTTGAAACTGGAAAAATAAGTGAAAGTTAAAAATTCTATGAACATTTATTCTACGAGTGTTAATATCATGTAAATATTCAAACAGTGATCTACGATATTTCCAGTATAGACAATTAACTTTGAACTGGAATTAAATATTAATAATTTTGGAACACAGTCTACAGGACTATTAATCGGACTTGTGTTTTCAAAAAGATTGTCAAATGTGTTTGGAAAATTTCTGTATATTGTGTGTAAATAAGAGTGTGGATCGCCACACGTGGATGATGCTGCTTTGAGCATCCTTGCAGTCAATTTTAACTTCAAAATAAACTGAGATAATTTTACAGGATGTGTTACTCCCAATTAAATCTCCTTCTATCCTTATTGTTGCATTGAGCCAAAAATCAGCAAAGCATTTTTTTAATTTGATGTCGTTTTTGCGATTTGCTTTAACCCATCTGGCGCTCCGGGATATTTTGACTCTCGTGCTGACTGATTATTGGTAAAATGCATATGTGGTCGTGCGGACTCCGGTCTAAACGGGCACATAAAATAAGATAGAGAGAGAAATGGCTTCGAACGTGGGTCCCGATTTAGACATGGTCAATCGCATGCCGATTTGAAATTGTGATAATTTTTATAGAAATATTTTGGGAGTTGAGAGATGTCTGGTTTGGATGAATAAATTAGTAGGAAACCCAATTAATGGGGACAATTAAAAATTTAACTTGGTTATTAATTAGAATGGGTTTGATTATTTTTGATAATGGCTTAACCATTAGGGCGTCAAGTAAATTCAGTAGTAAACGTTCGATGACTGGGCATACACATTATTAGAATCCAGGTGGAGGATATTTGAGAACTTGCATATTTTTCTTGTGATATTGTGGTAAGTGTAATTCGTAAAAGTAGAGAATTTTGTTTTTCCATCACGTCGACATTAGGACAAATCTCATTTTATTAGAGTGTTCCAATTAGCTATTCATATTTCTTGTTCTAGTTATAAGCTTGTGTTTGCCACTGTTGTATACCCCTAAGTTTTGAATAATAATTGAAAATTATGGAAGAAATGATGAGAATGATGAGGAGTTTGGAGGAGAGTTCAAAAGAGGCTGGACTGCGTGTAGCAGCCATTATGAAAGAAAATACTGAGGCTTTGGAAAGGAAACTTAAGGAAAATTCTGATTCTTTAGAAAATAAACTTAAAGAAAGTTTAAACGATAAACTTAAAGAAAATTCTGATTCTTTAGAAAATAAACTTAAAGAAAATTTGAATGATAAACTTAAAGAAAATTCTGATTCTTTAGAAAGCAGGTTAAAAGATAATTTGAAAGAAAGTTTAGATGAAAAACTTAAAGAAAATTCTGATTCTTTAGAAAATAAACTTAAAGAAAATTCTGAGTCTTTAGAAAATAAACTTAAAGAAAATTCTGATTCTTTAGAAAGCAGGTTAAAAGGGAACTTGAAAGAAAATTTAAACAGTAAATTTAATTCAATGGAAAGTAAATTTAAAGAGAATTCTGAAATTTTGAAAATGACGCTTGAGAGTAAAATGAATAAATTATGCGAAAAAACACATGAGCTCGAAACTTCATTAGCTACTAACGCAAGTTTAATGGACGAAAAATTTCGCGATGCCGATCTTCGATCCCAAAGCTTAGCTGATAGGATAGAACATGGTCTCAGGAAAGTTTGTGAAGACATGATCGACCTAGAAGTCAGAGTGAAGAAGGAGAGTAACGAGATGGGAATTCTAGTTGTTCAACGTTTAACGGAACAATTCAAAGAACTTGTCATGGGAGAAATAAGAGAAGGTGTGATTAGTGAATTGCAAACTGAAATTAAAACCACAGTTGTCAATGAAATTAAAGACACACTCAAGCTGGAGAACCAAGAGGGAATCAAGGAGATTAGGGAATCTTTGTCATCCCATATTGAAGTAATTGCCAAAGATATCCAAGCAACTCAGAAGGACATATCAGATATGACAGGGTCATTGAAAAGTCATGAGACTGTTATGAACCAGATATCCACTGATGTTAAGGACAATTATAAAGAAACTGAAGCAATTAAGAAAATGGCAGAAGAAAACCAGAAGGAACTTGAGGCTATGAAAACTCAAATCAAGGATGAGAAACAGTCCGATCATCTGTTAAAAATGCCAAATATAAGGGGAAAGGAACAGATAAATCTAGGAGCAGCTAGAGAGACTGACAGACAGGATGAGGTCAGGACAGTATTTCAATCCAACCCCATAACTGTATTTAAGAATATAGAGGATACGCCTTCTAAATTTTCAGGGCGAGATTCTGTGACACCCGTGGAATTTTTGAGAGAAGCAGGGGATTACCTGAAAGATTCCAAGATCCCTAAAGAAAGACAGATCCGAGTGATAGGGAAGTTTTTGGAAGGTCCTGCACTTCTTTGGTTTAGAGCTTTTAGATCCACTCTAACCACTTTTGAGGAGTTTTCTCAGGGCTATTGAAAAAGTTTTGGTCCCCGGAAACCCAACAACAAGTCAGAGCAGAGTTATATTCGAAGAGATTCTCGACGTCACAACCTACTCGATACTCTACGTACTTTTCTGGACAGCTGTCTAAACTTCAACATTTAGATCCGCCGATGCCAGATAACGAATTGATTACTGCATTGATACGTCAATTCCCAGCAGACGTCCAGAGGACTTTGATCGCTGCCGATATCTACAATATGGAACAATTTGATGAAGTATTACAGAAGCTGGATCATACAAACGCTCAATTCTTCCATCAGAAGGGAGGAAAAAATAACAACGCTGTGTACGCTGTTATGGCTGATAGTTATTCTCAGACACCTCGAGAGATTCGAGAGGAGCGAGAAGAGAAAACGCCGAGGGAAGATTCCAATAAGAGAGGATGGAACCAGTACAGTAACAGATACAGTTACAAACCATATGCGAGACCGGATGGTGGTAATCGATACAATACTCGATGGAGAAGACCACGAGATAGTCAAGGAAGGTACCAGGAAAGAAGATATTATGGTAGAAACAACTACAATAACAGAGGGAATGTAGATACTCGTCAGTCCAATGAAGAGTTCAACAAGGAGACGAGGAAAAATTTGGAAGCAAGACACCAAGATAACTTGCAGTTTTTGGAGCAGAGGCCCAACGAACCAGGTCCATCGGGAACACAACAATCCCGGGGGAATGGTAACGAAAAAAAACACTTCGAATTCACAGTAGAAGATAGAATTTTGAATACTTTCACTTCCAGAATTATTAAATGGCAAGCAGAGGATGATGATTTAATTCAACAGAATGACGAACGAAAAGAAATGGGTACGAGAATTAGAATGCCAATCATATCATGCGAAGTATTCGGTATGCCTGTCGATACTTTGATCGATACTGGGGCTATGCTTTGTCTGGTGAGTGAGAAGCTTTATATTCTGTGGAAGCTCAAAGAGAATTTAGAGGAGATTCCAGTATCAGGAATTAAGATCCAAGGAATAATACCCAATAAAATATCTCTGTGTAAAACACAATTATACTTATGTATTACGATTGGAGGACATGATTTTCGACATGTGTTTGTTGTAATGAAGGACATGGCTTTTGACATGATATTGGGAGCAGATTTCATTCAGAAATATCAAGCAGTGATAGACATGAAGACAGAGACGATTAGATTCAAGAATACCGAAGAGATTAACTTCGAGGGAAAAGAAGAGGATGACATCGAGGGAGATGCTCAATGGTCTCTGATTTTTCATGAAGCTGAAGGAAGAGAAGTCTACACTGAGAAGGAGTCCCCAGAGCTAGGGAAAATTTTGGAAGAATATTACGATATTTTTGATATTAAACCTGGTGAAATTAAAGATTTTGAATATTGTGGAAGTAAACAATATTGGAACCTATGAAATCGCTAATACACGAACTGGTAACATCGTGGGAACTTATAATGCATCGAATTTGAAGATATATTATTCAAGAACCAGATGATTTAATGTGTAGATAGGAAAAATAAAAAATTTTCAATTTTTATTTTTTGCTAGGTGTGGGGTGGATGTGCCCAACTCTAGGAATGGGTATTCCAAGTTTCAGACATCTAGATATCAAGGGAAAGGCTGTAGCCGCTTTTGAAAGTTGAGATATTTGAATATCGCGCTACATTGCTTCTCGAAGCATTTGGAAATAATTTACCGATACTTGGATGTCAAGTGACGTAGCGAGTAATAGCAGAGGTCGAGGCTATTTATCGATTAAATAGTTAACCATGGAGTAGAGACTTGAGACTGGGATCAGATTACTGGCACGGCCAAACGAAAGAGAATGCAATTAGTATCAAGTAAATCGGACCAGGGATTCAAGAGATATGAGGATTTCTAGATATCAGGTGATGACGCGTGACCCTGACAGTTTTGAATAAAAGCCAGCTGGCCGAGGCATGGTCAGCTCATTCTAACACAAGCAGTTGCCTAGCAAGTTGCTACGATGCTGAGCCAAGGCACATGGTTGCCGGATCTACGCAGAAGTTCTTTTCAAGTCGTGATAGTCACGAAAAGTGCTGCGCTACGAGTTGGAACTTAGTAAGTTTACGGCGAGGAGAATCACTGAGGTGATTGATTTTTCTACAGACATTGGTGGAAATATTTATATTTCTACAAGGACATATGCTAGACTTTGTCTAGAAATAGTATTTTGTCACAGTCCAGTAATAACTTAATACTTGGATGTTTAAATCCATTTCAAGTCAGTTTTCATTTTTGTAACTAGTTAACCACTTCGATCTGTCAGTACACTGAAGACTAGTCTATAACGGTGGCGTTCATTAGTCTACGCAAGGGAAACTACAAGTTGCCTAGCGCATGGTAGATGGTGATATAATAAACCATGCCCAGGGAACGATCTTCAGAACAGCCGTTAATTGCTTAGACTGTCAGTGTTTTTCTTGTACTGATAAGATTACAGTGAGTTATGTTACAACTGACATATTTAAGAAGAGATCACTTAGATCTGACCCCATTTAAACAAACTGTTATGGCTTTGATAGAAGCCCATATTAAAATGGAACCACAGTTTATTCAAACGTCAAAAGATACTACCACTATGTCTGACTAGACGAATTGTGGGTATATGATGGCGGCGGATACAAGGATTATACGTGCTTGTCCGATAGGGCATGTCTATGGATAAATCTGGTACAGACCAGGTTTACTACGCTTCAAGACCATCAAGAAATGTAAGCCACATTTGAATTATATTATGCCTAGCTAATTGGAACAAAATATTTTTCTGCAGATGACCAACACATTTTATTTTTCGTCGTATCTAAATCTTGCAATGATTTACGCAAGACTTATTAGAGTTATTCTGAGCATTTGCAACACTCAGAACAGTTTTGGATCAATGACCGAGCATTTCGAAGATTTATTTGAATTTTTCATAATTTTGGGAAACCACGGAAAACAACCGATGTAACTGTAAAAGTTAAATTTATTTTTTGTTGAGGAATGGATATTTTTTCCATATTCGAAGGTTCGAACATGTGGATTCTCACATAATGAGATGATAATTAAATATATTTAAAATGATATAAATAATAATAATAATAATCCACTAATAATAATAATAATAATTTTTATAATTTTTCTAAATAATTCTTGGATATTATATTTCCTAATAATCATATGTATTGAGAGAGAGCCTATGAAGTAGTTTAATCATTTCTAGTTTGGAACAGGAGATTTTCCGAAGGAGAGTGGTTAGCGCAATCCCGCATTCAACCAACATTTCAGTTCTGGTTGAACAGTTGATATTTGCAATGAATAAAGTATGTTTTTCAGATAACACGGAGAGGCATGAAACGGGAAGCAAATGATATTTGTATCAAATAGGATATTTTTGTATTTATATAAAATCATGACGTAAATACACTCGAAAGTGAAATAAAGATTTTCATAAGTATGGTAAATTCACGGGTTGAACTGAATGGTAAAATAAAATAAACTTGTAAGTTTATTAATCTTCCAGTGTTGATAACAAGCAGAGGCTTGATTTATTGTATAAATTTTGGGAAGAAAATTTATATGTGTGGAGTAGTTGAAATGCCATTCCCAGGTGCGCATGTTTAAGTCGCAGGAATGAAGAGGTTTTTTCGAGCATCAATCAAATAGCAGGTTCGATGGCTCAGGTTTATAGTAGGAGTATTGGAGCCACACATTTCGTCGTATGAATGACCCGAAGGTTATTTCTTTGAAACCATCAGTTCTTATTTCAACCTTGTTTACGAATTCCATTTAGACTTTGATTTTGCTAGAACCCGGATTTGTCATGATAGTAGTTTATTCTTCTTCAGAGGAAGACCTTTGCCGTTGTTGCCGTAATATTATGTTCTTACACAAATAATAGAATGGGCCACTGCCAATTAAAATAATTCTTTTACCACGAATAATTTGAAGGATATTTTCAAATCCTAGTGCCATGAACTAAATGAATTCATTATAAAACTACAATTCTAATTTCCGCATTCTGTCGAAGAATTGCAAGTTGTAAAAGTTGGTAAAAATGGCCATGAATATAAATATTTTTATAATAATGATTCCAAGTGGAAAATTGAATAGTTGAATGGTTCAACCATTTATTGATCAAGTTGATGATTCAGAAATCATATATTTTGTTAGGAACTTGAAGTTCATAATCGAGTCACTTCTCGAATGTTAAATGTCAGAAGAACAATTAATTGTGGTTGTGCTTCGCACAAGTTCTTCGAAGCTATGCTCAATGGTCAAATACTTTTCAGATGTTATTAATATATGTAAATAATTTGTGTGGCTTCTATGATAATAATATTTTTCGACGATATATTTTTGAAACTGGAAAAATAAGTGAAAGTTAAAAATTCTATGAACATTTATTCTACGAGTGTTAATATCATGTAAATATTCAAACAGTGATCTACGATATTTCCAGTATAGACAATTAACTTTGAACTGGAATTAAATATTAATAATTTTGGAACACAGTCTACAGGACTATTAATCGGACTTGTGTTTTCAAAAAGATTGTCAAATGTGTTTGGAAAATTTCTGTATATTGTGTGTAAATAAGAGTGTGGATCGCCACACGTGGATGATGCTGCTTTGAGCATCGTTGCAGTCAATTTTAACTTCAAAATAAACTGAGATAATTTTACAGGATGTGTTACTCCCAATTAAATCTCCTTCTATCCTTATTGTTGCATTGAGCCAAAAATCAGCAAAGCATTTTTTTAATTTGATGTCGTTTTTGCGATTTGCTTTAACCCATCTGGCGCTCCGGGATATTTTGACTCTCGTGCTGACTGACTATTGGTAAAATGCATATGTGGTCGTGCGGACTCCGGTCTAAACGGGCACATAAAATAAGATAGAGAGAGAAATGGCTTCGAACGTGGGTCCCGATTTAGACATGGTCAATCGCATGCCGATTTGAAATTGTGATAATTTTTATAGAAATATTTTGGGAGTTGAGAGATGTCTGGTTTGGATGAATAAATTAGTAGGAAACCCAATTAGTGAGGACAATTAAAAATTTAACTTGGTTAATAATTAGAATGGGTTTGATTATTTTTGATAATGGCTTAACCATTAGGGCGTCAAGTAAATTCAGTAGTAAACGTTCGATGACTGGGCATACACATTATTAGAATCCAGGTGGAGGATATTTGATAACTTGCATATTTTTCTTGTGATATTGTGGTAAATGTAATTCGTAAAAGTAGAGAATTTTGTTTTTCCATCACGTCGACATTAGGACAAATCTCATTTTATTAGATTGTTCCAATTAGCTATTCATATTTCTTGTTCTAGTTATAAGCTTGTGTTTGCCACTGTTGTATACCCCTATGTTTTGAATAATAATTGAAAATTATGGAAGAAATGATGAGAATGATGAGGAGTTTGGAGGAGAGTTCAAAAGAGGCTGGACTGCGTGTAGCAGCCATTATGAAAGAAAATACTGAGGCTTTGGAAAGGAAACTTAAGGAAAATTCTGAGTCTTTAGAAAATAAACTTAAAGAAAATTCTGATTCTTTAGGAAGCAGGTTAAAAGGGAACTTGAAAGAAAATTTAAACAGTAAATTTAATTCAATGGAAAGTAAATTTAAAGAGAATTCTGAAATTTTGAAAATGACGCTTGAGAGTAAAATGAATAAATTATGCGAAAAAACACATGAGCTCGAAACTTCATTAGCTACTAACGCAAGTTTAATGGACGAAAAATTTCGCGATGCCGATCTTCGATCCCAAAGCTTAGGTGATAGGATAGAACATGGTCTCAAGAAAGTTGGTGAAGACATGATCGACCTAGAAGTCAGAGTGAAGAAGGAGAGTAACGAGATGGGAATTCTAGTTGTTCAACGTTTAACGGAACAATTCAAAGAACTTGTCATGGGAGAAATAAGAGAAGGTGTGATTAGTGAATTGCAAACTGAAATTAAAACCACAGTTGTCAATGAAATTAAAGACACACTCAAGCTGGAGAACCAAGAGGGAATCAAGGAGATTAGGGAATCTTTGTCATCCCATATTGAAGTAATTGCCAAAGATATCCAAGCAACTCAGAAGGACATATCAGATATGACAGGGTCATTGAAAAGTCATGAGACTGTTATGAACCAGATATCCACTGATGTTAAGGACAATTATAAAGAAACTGAAGCAATTAAGAAAATGGCAGAAGAAAACCAGAAGGAACTTGAGGCTATGAAAACTCAAATCAAGGATGAGAAACAGTCTGATCATCTGTTAAAAATGCCAAATGTAAGGGGAAAGGAACAGATAAATCTAGGAGCAGCTAGAGAGACTGACAGACAGGATGAGGTCAGGACAGTATTTCAATCCAACCCCATAACTGTATTTAAGAATATAGAGGATAAGCCTTCTAAATTTTCAGGGCGAGATTCTGTGACACCCGTGGAATTTTTGAGAGAAGCAGGGGATTACCTGAAAGATTCCAAGATCCCTAAAGAAAGACAGATCCGAGTGATAGGGAAGTTTTTGGAAGGTCCTGCACTTCTTTGGTTTAGGGCTTTTAGATCCACTCTAACCACTTTTGAGGAGTTTTCTCGTGGGCTATTGAAAAAGTTTTGGTCCCCGGAAACCCAACAGCAAGTCAGAGTAGAGTTATATTCGAAGAGATTCTCGACGTCACAACCTACTCGATACTCTACGTACTTTTCTGGACAGCTGTCTAAACTTCAACATTTAGATCCGCCGATGCCAGATAACGAATTGATTACTGCATTGATACGTCAATTCCCAGCAGACGTCCAGAGGACTTTGATCGCTGCCGATATCTAAAATATGGAACAATTTGATGAAGTATTACAGAAGCTGGATCATACAAACGCTCAATTCTTCCATCAGAAGGGAGGAAAAAATAACAACGCTGTGTACGCTGTTATGGCTGATAGTTATTCTCAGACACCTCGAGAGATTCGAGAGGAGCGAGAAGAGAAAACGCCGAGGGAAGATTCCAATAAGAGAGGATGGAACCAGTACAGTAACAAATACAGTTACAAACCATATGCGAGACCGGATGGTGGTAATCGATACAATACTCGATGGAGAAGACCACGAGATAGTCAAGGAAGGTACCAGGAAGGAGGATATTATGGTAGAAACAACTACAATAACAGAGGGAATGTAGATACTCGTCAGTCCAATGAAGAGTTCAACAAGGAGACGAGGAAAAATTTGGAAGCAAGACACCAAGATAACTTGCAGTTTTTGGAGCAGAGGCCCAACGAACCAGGTCCATCGGGAACACAACAATCCCGGGGGAATGGTAACGAAAAAAAAAAAACTTCGAATTCACAGTAGAAGATAGAATTTTGAATACTTTCACTTCCAGAATTATTAAATGGCAAGCAGAGGATGATGATTTAATTCAACAGAATGACGAACGAAAAGAAATGGGTACGAGAATTAGAATGCCAATCATATCATGCGAAGTATTCGGTATGCCTGTCGATACTTTGATCGATACTGGGGCTATGCTTTGTCTGGTGAGTGAGAAGCTTTATATTCTGTGGAAGCTCAAAGAGAATTTGGAGGAGATTCCAGTATCAGGAATTAAGATCCAAGGAATAATACCCAATAAAATATCTCTGTGTAAAACACAATTATACTTATGTATTACGATTGGAGGACATGATTTTCGACATGTGTTTGTTGTAATGAAGGACATGGCTTTTGACATGATATTGGGAGCAGATTTCATTCAGAAATATCAAGCAGTGATAGACATGAAGACAGAGACGATTAGATTCAAGAATACCGAAGAGATTAACTTCGAGGGAAAAGAAGAGGATGACATCGAGGGAGATGCTCAATGGTCTCTGATTTTTCATGAAGCTGAAGGAAGAGAAGTCTACACTGAGAAGGAGTCCCCAGAGCTAGGGAAAATTTTGGAAGAATATTACGATATTTTTGATATTAAACCTGGTGAAATTAAAGATTTTGAATATTGTGGAAGTAAACAATAATGGAACCTATGAAATCGCTAATACACGAACTGGTAACATCGTGGGAACTTATAATGCATCGAATTTGAAGATATATTATTCAAGAACCAGATGATTTAATGTGTAGATAGGAAAAATAAAAATTTTTCAATTTTTATTTTTTGCTAGGTGTGGGGTGGATGTGCCCAACTCTAGGAATGGGTATTCCAAGTTTCAGACACCTAGATATCAAGGGAAAGGCTGTAGCCGCTTTTGAAAGTTGAGATATTTGAATATCGCGCTACATTGCTTCTCGAAGCATTTGGAAATAATTTACCGATACTTGGATGTCAAGTGACGTAGCGAGTAATAGCAGAGGTCGAGGCTATTTATCGATTAAATAGTTAACCATGGAGTAGAGACTTGAGACTGGGATCAGATTACTGGCACGGCCAAATGAAAGAGAATGCAATTAGTATCAAGTAAATCGGACCAGGGATTCAAGAGATATGAGGATTTCTAGATATCAGGTGATGACGCGTGACCCTGACAGTTTTGAATAAAAGCCAGCTGGCCGAGGCATGGTCAGCTCATTCTAACACAAGCAGTTGCCTAGCAAGTTGCTACGACGCTGAGCCAAGGCACATGGTTGCAGGATCTACGCAGAAGTTCTTTTCAAGTCGTGATAGCCACGAAAAGTGCTGCGCTACGAGTTGGAACTTAGTAAGTTTACGGCGAGGAGAATCACTGAGGTGATTGATTTTTCTACAGACATTGGTGGAAATATTTATATTTCTACAAGAACATATGCTAGACTTTGTCTAGAAATAGTATTTTGTCACAGTCCAGTAATAACTTAATACTTGGATGTTTAAATCCATTTCAAGTCAGTTTTCATTTTTGTAACTAGTTAACCACTTCGATCTGTCAGTACACTGAAGACTAGTCTATAACGGTGGCGTTCATTAGTCTACGCAAGGGAAACTACAAGTTGCCTAGCGCATGGTAGATGGTGATATAATAAACCATGCCCAGGGAACGATCTTCAGAACAGCCGTTAATTGCTTAGACTGTCAGTGTTTTTCTTGTACTGATAAGATTACAGTGAGTTATGTTACAACTGACATATTTAAGAAGAGATCACTTAGATCTGACCCCATTTAAACAAACTGTTATGGCTTTGATAGAAGCCCATATTAAAATGGAACCACAGTTTATTCAAACGTCAAAAGATACTACCACTATGTCTGACTAGACGAATTGTGGGTATATGATGGCGGCGGATACAAGGATTATACGTGCTTGTCCGATAGGGCATGTCTATGGATAAATCTGGTACAGACCAGGTTTACTACGCTTCAAGACCATCAAGAAATGTAAGCCACATTTGAATTATATTATGCCTAGCTAATTGGAACAAAATATTTTTCTGCAGATGACCAACACATTTTATTTTTCGTCGTATCTAAATCTTGCAATGATTTACGCAAGACTTATTAGAGTTATTCTGAGCATTTGCAACACTCAGAACAGTTTAGGATCGATGACCGAGCATTTCGAAGATTTATTTGAATTTTTCATATTTTTGGGAAACCACGGAAAACAACCGATGTAACTGTAAAAGTTAAATTTATTTTTTGTTGAGGAATGGATATTTTTTCCATATTCGAAGGTTCGAACATGTGGATTCTCACATAATGAGATGATAATTAAATATATTTAAAATGATATAAATAATAATAATAATAATCCACTAATAATAATAATAATAATTTTTATAATTTTTCTAAATAATTCTTGGATATTATATTTCCTAATAATCATATGTATTGAGAGAGAGCCTATGAAGTAGTTTAATCATTTCTAGTTTGGAACAGGAGATTTTCCGAAGGAGAGTGGTTAGCGCAAGCCCGCATTCAACCAACATTTCAGTTCTGGTTGAACAGTTGATATTTGCAATGAATAAAGTATGTTTTTCAGATAACACGGAGAGGCATGAAACGGGAAGCAAATGATATTTGTATCAAATAGGATATTTTTGTATTTATATAAAATCATGACGTAAATACACTCGAAAGTGAAATAAAGATTTTCATAAGTATGGTAAATTCACGGGTTGAACTGAATGGTAAAATAAAATAAACTTGTAAGTTTATTAATCTTCCAGTGTTGATAACAAGCAGAGGCTTGATTTATTGTATAAATTTTGGGAAGAAAATTTATATGTGTGGAGTAGTTGAAATGCCATTCCCAGGTGCGCATGTTTAAGTCGCAGGAATGAAGAGGTTTTTTCGAGCATCAATCAAATAGCAGGTTCGATGGCTCAGGTTTATAGTAGGAGTATTGGAGCCACACATTTCGTCGTATGAATGACCCGAAGGTTATTTCTTTGAAACCATCAGTTCTTATTTCAACCTTGTTTACGAATTCCATTTAGACTTTGATTTTGCTAGAACCCGGATTTGTCATGATAGTAGTTTATTCTTCTTCAGAGGAAGACCTTTGCCGTTGTTGCCGTAATATTGTGTTCTTACACAAATAATAGAATGGGCCACTGCCAATTAAAATAATTCTTTAACCACGAATAATTTGAAGGATATTTTCAAATCCTAGTGCCATGAACTAAATGAATTCATTATAAAACTACAATTCTAATTTCCGCATTCTGTCGAAGAATTGCAAGTTGTAAAAGTTGGTAAAAATGGCCATGAATATAAATATTTTTATAATAATGATTCCAAGTGGAAAATTGAATAGTTGAATGGTTCAACCATTTATTGATCAAGTTGATGATTCAGAAATCATATATTTTGTTAGGAACTTGAAGTTCATAATCGAGTCACTTCTCGAATGTTAAATGTCAGAAGAACAATTAATTGTTGTTGTGCTTCGCACAAGTTCTTCGATGCTATGCTCAATGGTCAAATACTTTTCAGATGTTATTAATATATGTAAATAATTTGTGTGGCTTCTATGATAATAATATTTTTCGACGATATATTTTTGAAACTGGAAAAATAAGTGAAAGTTAAAAATTCTATGAACATTTATTCTACGAGTGTTAATATCATGTAAATATTCAAACAGTGATCTACGATATTTCCAGTATAGACAATTAACTTTGAACTGGAATTAAATATTAATAATTTTGGAACACAGTCTACAGGACTATTAATCGGACTTGTGTTTTCAAAAAGATTGTCAAATGTGTTTGGAAAATTTCTGTATATTGTGTGTAAATAAGAGTGTGGATCGCCACACGTGGATGATGCTGCTTTGAGCATCCTTGCAGTCAATTTTAACTTCAAAATAAACTGAGATAATTTTACAGGATGTGTTACTCCCAATTAAATCTCCTTCTATCCTTATTGTTGCATTGAGCCAAAAATCAGCAAAGCATTTTTTTAATTTGATGTCGTTTTTGCGATTTGCTTTAACCCATCTGGCGCTCCGGGATATTTTGACTCTCGTGCTGACTGATTATTGGTAAAATGCATATGTGGTCGTGCGGACTCCGGTCTAAACGGGCACAGTACTGCAGTCCAATCAAGGCCGTGGTGATGTAACCCAGCCAGACTGAAGCAGCTCACAGCATTCCGGAAACCATATGGTGACGTTACGAGGACACCAGGGTCATCAGGTTTGTCACCAACGATCTCAGAAACCAGGTAGAAGAGTGCATATATTCCATATCTGTAGTTAGACTGTGTTCACGTTATTCCAGAATTGACCAACATATTTGCATTCATAACCTATGTTATTATTGTCTTGAAAGTTTTAGTAAATTTTTGTAAAATGCGATAGTTATTTTCATACGTCATTTGGACGTATTTTGAAAGTCTTGATCGAGGATATTTAGACATCGTTAATATTTTTCATTGTCATTTTTAGAGCCTTAAAATATTTCTTACGGACGATTTCGTTGCGATTGCGAACGTATATTCCGTAGACTTGTTGTAATATTGGAAAACTCCGCAGATTTATTGTAACATTGGAAGACTCCGCAGATTTATTGTAACATTGGAGAACTCCGCAGATTTATTGTAATATTGGAGAACTTAGTAGATTTGTTGATGTGTTAAAGAATTTTGTATATTTGTGGAAATGTTGAAGAACGATAATATATTTGTATTGAAACAAGAGTAATGAAGCACAATTTTGTGAGAAATAAATCAGTAATGTATCAGAGAAAGAATACAGTCATTTGTTTGATGAAAGTGAATAGTTTATTACTTGAAGTGAGAAAAGGGAAGTCAGAGAATTTCATAAGAGGAGAGTTTATTCATTTCAGAAACGAAATAAGATGTATAGAACGATAAAGTTAACAGAAGTACTCTATATTGGCATGGAGGAAACTTTTGTATGCTAGTAATGGAATGACATTTTAAATCCCAGAATTTTGATGTACGGAAAGGAACAGTATGCGATAGTTGAAAGGCATAACTGAACGAGAAATGTTATTATCAAATGTTATGGATGTATATTTATCATGAAACGATACTGTCAGATGGAAGGAGAGATATAAATATTTATTATGAACTTGAACGTGAGGGAAGATTATTGTTATTTTTGTAACAGACACAGGCAGATTTGGAATTCAGAATTAAGCGATAAATTGTAACAGAGTAATATGTGAAGTGAAGAAGGAATTATGTGGAAAGTATTTGGACATAGCACGAGATGTATAATCGATAGAGGAGTTTGTAGGAAGGAGAGAGACGTATTCATGAAAGTTGTTGGTGAGCTCCAACAAAAGGTAAAAAATCAACAACAATTGATATCTGAGGGCATAAATGTATGCAACTAGTTAGTAGTATAGTTCGAGATGTATATATGTGTTCCTAGGGGTTCCCTAGTCATCAGTCCGGTGAGAGTTGTTCAACTCATGGCCGGGTGTTGACATTCTCACGATCCATTTACCATCTGCGCGGATTTGGGACTGTGCTCTAGAGGAATTCGGGCGCAGTACGAATACTCTTCTGAGGTATCTCAAAATGGATTTTCCATGATTTTGCACTTAGTGAAATGAGAATGCTTGGATAGTGCCTTCTTCAAGTTCATGTCCACCTCCTTCACACTCTTATTCCCAATTGCAAGTACCTTACACATACTATTCCATACAGATATTACCCATAGCATAGGTAAACGTACATATGTCACAAACAACCAAGCACATGGAACTGATGACAACAATGTCCCAAACCCTTCAATGAAACACCATATCGTTGTTTCCACATATGACGCCAGCATGGATTTATGCTATTGGGAATACAACAGATGTCGTAATCTCTAGTAGGAATACTAAATATCATACTTTGATGAAAGTAATAGATATGAAACGGTAGAAGTTTGTGAACGTGCTAAAAGAAAGGGAAGTTGATGAAATGTATTTGTATTAATGAAAGGCGTAACTAAAGACGCGATAATATGCTACGTGAGTTATTGAAGAAAGGTTTTGTAATATTTTGGTGAAGGGAAGATTTTTGTCATGTGATACATTTTATTATCAATAAATGGCAAGAACATTTTTATTCTTGCTGAGTTTTTTAGAACTGTTTCTTAATTACACTAGATCGATACCGCTAGCTAGATGCACGCAGATGATCGACGACTTATCTTAACGCCCGAGAGCCGAGTTGCTCGTTAATGCTCTACTTAAATTTGTTTATATTTTCTGTATTGTAGGCAACTAGTTAGTAGTATAGTTAGAGATGTATATATGTGTTCTTAGGGTTCCCTAGTCATCAGTCCGGTGAGAGTTGTTCAACTCATGGCCAGGTGTTGACATTCTCACGATCCTTTTACCATCTGCGCTGATTTTGGACTGTGTTCTAGAGGAATTCGGGCGCATATATAACATATCTAATTGATGGTCACCCAACTAGTGTGGCTTCGACGTTGTCGAATGCATGGGTCTATCGAATTTGTTAATTTGAATTCCCAGTGCTGAGTGACCAGCGGTTGTGTCGAATTTGTTACACTAGGTGATATTTCGTAATCACGGCTATTTTAAGCATGTTTGGTGTACGACACAGTCGTGTTTCGTTTGTATTTTAAATGCCGATCCCAATCTAACAAGTTGAGGAGATGAATTCCCGTTGTTTGATAAGTGGAGTACAATTCGTTGTGAGGCATACATTGCATTGTTCGTGCGAAAGATTTTTTGGTCGAATATAACGATAAATGTAAAGTGATGTCATATTTAAATAAATATTGGTTAGAATTAATTGTTGAAGCAAGTTCAGTGTTAGGTAATTGATAGTGATAGATACCGTTAGCGTTAGTATTGACGTAGGTAAGGTAGGAGAACATATCTACGGAATGCGTGAGTATATCGTAAGAAATTATAAATGTTGGTCATTCTGGAATTTCGCTGTGTTTAGTATAGTAATACTTCTCATATTTTTCTCATTGTATAAAATTATGTCGTCTGAGGACATGACCTACATAAGGTCAATACTGGATCAGATGAGGACCAGTCAGGCAGGATTAACTGCCGAAGTTGAAGCCCTACACACTATTACACATGAAAACACTGAAAAGATAGGGAAGGAGATTAAGAATACTACAGCAGCCTTGAAGGAAGAGAGTAAGTTAGCGCAAGATGAGATTAAGACAGCTTTAGAAAAGACACAAGAAGCACAAGAAGAAGCGAGGGAAGCACAGGAGGAGATAAAGAAAGCCCTAGAGAAGGCGCAGAATTAAGGAAGATTATCACAGGAATTGAGTAGACTAGCTCAGAAAGAAAGTCGACTGGCACAAGAGGAAGCCAGAAAGGCGCAAAACGAAGCCAGAGAGAAACAAGAAAAGGCACAAGAAGATGCAGAGAAACGACTACAAGAGCTACAAAATAGCATGAACAACATGAAACGAGAGATACAGCAAAATATACAAAATAGCATAGATACTATAAAGGTTGACAACACAAACCATTTTAACACAATTTCAGGGTCCCAAGGTGAGTTGCAGAATCAGCTGACTACCTTAACTGGTACAGTTGGTGAGCTCCAACAAAAGGTAAAAAATCAACAACAATTGATATCTGAGGGCATAAATGTGTGCAACTAGTTAGTAGTATAGTTCGAGATGTATATATGTGTTCCTAGGGTTCCCTAGTCATCAGTCCGGTGAGAGTTGTTCAACTCATGGCCGGGTGTTGACATTCTCACGATCCTTTTACCATCTGCGCGGATTTGGGACTGTGCTCTAGAGGAATTCGGGCGCAGTACGAATACTCTTCTGAGTTATCTCAAAATGGATTTTCCATGATTTTGCACTTAGTGAAATGAGAATGCTTGGATAGTGCCTTCTTCAAGTTCATGTCCACCTCCTTCACACTCTTATTCCCAATTGCAAGTACCTTACACATACTATTCCATACAGATATTACCCATAGCATAGGTAAACGTACATATGTCACAAACAACCAAGCACATGGAACTGATGACGACAATGTCCCAAACCCTTCAATGAAACACCATATTGTTGTTTCCACATATGACGCCAGCATGGATTTATGCTATTGGGAATACAACAGATGTCTAATATCAAGTCCGAAGTACCTTCCTGAAATAAGATCATCAGAACTGAAGTCAGTCAGCAAAACAATCCATGTATGATGCACGGCCTGAGATTTGGACCACCTTTATAAGACACAGTTACATATGAATTGTTGGGCTTCACTTTTCTAATATTATTCGAATGAAAGCTGATATAGGCCCTCTTCTAGGGGATTAACTCAGACAGATTCTTGCTGGTGGGCAACAGTGTTGAGGTTTCACTGTGTTGGTGTGCATCCTACACTTTGTCACATAAAGTCTTCTTAGAGCTGGTACCTAGGCCATAGGGACAGACTATATCCGGACTCAGGAGGCAGGTGAGTTTGAATGCAATCATCGACCGTTCTTGAACCCTTTTTCCTATTCCTCTCTTGGAACTCCAAGCAAACAATGATTTGTTTAGACTACAGCCATCTCCTTCCAACTCCTGCCAAATTTCACCCATTTCATCTCTAATTCGCAGCTCTGATGAGGTTTTGGTCTGGAGGTATATAACTTATGTCACAGAGCTTGATTTTACCTCATCCCCGATCGAATCTCGCCCTATCCCCTATCCTATAAGTCCTGTAATATCAAAGGAAAATACATACGACCTGCATTAAAAATTCATTCTCCTCAAATAAGGAAGGAGTATTAGAAGTCATTTTTCAGCGTTGCCTAGTACTATAACCCAAAATAAGAAGAAACTATTGCTCACGGTTCTTGCACTAGCAGCGCTCAACAGAAATAAGTATTCACCCCTTTCTCTGACACAACCGTGTTTTATTACCAATGACAGACTGAAGAATGCAAGGTTGGTATTAGCGTCTGCTGTTACAAGATAGTACTGTCGTAAAAGCCAAACAACTCGTTAATTCAGCCCTGGGGACAGAATAATTTTGACCCCACAGAGCAGCCGAGTGCGTTAAATTGCTCACCACGATTGCAGTGGAGGGCTGCAATGCGGCGCCACATACACACTACTACAGTTATCAGCCCTGTGTGAATTGAATTTTTCTGCTAACCTGTTATATTCTAGCGTGTTTAGTAGTGTGTGGCTGTAGTTACGAAGGAGGTGACCATGGACTTAAGTTAGGAACCATCTCAGTATTTGCCAGAAGGAGAAATGGGTAACCACGGAAAACCACTTTTAGGGTGGCTGTGGTGGGAACTGAACCAATTTATCCTTAGTTCTACATCACGACTCTTAGTGTACCCCGTTCCAGCTCTCAGACTAGAATTTAATTTCTTGACAGGTCGGGAATTGAACGCCAAATTCAGGTGTTACAGCCAAGAATACTATATCCACTGAGCAACGAGGTGGTCTATCATCAAAATCTAGATTCCATTATTTTTCCTTTATAGCTGGAGATAATATTGTATATGAATTTCTTTTGATAATTGAGTCAGTTGAAGGCAAATTTGTCAACTGTATGAAATAATTGAAGCCAGGAAGCATCAGGATAATATGGTAATTAAATATCATAACACAATCAGGTTGATCAGTTGATTCTCTACGATTGAAACTACATTATAACCTCCTATATCTGGAACTGTTCGACTACCATAGGATGAAATAAATAGAGATATTGTCCTCAACTACACATTACAACAAACAAGTAATTTCCATTTCACAAGACCTCACCTTATCTGCAGTAACTACAGAATATATTCTCTTAAGTACAGCGTCCATAATCCTGTTTCGCTGGGTTTTAAATTCTAGCAAACCTGAAAAACTGGTTGTTGTAAGAATATTAGTTAATTGATATTCAAGTAATTACACCTACTTAAAGGAGATTTCTAATATATTACTTGTCCACAGCAAACGAACGGTCATATATGTTATTTTACTTTTTTATAGAGTTCACATTAACTTCCCAGCCCTTGACGACATCAAAGTCCTCCACCGGAAGACATTGCACTATTCACCCGACCATTGTATAGGAACCGACCCAATTGGTCAGCTCACCCGTACGGTAAATGGAAATTGCCCTGGATTTGACTGCGAGTAGAATTCTTGTATTTTATTTTATTTTTTTACCCAAGAATGTAGTATAGGACTATCAATGTAATGAATTCATCACTTTTTCCAAAAGAGAGACCCAAGTAGTATGGCCATATTAAAACCCAGACCACTTTTAGAAATTGTGTGCGAAGAACTGCTGAGGAACTATGGGGCCAAAAAATAATAATTTGTAACGCAAGGATCTTTTATTTATCGTATTAGTGAACATGGCATCAATTTAAAACAAGGGTAACATTTGGAGCTCGGTAAACTTACATCACCATTAATATGATGTATCAATTTCCAAACACATGCGTAGGGCCTAGCAGTCTTGGCTGTCACCACGTAGGCCCGGGTACGTTTCCCGTCTCTGCCAAGAAATTCTGGTCTGAGGGCTGGAACGTGGTACACTCAATCATATGAGGCAAAATTGAGAACAGGTGGGTTCGATTCCTACCTCAGTCATCCTGGAAATGGTTTCCCGTGGTTTCCCACTTCTACACTAGACAAATGCTCCGGGGTGGTACTTAACTTAAGGCCACGGCCGCTATTTACCCAAATCCTACCTCAGTTACAAGTGCATACACTAGTACAGACGTGGCAGTGACTCAGGTTATCAAACAACTTTTATATACAAGCAAGTACACGGGGCTCCATGACCACGATGTCACAAAGCCCCTAAAGACTCAAAAACAACATTAAAACATTTGGCTTTCTTACTTTTTAGAGTCCCCCCAGGGGCTCACATGTAGTGGGACGTGGGTTGGCGACCACGGGACCCCAGTTGAGTCTGGCATTGCTCCCACTTACTTGTGCCGGGCTCCTCTCTGCCTTCTTTCCTGTCGACCTCTCTTGGTCAACTCTTGTTCTCTTCCGACCCCGACGGTATTAGTGTGTTCGAGGCCTAGGGAGTCTCTTCCTTTGCCGCCTTAATTGGTCCTTGTCTCATGTTTCCTGATACCCTCCTTCCGCGAGAGGTCAGCCTTCATTTTCATTTCATGTTATCTCCTGCCTTCTGCTCAAGGAGGCAGGGTGTATGTAGCCCCACCACTTCTGGTGCGCCCTGGATATTGCTACACCCTCAGGGCTCACGGCTGATGAGTTCGGGAATTGGCGATCCCGAGGGACTCCTGAGCTGGGTCCGTTATTTTTTCCACTCTTTCCACTGACTTTGGGACTTCCCTGTCCTGTCTGCCTTTTATGGCTCGCCTTCCTTCCAAGACCCTCAATCCTCATTCTTCGAGAGTTCAAGGCATTTCTTTTCTTCCTGTCCTTTATTTGCCTTATCCTTTATTTGTTTACCATTCTTTCTTCTAGTATGTAAGTTTGTAGTTAGTATTAGTTATAGTTTTCATTCTCATCTCATCTTTCACTATCGCCCAAACCATTAGGGGCCGATAACCTAGATGTTAGGCCCCTTAAGATAACAATTATTATCATCATCTTACTTTAGAAATTGAAGCTCTCATTCAGGGTTCAGCAACACTAATTTTAGTATCCTGTTTTGTTGTGCGAGAACATGTTGAAGTCTGCCCTTCATCGCCACCAACATTTACTTCACTATCACTATCCATAACAACGCTGCTTACTAACTTTCAAACATGAGATATGCACAACAGAATGATGTTGCTGTTGATTCATTTAAGGGCTTTGTGACATCGTGGTCATGAGACCACGTGTGCTTGTGTGAAATTAGTCTGATAACCTGTGTTATTGTGACGGCTGTATTAGTGTGTGTATTTTTAAATTCAGATGAGGATTGGGAAGGAGGCGACTCTGACCTTAAGTTAGGAACCATCACGGCATTCGCCTGGAGTAGAAGTGGGATGTCATGGAAAACTACTTCCAGGATGGTTGGGGTGGGATTCGAAACCACCTCTTCTCATTTTTGCCTCACGAGGCTGAGTGTACCCCGTTCCATCCCTCATATCATAATTAGGCTATATTTCTTGGCGGAGCCGGGATTCGAACCCAGTGCTAGCCACTGCACAACGAGGTAGACACAACAGAATGATACTGAATTCCTAATAATGAAACAATAATAGGCTATACTACCATCGTTAAATACTAAAGAATAGCGTTAAATAACCAGGAAAAGACTGCTTTCAGAAATGGGTCTCGTGCTGCAATACACAACATCCTGGACTAGACAACTTACTGTATTTTCGTGTCTCACATGAACACATTATGTACTTCCCCCGTGTGTGTGTTATAAAATTGCCGATATCTAATAACAAAACAGGCTCTTTCCGTTTATTGCGCGAAGGTCTAAAAAATACCAACCGAGAGCCTCAATATGGCAGTAATACTGGGAAATAGAAATAGAAATTAAGCAAGTTCTTCCGCTGGACCCATCACATGCATATTATCTAGGAAAGCAAACTATGTACATCATACTGATGTTTATGTAACATTACTGCACATCGTGAAACGTAATGAAGTTAATATTACATTTTATGTGTATTTCTTGGCGAAGTGTGTGAGTGTCCGTCAGTTGACTGCCCCCACCACCTATAAACTCCTGAATAGCCGATCATTTCACAATAATAAATTTTGTGTGAAGGTAGTTTTATCTCCGTAAATTTGACTTTTGCTATTTTCCTTAACATCACTGTTACCTACTGTTAGTAACACGGTGGATTATTAAAATCAAGAAGGAAAACCTCATGATGTAGCAACTAGCATTCATGGTTGTCACCCGGGTGATCTGGGTTCGATTTCTTGCTCTGTCAAGAAATTTAATTCTGCGCTGAGGGCTAGAACAGGGTAGGATACATTCCCACCTCGACTATCCTGGAAGAGGATTTTCGTGGTTTCCTATATCTACTCCAAGCTAATGCTGCGATAATTCCTAACTTCAGGACGCGGCCTATACCTAGAATGATGTCAGCGTAGCATAATGTCATAATGTGCACAAACGAATAATTATCCAAAGTTGCTGTTGTTGTTGTTGTTGTTGTTGTTGTTGTTGTTGTTGTTGTATCACCGAGGGTTTCGTGCATATTTGTTATCAGTTCCGCATACTTGTGTGTCAGTGCTACCAACCATTAGCAATAAAATTGTACTAATTTAATTGCTAAAATATGACACATTTGGAGACGTTTTATAGTGAACCCTTTATCCACAGGCTGTATAAAGGATTCTAATATTTATTCATCATCTTTTGATACATTTATACAGACAACAGATATGAGAGCCAGACGGTGTTGGGAAAATACTGAGAAATCAGTGGCCGAGATGACACAATGGTTTAAGCTCCTGTGGTATTCTAGGAGGATGCGTTTATATTCTTGGGACACAGGACAGGTGCAACTTTTAGCGCGAATGTTGGCATGGGCACGCACATTATGGCCTGTTGCTAGGAAGATTGGCGCCAAGAAGGAAATCGAATGCTACGAAGCAATTGGTCTATCATCATGTTAACCACTCCCTACTGCTGGAAAATATGTAAAAGCGCGCAAAGACATACAACAGTCTGGGCCAATAATATCAAGACGCCTTGTCTCAGCGGGAACTCGTCTTGGGAACGCGCACTGGTAAATTAAAGCGGGAGTTATCTACAGATTAATTCCACGATCGATTCAAGCCGGCTACAGCATAATCGTAACCTCAACACTGCTACGAACTCAATGATACCGATCGCATGCTAGTCTGATAGTTATTATGGAATATTTTTTAATATATCCCCTTCCACACCTACCCTAGTCAGTGTCATTTATAAGGATCCAAGATGCTTCGAGGATGATTACTCATTACTTATTTCTGTGCGTCTGAGGACGTAACACAGACCACTCATTTTTGTACGTCTGTGGACGTAAGGTTCATACTCTGCATATTTCATGTTAGTGAACATGGAACAGCGTCGTCAAATTATAAGTGTAACTTCAGTGATTTATTTATAGTCCCAGCACTATCAGTAGGACCAGTTCATCGAAGTAATTCACCAAATAGACTGTCAAGGAATATAGTACTTGATAGGTGAATATAGTAGGAATTATATCGTGTGTGTATCTGACAAAACTTTATTTAATTTAGCACGTGATGACGTCTAAGAACGAGAATGGATCTGGGAACCAGCAGGACATTTGCCTGAAGATGTCAATGACCAGATAAACATCTTAAAGGAGATGGCTGCAGACGTATTCCTGGCGCTGTTTAAAGGATTGAGTACCAAATAAATTTATTTATTTATTAAATCAGCTACGGTGTTATGGGATACTTTTGTAAATATTTGTTTGCTTGCTTGGTAATGTAGATTATTAGTTTTTGTTTTACTGACACATTAAATATGGGACTAGCCGAGCGTTGCGTAATTTATATATTGTGTGTTTGTATTTGGTTTAACTTAACGCGGGGACGCGCAGCCGATGCTCACTTTCGCTTGCGTAAATCGCGGTCAAGCATTATTATTCGGAGGTTTGCCTTACAACAAAAATGGAACTGAATTAATTTTGAGATTAAAAATAGAATTTGGAGGGTAAAAGATTATTTGTGAGTAGAATTTTATGACGGATCAGGATTATTTTGATAGTTGCTTTCCAGCAGATTTGGACGGGATGGCACTTTGCACCCGAGTTTTTGTTGTGTATTTTTGTTAATGTGTCAATGGACGCAGTATCGTTGATCTGTTTTGAGCCGACCCAGAGTGTGTGTTTGAGAGTCAGTCCAAGCTATGGGTGCGTAATGTGATTTTTTATGATGTGCTAGCGAGAATATATCATGGCGATTATTCTGACTTGCTCCACGTCAACCCAGTTCATGCCCTCGCGAGGCTGGACTTATGGTATATATTTGTGTTTCTCGTCATCCAAGGGGATGGGCGAGATCTGTTGACGTTTCCAGTGGGAAACCTGCACCTAGCTTGCCAGACTGAGAGAGGTATTTGAAGGGCAGCGTGACTCATACAAGTAGGGGAGCGCTCAATCAGATAACGTGTCTTGTCATTAAGAACAGGCTTGCTTCCTGTACTGCAATTTAAGATGTTGTTTAAATTCACAAAAACCTGATCGGTTATAATGAGTACTGATTGATTAAATGGGAGCTGTCCATAATTGTAAGGTAACCACCGAAATTCGTGTTTGTCTGGCGTTTCATATAAATGTAAACATAGTTTTTCAGCCGTTAGGCTTGTATTTTGTTGTTGTTGGTTCAATTTTGGTGTGTTTATTTTACGCGTCCTTGACCCGTGTCAAGTTAGGGTGCGCGAAGCTATGTTTCCAAGTTATGATGAGAGCGGTTTTGTTTGGCCTATTTCTGGCGTGTTCTTTTGTGTTCATTTTGTGCTCCTGCACCAGTTAGGATCTCAGGGAGATTCTTCATTCTGTTTATATTATTAGATCTTGCATGTGTCAGTAATAGTTATAGTGTATTAATTAAGGGTGGGTCCCATAGCCGTAGTGCGATTTAAAAGATGCACTCCGTAAGCAACATGAATGTTTCAATTGTAAACGGACTCGCATCAGTACTCAATTTCTTATTAACGAACAGTACACCACACATTATATAACTTCTTGACCAGAAAAAAAATGGACTTGTATCCATATGTTGTGACGAGTGAGTTCTTACCGCTCAAATGCTTATGTTATGATTTTATCATTTATGTGAAGCTTCATTCACATTGTCTTGTTGTGATGAGCGAGTTCCTACCGCTCAGTGTTATTATTATTATTTATTAAAGGGGTGAAAGTCAGGGAGGATTTGTTTTTATTTATTATTATTATTATTATGCACATACCTTTTCAGTCATTAAATTTCTTTTATTCTACTTGTTATTCATTTTATTTCTAGTATAGCCTCTGTCATGAACCTTTCTATTCATTAGAGCATGTTGTTTTAAGCGAACTTTGCTGTGTAACGCAGTCAGGACTGAACACGACCCCGTAGACGACTCTCGACAAAACCATGCTTTATTGAAGGGTGCAATAGGGATATTCGAGGAGTGGCACAGAAAATCATAAATAGAAACAGATAAATACCGATTCTCAGAAAATATATCACCGAAAGATTAAATAATTTGAAAGATGACAAGATGAAAATAATAACCTCCTCTATCTCCCATACAGGCTATTACTAAATATGTGAGAAAGCTCCGGGGATTCAATAGGGTACCTGACAACAAGCAAAACATGTCCTGCAAACATATGGTGTATGTGCGTTCGTTGACGTGTTACAAGCATTGTTTGTGGCGCGCATAACACCAACGCAACGGCGGCACGATGTTAGTTGGTCATTTGTGGAGGGCACACAGGCCACTTGTACGTATCGTCGCTATTCAAGTCTGTGGGCATTTGTTTTGCATTCAAAGCCACGTGACGCAAATGAAGCTCGGCATTTGTATGCGGAACATTTTCCTAATACACTTTCACCCAACACCAAGACGTTCCCGGGAATACATGTGCGTCTTTGCGAAACAGGCTCGTTTAGCAGACGTGTTGATGATAATGGACGACCTAGGAGCACAAGAACACCTGACACAGAGGAACGAGTTCTCAACCATATTGAGAAAACAACGGGAGCAGCACCAGGGAAATAGTGGCAATTATAGATATTGGTCATATGACAGTGTGGAAAATTCTACGAGGACAGTTCCTTTATCCATGTCACCTTCATAGAGTCCAAGATCTTAGTGCAGCTGACTTTCCATCCAGAGCAGCATTTTGAATCTGGTTACGACAAACGAATGTTCTGGAGCAACAATTCCTCGCAGCTATTCTGTTTACCGATGAAGTGAAGTTTACCCGACATTACGCATGTCTGGGCTGATGCAAATCCCAGAGAAGTTGTGCAAACCAGACATCAACAACAATTCAGTTTTAATGTGTGGGCTGAAATAATCGTTGACACATTAATTGGTCCTTTCGTTTTACCAGGAACATTGACAGGGACATCAAACTGCGCCTTTTTAACGAATGATTTTCAAAGATGGTGGCATGTGAGATGGCTCCGTACATATATAATTTTCTTGTTTGTAAATAGAGTGATAGCGAGTTCTAAAGTTTCTCAGAGTGAGTATGTGGATATAAGAAGCTCGATCGCGAACGCAACGTGCTGGGAAGACATTCTCGTAAGTAGCAAATGTGAATATAGTTCGTTGCTATTGTGTTCATCATCTCGGCCGGTGCCAGGTCAGTTACCTCGCCACCCTGCCTGGCTCAAGGTCGCACGGCGTAAGTCAGACCACCCTCGTCAGCCGCTCCCTCTTACTACTCTCAGCTGTGGTTGGGGACCCATTCTCTTGGCCTTGGCCGGTGACGTGCAAGTTAACCCTGGTCCTTTAATTGTAAAGTGTGTGAAGTGTGACTGTAGGGCGAGTAAACCATTCCGGATTCAGTGCTCAGAATGTAAACAGTTTGTGCATCGCACTTGTGCCAAACTGACTGCAGGTCAATCTAGAAAAATATCAAGAGGTGAAAATTCGTTCTTCTGCTGGCAGTGCTCCATGCCTCAGTTATCAAACTCACTATTCGATCGCTCCTCTAATTCGGTTTGCACGCAATCATCTCAAATCCGTAAATCAACTAGCAATATTTCAGTTCTAAATTTTAATGCACGCAGCATAATGCATCGGAAACGTAAACCACTCATTGAAGTATGGTTAAGAGAAGAAGCCCGATCACTCATCTGTGTGTCTGAAACATGGCTCAATCCCAGTATTTACAACAATGAGGTGATTTCGGACAGTTATCTAATATTTAGTACTGACAGGCCTTCCAAAGGCGGTGGAGTTGTCATAGCTTGTCTCCCAGAGCTACAACCCAGAAGCGTACGGTACTCGAATTAAGTTTGTCGTCCCGAAAGGGTCTTTAATTAAATATGTAGATTCCCTTTTCTCAGCTTCCAAGCGGGACAGCAGTTAGAACATGGTCCACTCAGGTTCTCCTCGAGACTGGTATTTCTTGAATCAACTGAACACGAAGATTCCCAAATGAATGTTATTTATTATAAGTCGACCGACAAATAATACATTCACAATAATTTATATACAAGGCATGTAGCCTGACTGCTTCGCAGTCTAGTTGAACAGAGTTACATTACTCAAAGTTACAAGTGATGAAGAGGCCGAGCTGCCCTTGTGCACCAAGTTAAATACTGGATGATCCATAGTGGGGGTTGAGAGTTTCTCTGAAGGACTAGCCAATCAGAAGTTTACTTCGTTTGGGAGGGAGTTGTCTCTCTGAGTGGGAGAAATAATGATACGTAAAATATTGAAGGTTAGTTAAAATTCCTTCTAGAAGCTTCAGAACTCCGTCATAAATGACTCTCAAGGTTTTCTTATGAAAGAGAGCTGTTTACTGGAGGTTTCCATGTCTTTAAATGGAGACAGCTTGTTTTAGATTATCTGACTGGGATATCTTGTTTTTAAATGGTTAATGCTTGTAAAGGAAACGAGGGATTACAAGATTTGGCTTTTAGCTTTATGACTTGGTGAGGCGCTTTCATAGATGGTATGTCAACAGGTTTCAACAGGCTGGGCTTCCAATAATAATAATAATATAACTTAGAAACCAAACTCATTGGAACCCATAGTCCTAGGTTCAGTATTGGACAGGGAACATGATTCCTCCCCCCTTAGTGTTTTGCTGTCCTCAGCAACATTTACATTTTTCTTACTTCTAAGTTTTACAGATTTACATAAATGACACAGTTTTTGTCTAAATATAAACAAAATGATACATATTATAATTAATACAAAAATTATATTAATGGATGTAAATTGCCTCTTCGTGATATAGGTTGTAGGAATTGGCTTCAAGTCTAATTTCAATTTGGTTATATCAAGATGGGAATTAAGGAAGTTTACTTCACTCTTTATTATGGGTGTGTCATGAATATTCAGGATTGGGAAGTTGTGATCATAATTAGTAGGTTTTTGTTGCAGCGTTATGCCTATACTAGACATGGGGCAAGATTCGTTTGAAAACACTATTTGTGGACCTGAGAGTTTCAGAGAGCTTTGAGTCTCTTTGCATGTTTGTAAAATTATCTCAGGTGTTCTGCTAAAGAACAGAATGTGTTCATTATTTATAGGTTGGAATATTCGTATATCATTTCTTATGGAAGCATATTCACATCCGGCAGGATTTGTTAGATTAAAATTGGTAATTCTAATATTATAGTACATACATACATATGACTGTGTGTTTTTCACACAAGGTGAACTGGACCATTTTAATGTGGGTCCCTGTAAATAATATTTTTCAGTCGGGATAAGGATTGCATTTTCAATGGTTGGTACAGGGGTGACGTCATACAATTGATATTGGCTTCCATCCGTGATTGGCATGGAGAGGATTACAATCATTTCCTCGTCCATTATAATTACCTGGGTTTTTGACAATTTTAAATTTTCGAATTGATGATATTGATCTGCATGAATCATACTTTTGACAGGGTAAATAGATAGCAAATGTTTTACCAAGTTTGTTAAGTCTTTTCTGGAGAATAATTTTACATTTGTCATTTTGTTAAATGAGAGAGAAATAGTTTCTTGCAGCACTTGCACTATTTTGTTTTATTTATTGATGCACATTAAAACATATTGAAGGTCTTCCAGTAGGTTGATCTTGAAATCTTCTGTCTGGAGAATACCCTGAAGTACCCTCATGTTGATGGTAACATGATTCATTTCATCGTAAAATTTTTGAGCAATTGAATTTGCAAAAGATACCAATTTATTTATATGTTTTATCTCATTATTACGGCTTTGTTTTAAAGTGTCTAATTGACTATGTAAATTATCCAAATCATCTTGGTCCAAATTACCAGAGATGAATTTAATTACTTTTCCTAGACCGTTAATTAAACCTCTCCTAGTTCTATTAGAAATGTTTGGTATTAATTTATTTAAATCCTTTTTAGTTTCTTTAGTTACTTCAATTAATTCATTTATTAAATAGGGAAAAGTATTATTACTTTTTAATACTAAACTGGAGACAGTGTCATCAATATTCTTATATGCCTCTTTTAAAGTAGTAAGATTGAAATGAAACATGAATTTGTGATAGTTGCTAATTATTACAACCGGTCCCATAGGATCGGCGTAGAATCCTGGAGTTTTTACGGGTTCTGTGTGGATGATGGCATACCCTGGTAGGAATCTGCAATGGGAAGAATTTTCCTCTTAGGTTTTATATCACGGAAGTTTCGGACATGAGTTTTACCGTTTTTCATTTTACAATAAACTCGGTTTTCCTCGATTTTGGTTATTGTGCCTTCATTATATAAATTTTTTGATTTCCTATTTCTGGTTAGGGGATCCAAAACATAAACTACCTCACCTATTTTATAGGGATGTTCAAAGGTGGAATCCCTTGGATCGGGCTTTCTTTCATTTAAAACTTTAATTTGGTTTGCCTGTCTTTGTATGTATTCATTAATTTTTGGTGATGGGGAGAAAATGTGGTCCAATGCTTTGTAGTATGGGCCATATAGGACATTAAATGGTGGTTGCTTGGTTGCTGTGTGAATTGAGGAATTGTAATTTGTGATTGCAGTGATTATGAGCTGTGGCAACGGGGTAAATTTATCATTATCTCTCGAAATTCTTAATTTTTCGAGGAGGGTGGAATTCAATCTTTCCACAGGTGAATTTGAGGTTGAGTTCAGAGGTGTGGTGGCATGGTACTCAATGTTCATAGCTTTACAGTACTCTGTAATTAAGCTGTTTTCAAATTCTCCTCCTTGATCATGAGTGATTCTTTTGGGATACCCATGGTGCGAAAAATAAATTTGTAATTGGTTCAGAACTGCCATAGCTGTACCATTAGCTAATACGTAGGCTTGTCCGTATTTAGAAAATACGTCCAATATCGTTAAAATGCGGTTCTGTTCAAAATGAAATGTGTCAATGTGAATCTGGGCAAATGGGTGGTCTGCTACAATAGGTCCTTGGTTTGGTACCTCATTAGGGTGCCTCTCATACTTATTTCTTTGACACAAATTGCATTGGTTAATTAGATTCCTGATCTGTTCTTTTAGATGTGGCCAATAGTACTTGGTTCGAAGGTGCTCATATGTTTCAATAATACCATTGTGATTTATTGAATGGTATTGCAATATCAACTGTTTTTGAGTTTCTGAACATTCTATGTCCTCTAAAAATTTTGATGTCCTGATTATTATCAATTCTGAAGTGAATAATCTCTGGCATACTCTGATAAACGGAATCTCAAGTGTTACGTCATCAAAGTAGGCGGCGTACCTATTTGAGGTATTTATGACTTTAAGAAGGTGTCTCTTTAAATCGTCATAGAGATTTTTCTGCGTTACAATCATGACGTGGCGGGTAAATTTCTTAAATAATTTCTGTTCTAGAATCTTTGGAAATTCTCCGTACTTTATTATGATCTGGTTACGGTTCTGGTTCAAATTTCTTTCTGATATCTTTAGAGTGAAAATTGGGTCTTCCTGATTGGAATGTACAGTTTCATTATCCATTTCATGCTGGTATGTATCATCTCCGGGGATGGCTACATTAGAAACTGTTTCCTCATTTATATTCACTTGTATTCGTGAAAGTGCATCCGCGACATAATTAGTTTTTCCCTTGACATATTTTATGTCAAAATCAAACTCTCCTAACTTTATTTTCCAGCGATAGAGTCTTGAACTGGGATCTTTAAGAGAGAACAGCCATTGGAGTGGACGATGATCACACTCTACAGTGAAGTGTCGTCCCCATAAATAAGGCTTAAAATGTTTGCTACTCTCTACTATGGCTAACAGTTCTCTTTCTATTGTTGAATAATTTCTTTCGGCGGGATTTAAAGTTTTGGAGTAGTAGGCAATAGGATGTCCTTTATGTGTGAGAACACTGCCTAATGCGAAGTCTGAGCTATCCGTGGTTAACACGAATGGTTCTTCAAAATCTGGGTAAGCTAATACTGGCGCATTTATTAACAGGGTTTTTAGGGTTTCAAATGCAGATTTGTACTCGGGATTTTCTGCATCTATTTTGGTTCCTTTTTTCAAGCAGCGGGTTATTGGATATGCAATTTTGGCAAAATCTTTCAGGAATCTCCTGTAAAAGCCCGCAAGGCCAAGAAATTGTTTAATTTCTCTCGTGGTCTTGGGAATAGGGTAGTTTTTTACTACTTTAATTTTGTCAGGGTTTGGTTTTACACCTTCTTGTGAGACAACATGCCCTAGGAAAGCTTCTTCCTTGTGAAGAAATTCAGTTTTATCAAGCTGTATCTTCAGGTTCACCTCTCGTAATTTTTGCATTACAAGGGTAAGGTGTTGTCTATGTTCCTCTAGGGATTTGCTGTATATGATTATGTCATCAATGTACACAAAACAGAACTTGTAAAGAAAAGGGCGTAGGACGTTGTCCATTACACGCTGAAAAGTGGCGGGAGCATTTTTAAGACCAAACGGCATTCTACAATATTGTAGATGGCGATTATCTATAGTAAATGCTGTCTTTTCTATAGATCTAGGATCCATCTCAATTTGATGAAATCCTTGCGCGAGGTCTAGAGTCGAAAAATAGGAACTGTGTCCTAGGTTATCTAGGATCTCTTCTATCCTAGGAAGAGGATATTTGTCTTCAATGGTCTTTTTATTTAGCTGCCTATAGTCTATGACCAATCTCCATTTCTTTTGTCCTGAAGCATCTAGCTTCTTTGGCACTATCCATACTGGATTACTACATGGAGATTCACTATGGGTAATTATCCCCTGCTTAAGAAGTTTTTCTACTTCTTCGCTCAATACTTTCTTTAGCGCGGGAGGATATCGGTAATTTTTCTGATATACCGGATCATCATCGGTGGTTCGAATGAAGTGTTTTACTGCATTTGTGAATGTTAGGTCACACCCTGGATAGTAAAACACGTCCGCGAATTCAGAGCATATTTCTGATATGACACTTCTTTCTATGTCGTTCATATGCTGCGTGCGGAGATATTCTTGAATCTCGCACTCCGAAATAGAATTTATTTCTAATGGTTGTATTGAGATATTTTCCAAAGGTTCCACTAGCACTGGTTTACTAAACTCTAATTTTAAATTCGTTTCTGCAGGATACAAGACCTGATAATTCTCTGCATGTAGGATTGCATCTGCAAAATACATTCCTTCATGTTCGAACTTTGGGATGTATACATCTCCTTGTTGAATGTTAACAGGGATTGCAATTTTGTGCATGTCTGATGAGGTTTGAAAATTTACTTGTTTGTTGCCTGAGTGGAAATAAAATGGTATGTCCTTATTATTCAGGGTAACTAGGTTTGATTTATAAGCTATTTTTGCACCTAGCTTTACAAAATCTGCTGTGCCAATCAGCGCATCGAAATAATCGTGCCACTGCATGACTCTAAAATTTATGGGCGTGTCAATTTCGTATTCTGAAAAAATAGGGAATTGTATGTTATCTTCACCTATTGTTTCAGAGTGAACAGATTGTATGCAGAATGGTTCTTGGAACAAATATTCTGCGAAATATTCATATGCTATTGCGGGATTCATTATTGAGTTGCAAGCACCACTATCTATTAGGATTTTAATTCCGAATAGGGTGATGAACGGTAATTTTGGGGCATTTTTTATATTATTTATGTCTTCGCATGAGATGACTGGGCCAAGTGAAAATCCTGCTCTTGTTCCTCGGGATTTTCATAACTATCCTGAAGTAGTGATGGGTGGATTGAGTCGTATTCGAACTCATACTCTTGGGGTTGAGCTTCTTGAGAATATTCCACCGATTGTGTTTCTGGGGAATATTCTTGTGGCATATAGCTTAGCTCATCTGTCTCCTCTGCGTGTGCATTCACGTTCCCTCTTATAGTGGACACTCCTGACATTGGTTTCGGATATGTCTGATTATTGGGCGTGAAGCGCCGGGCAATGTTATTTGGTGTAGGATAAGGCCTACTGAATTGTTTGAAGGGTTGTTGGTTCTGTGGTTTCAAGATGTGTGGGTTCGGTCCCTGAAAAGGTCGAAAGTTTGGTTGAGGATTAGGGTTCCTAAATTGTGGATTCGGTTGGGTAAAGAAAGGTCGGGCTTGTGGAAAGTATTGATTTTGAGGCTTGGGAAATGCAAATGGATTGTGAATGGCATGGTTTAGTGGTTGTATTGGACCAAAAGGAGCAATCCGATTAGGTGGTGTTAGTGGTGTTTGTTGGGGTGGCTTATGACAGGGACCAATATTGGGAGGATACTTCAGTGTTCCTCTCAACTGATCCATATAGCTCTCGTGACCTCTGTCATTATCATAAATTCTGCAAGTCCTCAGTGCATGGCTAAGGTCGGTTACTTGGGCGTAACGTAAGTAGGCTCGGTATGGATCTAGGATACCGGCTTTAAATGTGTTTAAGCTCAAATCATCTAATTCTCGTAATTTAAGCTCCAATATCTGGTCATGATAATTGAGTTTACACAAACTCTTACACTGTAAGACTAGAGCATCTAGCCTGTCATGGTATTCAGTGTAGCTTTCGCTTCTTTTCTGAAAGCAGTTTGATATTTCCTGCACTAGCAATCTCTCATCTTTAACGTCTCCAAATTTTCTGATTAATTTCTCTTTAAGTTTTTCATAGCTACTGTTCGCGTCAAGATCCAAAATACTACACGCTTCCCCTTTTAATTTCGACTTTATGACGTTAAACAGAAATTAGTTAATGATGTTAGCATTTGTAATAGCAGGAGCTCTCTTGTGTGTGTTTAAAAAACTATCACATCTTGCTAAAAAGTAATCCAAGCTGCAAGATGCGCTCCCATTAAATTCAGGTAATAACTGAATCTGGGCATATTCAAATTTTGATAACAATTCCGTCTCCGGCATTGTTAAGTCAGTGATTAATTGCTTAGTTTAATTTAAAATAATGTAAGATTATTTATTTATTTATTTATTAGTTGGTTAAAGAAAAATTATTTATTATTATTATTATTATTATTATTATTACTGATTATGAATTATGGATTAATTCAAAAGAATAATGGCATGCGGCACTTGTTCTAGTTTTGACGCGCACTCACTTTCTTTTGAAAGGCAAAATAAGTTATTATTAGTGCTCTTCTTTAAAATTTGAGAAATGAACTATGTTGTATACAAGCAATATGAAAGGTACACAAAAAAAAAACAGGGTATTTTGAATGTACTCACAGCCAGGAAATGATGATCAGCATGGACTGCATTCCGGTATGCGTAGTCGGTTGGCTTCCTTCTGCGATGTCGTGCTATCGAAAGGCCCCTCTCAGAGTTGTCGATGCGCACGTACAGCAGCTACAGATGGCGATAGATGGCGGTCAGAAGGCGCTTGTTTCAGCGTTGCCGGCTCACCTCCTCTCGTTCCGTAGTCGGTTGGGTTTCTTCAGTGTCGTTCGAGCGACCGAAAGGCCCCTTAACCGAGTTGTCGATTTACTCGGACGGCGATGGCGGTTGGTTACTGTCGAAAAGCGCTTATTTCAGCGTTATCGGCTAGCTTCCTCCCTTAAAGCTGGCTGGTTAGTTATGGACGAAAAAGCCTCCAGTAAGGTTGTCAGTACCACTTCTTTCCAGTCGGCTTGGTTCAGATGATCAAGATGACTTCAGTATTTTCGGGATGATACTGGCTTTCTTGGATTGGTAACGAAAGGCGCCACTTGAAGTCTTGGCTTCGTTGAGCGTTGTCAGTATACCTGGTCCAATCAGCACGTAGATCTGGTGGTGATCATGTATCAATCGCAGCTGGGCCCCCAATTAAGTTTGTCGTCCCGAAAGGGTCTTTAATTAAATATGTAGATTCCCTTTTCTCAGCTTCCAAGCGGGACAGCAGTTAGAACATGGTCCACTCAGGTTCTCCTCGAGACTGGTATTTCTTGAATCAACTGGACACGAAGATTCCCAAATGAATGTTATTTATTATAAGTCGACCGACAAATAATACATTCACAATAATTTATATACAAGGCATGTAGCCTGACTGCTTCGCAGTCTAGTTGAACAGAGTTACATTACTCAAAGTTACAAGTGATGAAGAGGCCGAGCTGCCCTTGTGCACCAAGTTAAATACTGGATGGTCCATAGTGGGGGTTGAGAGTTTCTCTGAAGGACTAGCCAATCAGAAGTTTACTTCGTTTGGGAGGAAGTTGTCTCTCTGAGTGGGAGAAATAATGATACGTAAAATATTGAAGGTTAGTTAAAATTCCTTCTAGAAGCTTCAGAACTCCGTCATAAATGACTCTCAAGGTTTTCTTATGAAAGAGAGCTGTTTACTGGAGGTTTCCATGTCTTTAAAGGGAGACAGCTTGTTTTAGATTATCTGACTGGGATATCTTGTTTTTAAATGGTTAATGCTTGTAAAGGAAACGAGGGATTACAAGATTTGGCTTTTAGCTTTATGACTTGGTGAGGCGCTTTCATAGATGGTATGTCAACAGGTTTCAACAGGCTGGGCTTCCAATAATAATAATAATAATATAACTTAGAAACCAAACTCATTGGAACCCATAGTCCTAGGTTCAGTATTGGACAGGGAACATGATTCTCGAACTCGAAGTGGAGGTAGTTTGGATACAGATTTCATCTAAGCAGGGCTCTATTCTGGTTGGCTCTGCATACCGATCCCCGGGTTCTAATGACCTCCACAACAAAGCCCTTATTTGCTCCCTAACAAGAGAGCAGGCGCTACAGAACACATTCTACGCTATTCTCCAGCTAGGTGACTTCAGTCTTTAAATTGACTGCTCTCGAACGAAATTGCGAAATCTCTTAATTCTCTTTCTGAAAGATTCCTGTCATGGTATTACGACCTATTTCTTCAGCAGCTGGTAAAGGAACCAACTCGAATCACGGACCATAGCATAACCACCCTAGACCTAGTGCTAACAGATAATGTGGACATAGTGGACTCCGTCGAAGTAATTGAAGCCGTGTGTGATCACGTAGCAACCAGGGTTGAGCTGAAATAACTCCACTCAAAATTGAAGAAAATATACAAAACAGCTCTCAACTACGGAACACAGAAAACTGGTAATTTTTAAATTATCTGTTTCACTCTAATCTTCCAGTAGTGTACACCGTTGACATACAAACCTTCTGGACAGCGTGGAAAAGTATATTCTCGCAGTACGTACAACAGTGCATTCCACATATTAAATTAAGTGGCAATTGTCGATCTCCTTGGATTACCAATGAGGTTGTACAAATGTTAAAAAAGAGAAATAGAGTGTACAAAAAATGGAAAGATAACCCTACGCCCACTAATCTCCATAAATACAAGATCAACGTAATTTAACAAAAGTCACCATTAGAAACAGCCACCGCAATTTCATCTGGAATTTGGGCTCCTCGGACACGAAGTCTCTGTGGCGATATATCAGCTCCAGACCAAGAAGCGCGCTCTCCACGAATTTCACGTATAATGGCAAACTTTTATCTGAATCCGCGGAGATTGCTCTTTCTTCTCATAGAACGGGACTGGACGGCTCATTGCCAGAGGTGACTAAGTGCCATCGCAGGTCATTTTGACCTGTTCAGTGTAATGACTAGAAAAAAATTCTAAACTATCTATGCCAAACATGACTAACAGCCTACGTGTGTCTGCAAAGTGCTCCTACCAGCGAGCAAGTCTGGCACTACAAGAACTATTGAAATACGTGAGCGCCATACATGACCAAGTACCAACAAGATGGCGGATGTGGTGCAGGAAAATTCATCAGAATCCGACTTTTTTGCTGTTAGCGATGATGATAGGACATATGAACCGGAAGGAGAGATCTGCATAAATGAATCAGGTATGCCTAATTGCTTTAGGAATGATAACACGGGTAGCATTTCATAAAAACAGACGTAATAGTTCATTAAATTATTGTGGTAGTTAGTCACATCTGGCGCTTTTGCTGCATGCAAAGCGGTGATGTATTGTTACGGCTGTGAGTTCGTTTCATCGCTCGCCGCATGAATCAAAACTGCCCCAGGGCTGGACTGCTCTCCCTCAGTGTATTGCATGCGCGTTACGCAACGGACTGCGAAGTGAAAGGGATGATCCAGAATCTTCGTGACACCACCAGCGAAGGAAATGTCGAGAAGCCGTGTGTCCTGGACGATTCTAGAATTTATTGAGTCACCAGCCTGCTATATAAGCGGCTTCAACAGTGAGGGGACCGAGTTTTCTGTTGTTGTGTTTTACGAGCTAGTGCGAGCGATTATCTTGTGCGACAGAAGTGTGGTGACGAAGTGCTGTGCGAGTTACGAAATCCAGTGGCATTGTTTCTCCCAGCTTGTGAACAGCGTACATCAAGTGCTCGTAAGTAACTGTATTTGTTGTACCTGAGGAAGAGGGGCAGGTAGCTTCTGTCAAGGCCACCGAACTCATTAGGACGGATTAACTTCTGTGGTCTGTTGCAAGTGAAAGGGGCCAAGAGCGCATAAGGAAGAGACTTGAGGAAACTGGAGTAAGGCTCCTAATTGCTTGTATTTGCTGATTAGTGTAATTTTCTGGCCACAATAAAGTTAATTATTTCTTTAAAGCAGTAATTGGTGTTGTGCTTCCTACCCACCGTAATCCAGTTAACAAAAGTGCCACTAGGGGGGTGGCACATAACAGTATATTAGGCATGCTAATTCCATACTTGCGCCTTGTAACATTCGATTCTTCAGCCGATGTGCACATCATGTTTTAAAATAACAACAACAATAATAATAATAGTCATATTTTCTACTCCAGATGATGATATTCCAATGCACCGTGGAAGAAAAAGAAAACGAGATCCCAGCAAGCACAAGAAAGTACTCAGGATAAAATTAAGTCTGGACAAGAATATACATCTTCAAGTGGAAAACAAGATAAGGCGACTGTTCAAAAGATTGTAATAGTTTGCTACCATGGAATAGGCGAATTGAAATTAATCGTAGTTTTTATATAGTTGGACTGGTCACTAAAGAATGCTTTCGTTCTAGGATCAATAGCAGTTTGAAGGCATCGTACCAAGTCTGAAGAATCTCGTCGGAGTAACAGTGACTGTTGATCGGAGAAAGAGAATAGCTGGTCGCCCTAGTGAATTTAGGGGCACTACTCCACTCTGGTATCCTCAAGGGCGCAGGATTACCTCTGCAAAGAAGACATACCTATTGGCGTTGTTAAAGTATATCCCTCCCGTTCATCATCAGTTTTATTGAAACCTTGCAACAGTGGAGACAGCAACAGAACAGGATGACGAGAGTTTATAGTTGTTTCTTGAAGGACATGCTAACATGTACTGTAGTTTAAGAATCTTTATCCAATTTGATATTCCCTTTGGTTAATGTACCAAAATTATTCTGAAATAATTAAGTAATTAAGCAGGGGATCGTGATGGCACAGTGGCATAGCTGCTCGTCTTTCACCTGAGGTTCGAATCCCGGTGACAGCGGGGTAGAATTTTCACCTAAAAAATCACGTGGCGCCACGAAGGGCATCCGGCCAAAACCAAAATGAGCCTGGTTGGCTCCGGCGACCCCAATTAATTGGTAAAAGCCAAAGAAAGAAAGAAAGAAAGAAAGAAAGAAAGAAAGAAAGAAAGAAATTAAGTAACTAAGCAAGCTGCCAGACAGCTGATCATGATGAGTAAGACATTTTCATTTTGATATCAGATAGATAACTTCAAAATGGTTTCCAATTATTGTATTATAATTGACTGGATTAGAATAAAATATGTTTGCTCTCAGTGTTCTCTTTTTCTTTCATGTTCTGTGAGTCAAACATGACTAACAACTACTTATGTGCCAATATAAGACAAGTGGTATTGCGCCATATATGACTATGATTTTTCACGTACTTTGCAGGCTATGTATGCATACCCCCTTAAGAATAATTATTAAATGGCCTGCCAATGTGAAAGAGGATACTTTTATGAACATTTAGGTGCTTTGAAAAAATGTTTTTGAAAGCTGCTATAATTTTAAATCTATTGTTGACTTTAACCTTCATTATCTCAAAACTTGTCCATTGGCACTTAGTCACCTCTAGCACTGAGTCGTCCGTTTCCTCCTTAACGCCATCACAAAATTATATAACAGATCGAAATATTCCTTTCCCTAAACTTGAATCTATTTATTTCTCCGTTGATGAGGTCTGCAAGTTGTTGTCATCTTTACCTCCCAATTCTGCTACTGGACCTGATAATATACCCGCAAGAATACTCAAAATGTATGCTCAGGCTCTTGGTCCATCCCTCTGCACAATATTTAACACCTCTTTTCAAAATGGGAAATTACTATCTGATTGGAAAATCGCCAACTTTGTTCCTGTCCACAAAACTGGTAATAAGGAATCAGTAGCCAACTACCGCCCTATATCATTGACAGAGGGAGATGTTGCGTTTCCTGAAAGAAACTGGTTCTCTTAACGAACACCAACATGGGTTTCTAACTGGACGTTCCTGTACAACGCTACTCACTTCAGCTGTTGACGACTGGGAACAAACTTTGGAGAGAATACCAGGCGGTCAAGTGGATCTCGTTACTCTCGATTGGACTAAGGCTTTTGATCAGGTTCCCCATTCAAGTCTCCTTGATAAACTGCGCTCCTACAGCTTCGGTGGTAAGCTAGTGGGGTTTTTGACTGACTTATTTACAAAGGGGCATCAGCGAGTAGTCTTCCAAGGCGCTCATTCCTCTACTGTTCCAGTGCCATCTGGTGTCCCTCAAGGATCTGTCCTTGGTCCTCTACTTTTCAACATATTCATATTGGATCTGCCCCATGCAGTCTCCTCAAACATCTATAAATATGCCGACGACACAACCCACCGCCCTGCAGGAGGATCTAAATAACATCAGTGTCTAGTGCAAAATTAACGGCCTAGCTGTCAATTCCTCCAGAAGTAAGCTAATCTCCCTAACCCGTATTCGAATGCCAACGGCCAACCCTTATCACTTTGAAAACACTCTCCAATTCCCCGTGTGCAGTGCGTCAAACTTCTTGGAATCAACATCACTTCTGACCTGAAATGAAACACCCAAACTGACGCAATGAGGAACCAAGCTGCCCGCCTACTGGGTATGCTAACCAGATGTATATGTGGTTGCCGCAGCAAAGTAAAGAGGACCACCTACCTGAACCTACTGCGACCCCTATCAATTCACGCGTGCCCTTCATGGAGGCCCGGTTCCAAGGGAAATATCCTTAAGCTAGAACATATACAAAATTGTGCCACTAAATTCATTCTTTCGAACAATTCCGACCTAGACTCTAAAATTAGACGCAAAAAATTTAGCCTTCCATCTATTGAGAATGTATTCACCCAAATTGATTTGTTATACATGCGAAAACTTTTTAATAATACAGATTCATCTGTTATTTTAGACAAAATTACCCTTGGCTACCGATCAGCTCAGAAGGGCCGCGGAGTTACGCTGTACGCCCCACTACCCAGGACTGAGTCGTACAAGCTAGGGTTTGTAAATAGATCGATTTGTGCATGGAACAGCCTACCGTGTTCCCTGAAGGCCACCAACAATAATGCCATACAGTTCAAGACGAAGCTGTGGCATTATTTTTTCAACAAGTAGGTAGGCTGTTCGTCATAAATTATGCCCAGATTCTTTCTTGTGCTAGTGTTTCCGTGAATGTCTATTTCCAATATTAATTTCATCTCTTCTCTTGTTGTTCCTCCCTTATCCTATGTAAATGTGCATTTAACTTTCCCCTAATCCATTCTGTAAATAATGTAATCATTGCTCGATTCTCATTAATTGTCATCTTGTGTACATATGTAAATATAACCCAGTATATATAGCGGGGGCTCTGACGCATCCCGAATGTGAAGTGGGGCTTTGCTCATTTCATAGACTCCCTTCAGTGTAATGTAAATATTGTATAAGGCACTGATGAATAAATATGAAATGAAACTGGTTTGTTGCAACACGTCCCACTGGATTTAATTCAGCGCATGTTGTTCATGCATGATGTAACACCATCTCATTTTGCTCTTGCTACTAGAACAATTTTACATCAGTGATTCCCAAACAAATGGTTAGAGCATCAGGCACTGACACCGTGGCCTGCTGGTTCTCCTGATCTCAACCCATTAGACTTCTACTTATGGGGTCATTTAAAGGCCATTGTGTGTGCCACACCTATTTATAACGTGGACATGCTGCGTGGTATATTTCTTCTGAATATAGGTTCCCTGGTTCAGTATTTTACACCCATATTGGGTTCTTTGTCATTTTTACTCTTTTTCTTCCGTGCAAAGCACTAACACACTAGTTTTTATGTGCCTCTCCTTTTGTGCATTCTCTTATGGTTTTGAAAGTGTGTTTCAGATATTCGGGATGCTTTCTCCTTGCCTAAGCTTGTATAAGCATCAGTGGCGTAGCGTGAACTTTTGAGCTGGGGACGCCAAAGTTTATAACGACAGTCTGTTAGGTAGTCAGCCCGAAGGCTGGTTGGATCCTCAAAAAGTACCGCCGTTAGGTTATGTGGGTAAATACCCACAAAAACCCAAGGCAGCGCTATATTGAGGCGTACTAGGCAAGGTGAGGAGTGAGGTAGTTTGCCATTGCTTTCCTCACCGAGTCAGAACAGCAGTACTAACCCTATGAGTAGAACCTTTCACAGCATTCACAGGCACTGACTGTGCCCTGAATGTCATTACTAAGCACCACCCATACCTCAGTAGCTTCCATATAATCACAGCCATGAGTGAGACTGATACATCGGTGAAAAGCCACCTTTTACTCTAGCCTGTGCCAACAGACAAATGCAAATGTATTGCATTCATCAAGAGATGGCAAACAGCGAAAATCAAAAAGCTAATATGAAAGATACTGTCACATACCTCACACAGTCTTGTACATCAGCTCCATTCGTCTTTTCTTCTTTTCTGCGAAAATGTCAATGATGTGTTCAAGAAATGCCGGCTCTGATGAAAGCTCACCTAATAACTGTTTTTCAATGGCCAGTGAATTTAAACACGACAAGCGACTATTGCTCATAGAATTTCTAAGGTATTTTTTAATTCTTTTCAGCGTGCTCATGCTGCGTTCACTACTAGCTGTAGTAGTTGGAATAGTCAGTACTAAGCGCTGTAGTTTAGTTACTTCCTGATAGATGGAGTCGAGACCGTTGGCAACAAAATATTTTAAAAGCTCTTTTGGAGCTAAATGCTTTGTCTGATCTCCATAAACAATGTGAAGTTCATTTAGTAATTGGTTAACATTAAAGAATGGATACTGTTTTACCAAAATATCTAATTTGCCCTGGGGGAATGTTTCAGTGTATTCTTTAAACTTCTTTTCTTGTACTAACTCAATGAAATTTAGATGATTAAGATCTTCAAATCTACTTTTCATTTGAGCTGTTAGTGAATCTACTATTTCAAAATTTAGCACTCTCAAAGTGTTATACATTACGTTTTCATTCAACTGGATGCTTTTTTGAACGCATCTGTCAGTGAAATCTTCATTTCCTAAGTTTTCTATTCTTTTGACGACAGCCTCTATCTCATTATGGCAAGTTACAATACTCACTGTCGATGATTGTAACAATTTGAAAAGATGATCAGTGTAAATGAAACAAGCTTCGAATACACATAGAAAATATACAAAGGTAGGGTCATCCATATGTCTTTTGAGACCAATGGCACAGTTCACAGAGTCGTCGTCCCATTCACTATTTTCATCATCAATAATTTCATCAAAAGTACTATACAATCCTTGGAAATGTTTCATAATGGTGAAAACTGCCCTCGAATGAAAATTCCATCTCGTATTGCTAGCTTGTGGAAGCTTAAATCCTCTTTCGGTCAACAAAACCGTCCTTTTAGAAGACTTGCTGAAAAAACTATGAAAAGCAGTCAAGGCACAGACTAACAAACGAACCTGTTTTATTGTTTTTGAGCCATACAGAAGTACCAAATTTAATTGGTGGGCGTAACAATGGACGAAAAGAGCATATGGGCAAAACTGTTTCACTAGCTTTTGAACTCCTCCTTGTCTGCCTGCCATTACAGCTGCGCCATCGTATGTCTGGCTTACAACTTTTTCTCCATTTACTTCCCAGTCAAGTAAAACTTGGTGCACGATTTCTGATAATCCCGCAGCTGTTTTATTCTTGGAAACGTCATAAAAGCCGACGAATCTCTCCTCTATTCTATCATCCACACAATATCTAAATATTATGCTCATCTGGCTCTTACACGATACGTCTAATGTCTCATCCGCTTGTATGGAGAGAAAGGGGGCTTCATTTATTTCTGATTTGATTTTTTCATTTAATGCAATTGTTGTAACTTCTATCAAGTCATTTTGAATGTCTGGAGATGTTCCTTTTAATAATTATGATGACTGTAAATGGTCTCTAACTATAGATTCATTTTGAGCGAGCAGGTTCAACAATTGCAAATAATTCCCCTTGTTAATAGAACTTTCATCTTCTCTATGCCCACGGATGGCTAGTTCTTGTGTACAGAGAAATACTACTGATTGAATGAGTCGTCGCACATATTGCCTGTTCGAAGACACGATCTCATTATGTTTTACTGCTTGTAGTCGAGCAGCTTCAGACATGCTCAATGCGAGTTTTACCTAGCAGATGAAATGCTTCACAATGTAACAAGTGGTGTTATGAAGACTGGTGTTTTACAGCCTTTTTAATTAAATTACTCAGGTCAGAAATTCCTTCCGTGCACCATTCAGTATCTTTCGCTCCAAACATAAGGCAAACGTAACAAAACATTTTGTTTTTTTCAACACACCCAGTTAGCCAGGAAAACCTGTCATACCAAGAAAGCTGAAAACTCCGTGTGCGATTTTTACCGACTTCTTTAATTGATAAATTTGGCTTTGGTCTTTTTGTTTTTAATTCACATCGCTGTTCATATGATAAAGTGCTCAAAGGAGTTGCCTTTAAAAAATTAATAACATTAGAGTCAGGTGAACTTTCTTCAGTCATATTGGCAGCATTAAACACACACACCCACAATTAAAAGAAACTACACTTCTACAGTTCGAACTATAGCACTAGCGCAGCGATTGGGCTATTGAGTTAACAGAACAGTGATCATACAATTCAAACGCCAGCGTACGGTAGCGCTTCCCTTCCGAGAAACAAGTATGAACTAGCGCATGCGCTGCAGCGTGGCCTGGCCAGAGTGGTACACTGCACTTGACGCCAAGAAGGTCTGGCGTACAGACAAGAAGAGCAACGCACAGCAGTAGACCGCGGCCGGGCTAAGACTAATTATATGGGGGGTACGGATATAAAATAACTAAGCGCCATGTAATATGCTAACGCCGCATTTATATCAAATAAAAACAATGTTATATTTTACTCTCTGATGAATACACATTCTAAATCAGGGAACGCCCGGCGTATCGGCGTAATATAGCGCTACGCCTCTGATAAGCATCCTTATGCAGCGCTCCTCGTGGCCATACGCTGATGTTACTGCCTTCCGGACGTTCATGAAGAATTCTCAAGTTCAGCTCACCTTCACCAGAGGCCAACTGTCTCGCTTCTATACCTATATTGAAACTACGCTCTTATTAAACTCTGCCTAAAATGTACAAATTATTTAGGATTTTTTGTTTCCTAATGTTTGCGTTTAATACGTTATTCACAAGTGTTTAGTGCTTTTCAGTCGGTCAACACGAATGTACCCAAAAGAGATGGGTTATGCCCTAATCCTGAAATAAATTACATGAGATTAATAAAACACTAGGATGACCAGTTTCGATCGTCAAGCGATCATCATCAGATCCATTACACTTAGGCTATAAAATCTATGTTTGAAATACAGGTGAAAATATTTACAATATGTACAATTATTTAGTTGCAGTATTGGTACTGCAACTGTCAGTGTATGCTAAATGCAGTATATATGTTAGGTGAAATGCTAAATGGTGATAGCTATCCGGAGATTGTACTTTAGAGAGATTATATGGTTGTAAACTATGGTTAAACTATAAAATTTTAGGCTAACTACTTATCTGATTGTCTTCCGTATTACAGCTACTCGCAGTTTTCGTGCTTACTAGAACTCACTGTACGGTCGACCTTCCCATACCCCTCTCCCCTCGCTTATCACCCGTTGCATGTCGCTGTGTGATTCCAGTCTGCAACATATTTTAGTGAGGAACGCACGTTCGCTCTTAAACCTCTATCCGAGGTGTGGTCATGTCCGACATTTTGAAGTAGTCGTACTTTAAAGTACACTGACCTGTTCTGCAAACTCATCATGTGAAAGATGAGCAATTGATATCTACTTTTAATACGGCTTGAAGCTCTTTTAAACCTTCTCATCGCATTTTATTCATCACGCAAGTTACCAATTTTAGATGAACCACATTTTACTAATAATGCCATAGCATTTACTTGTCTTAATATTATTTTCCGCCGTGGGATATCCAACTTTTTAATGTTATAAACTATGTTCGGGCCATCGAGGGAACTTTTCGCAACCTTGTAAACTGCACCCAATTATGTTTCATGGGATCTAACCTAATGAATGGGGCACCGAGGGGCCCAACTTATGTCAACTGCATTAGCCTAGTTTGTGAAATTCACCTGAAATCGCAATAAACTAGAAATTCAACTTGAAATTGTAACAAACTAAGAGTTTCCATCTGGAAGGTTCCAGTAATCTAATCATCAATTCAAACGTAGTGACGTCATTGTGATACCGTTAAATAGGGTACCTCCATAAAGCAAGTCTTGCTAGAAACCGCAAACATTTCAACTACCATAAACTAGCAACATATCCTTTTTCTACTAAACTATATTAAACTTCCAAACAATAACAATTAACAAATTCAAAAGTTTAAACTTTAGTGCTTCATTACCCAGTGCTTTCTACCGTCAATTCGGGTCGCGTTGCGTTTGAAAGAATAAAGAATGGGCAGACTATAAATAATATCATCCTACTTTCTCCATTATTCCTATTACTGACACATTAGGTTAATTTAACTTGTTTTTTTTCCTCTTTGAAGCTTCGTTTATTTGACGCCCTCCCCAATTTGATTATAACATATACTTAATCTTTGTACAAATATCAGGTGGATATTCCCCACCTTTTAACCACCATTGTACTCACTTAATTTTTAATCTCCTGCTGTGCCGAGGATTTCATGATTTATAATACTTAAGTTGCCTCAATTCATTTTTATGGTTTGTTGTGTAGGCACTGTAGGTAGGAAGTCGCAAGCTCACTTAATCCATTAGTGAGTGAAAGAGAGAATTAGAAGTCTCGTAGATTTTCCCTGTTTGAATTTTTAATAGGTCTTAGACCTTTAATCTTGCTATTCATATTTTTCATAAATGCTATAATTTTACCTTGAGCTAAGTTTAATTTTCAAAATTCAAGCCACGGCCGTCTCCTGGAAGCATTTTGCCTTGTTTGCGCATTCGCCTTACTCGAAGAGCATCCTAATTAGCAATGACGACTTATCCACCCTTTCAAGCTACCCCCTTTCACTTTTTAAATAAATCAAAATTACCTTCCTTTCATTGTTTAAGAATTTTGTCATCTTGTTGTGTTCAAGGGAAAATTCCACTTAATGGGATTTGTTAATGTTTGCTTTACATTTCTCTTTAAATTATCAAATGCAAGTGTAGTTCGCTCTGCCAACCTCCTACTTGACGTAATTGTTACCTGGTCATTTCAATTTATGTTCCTTGATTATGGTTTTTTGCTTAATCAAGATTTGGGTTATTCATTCTTTATAGGTTATGAACATTCCCAAATGGGAATATGATGTTATTTCCGTTTGATCAGATAAATTATCAATTAATATGATAAAATTGGTCCGGCCAGATCAAACATAAAATGCCAGCGTTTCGCCCCAGTGTGCCGTTGGGCTCGTCAGTTGGTACAGACACACCTCACCAATACGCATGGCTAGCACATACTGACAAGTCCATCACAAGACACAAAATACAAGTAGTATTGACAACACGAGTGATGCCAATGTGCTACGGAAGTCAAGCTCCTTTTCATAAAACAAGACCATACTTTGGCAATCCAAATAGGTTATGAATATTCCCAAATGGGAATATGATGTTATTTCCGTTTGATCAGATAAATTATCAATTAATATGATAAAATTGGTCCGGCCAGAACAAACATAAAATGCCAGCGTTTCGCCCCAGTGTGCCGTTGGGCTCGTCAGTTGGTACAGACACACCTCACCAATACGCATGGCTAGCACATACTGAGAAGGCCATCACAAGACACAAAATACAAGTAGTATCGACGACACGAGTGATGCCAATGTATTGGTATGTATTGGTGAGGTGTGTCTGTACCAACTGACGAGCCCAACGGCACACTGGGGCGAAACGCTGGCATTTTATGTTTGATCTGGCAGGATCAATTTTATCATATTAATTGATAATTTATCTGATCAAACGGAAATAACATCATATTCCCATTTGGGAATGTTCATAACCTATATGGATTGCCAAGGCAAGGTCTTGTTTTATGAAAAGGAGCTTGACTTCCGTAGCACATTGGCATGACTCGTGACGTCAATACTACTTGTATTTTGTGTCTTGTGATGGCCTTCTCAGTATGTGCTAGCCATGCGTATTGGTGAGGTGTGTCTGTAAAACTGACGACCCCAACGGCACACTGGGGCGAAACGCTGTCATTTTATGTCTGATCTGGCCAAACAAATTTTATCATATTAATTGATAATTTATCTGATCAAACGGAAATAACATCATATTCCCATTTGGGAATGTTCATAACCTATATGGATTGCCAAGGCAAGGTCTTGTTTTATGAAAAGGAGCTTGACTTCCGTAGCACATTGGCATGACTCGTGACGTCAATACTACTTGTATTTTGTGTCTTGTGATGGCCTTCTCAGTATGTGCTAGCCATGCGTATTGGTGAGGTGTGTCTGTAAAACTGACGACCCCAACGGCACACTGGGGCGAAACGCTGGCATTTTATGTCTGATCTGGCCAAACAAATTTTATCATATTAATTGATAATTTATCTGATCAAACGGAAATAACATCATATTCCCATTTGGGAATGTTCATAACCTATTTGGATTGCCAAGGCAAGGTCTTGTTTTATGAAAAGGAGCTTGACTTCCGTAGCACATTGGCAGAACTCGTGACGTCAATACTACTTGTATTTTGTGTCTTGTGATGGCCTTCTCAGTATGTGCTAGCCATGCGTATTGGTGAGGTGTGTCTGTACCAACTGACGAGCCCAACGGCACACTGGGGCGAAACGCTGGCATTTTATGTCTGATCTGGCCAAACAAATTTTATCATATTAATTGATAATTTATCTGATCAAACGGAAATAACATCATATTCCCATTTGAGAATGTTAATAACCTATTTGGATTGCCAATATGAGGTTTTGTTTTATGAACAGGAGCTTGACTTCCGTAGCACATTGGCATCACTCGTGACGTCAATACTACTTGTATTTTGTGTCTTGTGATGGCCTTCTCAGTATGTGCTAGCCATGCGTATTGGTGAGGTGTGTCTCTACCAACTGACGAGACCAACGGCACATTGGGGCGAAACGCTGGCATTTTATGTTTGATCTGGCCGGACCAATTTTATCATATTAATTGACAATTTATCTGATCAAACGGAAATAACATCATATTCCCATTTGAGAATGTTCATAACCTATTTGGATTGCCAAGGTAAGGTTTTGTTTTATGAAAAAGAGCTTGAATTCCGTAGCACATTGGCATCACTCGTGACGTCGATACTACTTGTATTTTGTGTCTTGTGATGGCCTTCTCAGTATGTGCTGGCCATGCGTATTGGTGAGGTGTGTCTGTACCAACTGACGAGCCCAACGGCACACTGGGGCGAAACGCTGGCAATTTGTGTTTGATCTGGCCAAACAAATTTTATCATATTAATTGATAATTTATCTGATCAAACGGAAATAACATCATATACCCATTTGGGAATGTTCATAACCTATATGGATTGCCAAGGCAAGGTCTTGTTTTATGAAAAGGAGCTTGACTTCCGTAGCACATTGGCATGACTCGTGACGTCAATACTACTTGTATTTTGTGTCTTGTGATGGCCTTCTCAGTAAGTGCTAGCCATGCGTATTGGTGAGGTGTGTCTGTAAAACTGACGAGCCCAACGGCACACTGGGGCGAAACGCTGGCATTTTATGTCTGATCTGGCCAAACAAATTGTATCATATTAATTGATAATTTATCTGATCAAACGGAAATAACATCATATTCCCATTTGGGAATGTTCATAACCTATTTGGATTGCCAAGGCAAGGTCTTGTTTTATGAAAAGGAGCTTGACTTCCGTAGCACATTGGCTTGACTCGTGACGTAAATACTACTTGTATTTTGTGTCTTGTGATGGCCTTCTCAGTATGTGCTAGCCATGCGTATTGGTGAGGTGTGTCTGTACCAACTGACGAGACCAACGGCACATTGGGGCGAAACGCTGGCATTTTATGTTTGATCTGGCCGGACCAATTTTATCATATTAATTGACAATTTATCTGATCAAACGGAAATAACATCATATTCCCATTTGAGAATGTTCATAACCTATTTGGATTGCCAAGGTAAGGTTTTGTTTTATGAAAAGGAGCTTGAATTCCGTAGCACATTGGCATCACTCGTGACGTCGATACTACTTGTATTTTGTGTCTTGTGATGGCCTTCTCAGTATGTGCTGGCCATGCGTATTGGTGAGGTGTGTTTGTACCAACTGACGAGCCCAACGGCACACTGGGGCGAAACGCTGGCATTTTATGTTTGATCTGGCCGGACCAATTTTATCATATTAATTGATAATTTATCTGATCAAACGGAAATAACATTATATTCCCATTTTGGAATGTTCATAACCTCTTTGGATTGCCAAGGTAAGGTTTTGATTTATGAAAAGGAGCATGACTTCCGTAGCACATTGGCATCACTCCTGATGTCAATACTACTTGTATTTTGTCTTGTGATGGCCTTCTCAGTATGTGCTAGCCACGCGTATTGGTGAGGTGTGTCTGTACCAATTGACGAGCCCAACGGCTCACTGGGGCGAAACGCTGGCATTTTATGTTTTTATCTGGCCGGACCAATTTTATCATATTAATTGATAATTTATCTGATCAAACGGAAATAACATCATATTCCCATTTGAGAATGTTCATAACCTATTTGGATTGCCAAGGTTAGGTTTTGTTTTATGAAAAGGAGCTTGACTTCCGTAGCACATTGGCATCACTCGTGACGTCAATACTACTTGTATTTTGTGTCTTGTGATGGCCTTTTCAGTATGTGCTAGCCATGCGTATTGGTGAGGTGTGTCTGTACCAACTGACGAGCCCAACGGCACACTGGGGCGAAACGCTGGCATTTTATGTTTGATCAGGCCGGGCCAATATTATCATATTAATTGACAATTTATCTGATCAAACGGAAATAACATCCTATTCCCAATTGGGAATGTTCATAACCTATTTGTATTTCCAAGGTAAGGTTTTGTTTTATGAAAAGGAGCTTGACTTCCGTAGCACATTGGCATCACTCGTGACGTCAATACTACTTGTATTTTGTGTATTGTGATGGCCTGCTCAGTATGTGCTAGCCATGCGTATTGGTGAGGTGTGTCTGTACCAACTGTCTGCCCCACGGCACACTATGGCGAAACGCTGGCATTTTATGTTTGATCTGGCCGGACCAATTTTATCATATTAATTGATAATTTATCTGATCAAATGGAAATAACATTATATTGCCATTTTGGAATGTTCATAACCTCTTTGGATTGCAAAGGTAAGGGTTTGTTTTATGAAAAGGAGCTTGACTTCCGTAGCACATTGGCATCACTCCTGACGTCAATACTACTTGTATTTTGTGTCATGTGATGGCTTTCTCAGTATGTGCTAGCCATGCGTATTGGTGAGGTGTGTCTGTTCCAACTGACGAGACCAACGGCACACTGGGGCGAAACGCTGGCATTTTATGTTTGATCAGGCCGGACCAATATTATCATATTAATTGACAATTTATCTGATCAAACGGAAATAACATCATATTCCCATTTGAGAATGTTCATAACCTATTTGGATTGCCAAGGTAAGGTTTTGTTTTATGAAAAGGAGCTTGACTTCCGTAGCACATTGGCATGACTCGTGACGTCAATACTACTTGTATTTTGTGTCTTGTGATGGCCTTCTCAGTATGTGCTAGCCATGCGTATTGGTGAGGTGTGTCTGTACCAACTGACGAGCCCAACGGCACACTGGGGCGAAACGCTGGCATTTTATGTTTGATCTGGCAGGATCAATTTTATCATATTAATTGATAATTTATCTGATCAAACGGAAATAATATCATATTCCCATTTCGGAATGTTCATAACCTATTTGGATTGCCAAGGTAAGGTTTTGTTTTATGAAAAGGAGCTTGACTTCCGTAGCACATTGGCATCACTCGTGACGTCGATACTACTTGTATTTTGTGTCTTGTGATGGCCTTCTCAGTATGTGCTGGCCATGCGTATTGGTGAGGTGTGTCTGTACCAACTGACGAGCCCAACGGCACACAGGGGCGAAACGCTGGCATTTTATGTCTGATCTGGCCGGACCAATTTTATCATATTAATTGATAATTTATCTGATCAAACGGAAACAACATCATATTTCCATTTGAGAATGTTTATAACCTATTTGGATTGCCAATGTTTGGTTTTGTTTTATGAAAAGGAGCTTGACTTCCGTAGCACATTGGCATCACTCGTGACGTCGATACTACTTGTATTTTGTGTCTTTTGATGGCCTTCTCAGTATGTGCTAGCCATGCGTATTGGTGAGGTGGGTCTGTACCAATTGACGAGCCCAACGGCACACTGGGGCGAAATGCTGGCATTTTATGTTTGATCTGGCAGGATCAATTTTATCATATTAATTGATAATTTATCTGATCAAACGGAAATAACATCATATTCCCATTTGGGAATGTTCATAACCTATTTGGATTGCCAAGGTAAGGTTTTTGTTTTATGAAAAGGAGCTTGACTTCCGTAGCACATTGGCATCACTCGTGACGTCAATACTACTTGTATTTTGTGTATTGTGATGGCCTTCTCAGTATGTGCTAGCCATGCGTATTGGTGAGGTGTGTCTGCACCAACTGTCTGCCCCACGGCACACTGGGGCGAAACGCTGGCATTTTATGTTTGATCTGGCCGGACCAATTTTATCATATTAATTGATAATCTATCTGATCAAATGGAAATAACATTATATTGCCATTTTGGAATGCTCATAACCTCTTTGGATTGCAAAGGTAAGGTTTTGTTTTATGAAAAGGAGCTTGACATCCGTAGCACATTGGCATCACTCGTGACGTCAATACTACTTGTATTTTGTGTTGTACCCGTTCGTCCTGGGGATGCGATGACCCATCTGCTATAACATCACATCCCTGGAGTTCCAGGACAGAGCGGAGTTAAATGAACCTCTAGTCAAATAAGGAATGTGTCGGAAATTCAGCTGAGTTCTTAAAAAAAGCAGTGGGTTTCACGAGACAAAGTATCTCTAGGGTCGTTACGGGCTTAAGTTAATAAAAATAATTCAAATATAAATGGGCGCCATCAACTGAATTCCTAGCAAAACCACTTCCTTTCCGGATAAGCCTTACTCAAGACAAGGAAAGAAACAGGAACATCACACCATCATCAGATCACAACTAAGATAAAAACAAATTTATTTTACTTTGATAGTCAGACAGACATTTTAAATATAAATCCTACCTAAGAGTATGGTCGAATGCAAAGTTAAATTGTCATTGTCCAAAAAATCGAACCATCTCCTTTCTAATGCAAAATTATTTCAATCCACTTATCAAGAAAAATGTATAAAGTTCTCTTGGGTTCTCAGGATCACTGTCGCACTATGTCTTTCGTCACTGACATTTGTGAAACCTGAGACCTAATTCTCTTTAATTTAACATCAATGTGGATTTAATTAAGTTACTAATCTGCCTAAACATACACATATAATAATCACTCATGTTAAATATCACATAAATTATGGTTTGCATGGTATAATTTGAACGTAGAACATGTTAATCAAATGTTCCTAAACATTGAATAATTAATTTACATTATTTACATCGTCATTAATCTCTTATCTGTGAATTACAGAAAATTCAAATTCTCATTGGTCATCCTCATCATTATTATCAAAATTAAATATTTCTCACATTAATTCTCACTTCAAAATTCCAAATATTCCTGTCAGAATCGTTAATTCATCACCATTACATCATTTAAATTCACATTTCAAGTTGCAATTCCTTCGAATCATCTCTCAATTAAATTTATTTAATTTCATATAAATTCATTAATCATCAGCTTCTTTAATTAATCATCACCTTCTAATTCAGTTATTCATCATCATTACAATCGTCTAATAATTCATTTCAATCAGTTTAATTAATTCAATCTTTAATTCATCCACTTATTTAATTCATCGATTTATTTCAAAATTTAATTTATCAACTTATTTAAATTTCAATCATCTGGTTATTTAATTTTATTATTTCATTAGGTCATTCTGATTTTTATTTCATTAGGTCATTCTGATTTTTATTTCATTAGGTCAGATCGTTAATATGCTTAAATCTCAGATTATTATTTCATTAATTATTATTTTCAGAAAATCTTGTATTATCAACTTCATTTACTTGTTTAATTTCCTAACAAATTGTTTAATAGGGTTTATAGAACGTTGTCTTACAGTTTTATTACTTCCAAGTTATATCTCGTATTTAATTATCATGCCAAAAATATTATTGTCTCCACGACATCACGTTGGATCTAACTATCCACAACGACATTATATTTCTTCAATATTCCAAATATCACATTTGAATATAAGAATTACTACAAAAACTCCATAAATATTCAGCACATACAGCATGAATCTCAACAAATACGCTAGACTGGGTATGACAACCTCATGTCCGCTTCAAAATACATTATCAACGTTGCAACTACCAAATGGCAAATTCCACAAAATGCCTATCACAAACTTCTCTTAACCACGTTGCATGATCTACAAAAATATATAAATGGCTTCAAATTATTAACGCACATAATCTCCAATGACTGTAATTACTCTGATCATATCTAGACAACTTCTTAAACAATTGGAAAAACATTACTTCAGTAATTTAATATTTGCTTTCAAATAGCATAAATTCTCTTTCACAAGTTTCATAATTCACATCGTAGAAAAACACCAATGTGCTATAATCTCTCACATCAAAATCTGCAATACTGATCTGCCTTAAAATAATTATGACCATTAATGATTAATCTTACAAGATTAAATTACTTTAAATCCTTCTCAAAGGTATCAAACACAATTATAAAAATCATCAAAGCATCAGCTGTAATAGCTGTTAAACTGAAATTACTCTCAAAAGAGTATAGCAACAAAATATTGGATTGGCAAACAAGAATTACTAAATGCAATCCTGTTGACATTTATCGTTACTTTATTTAACAAAATTTCGACTGATATGTGACTAGTAGTTCCTTGTTTAATTCACTTACATCTCGTGTACATTCGGATGATAAAATGAGTTCCTCAATGGCGAGTAAGATGTGTAACCACCGTGCAATCGTATAAATACGAAGGACCTCGCCCCGTCGACTTGGATGATAGTTCCCTAAACGATGGGTAAGGCGAGTACCACCATACAATCGTATAAATACGACAGACCCCATCTCGTGGACTATATGAGTGAATGTACCAGAAAGGAATCAACAAGTTTCTAGTTGTCATATAAAAGCGACGTTCATTCACTAAAGTGAATAACTTCTTAATATCTCCAAACAATCCAATGGAAAAAATCCCTACTGATGAATAATACACACTCGCTAGTATGCAATGAACTGACGAAGTAGTTTCTGATAATCAATTGCAGATCACGAGTTCGAAATACTCGTTACACAAAAAAAACTATCCATGAAAAATATCCTAGCTGGAAAAATGTCTATAAGATCAAACATCTTCTTAATAAAGTCAAACAACGGTGAGAATATCGAATAATGATGCCTGCCATATCATATGGTCACTCCATATTCTAGCAAATTCGAAGTATATAAATTCAAACCATGTCTTAATAATCAAATCACTCCTATTAGAAAAATATACATGTGTGCCCAGTATTCATGAAAATAATCGTATCAGGTAGATAGAACTCTTACAATACCTTTCATTATCAGTTGTAATATAATTTCCAAGATCGTCGATTTTCCCTACCTAAAGATTTCTCGTAAGATCGGCGTGAATATCATTTCATCCATGAAATGACGATTTCCTTCGAAATCCCAAGCGAATCAGCTGTTGGACTCCTCTCGTCAGGAACCGAATCCATCGCTCTGTGGTGCCATCTTGTCTCTATTCACGTTTACTCGATCATGTTGAACCTCGAATTACCCATAGCGGATATCGTCCAACTCCTTCTCGAAAAGTTCATGGTAACAGCGGACCCCCTACTCTTCTTCTAATATACGCCACTGTTCCGATAAATGTTCAGTTTGAGAATTGTAAGTCCTCTCTCAACTTACTGCGAAGTTCTACTTGAGTAAAATAAAAATTTTACTAGATAGTGTTCCAGATTACGATACACCCTGTATCTGTCTATAATTTGTAATCCATGAAAATGGCATAAGATAAAAATCTTATAAATGCACGCTGTAATGTTCATCAGAGCCTATGCTAAACATTCAGTTTACTTGAAATAGTAAAAAGTCGCTTTGAATGTATTATATAACAGCATGGTTATAATGTTAAATGTGAAAGCCTGTGTTCGAACAACGTCGAAATGAAGCTTGAAACAAAGTCTTCATATGCGATCAGTGTGGTTTTGAAATACCCCGGCTATCTACAATTGTCCTCTCGGCTAGCCCGGCTGGATCGATGACCCGCTCGGCCTCTGTTGCTCGGTGATGCGAGATATGTCGCCTACACTTGCCGTGACGGCTTACGTGTGTTGCGTGACCTTCAATGCCCGTCTCGCTGTGCTATAGAGCTGCTCTGTACTGCTCCTCTCAATGAGCTCAACTGAACTGCTAAGCGCTGCGTCCCAGCTTATGAGTTCCGAGCGGCACGTGGCTGATTCTCCCCCACCACAGTGCTCCCACGTCACGAAGATAGTCTCGAACCCGACTCCTCTCGGCTGTTCTGTTATACAATAACTTATTTCCATAAAATTATTTCCACATATAATTCATGTCATATATACTCTTCTAAGTTGTTTTAACTTATTATAATCCCATATACATTTCAATAAAGCTTCACATCTTTATTAATAATTCTATCTTCTCACAGATTTCAATGCCTCCTTGATTCTTGACCTCCTACGTCATCTTGGCTTTCTTCTTGACGCGATCGATGCGCTATCTTATCTGAATGCTTCCCAAAACTTCAACTACAGCTTAATGTCAGCTGGCGTAGCCGATAGCCTAAAATAGGTATCGGGTACATCGTATTGTGATGGCCTTCTCAGTATGTGCTAGCCATGCGTATTGGTGAGGTGTGTCTGCACCAACTGTCTGCCCCACGGCACACTGGGGCGAAACGCTGGCATTTTATGTCTGATCTGGCCAAACAAATTTTATCATATTAATTGATAATTTATCTGATCAAACGGAAATAACATCATATTCCCATTTGGGAATGTTCATAACCTATTTGGATTGCCAAGGCAAGGTCTTGTTTTATGAAAAGGAGCTAGACTTCCGTAGCACATTGGCATGACTCGTGACGTCAATACTACTTGTATTTTGTGTCTTGTGATGGCCTTCTCAGTATGTGCTATCCATGAGTATTGGTGAGGTGTGTCTGTACCAACTGACGAGCCCAACGGCACACTGGGGCGAAACGCTGGCATTTTATGTTTGATCTGGCAGGATCAATTTTATCATATTAATTGATAATTTATCTGATCAAAAGGAAATAATATCATATTCCCATTTCGGAATGTTCATAACCTATTTGGATTGCCAAGGTAAGGTTTTGTTTTATGAAAAGGAGCTTGACTTCCGTAGCACATTGGCATCACTCGTGACGTCGATACAACTTGTATTTTGTGTCTTGTGATGGCTTTCTCAGTATGTGCTGGCCATGCGTATTGGTGAGGTGTGTCTGTACCAACTGACGAGCCCAACGGCACACTGGGGCGAAACGCTGGCATTTTATGTCTGATCTGGCCGGACCAATTTTATCATATTAATTGATAATTTATCTGATCAAACGGAAACAACATCATATTTCCATTTGAGAATGTTCATAACCTATTTGGATTGCCAATGTTAGGTTTTGTTTTATGAAAAGGAGCTTGACTTCCGTAGCACATTGGCATCACTCGTGACGTCGATAGTACTTGTATTTTGTGTCTTTTGATGGCCTTCTCAGTATGTGCTAGCCATGCGTATTGGTGAGGTGTGTCTGCACCAACTGTCTGCCCCACGGCACACTGGGGCGAAACGCTGGCATTTTATGTTTGATCTGGCCGGACCAATTTTATCATATTAATTGATAATCAATCTGATCAAATGGAAATAACATTATATTGCCATTTTGGAATGCTCATAACCTCTTTGGATTGCAAAGGTAAGGTTTTGTTTCATGAAAAGGAGCTTGACTTCCGTAGCACATTGGCATCACTCGTGACGTCAATACTACTTGTATTTTGTGTATTGTGATGGCCTTCTCAGTATGTGCTAGCCATGCGTATTGGTGAGGTGTGTCTGCACCAACTGTCTGCCCCACGGCACACTGGGGCGAAACGCTGGCATTTTATGTTTGATCTGGCCGGACCAATTTTATCATATTAATTGACAATTTACAGATCAAACTGAAATAACATCATATTCCCATTTGAGAATGTTCATAACCTATTTGGATTGCCAAGGTAAGGTTTTGTTTTATGAAAAGGAGCTTGACTTCCGTAGCACCTTTGCATCACTCGTGACGTCGATACTACTTGCATTTTGTGTCTTGTGATGAGCTTCTCAGTATGTGCTAGCCATGCGTATTGGTGAGGTGTGTCTGTAAAACTGACGAGCCCAACGGCAGACTGGGGCGAAACGCTGGCATTTTATGTCTGATCTGGCCAAACAAATTTTATCATATTAATTGATAATTTATCTGATCAAACTGAAATAACATCATATTCCCATTTGGGAATGTTCATAACCTATTTGGATTGCCAAGGCAAGGTCTTGTTTTATGAAAAGGAGCTTGACTTCCGTAGCACATTGGCATGACTCGTGACGTCAATACTACTTGTATTTTGTGTCTTGTGATGGCCTTCTCAGTATGTGCTATCCATGAGTATTGGTGAGGTGTGTCTGTACCAACTGACGAGACCAACGGCACATTGGGGCGAAACGCTGGCATTTTATGTTTGATCTGGCCGGACCAATTTTATCATATTAATTGACAATTTATCTGATCAAACGGAAATAACATCATATTCCCATTTGAGAATGTTCATAACCTATTTGGATTGCCAAGGTAAGGTTTTGTTTTATGAAAAGGAGCTTGAATTCCGTAGCACATTGGCATCACTCGTGACGTCGATACTACTTGTATTTTGTGTCTTGTGATGGCCTTCTCAGTATGTGCTGGCCATGCGTATTGGTGAGGTGTGTCTGTACCAACTGACGAGTCCAAAGGCACACTGGGGCGAAACGCTGGCATTTTATGTTTGATCTGGCCGGACCAATTTTATCATATTAATTGATAATTTATCTGATCAAACGGAAATAACATTATATTCCCATTTTGGAATGTTCATAACCTCTTTGGATTGCCAAGGTAAGGTTTTGTTTTATGAAAAGGAGCATGACTTCCGTAGCACATTGGCATCACTCCTGACGTCAATACTACTTGTATTTTGTCTTGTGATGGCCTTCTCAGTATGTGCTAGCCACGCGTTTTGGTGAGGTGTGTCTGTACCAACTGACGAGCCCAACGGCACACTGGGGCGAAACGCTGGCATTTTATGTTTTTATCTGGCCGGACCAATTTTATCATATTAATTGATAATTTATCTGATCAAACGGAAATAACATCATATTCCCATTTGAGAATGTTCATAACCTATTTGGATTGCCAAGGTTGGGTTTTGTTTTATGAAAAGGAGCTTGACTTCCGTAGCACATTGGCATCACTCGTGACGTCAATACTACTTGTATTTTGTGTCATGTGATGGCCTTTTCAGTATGTGCTAGCCATGCGTATTGGTGAGGTGTGTCTGTACCAACTGACGAGCCCAACGGCACACTGGGGCGAAACGCTGGCATTTTATGTCTGATCTGGCCAAACAAATTTTATCATATTAATTGATAATTTATCTGATCAAACGGAAATAACATCATATTCCCATTTGAGAATATTCATAACCTATTTGGATTGCCAAGGTTAGGTTTTGTTTTATGAAAAGGAGCTTGACTTCCGTAGCACATTGGCATCACTCGTGACGTCGATACTACTTGTATTTTGTGTCTTTTGATGGCCTTCTCAGTATGTGCTAGCCATGCGTATTGGTGAGGTGTGTCTGTACCAACTGACGAGCCCAACGGCACACTGGGGCGAAATGCTGGCATTTTATGTTTGATCTGGCAGGATCAATTTTATCATATTAATTGATAATTTATCTGATCAAACGGAAATAACATCATATTCCCATTTGGGAATGTTCATAACCTATTTGGATTGCCAAGGTAAGGTTTTTTTTTATGAAAAGGAGCTTGACTTCCGTAGCACATTGGCATCACTCGTGACGTCAATACTACTTGTATTTTGTGTATTGTGATGGCCTTCTCAGTATGTGCTAGCCATGCGTATTGGTGAGGTGTGTCTGCACCAACTGTCTGCCCCACGGCACACTGGGGCGAAACGCTGGCATTTTATGTTTGATCTGGCCGGACCAATTTTATCATATTAATTGATAATCTATCTGATCAAATGGAAATAACATTATATTGCCATTTTGGAATGCTCAATACCTCTTTGGATTGCAAAGGTAAGGTTTTGTTTTATGAAAAGAAGCTTGACTTCCGTAGCACATTGGCATCACTCGTGACGTCAATACTACTTGTATTTTGTGTATTGTGATGGCCTTCTCAGTATGTGCTAGCCATGCGTATTGGTGAGGTGTGTCTGCACCAACTGTCTGCCCCACGGCACACTGGGGCGAAACGCTGGCATTTTATGTTTGATCTGGCCGGACCAATTTTATCATATTAATTGACAATTTATCAGATCAAACTGAAATAACATCATATTCCCATTTGAGAATGTTCATAACCTATTTGGATTGCCAAGGTAAGGTTTTGTTTTATGAAAAGGAGCTTGACTTCCGTAGCACATTTGCATCACTCGTGACGTCGATACTACTTGCATTTTGTGTCTTGTGATGGCCTTCTCAGTATGTGCTAGCCATGCGTATTGGTGAGGTGTGTCTGTAAAACTGACGAGCCCAACGGCACACTGGGGCGAAACGCTGGCATTTTATGTCTGATCTGGCCAAACAAATTTTATTATATTAATTGATAATTTATCTGATCAAACGGAAATAACATCATATTCCCATTTGGGAATGTTCATAACCTATTTGGATTGCCAAGGCAAGGTCTTGTTTTATGAAAAGGAGCTTGACTTCCGTAGCACATTGGCATGACTCGGGACGTCAATACTACTTGTATTTTGTGTCTTGTGATGGCCTTCTCAGTATGTGCTATCCATGAGTATTGGTGAGGTGTGTCTGTACCAACTGACGAGACCAACGGCACATTGGGGCGAAACGCTGGCATTTTATGTTTGATCTGGCCGGACCAATTTTATCATATTAATTGACAATTTATCTGATCAAACGGAAATAACATCATATTCCCATTTGAGAATGTTCATAACCTATTTGGATTGCCAAGGTAAGGTTTTGTTTTATGAAAAGGAGCTTGAATTCCGTAGCACATTGGCATCACTCGTGACGTCGATACTACTTGTATTTTGTGTCTTGTGATGGCCTTCTCAGTATGTGCTGGCCATGCGTATTGGTGAGGTGTGTCTGTACCAACTGACGAGGCCAAAGGCACACTGGGGCGAAACGCTGGCATTTTATGTTTGATCTGGCCGGACCAATTTTATCATATTAATTGATAATTTATCTGATCAAACGGAAATAACATTGTATTCCCATTTTGGAATGTTCATAACCTCTTTGGATTGCCAAGGTAAGGTTTTGTTTTATGAAAAGGAGCATGACTTCCGTAGCACATTGGCATCACTCCTGACGTCAATACTACTTGTATTTTGTCTTGTGATGGCCTTCTCAGTATGTGCTAGCCACGCGTATTGGTGAGGTGTGTCTGTACCAACTGACGAGCCCAACGGCACACTGGGGCGAAACGCTGGCATTTTATGTTTGATCTGGCCGGACCAATTTTATCATATTAATTGACAATTTATCTGATCAAACGGAAATAACATCATATTCCCATTTGAGAATGTTCATAACCTATTTGGATTGCCAAGGTAAGGTTTTGTTTTATGAAAAGGAGCTTGAATTCCGTAGCACATTGGCATCACTCGTGACGTCGATACTACTTGTATTTTGTGTCTTGTGATGGCCTTCTCAGTATGTGCTGGCCATGCGTATTGGTGAGGTGTGTCTGTACCAACTGACGAGTCCAAAGGCACACTGGGGCGAAACGCTGGCATTTTATGTTTGATCTGGCCGGACCAATTTTATCTTATTAATTGATAATTTATCTGATCAAACGGAAATAACATTATATTCCCATTTTGGAATGTTCATAACCTCTTTGGATTGCCAAGGTAAGGTTTTGTTTTATGAAAAGGAGCATGACTTCCGTAGCACATTGGCATCACTCCTGACGTCAATACTACTTGTATTTTTTCTTGTGATGGCCTTCTCAGTATGTGCTAGCCACGCGTTTTGGTGAGGTGTGTCTGTACCAACTGACGAGCCCAACGGCACACTGGGGCGAAACGCTGGCATTTTATGTTTTTATCTGGCCGGACCAATTTTATCATATTAATTGATAATTTATCTGATCAAACGGAAATAACATCATATTCCCATTTGAGAATGTTCATAACCTATTTGGATTGCCAAGGTTGGGTTTTGTTTTATGAAAAGGAGCTTGACTTCCGTAGCACATTGGCATCACTCGTGACGTCAATACTACTTGTATTTTGTGTCATGTGATGGCCTTTTCAGTATGTGCTAGCCATGCGTATTGGTGAGGTGTGTCTGTACCAACTGACGAGCCCAACGGCACACTGGGGCGAAACGCTGGCATTTTGTGTTTATCTGGCCGGACCAACTTTATCATATTAATTGATAATTTATCTGATCAAACGGAAAAAACATCATATTCCCATTTGGGAATGTTCATAACCTATTTCGATTGCCAAGGCAAGGTCTTGTTTTATGAAAAGGTGCTTGACTTACGTAGCACATTGGCATGACTCGTGACGTCAATACTACTTGTATTTTGTGTCTTGTGATGGCCTTCTCAGTATGTGCTAGCCATGCGTTTTGGTGAGGTGTGTGTGTACCAACTGTCGAGCCCAACGGCACACTGGGGCGAAACGCTGGCATTTTATGTCTGATCTGGCCGGACCAATTTTATCATATTAATTGATAATTTATCTGATCAAACGGAAATAACATCATATTCCCATTTGAGAATATTCATAACCTATTTGGATTGCCAAGGTTAGGTTTTGTTTTATGAAAAGGAGCTTGACTTCCGTAGCACATTGGCATCACTCGTGACGTCGATACTACTTGTATTTTGTGTCTTTTGATGGCCTTCTCAGTATGTGCTAGCCATGCGTATTGGTGAGGTGTGTCTGTACCAACTGACGAGCCCAACGGCACACTGGGGCGAAATGCTGGCATTTTATGTTTGATCTGGCAGGATCAATTTTATCATATTAATTGATAATTTATCTGATCAAACGGAAATAACATCATATTCCCATTTGGGAATGTTCATAACCTATTTGGATTGCCAAGGTAAGGTTTTTTTTATGAAAAGGAGCTTGACTTCCGTAGCACATTGGCATCACTCGTGACGTCAATACTACTTGTATTTTGTGTATTGTGATGGCCTTCTCAGTATGTGCTAGCCATGCGTATTGGTGAGGTGTGTCTGCACCAACCTTCTGCCCCACGGCACACTGGGGCGAAACGCTGGCATTTTATGTTTGATCTGGCCGGACCAATTTTATCATATTAATTGATAATCTATCTGATCAAATGGAAATAACATTATATTGCCATTTTGGAATGCTCATTACCTCTTTGGATTGCAAAGGTAAGGTTTTGTTTTATGAAAAGAAGCTTGACTTCCGTAGCACATTGGCATCACTCGTGACGTCAATACTACTTGTATTTTGTGTATTGTGATGGCCTTCTCAGTATGTGCTAGCCATGCGTATTGGTGAGGTGTGTCTGCACCAACAGTCTGCCCCACGGCACACTGGGGCGAAACGCTGGCATTTTATGTTTGATCTGGCCGGACCAATTTTATCATATTAATTGACAATTTATCAGATCAAACTGAAATAACATCATATTCCCATTTGAGAATGTTCATAACCTATTTGGATTGCCAAGGTAAGGTTTTGTTTTATGAAAAGGAGCTTGACTTCCGTAGCACATTTGCATCACTCGTGACGTCGATACTACTTGCATTTTGTGTCTTGTGATGGCCTTCTCAGTATGTGCTAGCCATGCGTATTGGTGAGGTGTGTCTGTAAAACTGACGAGCCCAACGGCACACTGGGGCGAAACGCTGGCATTTTATGTCTGATCTGGCCAAACAAATTTTATTATATTAATTGATAATTTATCTGATCAAACGGAAATAACATCATATTCCCATTTGGGAATGTTCATAACCTATTTGGATTGCCAAGGCAAGGTCTTGTTTTATGAAAAGGAGCTTGACTTCCGTAGCACATTGGCATGACTCGGGACGTCAATACTACTTGTATTTTGTGTCTTGTTATGGTCTTCTCAGTATGTGCTATCCATGAGTATTGGTGAGGTGTGTCTGTACCAACTGACGAGACCAACGGCACATTGGGGCGAAACGCTGGCATTTTATGTTTGATCTGGCCGGACCAATTTTATCATATTAATTGACAATTTATCTGATCAAACGGAAATAACATCATATTCCCATTTGAGAATGTTCATAACCTATTTGGATTGCCAAGGTAAGGTTTTGTTTTATGAAAAGGAGCTTGAATTCCGTAGCACATTGGCATCACTTGTGACGTCGATACTACTTGTATTTTGTGTCTTGTGATGGCCTTCTCAGTATGTGCTGGCCATGCGTATTGGTGAGGTGTGTCTGTACCAACTGACGAGCCCAAAGGCACACTGGGGCGAAACGCTGGCATTTTATGTTTGATCTGGCCGGACCAATTTTATCATATTAATTGATAATTTATCTGATCAAACGGAAATAACATTATATTCCCATTTTGGAATGTTCATAACCTCTTTGGATTGCCAAGGTAAGGTTTTGTTTTATGAAAAGGAGCATGACTTCCGTAGCACATTGGCATCACTCCTGACGTCAATACTACTTGTATTTTGTCTTGTGATGGCCTTCTCAGTAGGTGCTAGCCACGCGTATTGGTGAGGTGTGTCTGTACCAACTGACGAGCCCAACGGCACACTGGGGCGAAACGCTGGCATTTTATGTTTTTATCTGGCCGGACCAATTTTATCATATTAATTGATAATTTATCTGATCAAACGGAAATAACATCATATTCCCATTTGAGAATGTTCATAACTTATTTGGATTGCCAAGGTTGGGTTTTGTTTTATGAAAAGGAGCTTGACTTCCGTAGCACATTGGCATCACTCGTGACGTCAATACTACTTGTATTTTGTGTCATGTGATGGCCTTTTCAGTATGTACTAGCCATGCGTATTGGTGAGGTGTGTCTGTACCAACTGACGAGCCCAACGGCACACTGGGGCGAAACGCTGGCATTTTGTGTTTGATCTGGCCGGACCAACTTTATCATATTAATTGATAATTTATCTGATCAAACGGAAAAAACATCATATTCCCATTTGGGAATGTTCATAACCTATTTCGATTGCCAAGGCAAGGTCTTGTTTTATGAAAAGGTGCTTGACTTACGTAGCACATTGGCATGACTCGTGACGTCAATACTACTTGTATTTTGTGTCTTGTGATGGCCTTCTCAGTATGTGCTAGCCATGCGTTTTGGTGAGGTGTGTGTGTACCAACTGTCGAGCCCAACGGCACACTGGGGCGAAACGCTGGCATTTTATGTCTGATCTGGCCGGACCAATTTTATCATATTAATTGATAATTTATCTGATCAAACGGAAATAACATCATATTCCCATTTGAGAATATTCATAACCTATTTGGATTGCCAAGGTTAGGTTTTGTTTTATGAAAAGGAGCTTGACTTCCGTAGCACATTGGCATCACTCGTGACGTCGATACTACTTGTATTTTGTGTCTTTTGATGGCCTTCTCAGTATGTGCTAGCCATGCGTATTGGTGAGGTGTGTCTGTACCAACTGACGAGCCCAACGGCACGCTGGGGCGAAATGCTGGCATTTTATGTTTGATCTTCAGGATCAATTTTATCATATTAATTGATAATTTATCTGATCAATCGGAAATAACATCATATTCCCATTTGGGAATGTTCATAACCTATTTGGATTGCCAAGGTAAGGTTTTTTTTTAATGAAAAGGAGCTTGACTTCCGTAGCACATTGGCATCACTCGTGACGTCAATACTACTTGTTTTGTGTATTGTGATGGCCTTCTCAGTATGTGCTAGCCATGCGTATTGGTGAGGTGTGTCTGCACCAACTGTCTGCCCCACGGCACACTGGGGCGAAATGCTGGCATTTTATGTTTGATCTGGCCGGACCAATTTTATCATATTAATTGATAATCTATCTGATCAAATGGAAATAACATTATATTGCCATTTTGGAATGCTCATTACCTCTTTGGATTGCAAAGGTAAGGTTTTGTTTTATGAAGAGGAGCTTGACTTCCGTAGCACATTGGCATCACTCGTGACGTCAATACTACTTGTATTTTGTGTATTGTGATGGCCTTCTCAGTATGTGCTAGCCATGCGTATTGGTGAGGTGTGTCTGCACCAACTGTCTGCCCCACGGCACACTGGGGCGAAACGCTGGCATTTTATGTTTGATCTGGCCGGACCAATTTTATCATATTAATTGACAATTTTTCAGATCAAACTGAAATAACATCATATTCCCATTTGAGAATGTTCATAACCTATTTGGATTGCCAAGGTAAGGTTTTGTTTTATGAAAAGGAGCTTCACTTCCGTAGCACATTTGCATCACTCGTGACGTCGATACTACTTGCATTTTGTGTCTTGTGATGGCCTCCTCAGTATGTGCTAGCCATGCGTATTGGTGAGGTGTGTCTGTAAAACTGACGAGCCCAACGGCACACTGGGGCGAAACGCTGGCATTTTATGTCTGATCTGGCCAAACAAATTTTATCATATTAATTGATGATTTATCTGATCAAACGGAAATAACATCATATTCCCATTTGGGAATGTTCATAACCTATTTGGATTGCCAAGGCAAGGTCTTGTTTTATGAAAAGGAGCATGACTTCCGTAGCACATTGGCATCACTCCTGACGTCAATACTACTTGTATTTTGTGTCTTGTGATGGCCTTCTCAGTATGTGCTATCCATGAGTATTGGTGAGGTGTGTCTGTACCAACTGACGAGACCAACGGCACATTGGGGCGAAACGCTGGCATTTTATGTTTGATCTGGCCGGACCAATTTTATCATATTAATTGACAATTTATCTGATCAAACGGAAATAACATCATATTCCCATTTGAGAATGTTCATAACCTATTTGGATTGCCAAGGTAAGGTTTTGTTTTATGAAAAGGAGCTTGAATTCCGTAGCACATTGGCATCACTCGTGACGTCGATACTACTTGTATTTTGTGTCTTGTGATGGCCTTCTCAGTATGTTCTGGCCATGCGTATTGGTGAGGTGTGTCTGTACCAACTGACGAGCCCAAAGGCACACTGGGGCGAAACGCTGGCATTTTATGTTTGATCTGGCCGGACCAATTTTATCATATTAATTGATAATTTATCTGATCAAACGGAAATAACATTATATTCCCATTTTGGAATGTTCATAACCTCTTTGGATTGCCAAGGTAAGGTTTTGTTTTATGAAAAGGAGCATGACTTCCGTAGCACATTGGCATCACTCCTGACGTCAATACTACTTGTATTATGTCTTGTGATGGCCTTCTCAGTATGTGCTAGCCACGCGTATTGGTGAGGTGTGTCTGTACCAACTGACGAGCCCAACGGCACACTGGGGCGAAACGCTGGCATTTTATGTTTTAATCTGGCCGGACCAATTTTATCATATTAATTGACAATTTATCAGATCAAACTGAAATAACATCATATTCCCATTTGAGAATGTTCATAACCTATTTGGATTGCCAAGGTAAGGTTTAGTTTTATGAAAAGGAGTTTGACTTCCGTAGCACATTTGCATCACTCGTGACGTCGATACTACTTGCATTTTGTGTCTTGTGATGGCCTTCTCAGTATGTGCTAGCCATGCGTATTGGTGAGGTGTGTCTGTAAAACTGACGAGCCCAACGGCACACTGGGGCGAAACGCTGGCATTTTATGTCTGATCTGGCCAAACAAATTTTATCATATTAATTGATAATTTATCTGATCAAACGGAAATAACATCATATTCCCATTTGGGAATGTTCATAACCTATTTGGATTGCCAAGGCAAGGTCTTGTTTTATGAAAAGGTGCTTGACTTACGTAGCACATTGGCATGACTCGTGACGTCAATTCTACTTGTATTTTGTGTCTTGTGATGGCCTTCTCAGTATGTGCTATCCATGAGTATTGGTGAGGTGTGTCTGTACCAACTGACGAGACCAACGGCACATTGGGGCGAAACGCTGGCATTTTATGTTTGATCTGGCCGGACCAATTTTATCATATTAATTGACAATTTATCTGATCAAACGGAAATAACATCATATTCCCATTTGAGAATGTTCATAACCTATTTGGATTGCCAAGGTAAGGTTTTGTTTTATGAAAAGGAGCTTGAATTCCGTAGCACATTGGCATCACTCGTGACGTCGATACTACTTGTATTTTGTGTCTTGTGATGGCTTTCGCAGTATGTGCTGGCCATGCGTATTGGTGAGGTGTGTCTGTACCAACTGACGAGCCCAACGGCACACTGGGGCGAAACGCTGGCATTTTATGTCTGATCTGGCCGGACCAATTTTATCATATTAATTGATAATTTATCTGATCAAACGGAAACAACATCATATTTCCATTTGAGAATGTTCATAACCTATTTGGATTGCCAATGTTAGGTTTTGTTTTATGAAAAGGAGCTTGACTTCCGTAGCACATTGGCATCACTCGTGACGTCGATACTACTTGTATTTTTTGTCTTTTGATGGCCTTCTCAGTATGTGCTAGCCATGCGTATTGGTGAGGTGTGTCTGTACCAACTGACGAGCCCAACGGCACACTGGGGCGAAATGCTGGCATTTTATGTTTGATCTGGCAGGATCAATTTTATCATATTAATTGATAATTTATCTGATCAAACGGAAATAACATCATATTCCCATTTGGGAATGTTCATAACCTATTTGGATTGCCAAGGTAAGGTTTTGTTTTATGAAAAGGAGCTTGACTTCCGTAGCACATTGGCATCACTCGTGACGTCAATACTACTTGTATTTTGTGTATTGTGATGGCCTTCTCAGTATGTGCTAGCCATGCGTATTGGTGAGGTGTGTCTGCACCAACTGTCTGCCCCACGGCACACTGGGGCGAAACGCTGGCATTTTATGTTTGATCTGGCCGGACCAATTTTATCATATTAATTGATAATCTATCTGATCAAATGGAAAAAACATTATATTGCCATTTTGGAATGCTCATAACCTCTTTGGATTGCAAAGGTAAGGTTTTGTTTTATGAAAAGGAGCTTGACTTCCGTAGCACATTGGCATCACTCGTGACGTCAATACTACTTGTATTTTGTGTATTGTGATGGCCTTCTCAGTATGTGCTAGCCATGCGTATTGGTGAGGTGTGTCTGCACCAACTGTCTGCCCCACGGCACACTGGGGCGAAACGCTGGCATTTTATGTTTGATCTGGCCGGACCAATTTTATCATATTAATTGACAATTTATCAGAACAAACTGAAATAACATCATATTCCCATTTGAGAATGTTCATAACCTATTTGGATTGCCAAGGCAAGGTCTTGTTTTATGAAAAGGAGCAAGACTTCCGTAGCACATTGGCATGACTCGTGACGTCAATACTACTTGTATTTTGTGTCTTGTGATGGCCTTCACAGTATGTGCTATCCATGAGTATTGGTGAGGTGTGTCTGTACCAACTGACGAGCCCAACGGCACACTGCGGCGAAACGCTGGCATTTTATGTTTGATCTGGCAGGATCAATTTTATCATATTAATTGATAATTTATCTGATCAAAAGGAAATAATATCATATTCCCATTTCGAAATGTTCATAACCTATTTGGATTGCCAAGGTAAGGTTTTGTTTTATGAAAAGGAGCTTGACTTCCGTAGCACATTGGCATCACTCGTGACGTCGATACTACTTGTATTTTGTGTCTTGTGATGGCTTTCTCAGTATGTGCTGGCCATGCGTATTGGTGAGGTGTGTATGTACCAACTGACGAGCCCAACGGCACACTGGGGCGAAATGCTGGCATTTTATGTTTGATCTGGCAGGATCAATTTTATCATATTAATTGATAATTTATCTGATCAAACGGAAATAACATCATATTCCCATTTGGGAATGTTCATAACCTATTTGGATTGCCAAGGTTGGGTTTTGTTTTATGAAAAGGAGCTTGACTTCCGTAGCACATTGGCATGACTCGTGACGTCAATACTACTTGTATTTTGTGTCTTGTGATGGCCTTCTCAGTATGTGCTATCCATGAGTATTGGTGAGGTGTGTCTGTACCAACTGACGAGACCAACGGCACATTGGGGCGAAACGCTGGCATTTTATGTTTGATCTGGCCGGACCAATTTTATCATATTAATTGACAATTTATCTGATCAAACGGAAATAACATCATATTCCCATTTGAGAATGTTCATAACCTATTTGGATTGCCAAGGTAAGGTTTTGTTTTATGAAAAGGAGCTTGAATTCCGTAGCACATTGGCATCACTCGTGACGTCGATACTACTTGTATTTTGTGTCTTGTGATGGCCTTCTCAGTATGTGCTGGCCATGCGTATTGGTGAGGTGTGTCTGTACCAACTGACGAGCCCAAAGGCACACTGGGGCGAAACGCTGGCATTTTATGTTTGATCTGGCCAAACAAATTTTATCATATTAATTGATAATTTATCTGATCAAACGGAAATAACATTATATTCCCATTTTGGAATGTTCATAACCTCTTTGGATTGCCAAGGTAAGGTTTTGTTTTATGAAAACGAGCATGACTTCCGTAGCACATTGGCATCACTCCTGACGTCAATACTACTTGTATTTTGTCTTGTGATGGCCCTCTCAGTATGTGCTAGCCACGCGTATTGGTGAGGTGTGTCTGTACCAACTGACGAGCCCAACGGCACACTGGGGCGAAACGCTGGCATTTTATGTTTTTATCTGGCCGGACCAATTTTATCATATTAATTGATAATTTATCTGATCAAACGGAAATAACATCATATTCCCATTTGAGAATGTTCATAACCTATTTGGATTGCCAAGGTTGGGTTTTGTTTTATGAAAAGGAGCTTGACTTCCGTAGCACATTGGCATCACTCGTGACGTCAATACTACTTGTATTTTGTGTCATGTGATGGCCTTTTCAGTATGTGCTAGCCATGCGTATTGGTGAGGTGTGTCTGTACCAACTGACGAGCCCAACGGCACACTGGGGCGAAACGCTGGCATTTTGTGTTTGATCTGGCCGGACCAACTTTATCATATTAATTGATAATTTATCTGATCAAACGGAAAAAACATCATATTCCCATTTGGGAATGTTCATAACCTATTTCGATTGCCAAGGCAAGGTCTTGTTTTATGAAAAGGTGCTTGACTTACGTAGCACATTGGCATGACTCGTGACGTCAATACTACTTGTATTTTGTGTCTTGTGATGGCCTTCTCAGTATGTGCTAGCCATGCGTTTTGGTGAGGTGTGTGTGTACCAACTGTCGAGCCCAACGGCAAACTGGGGCGAAACGCTGGCATTTTATGTCTGATCTGGCCGGACCAATTTTATCATATTAATTGATAATTTATCTGATCAAACGGAAATAACATCATATTCCCATTTGAGAATATTCATAACCTATTTGGATTGCCAAGGTTACGTTTTGTTTTATGAAAAGGAGCTTGACTTCCGTAGCACATTGGCATCACTTGTGACGTCGATACTACTTGTATTTTGTGTCTTTTGATGGCCTTCTCAGTATGTGCTAGCCATGCGTATTGGTGAGGTGTGTCTGTACCAACTGACGAGCCCAACGGCACACTGGGGCGAAATGCTGGCATTTTATGTTTGATCTGGCAGGATCAATTTTATCATATTAATTGATAATTTATCTGATCAAACGGAAATAACATCATATCCCATTTGGGAATGTTCATAACCTATTTGGATTGCCAAGGTAAGGTTTTTTTTTATGAAAAGGAGCTTGACTTCCGTAGCACATTGGCATCACTCGTGACGTCAATACTACTTGTATTTTGTTGTATTGTGATGGCCTTCTCAGTATGTGCTAGCCATGCGTATTGGTGAGGTGTGTCTGCACCAACTGTCTGCCCCACGGCACACTGGGGCGAAACGCTGGCATTTTATGTTTGATCTGGCCGGACCAATTTTATCATATTAATTGATAATCTATCTGATCAAATGGAAATAACATTATATTGCCATTTTGGAATGCTCATAACCTCTTTAGATTGCAAAGGTAAGGTTTTGTTTTATGAAAAGGAGCTTGACTTCCGTAGCACATTGGCATCACTCGTGACGTCTATACTACTTGTATTTTGTGTATTGTGATGGCCTTCTCAGTATGTGCTAGCCATGCGTATTGGTGAGGTGTGTCTGCACCAACTGTCTGCCCCACGGCACACTGGGGCGAAACGCTGGCATTTTATGTTTGATCTGGCCGGACCAATTTTATCATATTAATTGACAATTTATCAGATCAAACTGAAATAACATCATATTCCCATTTGAGAATGTTCATAACCTATTTGGATTGCCAAGGTAAGGTTTTGTTTTATGAAAAGGAGCTTGACTTCCGTAGCACATTTGCATCACTCGTGACGTCGATATTACTTGCATTTTGTGTCTTATGATGGCCTTCTCAGTATGTGCTAGCCATGCGTATTGGTGAGGTGTGTCTGTAAAACTGACGAGCCCAACGGCACACTGGGGCGAAACGCTGGCATTTTATGTTTGATCTGGCAGGATCAATTTTATCATATTAATTGATAATTTATCGGATCAAACGGAAATAACATCATATTCCCATTTGGGAATGTTCATAACCTATTTGGATTGCCAATGTTAGGTTTTGTTTTATGAAAAGGAGCTTGACTTCCGTAGCACATTGGCATCACTCGTGACGTCGATACTACTTGTATTTTGTGTCTTTTGATGGCCTTCTCAGTATGTGCTAGCCATGCGTATTGGTGAGGTGTGTCTGTACCAACTGACGAGCCCAACGGCACACTGGGGCGAAATGCTGGCATTTTATGTTTGATCTGGCAGGATCAATTTTATCATATTAATTGATAATTTATCTGATCAAACGGAAATAACATCATATTCCCATTTGGGAATGTTCATAACCAATTTGGATTGCCAAGGTAAGGTTTTGTTTTATGAAAAGGAGCTTGATTTCCGTAGCACATTGGCATCACTCATGACGTCAATACTACTTGTATTTTGTGTATTGTGATGGCCTTCTCAGTATGTGCTAGCCATGCGTATTGGTGAGGTGTGTCTGCACCAACTGTCTGCCCCACTGCACACTGGGGCGAAACGCTGGCATTTTATGTTTGATCTGGCCGGACCAATTTTATCATATTAATTGATAATCTATCTGATCAAATGGAAATAACATTATATTGCCATTTTGGAATGCTCATAACCTCTTTGGATTGCAAAGGTAAGGTTTTGTTTTATGAAAAGGAGCTTGACTTCCGTAGCACATTGGCATCACTCGTGACGTCAATACTACTTGTATTTTGTGTATTGTGATGGCCTTCTCAGTATGTGCTAGCCATGCGTATTGGTGAGGTGTGTCTGCACCAACTGTCTGCCCCACGGCACACTGGGGCGAAACGCTGGCATTTTATGTTTGATCTGGCCGGACCAATTTTATCATATTAATTGACAATTTATCAGATCAAACTGAAATAACATCATATTCCCATTTGAGAATGTTCATAACCTATTTGGATTGCCAAGGTAAGGTTTTGTTTTATGAAAAGGAGCTTGACTTCCGTAGCACATTTGCATCACTCGTGACGTCGATACTACTTGCATTTTGTGTCTTGTGATGGCCTTCTCAGTATGTGCTAGCCATGCGTATTGGTGAGGTGTGTCTGTAAAACTGACGAGCCCAACGGCACACTGGGGCGAAACGCTGGCATTTTATGTCTGATCTGGCCAAACAAATTTTATCATATTAATTGATAATTTATCTGATCAAACGGAAATAACATCATATTCCCATTTGGGAATGTTCATAACCTATTTGGATTGCCAAGGCAAGGTCTTGTTTTATGAAAAGGAGCTTGACTTCCGTAGCACATTGGCATGACTCGTGACGTCAATACTACTTGTATTTTGTGTCTGGTGATGGCCTTCTCAGTATATGCTATCCATGAGTATTGGTGAGGTGTGTCTGTACCAACTGACGAGACCAACGGCACATTGGGGCGAAACGCTGGCATTTTATGTTTGATCTGGCCGGACCAATTTTATCATATTAATTGACAATTTATCTGATCAAACGGAAATAACATCATATTCCCATTTGAGAATGTTCATAACCTATTTGGATTGCCAAGGTAAGGTTTTGTTTAATGAAAAGGAGCTTGAATTCCGTAGCACATTGGCATCACTCGTGACGTCGATACTACTTGTATTTTGTGTCTTGTGATGGCCTTCTCAGTATGTGCTGGCCATGCGTATTGGTGAGGTGTGTCTGTACCAACTGACGAGCCCAACGGCACACTGGGGCGAAACGCTGGAATTTTATGTTTGATCTGGCCGGACCAATTTTATCATATTAATTGATAATTTATCTGATCAAACGGAAATAACATTATATTCCCATTTTGGAATGTTCATAACCTCTTTGGATTGCCAAGGTAAGGTTTTGTTTTATGAAAAGGAGCATGACTTCCGTAGCACATTGGCATCACTCCTGACGTCAATACTACTTGTATTTCGTCTTGTGATGGCCTTCTCAGTATGTGCTAGCCATGCGTTTTGGTGAGGTGTGTGTGTACCAACTGTCGAGCCCAACGGCACACTGGGGCGAAACGCTGGCATTTTATGTCTGATCTGGCCGGACCAATTTTATAATATTAATTGATAATTTATCTGATCAAACGGAAATAACATCATATTCCCATTTGAGAATATTCATAACCTATTTGGATTGACAAGGTTAGGTTTTGTTTTATGAAAAGGAGCTTGACTTCCGTAGCACATTGGCATGACTCGTGACGTCAATACTACTTGTATTTTGTGTCTTGTGATGGCCTTCTCAGTATGTGCTATCCATGAGTATTGGTGAGGTGTGTCTGTACCAACTGACGAGACCAACGGCACATTGGGGCGAAACGCTGGCATTTTATGTTTGATCTGGCCGGACCAATTTTATCATATTAATTGACAATTTATCTGATCAAACGGAAATAACATCATATTCCCATTTGAGAATGTTCATAACCTATTTGGATTGCCAAGGTAAGGTTTTGTTTTATGAAAAGGAGCTTGAATTCCGTAGCACATTGGCATCACTCGTGACGTCGATACTACTTGTATTTTGTGTCTTGTGATGGCCTTCTCAGTATGTGCTGGCCATGCGTATTGGTGAGGTGTGTCTGTACCAACTGACGAGCCCAACGGCACACTGGGGCGAAACGCTGGAATTTTATGTTTGATCTGGCCGGACCAATTTTATCATATTAATTGATAATTTATCGGATCAAACGGAAATAACATTATATTCCCATTTTGGAATGTTCATAACCTCTTTGGATTGCCAAGGTAAGGTTTTGTTTTATGAAAAGGAGCATGACTTCCGTAGCACATTGGCATCACTCCTGACGTCAATACTACTTGTATTTCGTCTTGTGATGGCCTTCTCAGTATGTGCTAGCCATGCGTTTTGGTGAGGTGTGTGTGTACCAACTGTCGAGCCCAACGGCACACTGGGGCGAAACGCTGGCATTTTATGTCTGATCTGGCCGGACCAATTTTATCATATTAATTGATAATTTATCTGATCAAACGGAAATAACATCATATTCCCATTTGAGAATATTCATAACCTATTTGGATTGCCAAGGTTAGGTTTTGTTTTATGAAAAGGAGCTTGACTTCCGTAGCACATTGGCATCACTCGTGACGTCAATACTACTTGTATTTTGTGTCTTGTGATGGCCTTTTCAGTATGTGCTAGCCATGCGTATTGGTGAGGTGTGTCTGTACCAACTGACGAGCCCAACGGCACACTGGGGCGAAACGCTGGTATTTTATGTTTGATCAGGCCGGACCAATATTATCATATTAATTGACAATTTATCTGATCAAACGGAAATAACATCATATTCCCATTTGGGAATGTTCATAACCTATTTGTATTTCCAAGGTAAGGTTTTGTTTTATGAAAAGGAGCTTGACTTCCGTAGCACATTGGCATCACTCGTGACGTCAATACTACTTGTATTTTGTGTATTGTGATGGCCTTCTCAGTATGTGCTAGCCATGCGTATTGGTGAGGTGTGTCTGTACCAACTGTCTGCCCCACGGCACACTGGGGCGAAACGCTGGCATTTTATGTTTGATCTGGCCGGACCAATTTTATCATATTAATTGATAATTTATCTGATCAAATGGAAATAACATTATATTGCCATTTTGGAATATTCATAACCTCTTTGGATTGCAAAGGTAAGGTTTTGTTTTATGAAAAGGAGCTTGACTTCCGTAGCACATTGGCATCACTCCTGACGTCAATACTACTTGTATTTTGTGTCATGTGATGGCTTTCTCAGTATGTGCTAGCCATGCGTATTGGTGAGGTGTGTCTGTACCAACTGACGAGACCAACGGCACACTGGGGCGAAACGCTGGCATTTTATGTTTGATCAGGCCGGACCAATATTATCATATTAATTGACAATTTATCTGATCAAACGGAAATAACATCATATTCCCATTTGAGAATGTTCATAACCTATTTGGATTGCCAAGGTAAGGTTTTGTTTTATGAAAAGGAGCTTGACTTCCGTAGCACATTGGCATGCCTCGTGACGTCAATACTACTTGTATTTTGTGTCTTGTGATGGCCTTCTCAGTATGTGCTAGCCATGCGTATTGTTGAGGTGTGTCTGTACCAACTGACGAACCCAACGGCACACTGGGGCGAAACGCTGGCATTTTATGTTTGATCTGGCAGGATCAATTTTATCATATTAATTGATAATTTATCTGATCAAACGGAAATAATATCATATTCCCATTTCGGAATGTTCATAACCTATTTGGATTGCCAAGGTAAGGTTTTGTTTTATGAAAAGGAGCGTGACTTCCGTAGCACATTGGCATCACTCGTGACGTCGATACTACTTGTATTTTGTGTCTTGTGATGGCCTTCTCAGTATGTGCTGGCCATGCGTATTGGTGAGGTGTTTCTGTACCAACTGACGAGCCCACCGGCACACTGGGGCGAAACGCTGGCATTTTATGTCTGATCTGGCCGGACCAATTTTATCATATTAATTGATAATTTATCTGATCAAACGGAAACAACATCATATTTCCATTTGAGAATGTTCATAACCTATTTGGATTGCCAAGGTTAGGTTTTGTTTTATGAAAAGGAGCTTGACTTCCGTAGCACATTGGCATCACTCGTGACGTCAATACTACTTGTATTTTGTGTATTGTGATGGCCTTCTCAGTATGTGCTAGCCATGCGTATTGGTGAGGTGTGTCTGTACCAACTGACGAGCCCAACGGCACACTGGGGCGAAACGCTGGCATTTTATGTTTGATCTGGCAGGATCAATTTTATCATATTAATTGACAATTTATCTGATCAAACGGAAATAACATCATATTCCCATTTGAGAATGTTCATAACCTATTTGGATTGCCAAGGTAAGGTTTTGTTTTATGAAAAGGAGCTTGACTTCCGTAGCACATTGGCATGACTCGTGACGTCAATACTACTTGTATTTTGTGTCTTGTGATGGCCTTCTCAGTATGTGCTAGCCATGCGTATTGTTGAGGTGTGTCTGTACCAACTGACGAACCCAACGGCACACTGGGGCGAAACGCTGGCATTTTATGTTTGATCTGGCAGGATCAATTTTATCATATTAATTGATAATTTATCTGATCAAACGGAAATAATATCATATTCCCATTTCGGAATGTTCATAACCTATTTGGATTGCCAAGGTAAGGTTTTGTTTTATGAAAAGGAGCGTGACTTCCGTAGCACATTGGCATCACTCGTGACGTCGATACTACTTGTATTTTGTGTCTTGTGATGGCCTTCTCAGTATGTGCTGGCCATGCGTATTGGTGAGGTGTTTCTGTACCAACTGACGAGCCCACCGGCACACTGGGGCGAAACGCTGGCATTTTATGTCTGATCTGGCCGGACCAATTTTATCATATTAATTGATAATTTATCTGATCAAACGGAAACAACATCATATTTCCATTTGAGAATGTTCATAACCTATTTGGATTGCCAAGGTTAGGTTTTGTTTTATGAAAAGGAGCTTGACTTCCGTAGCACATTGGCATCACTCGTGACGTCAATACTACTTGTATTTTGTGTATTGTGATGGCCTTCTCAGTATGTGCTAGCCATGCGTATTGGTGAGGTGTGTCTGTACCAACTGACGAGCCCAACGGCACACTGGGGCGAAACGCTGGCATTTTATGTTTGATCTGGCAGGATCAATTTTATCATATTAATTGATAATTTATCTGATCAAACGGAAATAACATCATATTCCCATTTGGGAATTTTCATAACCTATTTGGATTGCCAAGGTAAGGTCTTGTTTTATGAAAAGGAGCTTGACTTCCGTAGCACATTGGCATGACTCGTGACGTCAATACTACTTGTATTTTGTGTCTTGTGATGGCCTTCTCAGTATGTGCTAGCCATGCGTATTGGTGAGGTGTGTCTGCACAAACTGTCTGCCCCACGGCACACTGGGGCGAAACGCTGGCATTTTATGTTTGATCTGGCCGGACCAATTTTATCATATTAATTGATAATTTATCTGATCAAACGGAAATAACATTATATTGCCATTTTGGAATGCTCATAACCTCTTTGGATTGCAAAGGTAAGGTTTTGTTTTATGAAAAGGAGCTTGACTTCCGTAGCACATTGGCATCACTCCTGACGTCAATACTACTTGTATTTTGTGTCATGTGATGGCTTTCTCAGTATGTGCTAGCCATGCGTATTGGTGAGGTGTGTCTGTACGAACTGATGAGAGCAACGGCACACTGGGGCGAAACGCTGGCATTTTATGTTTGATCTGGCCGGACCAATATTATCATATTAATTGACAATTTATCTGATCAAACGGAAATAACATCATATTCCCATTTGAGAATGTTCATAACCTATTTGGATTGCCAAGGTAAGGTTTTGTTTTATGAAAAGGAGCTTGACATCCGTAGCGCATTGGCATCACTCGTGACGTCAATACTACTTGTAGTTTGTGTCTTGTGATGGCCTTCTCAGTATGTGCTAGCCATGCGTATTGGTGAGGTGTGTCTGTACCAACTGACGAGCCCAACGGCACACTGGGGCGAAACGCTGGCATTTTGTGTTTGATCTGGCAGGATCAATTTTATCATATTAATTGATAATTTATCTGATCAAACGGAAATAATATCATATTCCCATTTCGGAATGTTCATAACCTATTTGGATTGCCAAGGTAAGGTTTTGTTTTATGAAAAGGAGCTTGACTTCCGTAGCACATTTGCATCACTTGTGACGTCGATACTACTTGCATTTTGTGTCTTGTGATGGCCTTCTCAGTATGTGCTGGCCATGCATATTGGTGAGGTGTGTCTGTACCAACTGACGAGCCCAACGGCACACTGGGGCGAAACGCTGGCATTTTGTGTTTGATCTGGCCGGACTAACTTTATCATATTAATTGATAATTTATCTGATCAAACGGAAATAACATTATATTCCCATTTGGGAATGTTCATAACCTATTTGGATTGCCAAGCCAAGGTATTGTTTTATGAAATGGAGCTTGACTTCCGCAGCACATTGGCATGACTCGTGACGTCAATACTACTTGTATTTTGTGTCTTGTGATGGCTTTCTCAGTATGTGCTAGCCATGCGTATTGGTGAGGTGTGTCTGTACTAACTGACGAGCCCAACGGCACACTGGGGCGAAACGCTGGCATTTTATGTTTGATCTGGCCGGACCAATTTTATCATATTAATTGATAATTTATCTGATCGAACGGAAATAACATCATATTCCCATTTGGGAATGTTCATAATCTATATGGATTGCCAAGGTAAGGTTTTGTTTTATGAAAAGGAGCTTGACTTCCGTAGCACATTGGCATCACTCGTGACGTCAATACTACTTGTATTTTGTGTCTTGTGATGGCCTTCTCAGTATGTGCTAGCCATGCGTATTGGTGAGGTGTGTCTGTACCAGTTGACGAGCCCAACGGCACACTGGGGCGAAACGCTGGCATTTTATGTTTGATCAGGCAAGATCAATTTTATCATATTAATTGATAATTTATCTGATCAAACGGAAATAACATCATATTCCCATTTGGGAATGTTCATAACCTATTTGGATTGCCAAGGTAAGGTTTTGTTTTATGAAAAGGAGCTTGACTTCCGTAGCACATTGGCATGACTCGTGACGTCAATACTTCTTCTATTTTGTGTCATGTAATGGCTTTCTCAGTATGTGCTAGCCATGCGTATTGGTGAGCTGTGTCTGTACCAACTGACGAGCCCAACGGCACACTGGGGAGAAACGCTGGCATTTTATGTTTGATCTGGCCGGATCAATTTTATCATATTAATTGATAAATTATCTGATCAAACGGAAATAACATCATATTCCCATTTGGGAATGTTCATAACCTATTTGGATTGCCAAGGTAAGGTTTTGTTTTATGAAAAAGAGCTTGACTTCCGTAGCACATGGGCATCACTCGTGGCGGCAATACTACTTGTATTTTGTGTCTTGTGATGGCCTTCTCAGTATGTGCTAGCCATGCGTATTGGTGAGGTGTGTCTCTACCAACTGACGAGCCCAACGGCACACTGGGGCGAAACGCTGGCATTTTATGTTTGATCTGGCCGGACCAATTTTATCATATTAATTGACAATTTATCAGATCAAACGGAAATAACATCATATTCCCATTTAGGAATGTTCATAACCTATTTGGATTGCCAAGGTAAGGTTTTGTTTTATGAAAAGGAGCTTGACTTCCGTAGCACATGGGCATCACTCGTGGCGGCAATACTACTTGTATTTTGTGTCTTGTGATGGCCTTCTCAGTATATGCTAGCCATGCGTATTGGTGAGGTGTGTCTGTACCAACTGACGAGCCCAACGGCACACTGGGGCGAAACGCTGGCATTTTATGTTAGATCTGGCCGGACCAATTTTATCATATTAATTGACAATTTATCAGATCAAACGGAAATAACATCATATTCCCATTTGGGAATGTTCATAACCTATTTGGATTGCCAAGGTAAGGTTTTGTTTTATGAAAAAGAGCTTGACTTCCGTAGCACATGGGCATCACTCGTGACGTCAATACTACTTGTATTTTGTGTCTTGTGATGTCCTTCTCAGTATGTGCTAGCCATGCATATTGGTGAGGTGTGTCTGTACCAACTGACGAGCCCAACGGCACACTGGTGCGAAACGCTGGCATTTTATGTTTGATTTGGCCGGACCAATTTTATCATATTAATTGATAATTTATCTGATCAAACGGAAATAACATCATATTCCCATTTGGGAATGTTCATAACCTATTTGGATTGCCAAGGTAAGGTTTTATTTTATGAAAAGGAGCTTGACTTCCGTAGCACATTGGCATCATTCGTGACGTCAATACTACTTGATTTTTGTGTCTTGTTATGGCCTTCTCAGTATGTGCTAGCCATGCGTATTGGTGAGGTGTGTCTGTACCAACTGACGAGTCCAACGGCACATAGGGGCCAAACGCTGGCATTTTATGTTTGATCTGGCCGGACCAATGTTATCATATTAATTGATAATTTATCTGATCAAACGGAAATAGCATCATATTCCCATTTGGGAATGTTCATAACCTATTTGTATTTCCAAGGTAAGGTTTTGTTTTATGAAAAGGAGCTTGACTTCCGTAGCACATGGGCATCACTCGTGACGTCAATACTACTCGTATTTTGTGTCTTGTGATGTCCTTCTCAGTATGTGCTAGCCATGCATATTGGTGAGGTGTGTCTGTACCAACTGACGAGCCCAACGGCACACTGGTGCGAAACGCTGGCATTTTATGTTTGATTTGGCCGGACCAATTTTATCATATTAATTGATAATTTATCTGATCAAACGGAAATAACATCATATTCCCATTTGGGAATGTTCATAACCTATTTGGATTGCCAAGGTAAGGTTTTATTTTATGAAAAGGAGCTTGACTTCCGTAGCACATTGGCATCATTCGTGACGTCAATACTACTTGATTTTTGTGTCTTGTTATGGCCTTCTCAGTATGTGCTAGCCATGCGTATTGGTGAGGTGTGTCTGTACCAACTGACGAGTCCAACGACACACTGGGGCTAAACGCTGGCATTTTATGTTTGATCTGGCCGGACCAATTTTATCATATTAATTGATAATATTCATTCTTTGCTAAACTTCTAATCAGCACCTTGCTGGGTGGATGGTTAGTTTACTTTGAGCAAAGCAAGTGTGCCCCCTTGTAATGACTCTCAATTATAACCTTCTTTCTATAGGCCACGGGTGCCTCCGGCCCCTAAGTCTAGGTATTAAATCCTTACTTCGGGTTTCTAACTCATTTATTCGCTATTATTCACATTGATTGTTCTTTCTCTATGAGCAATTTCCCTTTGGCTGCAATTTGTTGATGCGCCACGTGGATTTTGTTTTGAATTTCTTTTTGCCGTTGTACTTTCTTGCAATTCCCTTTTTAGCATGCTTTTCGAGTACCGTAACACACTCCAGCTTGCTGTGCAATCTACAACTTTATCGTTTGTGATCAACAATAATAATAGTCAACTATAATTGTAAATGAGCCACGAGTTCCCCTTTTCTCTGCAACTTTTTTGCCAGACTCGTTTGGTATTCTTAATAACAGTTAGATTTCAGCATATACATTGTTCTTTAATCTTTAATCTTTGTTATAAATAAATAAAATTATTTTACTGGGGTCAGTACCTTGCGTCTTAACATTTTCTTTCGCTCCTGAAGCTTTTCCTTAATTCCTCATCTTTCTCTTATGGTAATTTTGAAATTGAATTCCAATTGCTCCACTGCGTCAGCGAATCGACAAAGGATGTCAGCAGATACGACAGGCGCGGGTAATATGGGAGCATGTGAGACAGTCAATGTTGCGGCACATAGACGCCTGCATTATAGCTCGTGGTAGCCATTTTGAGCATCTTCTGTAGGGAACTGTAAGTAGTAACGTACACTTTATCAACACAAATGACCAACCTGCATAGTGAAGCGGTCTGTGTTATGTACTGTACACCACAAACAATGCTTGTAACACGGACACGAAAGCAAATACACCATATGCTTATAGGACATGTTTTGCTTGTTGTCAGGTCCTCTATCGAATTCCCGGAGCTTTCCCACATATTTAGTTACACCCTGTATATTATTTCACGGCTCGTAATCCATTTTAAGGAATAACATACATTAGCATTCATTCAGGCACAGGTCATTCCTCAAAAGTATTTATTCACGATTAATATTAATAAACCTTAAAACATTAGTGTGAAAAAAAAAAACAGCCATAAGTAATGAAAGCCAGCAACGCTCCACTTTCATCCACCATGCGGTACCCAGCGCTGCAGTCATGGAATGGCAGGCTATCTCCTTATTCCAGCAAACTACTCATATATAAAACTATGAATGTATAATCTTAATAGCAGCACAGCTATTTCAGATAGAGTGTGTATGAAATTACCAAAGGCAAATGCTCGGGGACTACGTACCGTATCTGAAGCATATACACGCTATGAAGCTACGTTTCACAGGTCTCATAATATCTCGTAATGGTGGTCTAGGGGGTAGCATGTAGCAGATTTAGTATTTGCCTGCCAAATTTGTTTTCATTTTCATGCTTGGTGTTTCATTAGGATACATCCTATTTAATTTTAATATGCAAATTTCTGAACGCGTTTTCTACCAGCAATTATTTATGCGCTATATCCTGGGTTTACTACGGGGAAGAATTGTTTTAATTATACACTTGGATATCGGCATTTCAGCCCACTGGAAGTTCCGGATTCATCCGCCAGGCGGTACCCAACGCAATCTTATACAGTACACTCTGTGAAGTTAACAGACATAAGTCTTACTACACCGGGTAACGGTTGTCTACGGAAAGCATGGGTGAATTTTGAACAGAAGTTATCAATTTTACGCGGTTCAATTCCCACTCAGCAGATTTATTTGCCTGTCAATTTTTGTTTCAGTTTTGCATTGGGTGCTTCATTACATCCTACTTGTAAATAATATACACTTTTCTGTACACGTCTCTATTATAGGATTCATATGTGTACCAAATCCTTGGTTCACTACAGGCAATCAATGAACCCTGAGGACAAACATTGGAAAATGCAGGCATATTTTTACCGTTACCACTCTTTTCTCATGATCAGATATATGTAGCTTTTCCAACATTGAAATCATTCACCTACGTCATCGTTGCTATTGAGGAAAGTCATCCAGAGAAATTAACAGCAGATTCCATTACAACGTCTAACATTGTGTACCCAGACATTCTGTAAAACATGTCAAAGTCTCAATCTATAAACATAATTATGTTTTGCTTTGTGCTTCATTTTAATCAAATTGGTTTCCAAAAACAAGTTGCTCTTTTTCTTTTTTAATGATATTTCTGCTCATGTTTCATTGCGGTTAAGTGGGAAAACCTCACGTGGTTTCCCTAATAATAATAATAATAAAAATAATAATAATAAAAATAATGAGAAAATGGAGAATACAGTTTTATGGACACTTAGTGAGGATGAACAGAACCAGATTGACGAAGAGGAGTTTTGAATCTTCAGGAAGAGGAAGACGGATCCAAAATGGTTTCGGGAAGTGAGATTGGACTTGGATCGGATGGGGTGAGAGAAGAAGACATAATGGGCAGTGAGTGACTTAGACGGCTAGTTAAGGAGTTTACGGGTTTCCAGGAGACAGGGGAGTTGTCAGTGAGGGAAGGAAGATCTTACACGGAGAAACAGAAGAAGGAAGTGGAAGGGAGGATGAAGAGATATTGGCAGACAGTGATGACAAATCATAATGTAAGAACTGTCAAACGTGATCCATAGTTGGCCGTAACGAATAAATATATATAATAAAATGGCATGAAGCTTCCTGAGTGGCCTGATGTATGTCCGTCGACTATGTGCCGTTGTGAGGATAAAACGAATGATGAAGACCTCACCAATAATCAGTCCCAAGCCATATGAATGCGAAGTAAAAATCATATGGAACCCGTAGTCCACTAGACAAATATCTAGCGTTCTATCTACTTAGGTATGAAGCAGGATATACAAGAAAATCAACCTTGATAATTGACTGATTATTTTCTTCCACATCTATATTATGTTTCAATATTTTGTCTGCCAGATGGCACTTAGAAATGGGAACGTAGAACACACAGAAAACTCCAAGTCCCACCTTAGCTGGAGCCATGTATATAATAATAATAATAATAATAATAATTATTATTATTATTACGGTATTATTATTATTATTATTATTATTATTATATCACCGTTATTCTCAGATCGTTGTCTGGTGAAATACAAAGCAATTATGCCGATTAGGCCTACATTGAATCAAAGCATAAACATATCCTTAATTTAGATCACTGCCAATTAATTTACGAACTATCCTAGTTGTACTCCATATCACTACCGGTGCCTTATTATTTTTATTATTATTATTATTATTATATCACAGTTATTCTCAGATCATTGTCTGGTGAAATCCAAAGCAATTTTGCAGATTTCATTGAATGAGAGCACAATCATCACCTTAATTTACATTACTGCCAATGGATTTACGTACTATCCTAGTTGTTACCAATATCACTGACATTATTATTATTATTATTATTATTATTATTATTATTATTATTATTATTCGTTGGTCCAAGTTGGGCTTACAAGTAACGAGATGTATATCTCAAGGCTCTCATGTTATTGAAATGATTTCAATGCTCGTTATGAATTTTCACGTCTTATTTTAGTTTGATTTCCAGGAACAAGTTTTACTGGTTCTTCCAGAGTAAGATCACACTGTGTTGCAGCCATGCTTGCGTGGGTACAGGCTGTTGCGAAGCATTTATCAGTTTCAACCTTGAAATAGCATTAGGATTCCTATTACATAGAGTCCGGTCTAATAGACACTTCAGTTCTCTCTATGTAGCAATAATAACCCTTGTTACAAGCTATTAGATGCACTTCTCCAGGAAGAGAACTAGACATACCTAGCACACCTGAAAATACCTTCCCTGAAATCCGTTCAATTATATCAAAACTGTTGAAATAATCAGTTCATGCTCATAATTAATGCTTATCTGGGTTTGAAAGAAGTAGCACACATAATCCTTAATTAATAATAATAATAATAACAATAATATGTAATAAGCTACAACTTAATAAAGCAAAAATCTCTACATATAAAGTTTTTGTTTGTGTTAGTCTGTGTATTTATTAGTTTGACCGTGTTCGGCGTCCAACCGGCCCAACCTATCTTAACGAAATTTTGGGGAAGTCTTGTCACTACCTTGTGACCAGGACTGGCTATACATTACCCCGAATATGTTAGGATATCGGGGATACAGGTAGATTTAGATTTCAATGCGTTTAATTAACATGATAATCTATATGAATACACCTGACATTACATTGTCATGGTAAGGAAAATTACGTGTTTGAGCTTATATATTTCCCGCAGTAGGCAGTGACTTTCCCTGCTAATTATGTACTCCTCTATGAAACCAGGCATTATGGGGAAGGGAACTGCATTTGATAGATTTGCTCCAGAGTAGGACACTAGGTAGAGCATAATGATTTTGAGGAGCACCAAAGTGTTACTTTCGCTATTTATAAGGCTGAACAATATAAGGGATAAGATAACCTGGTGTTATTTTAATGGCCAGTCCAAGAAGGCAAAGATTGCATCTTCTGGAGAGCAGTATGTTATATTTTCCAAACACATAAGAATTTTCGCACCATGATCAACAGTTTACACGTCTTGGCCATGGCCCCCTTCACGTACCATTATCTATCAAATAGCATCCTACAGTATATGAACCATCGCAGTCAAAGAAACTTCAGTAAAATTATAATTGTTTCTGCAAATGTAGTACACATTTCTGCATAGAGCCTACAGGAGCTATTTTCTGTGTTGCCGGAAGCCGGCTGTTGTCTCATTCCCAGCTATATGAACCAAGCATCATAATATGATATATATTTACCGGTATATTATACCGGTAAATATTTAGATGCACCAGTCATGTATATCGGTTGCCTGGACATAAGGCCTGTCTGAGGCTAATCTGGCAATACCGTACTGCCAACATAAGCAAATAAATACCATGCAAGTACCTACTGTAGTATGAGTTACGAAACATTGCAACTAATGAGGAATATAAGGGATATATTTGATTCACAAACTTGATAGGCTATCAATACATACAGCGTTGTAATGTCAAATAATCAGTAATTAACAACAAATTTAAAATGAAAATCCCTCCCTTATATCCAGTACATTATTTTAATTTTCAGATGATTAAATATTGTTCTATAACTTCGAAGAAGTACGATGACTATCAAAAAGAGCATGAAATTGCCATATTCTTCGGTTATAAGAATTTCATATTTTTAGTTATTGCCCCCCACCCATCCCACACTCTCGCAGGCCTACAGAAATATATTGAAACTATTTTATCAATTGAAAACATAGGAGAGAAACATATTACAAGAAATACATTTTATTGAAGCACTAGGGAGGGACAGACAACACCAATACGTACTGATTGATTCACATCTGTGGATCTATATACAAGAAGTAGTTTTCCGTGGTATCCCACTTCTACTCCAGGAAAATGCTGTAATGGTACCTCCTACCCATTGCAAATACGCCCGCTAGTACAGCCGTCACATCAGACAGTACACGATGTCACAAAGCCCCACAACAACAACAACAACAACCTCGTTATTGCACAAAGCTGTGGGGATACAGTGGCTAGTAGTTGGGTGAAGCACCAACCAATGTATGGACTGGTGGGTCCCAAAATCAGTAGACGGATGACACTTGAACGCAGTTTATTTCTTGTCAACTGATAAGAATTAGCATCAATACCATTGTGTGTTTCTCGATTTTTCGTCGTAATATAATCGTTCTAATTTTTCTTTTTCTTTTCACCTTCATGTTGCTGTCTCACCTCAACCCTCAACAATGGAGTCTGAAGATCACGCCGGCCCATTCTTGATGTTTGCCCACGAGTCACTGAGATACAACTGTTAGTTTGTTAAGTAGTATTCAAATTTCAATAGTCCCACAAATGAATCGTTACCCATCTTCGTCTCATATAGCTTTACCTTAATTTGTATCTAAAGTAGCAAATAATCTACATTGAAATTATCTTATCTGGGCCATGGTCATTATAACAGCTTGATGGATACGTTCCAGCCTAGCCCAGTGGTCCAAGGGATGGCCCAAGGCTGGGCTGAGTGACTGGTGTTCGGAGATCCTAGCTGATGGCGGCAGTCAAGGTAGTGGATATCTCCTGGTGCTATTTTATACTGACTCCAAGCAAATGTGAAGATGATGCCTTACTATAAATCATGCGACATAGCAAAATTCTATATCTTAATAAAAATTACAGTTACACGCCATGTTACAAACTTCGCACTAACAAAGGATATCAGCAAAATAAAACTTGTGCTAGAGTGAACACGAAACTACTCGAAGATCCAGTCAGGAAGACAACCGGATAAGTATCAGCCTGTATTATTAAAGTACAACCATAGTTGATTTTGTATAACCATATAATCACCCCGAACAGACAAACTCCGAATTTTTAACACCATTTTAGCATTTCACCTAACATTAGATATACTACATTTAGCATACACCGACAGTTGCATTACCAATACTGCAACTAAATAATTGTACATACGTATTGTAAATATTTTTCACCTGTATTCTCAAACATAGATGTTATAGCCTAAGTGTAATGATCTGATCATGATCGCTTGACGAACGAAACTGGTCATCCTAGTGTATTTATTAATCTCGTGTAATTTATTTCAGGGTTAGGACATAACCCAGCTCTTTTTGGGTACATTCGTGTTGACCGACTGAAAAGCACCACACTTTTGTTTACTTAGGCAACACTGAAAAATGGCTTCAAACCTCACAAAGGATATCAGATTGATTTCACACACACTTCAGTACACGGGACTGATGGCCATGATGTCCCAAGCCCCTAAATGAAACAAATATCGGTTGATTGATTGTTACAGAGACACATGTAAGTAACGTTCTTCGCGGCAATTGAGGTGAATGAGTGGGAAAGCACTCGCATTTTCCGAAATGGGTTATAGAACTGATGACTTAAATTATCCACACGATCATGGCAGGTTCAATAATAATTAACACTCAAGTAAGTATCGCACTGAGCATAGCAGTGTACTTAAATTCGTTTTGCGACACTCTACGAGTCAGAGGCAAATGTCGTGAGTGCAGATGTTCATCGCGTGAGGGCGCCTGGCCGATAAGCCCACAACAAGTGACTTGTCCACACGAGACCTTCAACAACATTCCGTTCGCTACTTGCATGAGTGAACAGTTTTTTGTGCTTACAGCGACTTCGTAAACAATGTAATGATTTACCAGACGAACAGGTTGTTCTCTTTCACTAGCTACCACTCTCCCTGGTCACGTGTTCACGATCAACACATCTTTAGAAGAGACCACTAAACATACCCAGCTGTTCTAGTTCAAGCACAGTGGTCACAGCTTTTTTATGTTTTATTTATTTTTAAATGAATCCGAGACCTACTTGTTTCTTTAATTTAATTATGAAAATGATGAAAAAGTAGACGTATGAGATCAATCTGGGCAGTTGTGCGTGTGTCTGTTTGTCCTTCTGTCTGTGTGTGTGTGTGCCCCTATCAACCCCTAAATGGCTGTAGCAATTGAAACCAAATTTGGTATGAGTGAAAATCTATGCCAGTATAATTTCGTAGATGATGTTAATATTTGAAATAAATTTATCTATCTGGAGCAATTCGAATTAAATCTTAAATTTTATGTAATGTAGGCTCTTTAGTTCGTCACGGAACTTGTTTATTTATATTTTATTTTACTTATTTTGGTCTTACTTTTTCTCTTTACTCTACTTTCAGAATTTTTCCATAAAGACGTCACATACACCCAGTGCTCGAGCCTGGGGAAATAACTACAGGAAATTAAACTCCCTTCAGGCCAAAGCGTAGTATGCTAATCGATTAGCCATGGGGCCAGACAATTTGTAGAAGATGATAACTGCCTGATGGCATATGCCGACACATTGAATTTTTTATGCAGGTGAGACCATGTGCTGCAGCGTAATTCAGAGGGGAGCAATGTTCACTGGGCTAGTTGCTACGGAAATGTTCATATCGACTCCTGGTAACTAAAACTATAAATGTATTACTCAGCAGCTGTGACCCCCTCCACTTCCTTACTTCTCCTCCTTTCCTCTCTATGCTCTCAGCTTTGCGCGCACCATCAGGTTATAATGTCGCTCTACACCAGAGGTGGTCATCTGGGCGCACGTTTGCGCTGGCCCAGTGCAGCGGAGCAGGCGTGACGTAAATGTGGGCGGTTTACCAGCATGCATACGTCACAGTGTAGCGAGACGAAGCGTGAGAGCGTGCCTAGTCTCACCGGGCTGGCATTGCGAGTCGTGTGTCATACCGGGATGCGATAGAGATTCAGGGGCGGCAGGTCCAATCTATTACTATTTTATTATTGACAATGTATTAATATTACAAAAATGCAGGAATTCATATGTGTACATTATCATATATATGTCCCATGTTTTGCTGTAATCGAGGGAATGTTTGGTGTGCAATCGAAGAACAGCTCTCAGATGGCTATCTGTTATTTGTGGCCGATGTCTCAATTTGCAAAGCTTTAAAGCGGAGAAAAAATGTTTACATAAATATGTAGAACCAAACATGCACAGTGTAGCTGCCGTTCAACATTATATTTTTAGCTATCACAGAATGTTCACATACTAAACATTTAGCACTTTCTCCAATTGCCACAAAAAGACACTGCCCTTTCCATTGGGATTTTTGTTGAACGCTATTTACAGTAGAACTTGGTCCTTCTCAGCTGACTCCATATTCGTAGCACCGGCTGTCAATGCAGTGACACAATCGGTTGGTTTACGCTGCCAAGACTGAACGCAGCTACATGATCCGCTCGTCGCCCGTGCACGGAGCTGGCGCCCAATTGGCGAAATGCCTGGTTTGAGCAAGCCTACTCTACACCCACGGAATGTGATGGAGCGTTAACAATAGGAAAGATTGTTGTCAGATCCAGAAACATAATAGCGGCAGATAGCGTACACACATTTAGAACGTACATACCATTACGAAGAAAGTAAAATGTTGGGCATTATACTAAATACTAACTGCATTACACACCCTCAAGAAAGTACTCGTACTGTGCAGTGCCCATGTTCAATGCCACGTTGCTGATCTGCAGGAGTACTTGTTAAGGTTCTCGCCTGCTGTTCCCAAGGTTGTAAGATCGAATCATGGCACAGTCAGTTGGCATTTTCGGGGGCGCAAGTACGAGGGAGCCGTAATAATAGATTTACTGAAACGTTAAAGATCCCCTTCGGGGCAAAATTTCCGCACCCCTGCGTCTCTAAAAGCCATAGTATTTAAAAAGGACTTAAAACCAATAACACTATAAAACAGTATGCGCCAAAATATACAGTACTCGTTTTTGCGCAACGGGCATGCGCATGCCTGAGCGTCTGCGTGTTCTTGTATCACCATGATGTATTGTTAGTTGTGTAACGAACGCTGTGCTCTGTGGTTTGAAGTGGCAATGGTTCTCGCGACAGAGAAAAAAGTGTTCATAGTGGAGTACTATTTTCGCTCGTACGGAAATAGTTATCAAGTTTAAAGTTCGTGGCGGAACAATATCGTGAACACTTTAGTAAGCCGGCACCGAGCAACACAGTTATTCTGTCTATTGTTACAAACTTTTGTCGTACGGGTAGTGTATTGTGTCACCGGAAGGAACGGTCTGGTGTGACTGTGTCCACAAATGAAAATCATGGACATGTCCTCAATCAGGAGTTGCAGTCACCAAAGCGAAGTCTTCGGCGAACAGCCCTGAAATTAAACATCAGCAATAGCCCACGTTACTTCGACGATTGATTAGACGTAGGTGGATTTCCGTACCAAATACAGGTTGGGCAACGATTGACGGAGCAAGATAAATGAACCCTTAATATAATAGTCAATATATTAATGCTTTATGTTTTCTGTTCTGTGTGGAGAAGAAAGATGAATATTTGAAGGCACACTGCCAATATGTTGAAATGAGAGTCTACCGGTAGCAAGGGAGGGGCGCCTGACATCCTGTGAGAACAATAGGACAGGGTGGAGCTTGGAATGCAACTCGGACCGAAGAAATAGCCTGGACACCGTTAGACGGAGTTCAAGACCCCAGGTTGGCGCGAAGGCAAAGTGAGTCACCATGAGAATATGTTCCTTGTAAGGGAGACAGAAGACGGTGAGAGCAGAAGAAATATAGAGATGGAAATACTTTTCGTCAACGCCTACATGGGAGGAGTCTGCGAGTTTGAAAACCGCACCAACGAATGAGAGAAGAGGACGCTGAAGATTTCGCGCTCTTCTGAAGGCACGCTATCAGCAAAAATTAAGGACGGAACTCGATTCTGATTAATTCCACGATCAAAATGATTCCCGCACGCCAGAGACGTACGCTTCGCATCAAGGCGAGTTCGCTGACATAAGTTGTTTGTCTGTACGACCACTGCTTAATAAAATAGATATTTTATCCAGTCGCATCCCTACTTTTTGGCTAAAAATGTATAAATACTGAGTGAGGTGTTCACTCGAGGTTCATTCTGCGCGCTGATTCTGTTCTTTCTAGAAGGTACAATCTGTTTTGCTCATTCTATGTTATTATACAGAAGACGTTACCATGTCTGTCGCTATACAAGTCTGTGGACTTAACAAATTTTCGAGTTATTGAGAGCTAAAGACTTAAACTTTGAAAGTAAAACATTGCTGTTTGGAGATGAATTTAATTCCATCTCGGGTGTATTATAAGTAAAGTGTTTGCGTGTAAATTTATGTGAGATAGCACCCTGCTATAATTTAGGGCAAGTCGACGTTTAGTATTGTTCATAGGACTGTAGATGGATGTAGCAATCTACTCGAGCAATCTAGAAAGGGATAACTGTGTGAGGAATTATTTTGAAGCTAACTGACATTTTCATTGAAGCAGCAAGTCAACGATGGAGACCGTGGTATCCGATGGTGATGGAAGGATGACACGACTGGAAACGACTACTGATATGATGGTTGCGTGCTGAGTGCATATGTTGGGGTCATGCCCAGAAACATCAATTATGGACTAGGTAGTCAGGATGAGTACCCAATTAATTAATTCATTATGTAGCCTAGCTTTGGTTATCGGGAATCCTTGTATATACTTTGTATTTATAGTATTTTTGTTGTTGTTTGAGGTGTTGTTTTTGTTCTACCCGACTACTATTTAATATGTGAAGCTCCTCGTGGTTATTCATTTTGTATTTTGTGTAAGATTTGTGCGGGACAGTAGATTAAATTGTACTAGCGTGTACAGAGTGTGTATCTTGACAGATACAGCACAGGAACGAACTGGATAGCTGATGATAAATGAAGCATTTTATAGATAACGTAACTGCAGTGTTGGGGGGAAAATATGGAATTTCTTTTAAGAACTTCGGATTACACAGGCTGTAATCTATGCGATATTGCATATTTCGTAGCAGGAAGCCGTAAGCTTCTGTGGTAATCATTATAAAGTAAATTGAGCACTTAGTTAATTATTGTGTTGTTTGGAACACATTTCTGTGAGGTATGTCTGCGATCTGAAGCGTTTTGATGGATGAGAAGTGTTGAACCAAGGCATGGGTCTCTTATATATTAACCTGCGCGGGGTATGACACTGGGTCATTTACCTGTCGACTGCAATGCGTCGAAACAGGACTCTCAAGGGAGATGTCACAGTTAATTATTCTACGGTCCTAAATTGCGAGGTGCAATTTCTGGGGACGAATCTACGATATGATGTGTGTTTTTATTTCAGATTGTGATATGCTGAATTCTACGGATCTCAAAAGCCAGAGCTTGAGACAATTAACACCTGCCTGGCTTGTGACACAATGACGAGGGCTGTTAAAGTCCATATTGCTAGCTCAGATCTCAAATAAGGATAGTGAGGCAATTAGTGGCCGAGGAGTGTGCTCGTAAGATAACGATCAGTTTTAAAGCCTGTATAATTTGAAGTGAATTAGATGATTAAATTTTGGGAGTTCTTCATGTCAGAAATGCAGTTCAGGAATATGTTGGTTTGTGTTTTCATTTTCATGTTAGTTACAGTCTCATAATTATTGTAGATATTTTCGATGCGTATTTTTGTGTGCTAATTGCAACTTTGTTGTGTTCGGGAAACTGTCGGTTTACCCAAGTGTTTGATGCTGATGACCACGATCGAATATTCATTATGTGTGTCTGTAAAACCTATGTTTTAGGCAGTTTGATTTTGTGTGTGTTCGCACCCGTGTAAGACTTCACGCTGAAGTATTCTTGTATTATAGTAAAGGGTAGCGTAGTCGGTTGGAATTTAATTTCTTGTTAGCCATTGTAAGTGTGGATCATGGTCCCAGAGTCTGGTGAAAGCGATTATGAGTATGCGTCCTGCGACCTGGATCTAGGAAAGCATATCTCGTGACAAGTGTACTCATTCTAGGCTATGTCTTATCATATTCGTCATACGCAAACACACAAGAATAAGTAATGTATGGACGAGATCCGTGTAATTTGTTTATTTTGACAGCATTTGCAGCTGTAATTTTATTTCATGATATTTAACTGTTTGTTTTGATTGTTTTTTGTGGTTTAATAAGGGTGTCACAAGGGAGATTTGTGTTATTATTGTGTCTATTTTATCGATATATTAAAGTTATTTGTTTTGTTAAATTTGGGTCATCCTTCTTGGTAGTTATATTCTCCCTATGTTACCTTGAAATTATGGAAGCAAAGATCAAAATACCCAACCTCACGACGATGAACTGAACACCCCCGAAATTAGTCTCGTGTACGCTTCTCTCAAGGGGACACTATTGTTACAAACTTTTGTCGTACTGTGCCCAACTCTAGGAATGGGTATTCCAAGATTCAGACACCTAGATATCAAGGGAAAGGCTACAGCCGCTTTTGAAAGTTGAGATATTTGAATATCGCGCTACATTGCTTCTCGAAGCAATTGGAAAGAATTTACCGATACTTGCATGTCAAGTGACGTAGCGAATAATAGCAGAGGTCGAGGCTATTTATTGATTAAATAGTTAACCATGGAGTAGAGACTTGAGACATGGATCAGATTACTGGCACGGCCAAATGAATGAGAATGCAATTAGTATCAAGTAAATCGGACCAGGGATACCAGAGATATGAGGATTTCCAGATATCAGCTGATGACGCGTGACCCTGGCTGTTTTGAATAAAAGCCGGCTGGCGCAGGCATGGTTAGCTCACTTCGACACAAGCACTTGCCTAGCAAGTTGCTGCTACGCTGAGCCAAGGCACATGGTTGCCGGATCTACGCAGAAGTAATTTTCAAAGTTGTGATAGTCACAAAAAGTGCTGCGCTACGAAGTGGAACTTAGTAAGTTTCCGGCGAGGAGAATCACTGAGGTGATTGAATTTTTTTTCTACAGACATCAGTGGAAATATTTATGTTTTTACATGGACATATGCTAGACTTTGTCTAGAAGTAGTACTTTGTCACAGTCCAGTAATAACCTAATACTTGGATGTTTAAGTCCATTTCAGTCAGTTTTCATATTGGTAACTTGTTAACCACTTCGATCTGTCAGTACACTGAAGACCAGTCGATCACGGTGGTGTTCATTAGTCTACGCAAGGGAAACTACAGGTTGCTTAGCGCATGGTAGATGGCGAGAAGCCATGCCCAGGGAACGATCTTCAGAACAGCCGTTGATTGGTTAGACTGTCAGTGTCTCCTTGTATTGATAGGATTACCGTGCGTTATGTTACAACTGACATATCTAAGAATAGATCACTTAGATCTGACCCCATTTAAACAAACTGTTATGGCTTTGATAGAAGCCCATTTTAAAATGGAACAACAGTTAATTCAAACGTCAAGAGATACTACCACTATGTCTTACTAGACGGATTGTGGGTATATAATGGCGGCCGATACAAGGATTATACATGCTTGTCCGATAGGGCATGTCTATGGATAAATCTGGTACAGACCAGGTTTACTACGCTTCAAGACCATCAAGAAATGTAAGCCACATTTGAATTATATTATGCCTAGCTAATTGGAACAAACTATTTTTCGGCAGATGACCAACACATTTATTTTTCTTCGTATTTAAATCTTGCAATGATTTACGCAAGACTTGTTAGAGTTATTCTGAGTATTTTCAGCACTCAGAACAGTTTAGGATCGATGACCGAGCATTTCGAGCATTTATTTGAATATTTCATATTTTTTGGAAATCACGGTAATCAGCCGATATAACTGTAAAAGTTAATAATTATTTTTGTTGAGGAATTGATATTTTTTCCATATTCGAAGGTTCGAACATGTGGATTCTCACATAATGAGATGATAATTAAATATATTTAAAATAATATAACAGATAATAATAATAATAATCCACTGATAATAATAATAATAATTTTTATAATTTTTCTAAATAATTCTTTGATATTATATTTTATAATAATCATATGTATTGAGAGAGAGCCTATGAAGTAGTTTAATCATTTCTAGTTTGGAACAGGAGATTTTCCGAAGGAGAGTGGTTAGCGCAAGCCCGCATTCAACCAACATGTCAGTTCTGGTTGAACAGTTGATATTTGCAATGAGCAAAGTATATTTTTCAGATAACACGGGGAGGCATGAAACGGGAAGCAAATGATATTTGTATCAAATAGGATATTTTTGTATTTATATAAAATCATGACGTAAATACACTCGAAAGTGAAATAAAGATTTTCATAAGTATGGTAAATTCACGGGTTGAACTGAATGGTAAAATAAAATAAACTTGTAAGTTTATTAATCTTCCAGTGTTGATAACAAGCAGAGGCTTGATTTATTGTATAAATTTTGGGAAGAAAATTTATGTGTGTGGAGTAGTTGAAATGCCATTCCCAGGTGCGCATGTTTAAGTCGCAGGAATGAGGAGATTTTTCGAGCATCAATCAAATAGCAGGTTCGATGGCTCAGGTTTATAGTAGGAGTATTGGAACTACATATTTCGTCGTATGAATGACCCGAAGGTTATTTCTTAGAAACCATCAGGTCGTATTTCAACCTTGTTTACGAATTCCATTTAGACTTTGATTTTGCTAGAACCCGGACTTGTCATGATAGTAGTTTATTCTTCTTCAGTGGAAGACCTTTGCCGTTGTTGTTGTAATATTGTGTTCTTACACAAATAATAGAATGGGCCACTGCCAATTAATAATTCTTTAACCACGAATAATTTGAAGGATATTTTCAATCCTAGTGCCATGAACTAAATGAATTTATTTTGAAGCTACAATTCTTATTTCCGCATTCTGTCGAAGAATTGCAAGTTGTGAAAATTACTAATAATGGCCATAAATATAAATATTTTTCATAATAATGATTCCAAGTGGAAAATCAAATAGTTGAATGGTTCAACCATTTATTGATCAAGTTGATGATTTAGAAATCATATATTTTGTGAGGAACTTGAAGTTCATAATCGAGTCACTTCTCGAATGTTTAATGTCAGAAGAACAATTATTTTTTTTGTTGTGCTTCGCACAAGTTCTTCGATGCTATGCTCAAGGTCAAATACTTTTCAGATGTTATTAATATGTGTAAATAATTTGTGTTGCTTCAATGATAACGATATTTTTTGACAATATTTTTGAAACTGGAAATATAAGTGAAAGTTAAAAATTCTATGAACATTTATTCTACGAGTGTTAATATTATGTAAAAATTCAAACAGTGAACTACGATATTTCCAGTAGAGACAATTAAATTTGAACTGGATTTAATCATAAATAATTTTGGAACACAGTCTACAGGACTAACAATCAGACTTGTGTTTCCAAAAAATAATTGTCAAATGTGTTTGGAAAATTTCTGTATACTGTGTAAATAGGAGTGTGGGTCGCCACACGTGAGTGATGCTGCTTTGAGCATTTTTGCAGTCAAGTTTAAATTCAAAATAAACTGAGATAATTTTACAGGATGTGTTATACACAATTGAATCTCCTTCTATCCTTATTGTTGCATTGAGCCAAAAATCAGTAAAGCATTTTTTTCATTTGATGTCGTTTTTGCGATTTGCTTTAACCCATCTGGCGCTCCGGGATATTTTGACTCTCGTGCTGACTGATTATTGGTAAAATGCATATGTGGTCGTGCGGACTCCGGTCTAAACGGGCACATAAAATAAGATAGAGAGAGAAATGGCTTCGAACGTGGGTCTCGATTTAGACATGGTCAATCGCATGCCGATTTGAATTATGATGATTTTTCTATAAATATTTTGGGAGTTGAGAGATGTCTGGTTTGGATGAATAAATTAGTAGGAAACCCAATTAGTGGGGAAAATTAAAAATTTAACTTGGTTAATAATTAGAATGGGTTTGATTATTTTTGATAATGGCTTAACCATTAGGGCGTCAAGTAAATTCAGTAGTAAACGTTCGATGACTGGACATACGCATTATTAGAATCCAGGTGGAGGATATTTGAGAACTTGCATATTTTTCTTGTGATATTGTGGTAAATGTAATTCGTAAAAGTAGAGAATTTTGTTTTTTCATCACGTCGACATTAGGACAAATCTCATTTTATTAGAGTGTTCCAATTAGCTATTCATATTTCTTGTTCTAGTTATAAGCTTGTGTTTGCCGATATTGTATACCCCTAAGCTTTGAATAATAATTGAAATTATGGAAGAAATGATGAGGATGACGAGGAGTTTGGAGGAGAGTTCAAAAGAGGCTGGACGACGTGTAGCCGCCATTATGAAAGAAAATACAGAGGCTTTAGAAAAGAAACTTAAAGAAAATTCTGATTCTTTAGAAAATAAACTTAAAGAAAGTTCTGATTCTTTAAAAGATAACTTGAAGGAAAATTTAGAGAATAAACTTAAGGAAAATTCTGATTCTTTAGAAAATAAACTTAAAGAAAATTTAGAAAATAAACTTAAAGAAAATTCTGATTCTTTAGAAAATAAACTTAAAGAAAATTCTGATTCTTTAGAAAATAAACTTAAAGAAAATTCTGATTCTTTAGAAAATAAACTTAAAGAAAATTCTGATTCTTTAGAAAGCAGGCTAAAAGGTAACTTGAAAGAAAATTTAAATAGTAAATTTAATTCTATGGAAAGTAAATTTAAAGAGAATTCTGAAATTTTGAAAATGACACTTGAAAGTAAAAAGTCTAAATTATGCGAAAAAACACATGAGCTCGAAACTTCATTAGCTACTAACGCAAGTTTAATGGACGATAAATTTCGCGATGCCGATCTTCGATCTCAAAGCTTAGCTGATAGGATAGAACATGGTCTTAGGAAAGTTGGAGAAGACATGATCAACCTAGAAGTCAGAGTGAAGAAGGAGAGTAATGAGATGGGAATTCTAGTTGTTCAACGGTTCACAGAACAATTCAAAGAACTTGTAATGGGAGAAATAAGAGAAGGTGTGATTAATGAATTGCAAACTGAAATTAAAACCACAGTTGTCAATGAAATTAAAGACACACTCAAGCTGGAGAACCAAGAAGGAATCAAGGAGATTAGGGAATCTTTGTCATCCCATATTCAAGTAATTTCCAAAGATATCCAAGCAACTCAGAAGGATATATCAGATATGACAGGGTCATTGAAAAGTCATGAGGCTGTTATGAACCAGATATCCACTGATGTCAAGGAGAATTGTAAAGAAACTGAAGCAATTAAGAAAATGGCAGAAGAAAACCAGAAGGAACTTGAGGCTATGAAAACTCAAATCAAGGACGAGAAACAGTCTGACCATCTGTTGAAAATGCCAAGTGTAAGGGGAAAGGAACAGATACATATAAATCTAGGAGGAGCTAGAGAAACGGATAGTCAAAGACAGGATGAGGTCAGGACAGTATTTCAATCCAACCCCATAACTGTATTTAAGAATGTAGAAGATAAGCCTTCTAAATTTTCAGGGATTTTTCCCTAAAGAAAGACAGATCCGAGTGATAGGGAAATTTTTGGAAGGTCCTGCACTTCTTGGGTTTCGAGCCTTTAGATCCACTCTAACCACTTTTGAGGAGTTTTCTCGTGGGTTATTGAAAAAGTTTTGGTCCCCGGAAACCCAACAGCAAGTCAGAGCAGAGTTATATTCGAAGAGATTCTCGACGTCACAACCTACTCGATACTCAACGTACTTTTCTGGACAGCTTTCTAAACTTCAACATTTAGATCCGCCGATGCCAGATAACGAATTGATTACTGCATTAATACGTCAGTTTCCAGCAGACGTCCAAAGGACTTTGATCGCTGCTAATATCTATAATATGGAGCAATTTGACGAAGTATTACAGAAGCTGGATCATACGAACGCTCAATTCTTCCATCAGAAGGGAGGAAAGAATAACAACGCTGTGTACACTGTTATGGCCGATAGTTATTCTCAAACACCTCGAGAGATTCGAGAGGGGCGAGAAGAGAAAACGCCGAGGGAAGATTCAAATAAGAGAGGATGGAATCAGTACAGTAACAGATACAGTTACAAGCCTTATGCGAGACCGGATGGTGGAAATCGATACAATACTCGTTGGAGAAGGCCACGGGATAATCAAGGAAGGTATCAGGAAAGAAGATACTATGGTAGAAACAACTACAATAACAGAGGGAATGTGGATACTCGTCAGTCCAATGAAGAGTTCAACAAGGAGACGAGGAAAAACTTGGAAGCAAGACACCAAGATAACTTGCAATTTTTGGAGCAGAGGCCCAATGAACCAGGCCCATCGGGAACACAACAATCCCGGGGGAATGGTAACGAAAAAAAAACAACTTCGAATTCACAGTACAAGATAGAATTTTGAACACTTTCACTACCAGAATTATTAAATGGCAAGCAGAGGATGATGACTTAATTCAACAGAATGACGAACGGAGAGAAATGGGTACAAGAATTAGAATGCCAATCATATCATGCGAAGTATTCGGTATGCCTGTCGATAATTTGATTGATACTGGGGCTATGTTTTGTCTTGTAAGTGAGAAGCTTTATATTCTGTGGAAGCTCAAAGAGAATTTAGAGGAGATTCCAGTATCAGGAATTAAGATCCAAGGAATAATACCCAATAAAATATCTCTGTGTAAAACACAATTATACTTATGTATTACTATTGGAGGACATGATTTCCGACATGTGTTTGTAGTAATGAAGGACATGGCTTTTGACATGATATTGGGAGCAGATATCATTCAGAAATATCAAGCAGTGATAGACATGAAGACAGAGACGATCAGATTCAAGAATACCGAAGAGATTAACTTCGAGGGAAAAGAAGAGGAAGACATCGAGGGAGATGCTCAATGGTCTCTGATTTTTCATGAAGCTGAAGGAAGAGAAGTCTACACTGAGGAGGAGTCCCCAGAGCTAGGGAAAGTTTTGGAAGAGTATCGCGATATTTTCGATATTAAACCTGGTGAAATTAAAGATTTTGAATATCATATTTGTGTAAATGATGATGCACCTTTTCATGCTAAATTGTATCCGGTTGCGGAAAAGCATCGAGAAAGGGTAGAAGTGCTTATCAAGGAGATGGAAAGCAACAATGTGATTGAAAAGTACACTACATCTTATGTCAATCCATTAGCAGTAGTGTCTAAGCAAGATGGAAGTCTGAGACTATGTTTAGACGCGCGAAATTTGAATTCAAGATTACTGCCAGAGTATGACAGACCACCTACCATCACATTAGGCTTAGTGAAGATTCCAAGAAGTTTACAGGATTTATGTTTGACCAGCAGACATATGTATTCCGCCGTCTACCATTTGGAGTCAAAACATCTGGATCTGTTTTGATCAGAGCATTGGAACAAAATTTGAGTCCTGAAGTAAAAGAGATAGCAATTCGTTATATAGATGATATCTTAATTGCATCTGAGACTAAGGAGGGACATTTGTTACATCTTCAGATGTTATTCGCAGATTTGAGAAAAGCGAACTTTAAAGTAAACCTTCGAAAATGTCAGTTCTTTCGAAAGGAAATAAAATTTTTGGGTCACATTTTGGATGGAGAAGGATACCGTCCCAATGAGACGAAGATACAGGCTATTGCAAATTTCCCTAGACCTACTAGAGTGAAGAATGTCCGCAGTTTTATCGGGACATGCCAATTCTTTGCAGGGCATTGTCCAAACTTCACCAAGACGGTAGTGCCATTGCAGGAATTATTAAAGAAGGGAAACAAATGGAAATGGGATGAAGATTGTGAACAATCATTTCAAGATGCCAAGAGGTCATTGGTAAACAGTGTGAAATTGGAGTATCCTGACTTTACCAAGAATTTCATCATAGAATCTGATGCATCGACCGTAGGGATTGGAGCTATTCTTCTTCAAGAAGATGAAGATCACAAGAGACATTACCTGGCGTTCATTAGCAGGAAACTTCGTCCATCAGAAAGGAATTATTACACCACAGAGTTAGAAGCACTTGCTGTAATATTCGCGTTGGAGTCGTGGAAGAAAATGTTTATTGGACATTCAGTCATTGTGAGGACTGATCACCACGCATTGGAGTTTATCTTGAGAACAAACTTTGCCAGTGATAGGATAACTAGATGGTCACTTTTTATTCAACAATTCAACCTAGTTATTGAACACACTCCTGGAAAGTTGAACGTGGGAGCTGATTTATTGAGTAGAGCAGTGGAATCTACATCTAAGGTTTTTCAAGTTAACCTGACGCAGGAGGATGAGGATACCTTGAGAAGGTTAAGATTGTTGCATTTATCCCAGAGGAGAGACCGACGTCTTAGAAACATTTTTCGTTTTCTACAGGGAGACATGGATCCAAATGATGATGATTTTGTGGAAACTGAAAGTATTTCAAGAGATTTTATGATGTTAGATGGTTTAATCTACAAGTTTGCAGATCCCGACCATACGAAGCTGAGAGTAGTGATACCTCCTCGAATGCAAAAACCCATTATCTGGATAGCACGTCGAATCGCAGGTCATGCTGGAGTAGATAAGACAGTCAACATGATTCAAGAGAAATTTTCGTGGGAGCGAATGCGACAAACTGTCAGGAACACTATTCGAGAGTGCGACTTATGCCAAAGGAGTAAACATAATTCTAGATTACTGAGAGAATTACCAAGGCCTATTATTCCTTCTAAGCCTTGTGAAATCTTCGCGACTGATTTATATGGTCCTCTCCCAAAGTCTAAAAGAGGTAACCGATATATTCTGGTGACCATGGATGTTTTCAGCAAATACACTATGTTACATCCAATTCAGAAGGCAAACGCAAAATATTGTGCGAAGAGAATTAGAGACAAAAGTAATTCCGGAAGCAGGAAAACCGGAATTCCTTTTATCAGATCGTGGACCTCAATTTACATCTTTAGAATTTCGAACCGTCATGTATAATCTTGGGATTAAACAATTGTTTTGTTCTATTAGGCATCCAGAGAGCAAACCCGCAGAACGCGTGATGGCTGAAATAGCAAAATTTTGCCGCCTCTATTGTCCAAATGAGCATTGGAAATGGATGGATGTTCTCTCTTTAGCATCCGAATCCATCAACTCTACGATTCATGAGAGTACTGGACAGATTCCCATGTTGCTTCATCATGGAATTAAACCAACAAGATTATGGGATCGAAACATCTCTATTCCACCTGAGATTGAACCAAGTCGTCAGATGAGGGAAACTCTAGCTTTAGACAAGTTGAGGAGCCAAGCTGAGAAAAGAGAGCGCAGAGTGAGAGGAAAGCGTTTTCGCAGACCCTTGCGCGTAGGAACTCTTGTTTTAGTGAAAAGACCTACACCCTCTGACGTGCAAAATCGAGTGTACTCGAAGTTTGCAAGCCTTTACGCTGGACCCTATCACATTGTGGAAGTAAACAACAATGGAAGCTATGAAGTCGCTAATACACGAACTGGTAACATCGTGGGAACTTATAATGCATCGAATTTGAAGATTTATTATTCAAGAACCAGATAATTTAATGTGTAGATAGGGAAAATAAAAATGTTTCAATTTTTATATTTTGCTAGGTGTGGGGTGGATGTGCCCAACTCTAGGAATGGGTATTCCAAGATTCAGACACCTAGATATCAAGGGAAAGGCTACAGCCGCTTTTGAAAGTTGAGATATTTGAATATCGCGCTACATTGCTTCTCGAAGCAATTGGAAAGAATTTACCGATACTTGCATGTCAAGTGACGTAGCGAGTAATAGCAGAGGTCGAGGCTATTTATTGATTAAATAGTTAACCATGGAGTAGAGACTTGAGACACGGATCAGATTACTGGCACGGCCAAATGAATGAGAATGCAATTAGTATCAAGTAAATCGGACCAGGGATACCAGAGATATGAGGATTTCCAGATATCAGCTGATGACGCGTGACCCTGGCTGTTTTGAATAAAAGCCAGCTGGCGCAGGCATGGTTAGCTCACTTCGACACAAGCACTTGCCTAGCAAGTTGCTGCTACGCTGAGCCAAGGCACATGGTTGCCGGATCTACGCAGAAGTAATTTTCAAAGTTGTGATAGTCACAAAAAGTGCTGCGCTACGAAGTGGAACTTAGTAAGTTTCCGGCGAGGAGAATCACTGAGGTGATTGAATTCTTTTTCTACAGACATTAGTGGAAATATTTATGTTCCTACATGGACATATGCTAGACTTTGTCTAGAAGTAGTACTTTGTCACAGTCCAGTAATAACCTAATACTTGGATGTTTAAGTCCATTTCAGTCAGTTTTCATATTGGTAACTTGTTAACCACTTCGATCTATCAGTACACTGAAGACCAGTCGATCACGGTGGTGTTCATTTGTCTACGCAAGGGAAACTACAGGTTGCTTAGCGCATGGTAGATGGCGAGAAGCCATGCCCAGGGAACGATCTTCAGAACAGCCGTTGATTGGTTAGACTGTCAGTGTCTCCTTGTATTGATAAGATTACCGTGCGTTATGTTACAACTGACATATCTAAGAATAGATCACTAGAGATCTGACCCCATTTAAACAAACTGTTATGGCTTTGATAGAAGCCCATTTTAAAATGGAACAACAGTTAATTCAAACGTCAAGAGATACTACCACTATGTCTTACTAGACGGATTGTGGGTATATAATGGCGGCCGATACAAGGATTATACATGCTTGTCCGATAGGGCATGTCTATGGATAAATCTGGTACAGACCAGGTTTACTACGCTTCAAGACCATCAAGAAATGTAAGCCACATTTGAATTATATTATGCCTAGCTAATTGGAACAAACTATTTTTCGGCAGATGACCAACACATTTATTTTTCTTCGTATTTAAATCTTGCAATGATTTACGCAAGACTTGTTAGAGTTATTCTGAGTATTTTCAGCACTCAGAACAGTTTAGGATCGATGACCGAGCATTTCGAGCTTTTATTTGAATATTTCATATTTTTGGGAAATCACGGTAATCAGCCGATGTAACTGTAAAAGTTAATAATTATTTTTGTTGAGGAATGGATATTTTTTCCATATTCGAAGGTTCGAACATGTGGATCCTCACATAATGAGATGATAATTAAATATATTTAAAATAATATAACAGATAATAATAATAATAATCCACTGATAATAATAATAATAATTTTTATAATTTTTCTAAATAATTCTTTGATATTATATTTTATAATAATCATATGTATTGAGAGAGAGCCTATGAAGTAGTTTAATCATTTCTAGTTTGGAACAGGAGATTTTCCGAAGGAGAGTGGTTAGCGCAAGCCCGCATTCAACCAACATGTCAGTTCTGGTTGAACAGTTGATATTTGCAATGAGCAAAGTATATTTTTCAGATAACACGGAGAGGCATGAAACGGGAAGCAAATGATATTTGTATCAAATAGGATATTTTTGTATTTATATAAAATCATGACGTAAATACACTCGAAAGTGAAATAAAGATTTTCATAAGTATGGTAAATTCACGGGTTGAACTGAATGGTAAAATAAAATAAACTTGTAAGTTTATTAATCTTCCAGTGTTGATAACAAGCAGAGGCTTGATTTATTGTATAAATTTTGGGAAGAAAATTTATGTGTGTGGAGTAGTTGAAATGCCATTCCCAGGTGCGCATGTTTAAGTCGCAGGAATGAGGAGATTTTTTCGAGCATCAATCAAATAGCAGGTTCGATGGCTCAGGTTCATAGTAGGAGTATTGGAACTACACATTTCGTCGTATGAATCACCCGAAGGTTATTTCTTAGAAACCATCAGTTCGTATTTCAACCTTGTTTACGAATTCCATTTAGACTTTGATTTTGCTAGAACCCGGACTTGTCATGATAGTAGTTTATTCTTCTTCAGAGGAAGACCTTTGCCGTTGTTGTTGTAATATTGTGTTCTTACACAAATAATAGAATGGGCCACTGCCAATTAATAATTCTTTAACCACGAATAATTTGAAGGATATTTTCAATCCTAGTGCCATGAACTAAATGAATTTATTTTGAAGCTACAATTCTTATTTCCGCATTCTGTCGAAGAATTGCAAGTTGTGAAAATTACTAATAATGGCCATAAATATAAATATTTTTCATAATAATGATTCGAAGTGGAAAATCAAATAGTTGAATGGTTCAACCATTTATTGATCAAGTTGATGATTCAGAAATCATATATTTTGTGAGGAACTTGAAGTTCATAATCGAGTCACTTCTCGAATATTTAATGTCAGAAGAACAATTAATTTTTTTGTTGTGCTTCGCACAAGTTTTTCTATGCTATGCTCAAGGTCAAATACTTTTCAGATGTTATTAATATGTGTAAATAATTTGTGTTGCTTCAATGATAACGATATTTTTTGACAATATTTTTGAAACTGGAAATATAAGTGAAAGTTAAAAATTCTATGAACATTTATTCTACGAGTGTTAATATTATGTAAAAATTCAAACAGTGAACTACGATATTTCCAGTAGAGACAATTAAATTTGAACTGGATTTAATAATAAATAATTTTGGAACACAGTCTACAGGACTAACAATCAGACTTGTGTTTCCAAAAAATAATTGTCAAATGTGTTTGGAAAATTTCTGTATATTGTGTAAATAGGAGTGTGGGTCGTCATACGTGAGTGATGCTGCTTTGAGCATTTTTGCAGTCAAGTTTAAATTCAAAATAAACTGAGATAATTTTACAGGATGTGTTATACCCAATTGAATCTCCTTCTATCCTTATTGTTGCATTGAATCAAAAATCAGTAAAGCATTTTTTTCATTTGATGTCGTTTTTGCGATTTGCTTTAACCCATCTGGCGCTCCGGGATATTTTGACTCTCGTGCTGACTGATTATTGGTAAAATGCATATGTGGTCGTGCGGACTCCGTTCTAAACGGGCACAGTACGGGTAGTATATTGTGTCAACGGAAGGGACGGTCTGGTGTGACTGGGTCCACAAATGAAAATCATGGACGTGTCCTCAATCAGGAGTTGCAGTCACCAAAGATAAGTCTTCGGCGAACAGCCCCGAAATTAAACATCAGCAATAGCCTACGTCACTTCGACGATTGATTAGACATAGGTGGATTTCCGTACCGAATACAGGTTGGACAACGATTGACGGAGCAAGATAGGCATCTCTGGATTTAATATTGTGCACGATTTTTGGCCATGGTGTACGAGGATCCAGATTTCTTGCTCAACGAGGGATTCTCTGATGTTCACTTGGATGGTTTTATCAATCGCCAAACAAATCGCTTTCTTGGTTTCCAGAGGCCAGACATTATAGTCCAGAAACCGCTACATAGTGTGCGTGTGACGATTTGGTGTGCAGTGTCAGGAAACGGTGTGCTAGGTCCGTATTTCATTGAGCATGATGATGGTGCAACTCTTACTGTTAACCAGGAACGTTATAGGAACATGGTGGTCAGGCCATTTATTCAGGATCTAAGAAGGTTTTGTCGTGCCAGGAACATTCAGATGAATAGACAGTGGTTCCAACAAGATATGGCTGATCTGCCACACCGCTCGCCAGCCTATGGCTATGCTGCAAGAAACCTTTCCAGGACGAATCATTTCCCTTGGGGCTGAGTTCCCCCACCCATCACATTCCCCAGATCTGACACCACCTGATGATTACGTGTGGGGAATGCTGTTCAGATCCACTCAAAACTGACCCCGCAATACGTCGGAAGATCGTCTCGCTTTTCAGGATTCTGAAGCAACCTACAATATGTTCCAGGATATGTTTAAAAATCTGTGTGATCGTTATGAACACTGTATACTGCGCAATGGAGCACATTTTGAACATTTACATTATCATCCCGATAACTAAATAATTGTAATAACAACAATAACAGTAACATAATTTTTCAGTACTGTATATTTTGGCGCAATCTTTCTTTCGTTCTCTCTTTCCTTAGCACACGGCCAATGCAATCCCAAACCTCGCCTCAATTTCAAATATGCACACTAATACAGACACCACACAACAACACAGTATAGGAAATTTGTAATTTATTCATTCATTTTTGATATGCAATATGCCTAAATGTTAACAATGTTCTTGAATGCAGATACACTTTAAAAATTAAAATGAAATATATAAATAATGTCATTTAAATTAGAAATATCCAAATAGTTTTATGAACTACTTCTCAAAAATGTCATATTTTTGAAATTTCCGTCGGGAACGGTTCCCTTAAATAGTATTCATATTTTAAATCTTTGAATATCCTATCTGCTGATGACGTGATAGAAGCGTTGTTAACCTCAGTACAAACTATAATTCAGTGAAAGGCAATCGTAATGTTCCCCATGTAACCTAGTGGATGGTTTATACCTTGCTGTTAAGTTTCTTTTTTTTAATATATAAAACAAAATCGGAAGGGAAGTTTGCTCGCATGCAATGGTCATCCAGGAAGCCACAAACGAGGGCAATAAAGTCCGTCTGCGTAAAAGCTTCACAGTGGGGCCTTCGCTGGTGTAAATTTAGTAACTGCAATATTTGCGAATGCAGATTTACCTGAGCAGTTGCAGATATTGTTAAATCACTCTAAATATCACTCGTCCCTCCTGGGCTCCTTTTCTATTGTATACCATATTTTAAACTTTTTAAAACTAACTTTTACTTCATGTTTTTCGTACTAACTTTTTCTGTTTACTTTTTATTTTCTGTATTCCTCTTGAATGAAGTTATTACAAACGACTCAGTTCCCGAGCCAGGGGAATTAACGGCCGGGCCGGGAATCGAACGCTGAGCCCTTGGTGCAAAATCCTAGCACGCTAACTACTTAGTCACGGGGCCAGGCTTAGCTCAGTGGTATTCTCAGTGATGATTGTGGAATAGTCTAATCGTCCATGGCAATTTTTGTGTCACAAATAATTAGTTATGTTCTATACTACTGTTAGTTTCTGGGATCGTAAGCCGTGCCTAGAGGTAAATAGGTGTAGACTATTCCTGCAATTGGTGCCGTCAAGAAACACACACTGTATTGGCGTACGCAAATACAATGCTTGCCAAACTAAGGGTATCAACGGTGACTCAAACAGGTCGACTGACCTTCTATCCCCGCGGTAGATGGAATGACCCCTCCATTCACAGTAGTCGCCGCGAGATTAGAAACGCATCAACTTGCATTGTGATTATTTGAGTGAGAATTATATTATGAAGCATATTTGTTGGGCCAAGGAATATCTACTTAAAGCATAACTACGATGATGGGTGGGCAGTTGTTTGGAAATATGAGTGCATATTTTAGGCATAATTACGATGATTAGTGGGCAGTTGTTAGGGAATATGAGTGCATATTTTAGGCATAATTACGATCATTAGTGGGCATTTGTTAGGGAATATGTGTGCATACTTTTATCAATAGTGTATAATTCGTACCTTAGAGCATATTTCTAGCATAGTTTGGCATAATTTTGCTTTGAATAATTTATGAGCTTTCCAAGAGTGAAGTAAGACGTTCAGTGTTCAACAAATGGTTCAGCGAAGAATGTAGCACATCTCGGAAGTTGGGAATGTGGACATGTTTGTTGAATACATTTTGTAAACAATATTTCACATAGGAATATTTTTTGTTTCGATTTTCTTACTATTCCAAACATGGCAATGCATAGAAATGCCAACATAGTTAAATATCGCTAGGAATAAATACCATTTATTTGTATTCCACCTTAACAATTTCGCCTAAGTCAAATCAGCCTAAGTCATGTTTTAATTTCGCACACCCGTTACTCCATGTATGATGTGCAGGAGAGGTATTTTAAATTTAAACGGATTTTGCAAGCAGACTAGATCCAGGGAGTGTCCCAATATTTGTTCGGCCCCAGTAATTAACAGAGCTTTCCTCCGTTGGTTTCTTAAACAAGGTCTCCAACAATTTTTATATAAAAATTTAAACAATCATAATTTTTTCTTACTTTTATACCGGGTGATTGAGCAGCCCCTTCCAATATCGTTTGCTGCAACCCAACTAGCGCATGTTGGCAGGAAGGACCATATTTCTCTGCCTGCATCCCATATGGTATTAATGCACTGCAAGCATATCCCGCAAACGATACTGACCACTCCTGTTATTCCCTCGTATTAGTCTGTAGTCACATCGAGGGGAAAATAATAGTATCGTTTGCAGGATATGCTTCCAGTGCATTAGTAGCATACGGGATGAAAGCAGAGAATTATCGACCATCCTGCCAACACGCGTCAGTTGGGTTGCAGTAAACGATATTGAAAGGGGCTGCTGAATCACCTGGCATAATGCAATGGTCTATAATCCCTCATATTTCGTAGAGTATTTTTTAAAATTAGCATGGGCATAATTTCAATGCATATTATACGATACATTATAAATGACCTTACTGCGAATTTAACTAAATATTTTCACAATTACAAGGGTATGAGGATTTTAAGATATTTATTGTGTATGTTTCTCAAGACGATTACATTACCTCTTGTGTCCACGAATCCATCGTTGCCATTTCACTTGTGCGTTATATACTCGTATTTTGACCTGAGTATTATTGTCAAAGTATTAGGTGAGGAATTGCGTGCTGGCTTTCGATTACGTGCGTTATAGTTCACCCTGGGTGTGCAACATAGGAATGCAAGGTCTAAGTTAGTCTTCCATTGAGTCGTAAAGTAGCAGTAGAACGCACTAAAATGAGTCAGCTGAGAACACCTGCACGCGAGAGAGAATGGCATTGTTCTCCACTCCTCCGGCTCCAGAGTGTGGCCGGAACCTTCACGACCCCGTCCTAATACGGCTACCCCAGCAAGTCGGTTAGCAACACACGATTCTTAATTACAATGAAATACAATACGTTGTGGAAATAAATCGTACTCACCGGAATTGATAAATGTCTGTCTTCATGATGCATTCATTGTGAGATCCATTTCTTAAGGAGACAATGACTAACAAATTCTTATTTGATGGTAACATTTGTGAGATCTACGTAGGATCAAATAGCTGAGAAGTTATCAGAACCGGAACTCCTTGGTAACTCTCCCACCCTTCACACCTACATAGTTCACTGCCGCTCAGGTCACACAAATCAAATTTGGCATCTTCTGTATTGCAGATAGGTGCCGCAGATAGATGTTAAGCTACGGTAAAGGTCTGACCAGATACATAAATTCATTGGAAATGATTTAACTCAACTTCTTGAGTACTACACAATAACACAACAGCAACATGAGTCATGAACTAATGTATGGTAGAACGGAAAGAGCTGGCAGCTGAGAGGCTGAACAAATCACTTTCCACAAGGATACAATAGTACCTACGTCAACAACATATACATATATTATATAATAATAAAAATAATAATAACAATAATAATAATAATAATGTTATTGGTTTTAAGTCCCATTTAACTTTTTCCCCGAAGAGGATATTAAACGTGCCAGTAAATATAATGACACGGCTCCCTCGCATTTGAGCACCCTCAATTGGCAATAGACTGCGTCATGATTTGATCCTACTACCTTGGGGACAGCAGGTGAGATCGTTACCGCGTATATTATATTATATTATATTATATTACATTATATTATATTAAGCCTCCGTGGCTTAGGCGGCAGCACGCCGGCCTCTCACCGCTGGGTCCGTGGTTCAAATCCCGGTCACTCCATGTGAGATCTGTGCTGGACAAAACGGAGGCAGACAGGTTTTTCTCCGGGTACTCCGGTTTTCCCTGTCAACATTTCATTCCAGCAACATTCTCCACTATCATTTCATTTCATTTCATCTGTCATTCATTTAATCATTGCTCCGGAGGAGTGCGTCAGGCTTCGGCAGCCGGCACAGTTCATATCCTCGCCGCTAGATGGGGGCTTTATTCATTCCATTCCTGACCCGGTCGGAGACTGGATGCAGGCTGTGGATTTTCATTTCATATTATATTATGCCTGTTGCCATCTGCTTGCTTTTGTCGGCACAGGGCACAAGTGGATGCTGTGAAAAGTGCTACTCATAGGGTCAGTGCTGCTGTCCTAGCTCAATGATGAAGGGTTTGTCGAACTACCTAACTCCTCGCATTGCTTAGTAGGCTTCACAGTAGTCATGACGGTCAACGGTTCCCCTAGTTCGTGCTTTTTAATTCCCATTATCTTGCCACTCAGTCCCGAACAACTAGTTATGAGGGTTCGGCGTCGATTCTCTTTCTCTCGACAACACACGTCCCTCGTAGTTTAAATGTACTGTTCTCATATGTAAGCGCAAACGGTCAAATGAGAATGTCCCGGAACCTTCAATACTGCCGTTAATTCTGGCTCAGATATTGCTCTTTAGCTTATGGTCTGGTCTTTTATAGTTGAAGATGTCCAGTGTGCAGTAACATACACCACATTAGGAAGACTAGACTTGGCAACACACAGTTAGGCTACATTTGTTCGATGAACACAGAAACTTAGAAATGCTAGAGGAGAAAAACCCATGAAGATATCAGATCCTTGCGGACAGGAAACTCTCCCCAGTTGAGAGCAGACAGTGACGAAGTTAACTGCTCTCATCAGGACCGCATACGACTCAACCAGATAAGTAACCTGTACAATACGATCTGAACTGACCATTTCACAACAATCATATATTAAAACTAAGCAAGCAAATTTGGAGGTCCATCGCCACTTTCAGTATCTCAACAAAACATCACATAGACTACAGGGTCATCGAAAAATAATGCCAACATTTCAAAAAATTATAGCACCGAAACCCTTTGTGTTAAACGTGTAATTATTTCACTGAACGCCAGGGCGCCCCCGGCTGACCTCGGCTACTGCGCATCTAGTGTGCGCATAGCAAGGTCACGTCCCCTCCAAAACAAAACTTACTTTAACCAGCTAGCGTTCAGTGAAAGAATTACACGTTTAACATAAAGGGTATCGGTGCTATAATTTTTTGAAATGTTGGCATTATTTTCCGATGACCCTGTATAAGTAACAAATATTGACGAGTTGAATTAACTTAACCAATACTGCAACTAAATAAGTGTACATATTATAAATACTTTCACCCATAATTTTAGACAGATTTAATAGCCCAAGTGTAATGAATCTGATGATGATCGCTTGACGATTGGTTATCCAAGTGTTTTTATTAATCACATGTAAATTGTTTTCAGGATTAGGGAATAACCCATCAGAAATGGGTACAATCGTGTTGACCGACTGAGAAACATCAAATTTCGATTAATAAGACAACACTGAAAATGGCTTCATACACCATAATAACTAACTAAGCATATTAACACCAATGTTTTTCCTTCTCTTCGTGCTTAGTGTCATGTATTACCATGTGGCAATGGGTGTGTATTTGCAACATTGCTGTTACCATTTGTCTTAAAGAGTAGAAACGTATGAGCGAACTGCTATTTAAAGCCAATTATCCTCATAAAACCACTCCCCTGCTGAACGAGAAACACTTGTGAGAGGATTAGGATCAATCGCATGCCGATTCCTTTGACGTTGGCTTAGAACGCGTTGACCGTCACATCTATACTTCTAATTATAGTATTGTCCGCCTCATTGCGTATTAGCTAGCACTCTTGGCTCTCAACGCGGACGCCCAGGTTGGATTCCCAGCTCTGCCAAGAAATTTAATTCTGGTCTGAGGGCTGGAACGGGGTCCACTCAGCATCGTGGGGCAAAACAGATAAGCGGTAGGTTCAATTCCCATATAAGCAACTCTGGAAGTGGTTTTCCATAGTTTCCCACTTCTACTCAAGGCCTATGCCGGGATGGTCCGAACCTTAGGGCAACGGCCGCCTCCTTCCGAATCCTCACCTGAATTACAAATACACACACTGATACAGATAACACAATAACACAGGTTATCAGACAAATTCTATACATACACCTACACACCCAAGTACACGGGGATACAGTACCGCGATGTCGCAAAGCCCCTAAATTAATTAACAACAACAATATATCCTAACATCCACCATCTTCCAAAAGATACTTTACAGCTCCTAAATTCAGGAAAACCTTTACAGTTGCTATAACAGATAACCGGAAATAATCAAATCAGAGCAAGTAATATCGTTAGAAATGACGAGGTAACTAATTAATTGCATTATGCTGCTATTGATAGTGGCGTCACTTGACAGATTTCACAGGAAATAGGTAAGTAACATGAAACGAATACACAGCAAGTTTGTTCTTACCATGCTAAGACCACCGCGTGTTGATTCAGTTTTTTAAGACAGGGATTCTCGATTGCCAAGGTATAATAACCATTGTGCTGCAGGTATTTTAATTGACTAGTGTAAATATGACCTGCTCCACAAGATTAAAACCATTATTACGTTCTACTAATAACGTGCTAGGTGAAGAAGAAACTCAAGCATGACTTGCATCCTAAGTCATTTCCTGTTATTACGGCCAGTTTGATGTCGTGTATGATCTGTCTCAGTTACTGAGGTTTGAACACTTCATGATGTAACTGTATATAGAGTCATTAAGAAGAAACTCCAATGTTATTGAGTTCAGAAGTAGTTGTAAAAAGTGAATGTTTCAAAAGTTGATTTGTGTGATCAGGTACTGTGTATTATTGTTAAGAAAGCTTTCCAGTCGGTCAACATAAATTGTACCGGGTGAGTTAGCCATGGTCGTTACGGTATGACTGCTGGCAGTCGCTCACATCCAGGAGGTGAGGAGGTTCGAATCCCCCGGCCGGCAAACTTGAAGATGGTCTTCTGTGGTTTCCCATCTTCCTTCTAGGCAAAATGCCGGGGTTGGTCCCTAACTATAGGCCACAGCCGCCACCTTCCAACTCCTCATCCTTACATTCCAACTTTCCTCCCCAGCGGTACTTGTAGCTCACCCATTGAGTGTCCGTCTCGAAGCAGCTACAAAACTGGCGAGCCGAACATGTCCTCGGACACTCCCGGCACTAAAAGCCATACGCATAAAAAATGCGCCAATTATATTAGACGGGAAAACAAGTATTAGGCTATACACCCTAAACTGAAAGAAACATTGCATAAGATACTTATCACTAAACAACACGCTTTTCTGTGCAAAAATGAGGGACGACATGTTTCGATCGTCAAGCAATCATCATCAGATCCTACTCACTTAGGCTTACTTAATATACGATGTTTATGAATTACACTTATGCACAAATATAATTACAATGATTAGATTACATCAGTTTGTAAAACAGATATTATTGTTACAGAAGTGCTTCAAACCGAATGAGCAATAATATCTGTAATTTGACAAGTTACACAAGTTCTTACAAACTTATGTATTATAAATAGTAAAACAATTTTGTTATTTTTGATTCATTTAAGAGCTCGTGATGTCGTGGTCATTAATTCGAGTACTTGGACGATAGTAGAGGTTGTCCGATAACCTGTGTCATTGTAATGGCTGAAGTAGCATGCGTTTTTGTAATTGAGATTATAGTAGAATTGCAAAGGAGTGACCGTGGATTTAAATTAGGAACCGTCCCGGCAGTTCCCTGGAGGAGAAGTGGAAAATCACGGACAACCACCTTCAAAATGCCTGAGGGGGATATTCTACCTACCTCGTATTGACGGGCTGAGTGGCTCAGCGGTAACGTTCACGCCTGCTGTGCCCAAGATGCAGGGTCGAATCTGGGCTCTGTCAGTTGGCATTTCAGTGTGTTCAAATGGGAGGGAGCCGTGTCAGTAGATTTTATGACACGTAAAAGATCCCCTTCGGAGCTAAATTCCTGCACCCTGGCGTCTCTAAAAGCCGTAAAAATTACTTGATATGTGAAACCAATAACATATTTATTATTATTATTATTATTATTAATTCTGCTTCACGAGGCTGAGTATCCCGTACATCATTCTAGTCCTCAGACCATAAATACATTTCTTGACACGTCCGGGAATTGAACCCGGACTTCACGAGCTAACCACTACATCACGAGGAGGTCATTAATCTGTTTTAATTAACTTAAATATAATAAGTAACTCAAGTAAATTAAATAAGATCCTTTCATAATTTCATTGCCAGCCCCGTGATGTTGGGGTAGCGCACCCCGTGTTCGATTCCCGGCTCCGTCACCTGAGGGCTGGAACGGGATGCACTCTTCCTCGTGAGGACAATTGAGTGGCTGTCTGATCAGAGAGGCAGCACGCAGGTCAAGAAAACCAAGTTTAACTACCGAGGGGACCCAACGTACTGACCACGAGTCAACCCACTATCTGTAGACCAACAGGGTTTGGCAGTGATTGCTTGGTAGACCGAGGCTCTTCAGAGTACACACCCAGTAGACGAGTGGGTTCCAACTCCACCGTCGGCCATCCTTCAAACGGATTTTCTTGGTATTCCACTTTCAACTCCAGGATGACGCATGGACGGTAAATCCTAATAGACCACAGCCACTTCCTTCCAACTCCTTGCTCAGTTTCTTTCATCTTTAGTAATTTCATATCTCATTAACTCCTCTCGCATTATTGGCATTCGGCCGTAAAACTACCCACCTCATGCAAATTCATCGCATCCTATACTTGACCTCATAGACACGGGAATAATAAGGGGTAGCCATATATTATTGTAACTGTTGTATTATTTATCGGAGTTCCAGAGTCTTAGGTATGCGAATCACAATTATTTCACTATGGAGACTGGGAACTATTTAAGTGAGAGGGTGTTTCTAGCCCACCCCTACGTGGTACTCCTTCAGTACAACTTGACAGCCTGGTGAGTTCGGTAAGTTGATGAAACTGATAGATATTCCTGAGCTGTGCAGGGGCGTGATGGCACAATCATAAAGCGGCTTGCCTTTCACCAAGGTGGACCAAGTTCGATTACGGTTATGTAAAGATGTGAAGCTATTATTTCACTGTTGCCTATACAAACTGTAATTTTTAGCTCTTCAGTCGGTCAACACAAATATGCCCAATGAATGGGCGGGCTACAAAATATAAATATGTAAATTCACTCCTGGAAATTAATAGATGGATTAGGTAACTATTAAATGTGGAAATTTTGAATTACGCGTTTGGACCCACACGTAGCCATTTTCAGATCCAGATCACTGTGTTGATGTTTAAATATTCACTAATATTATTGCCCTACTAATGAGGTTAGTCTTTGGTGTTTTAATAAGATTCGCCATTGGAATCTCGTTATACGTTATGTTTAATTTTTGTCTTAAATGTTTGATGAATTATGTGAGCAAAGGTGTATATGCACGTGTATACAAATTAGAATAACACAATGTAATAGTAAATAAATAAAATTTAAAATTTAGCATGCACTATAAAACTATTTGTAATGTTAACTTATCTTTCGTAGCATGGTACACTCCAGCAGTTTGGCCGGCAGCCCTTCCACTTGACGATCGATTCGCGTAATCCTAAATTGCCTCTTTAGTACTGATAATTACCTAATGAAAATCCACAGCCCGCTTCCAGTCTCCGACCGGGTCAGGAATGGAATGAATGAAGCCCCCATCTAAGCGGCGAGGATATGAACTGTGCCGGCTGCCGAGGCCTGACGCACTCCTCTGGGGCAATGATTAAATGAATGACAAATTAAATGAAATGATAGTGGAGAGTGTTGCTGGAATGAAATTTTGACAGGGAAAACCGGAGTACCCGGAGAAAAACCTGTCTGCCTCCGTTTTGTCCAGCACAGATCTCACATGGAGTGACCGGGATTTGAACCACGGACTCAGCGGTGAGAGGCCGGTGTGCTGCCGCCTAAGCCACGGAGGCTTGCCCTGATAATTACCTAATACATGTGATTTTTCCAGGAGTGTATTTACTCCTACATATTTATATTTTGTACCCCGCCCATTCATTAGGCATATTCATGTTGACCAACTGAAGAGTTACAAATGACCATTATGGTTACGTAAAACCACAATTTTTTTTCCGTCCATTCTCTAGTGGTTTTCAGCGAGCTAAGGAAAGTCATTCTCCTATTTAGTACTGGTAGTTACAGGTTTCTACTTTTCATGACACTGCCACTAGATGAGATACAATCGCCAGCTCCACTCCCGGCCATCTTCGATCCGAGAAATTGCACTGGTACTCAATTCTGAAGCATGCTGAGTGAACTCCAAGGCAATTTGCATTTTTCGAGGTGGCAGTCTTGTTTCTAAAATCCACTACCCATGTGTAAATTGAACCACCCCCATCCAGTTCAAAACACTGCGTCTCAACCTATTGAGCTACGCAGAAACCACTGACTTTGAACCTGAGCCTTCACTTCTTCCTTCCAGAGCCTTTCCTACTTCCTTCCAAGTCAAAAGGCTTTCATTCATCGACGTTTGAAGCTTCTTACTGCATCACTTTGCCATTTGCCACACTGATGGGCGACAAATGTAACGCTACAGGAGCCACTCACAGCTGTGGTAAGAAATATAACGTTACTGCCAATAATTATAACATACCTCTTACCTGTCTTTAAATAAGAATAATAGTAAGCATGTTTGGGCAACAGGTCATTTGATGATCTCGATGAACCAAATTTATAACTAGAACCTAAACTAGAGCAATCGAGAACTCTCCTTCTCAAGTCGTGGCGAAAATTTGCCACAAACCAATTGACCTCCGTGGATGCTTTATGACTAAAACTATCTAATAAGAAAGAAAGTCCTAGCATGTGCAAGGGAAAAATAAAATTTATTAAGGAAAACAAATGCAGCATCTGTAACGATTCGATCCCATACCTATTATAGTTAAAGGGTTATTCATTTATCATATTTATTATTCTTATTAATTAGTACATCAATGAGATGATTTTTATATCAGATAATTGTAAGCGGCTTTTATTGTTATAGTCAGAAATATTTTTATTAACAATTATTTGTAAAGAGACGAAGTAAAATATATAATGCAACAAGATTGCCAAATAGGATCAACCCAATGCGTCACAAACTGAACGACGTAGTAATAATTTCACCACGGCAAACTGCGTCATTTTCCTGAGATGCTAAGACACCCACTATGGTGTAACCAACACGCCATTTTCGACGGTACGTACGCGTCTAAGATAACAAATTGTGGTGCAATTAGCCCTCGTGAGAGAATGAACACTGAAGAAAGGGAAGCTTACTGGAGGGGGAGACCGTCGAAGACCACGTGACAAGGAAGTCATTAGTACCTGCGACTCCGACAAAAGACGCATTGATCTACAGCTCTCAATGAAGGGAGGAAGTGGTAACCTTGCTTTCTGGGTCCTAATGGACTGAGCACCGAGAGTCGACACTGAACGATGTCTTGCCGACATCTATATCAATACATAATGGGTTATATCCCTGATCAAGAGTCTTTCTACAGATGGCAACGTACTTAATGAGGATATTTCATAGTAAATGAGATATCACATCATTTTTTTAAACATAAGCGACGTAACATCGAGATCATCGATCATTTCTTAAATATGACGAATCTTCGACTGGGTGAGCCAACAATTCAATAAAACTATCGTCTCTATTATAATTTAACTTCATTTAACTTTCAATTCATTTTAATATTCATTTTCTTTTAAATAATTAATTGCCGCATTGAGTAATTTTAAATTCAATTGTGTGACTATCACTATTCTGTTTTATTAATATTTTGTTTTTGCATTTAATAAATTCATTCTCTTCAACGTAATGCCTATTTCTTTCATTGTAGTTGGTACTTTAAGGCAATCATACTCCTTGATTAAATACGGATTGGTTAGATGACTTTGTCTCACTACGGCCCGGGTAAGTGGTTTCGACTCTACTGCTGATAGCCGAGGTTAAATCAATAAATTTCGATTCACTGTCTTAAATAGGGATCTGGCGCTCAACAACTTATTATATTACACTATCACAGGTAAGGTCACACCACAGTGTATATTATTTATTCATATCATGTTTGTTTTATTGAACCACAATAGTCTTCATCACCACGTTCAACGACTCATTAAAAATGTTACATTTGGCGCCACAAAGTAGGACACGAAAACCATTTGGTATTTAGGAGAGGAGTGTATAATTTCAGTGCAAATTGTCAGTGCTTTTGGGGGACAGTGAAGTGAAGTGAAATTTTGGAAGGGCAATTGTTATACGGTGTACTTCGAGATGTCGGAGGAGGAACAGAGGCAGTTGAGAAGTAGGGATGCAGTCAAGAAAGTTAATTATAAGGAGGTTGATACCGGTAGCGATGTTGAAAGCGTAGAGAATAATACCAAGATGTCGGAGGTAAATCTTGAGAATAATCCTGAGGTTAACCCTGACAAGAATACAGAGGTACATCCTGAGACTAGTGGTAGTCTAGAGAAAGAAAAGTCTATAGAGATTCCTGAAGATCCATTAACTGTGTTTATGAGGGAGATGAGAATTAATAGTCAGGAGATGAATAAAAATAGTAGGGAGATGAAAGAAGATATTGGTAGGATAAATCAAAATATGGAAGAGAATAAGAAAGATAATTTAGAAAGTAGGAAGGAATTCAATGATAAATTTGAGAAATTAGATAAAGATATGAATAAAAATATGGAAGAGAGTAAGAAAGATAATTTGGAAAGTAGGAAGGAATTGAGTAGAGATTTAGGTGAGAAATTAGATAAGAGTAATCAAGAGATAAGAGAGGATATGAGTAAAATAAATCAGAAATTGGAAGAGAATAATGTAAAACTAGATATTGTGGAAACGATGAATAGAGAATTAAGTATGAAGTATGATATGCTACAGGAGAGTATTCAGGGGGTGAAACAGGAAATCAGAGGTGAAATTAAGGAGGAGGTAGAGATGAAGGCTAAAGATATTATTAAGACAGTAGATAAGAAATTAGAAGCAGCAGAAAGTAGGATTCAGGAAAGAATAGTAACTGTGATTGAAGATAAAATAGCAATTCAAGGTGAAAGTTTTAGAAAATTGGTAGAAGCGGAAACTAGGCAGGTGGTAGAGACTTTAGGGGATACTGAAGTAGAATCAGTCAAGACAGCCTGTAAGGAGACTGTAATTGAAAGTAGATTAGAGTCAGAGGAGATAGTAGGAGAAAACATAGTGGAGTTGGAGGAGATTGTAGGTGAAAGTAGGGTAGAGTCAAAGGAGATAGTAGAAGAAAGCATAGTAGAGTTCGAGGAGATTGTATGTGAAAGCAGATTGCAGTCAGGGGAAATGTTAGGTGAAAGCAGATTGGAAGTAGAGGAGATTTTAGATGAAAGTAGCTTAGGTAAGAAACAGCAGTCAGCGGAGATGATAGATGAACGCAGGATAGCTGTAGAAGAGACTAAAGAACATAGTGAAAAAGAAGAGAAGATGAAAGTAAAGATAGGGATAGAAGTAGGTAAGATAAAGAAAGTACTAAGCACCCAAGAGATTAAGATGCAGACAATCATAGATAAATTAGATAGGCAAACTAGGGAAGAATTTAATGATGGTGTAGCGGAAATTAATATGAAATTATTAGTGGCAGAGAAGCGTGCGTTAAGTCATAGTCAGAAGAACATAATTAGTAAACAGGTTAAGAGGAGGAGAGAGATAGATAAGAGCAGAAGCAGTAGTCCACGGCTAAAGAGAGCATTAAGTGATAGTAACGGAGAAATGAAAATGAAACCTAAAGGTAGATATTTTAGAAATAAAATGAAAGAGAAGAGAATTAAGTTGTTAGAGGAAAAAGAAATCAGAATGAAAGAGAGAAAGAAAGCATATGATGTGCAGAGGCGTACTGAATTAGCCAGACTTGGGGAAGTGAGAGGGAGAAAGCCGAAGTACTGTGTTACTATGGATGAATGTAGTACAGAGGAAGTAGAAACTAATGTAACACGGAAGGAAGAATGTGGAATTCTAGTTAAAGATAGAATTGAAGATGAATGTGGTAAGAACTGTGAAATGCCAGAGAACGTAGTGATGTAAATTTGTATTACCGATAGTTACTGTTCCGTATGACTTAAATATTAAGTAATTAAGTTTTATATGATTTAACAGAGGTAGATAAGGAACCTGCTGTGTGTAATTTTAATTCAGTCGTGAAGTTAGGATGGTAAGGGGCGCGTAGTGCCTACGCTTATTGATTAAGATTGACTAAAATCATTTAATTTGGAAGACAGAGATTGTCGTGCTATTGAGCAATTCAGGTAAGTTGAATGTGGGTCCTTAAACTGCAGGTAAGTTGGATTAAGTGAGAATTAAATTTAAAAAGTTGGGAAGATTATTACAAAGGTAAGTAATCGAAAGAAAGTAATAATTATTATGGCAACCATAATTATGAATATAATGGTAATAAAGATTTAATTAAAAAGTGAGTGAAGATCAGATGATACAGTGGTAATAAAACTAGTGAGTTGAAGAATTAAGTATTGATTTAATAAAGAAGTTTCAGTTGAGGACAGCGAGGTTATCAGCGGATATATGTTGAGAAATTTATAAGTGGTTTAGAATTGTTAATGGTAATGCGTTGTATGAATTAACCAACATCGGGTTGAAATGAGGAAGTAGTAACTAATTAGGGCATCTGGTAATTGGTGACAGATATGTGTGTGTGTATGTGTGTTTTCACGCAAGGACGTGAGTATGAAGAAGTAGGCCAACGAAGGTAATGCCGTTGAGCAAAGTGGTTTTAAGTTTTTGGTAAGATGCCAAATGAAGTAGGTTGGAGGAAGTTTTTGGAGGATGAAGTAGGTCAGCAAGGTATATTCCGTTGAGCAATGAGATTTTTTATGGTGTCTACGGGACTACGTGAAGTTAATAAGGGAGTTTTTTTTAAGTATATATGGATGTATGCACACAAGGTAATAAGAGATTACAAAGGTAAGATTGCCCAAGTTTTTGTTACAGTTACGCACGTTTTAAAGATATTACAAGGCTTGTTATCGAGCTAAACCACTTTGTAGTAAAAAGTTACTGATGATTAATAACGAATTAATGATGTGGTAGATTGTTGTCCTACATACAGGTTAAAGTAAAGATAATAGTAATAATTATATGGTTGGCATAATATTTTCTAGAATTGAAAGGAATTTGTTATAATTCGACGTTTTGAGGATTTTAAAGATAAATCATTTTGTTAGTAGACGAGAAATTAAAGTTTTATTTATGTCATACGGAGTTAGTAAAGAGAAGTTTAATATTTTTGAAGACAAGAATAAGTTGGTAAGATAAGTGTATACCTAAGGGGTAATAATGAAGTTACAATTAAAGGCAGGTGTAAGTTACGCATTTAATTTGGTAGAGCAGAGAGTGTCTGAACTGTGTTATAACTCACGACTTGCTTTATGAAGTGATTATGGGAGAATATTTGCTAATTAGAAGTGTCGGTGTTATTGACTGTCAACTGGAACACTGTCATTATTTTAGGAAGAGAATAGTTAGGAAAGCAAAGTGTGATGTTATTATTCCAAGGAATTAGTCGAAGCATGTAAGATTTTTTAGCTGAAATTTAATGTGTTATTGGTCAGTAAGAGGTGACCTGTAACAGTAAGAAGATGTGGGACTATACCACGAATAGGGGAGGTTTTTTGTATGTGACGTGTGATGTCACGATGAATTGTTGAGAGTTCTGAGAGATTCTGGTGTAGTAGGAATAAGCTATACTCCAGGCGGTCAGAACAAGTAGGAAGTGGTGTTTGGAGAACACGGTACTTAATTAAGAGTTTTGAGAGAAAACTAAGGGGGGTTTTTAGGCATTCAGCAAGAAGTCAAATCATGTATAGACTAAGTTTAAAGTATAAGAGCATTAATATTTTGTGGAACGAAATATTTATTCCGAGGAGTTTGTCATGTGTTTTTGTGAAATAGTTTAGTGATATACGTAATTCAGGTATTGAGTAGTATTTTGTCCAAGTCTTAATCATTTTGTTATGGTAAGTAAGGAATGACGATAGAGTAAAGATATCTTGACGCTAAGTTAAATTTTATAAGGTGAACGAGAAGTCAGATTTTATGTTTATTTGAGATTTTGAAAATTCAAGTTATTGTTTTCGAGAAGTAGTGAAGAGGAATTATGGTTTTAAGAGAAGTTAAGAAGTCGTGGAGACTTAGGAAGTATTAATTTGAAAGGAGGCGGCCGTGGCCTAAGACAGAATTAAGCCACGAAGGCAGGTGAGTAGTAACTTGGATATTTAAGTGAACTGTTTAATAACTGCATTAAGTATTTCGATGTCATTATGTATTTGGGGAAATATTTACAGGTATGACATATGCACTGAAATTGGAATTGCCTTAGGTATCTTGCTAAGTTATTTTTTTTCTTCAATTATTGAAATTTTACTGTATTTGAGTAATCCCTTTATAGAGACGAAAGGGATATTATGTTGATTGTATCACCACATCGCGTGCAGTGATATGCGTGTGCAACGAAGTAATTACTTCGAAGAATGTAAAGTGAAGGGCATTATATGTATATTTTTTTTTCAATATAAATATATAAAGAAGAATAAACATTATGAACATTTGGAAGAATGAGATGAATGAAAGTTAAAATGTGAATTTTAGCGAAGAATATATTTCTTGTATATTTTTGTGTATTGATGAAGAGTATATTGTATGTTGTCTTTTTGGGGGTTATAATATTTAAATTTATAGTTTTTTTTTAAGTTGGATGGGGTAAGAGAAATAATGTGAAATGTCATTTAAATTATTTATCTTAGGGGCGATTGTAACGATTCGATCCCATACCTATTATAGTTAAAGGGTTATTCATTTATCATATTTATTATTCTTATTAATTAGTACATCAATGAGATGATTTTTATATCAGATAATTGTAAGCGGCTTTTATTGTTATAGTCAGAAATATTTTTATTAACAATTATTTGTAAAGAGACGAAGTAAAATATATAATGCAACAAGATTGCCAAATAGGATCAACCCAATGCGTCACAAACTGAACGACGTAGTAATAATTTCACCACGGCAAACTGCGTCATTTTCCTGAGATGCTAAGACACCCACTATGGTGTAACCAACACGCCATTTTCGACGGTACGTACGCGTCTAAGATTACAAATTGTGGTGCAATTAGCCCTCGTGAGAGAATGAACACTGAAGAAAGGGAAGCTTACTGGAGGGGGAGACCGTCGAAGACCACGTGACAAGGAAGTCATTAGTACCTGCGACTCCGACAAAAGACGCATTGATCTACAGCTCTCAATGAAGGGAGGAAGTGGTAACCTTGCTTTCTGGGTCCTAATGGACTGAGCACCGAGAGTCGACACTGAACGATGTCTTGCCGACATCTATATCAATACATAATGGGTTATATCCCTGATCAAGAGTCTTTCTACAGATGGCAACGTACTTAATGAGGATATTTCATAGTAAATGAGATATCACATCATTTTTTTAAACATAAGCGACGTAACATCGAGATCATCGATCATTTCTTAAATATGACGAATCTTCGACTGGGTGAGCCAACAATTCAATAAAACTATCGTCTCTATTATAATTTAACTTCATTTAACTTTCAATTCATTTTAATATTCATTTTCTTTTAAATAATTAATTGCCGCATTGAGTAATTTTAAATTCAATTGTGTGACTATCACTATTCTGTTTTATTAATATTTTGTTTTTGCATTTAATAAATTCATTCTCTTCAACGTAATGCCTATTTCTTTCATTGTAGTTGGTACTTTAAGGCAATCATACTCCTTGATTAAATACGGATTGGTTAGATGACTTTGTCTCACTACGGCCCGGGTAAGTGGTTTCGACTCTACTGCTGATAGCCGAGGTTAAATCAATAAATTTCGATTCACTGTCTTAAATAGGGATCTGGCGCTCAACAACTTATTATATTACACTATCACAGGTAAGGTCACACCACAGTGTATATTATTTATTCATATCATGTTTGTTTTATTGAACCACAATAGTCTTCATCACCACGTTCAACGACTCATTAAAAATGTTACACATCTAAAAGTGACGTTAGATTATAATATAGTAATAATTGGTCAAATAAAATAGAGCACACTGCAATGTGTCCCACTACCTCACCGGCCGTTATTCAAGTTTCGTAAAATAGATGATACTGTCGTAAGAAAAAAAATAATATCTATCAAATCACAAGCAGTCGGAATAGATGACATCCCAATTTCCTTTATCGTTAACCTGATAGAAGTATTACTGCCAATTATTGCGCACATTTGTAACACATGTCTTTTAGAAGGTTTCTTCCCAACAATATGGAAAGATGCTTTAGTTATTCCAGTTCCGAAAAATTCTCTTGCAAATTCTCCATCCGACTATCGACCTGTAAGCATACTTTCCTCAATTTCCAAAATACTAGAAAAACTTATGCATGAACAACTTCTTCAGTACTTGACGCAATACTCACTACTTGATCCGTTACAATCTGGATTTAAGAAAGGACACAGCACATCTACTGCACTCATTAAGATCACTGATGACGTAAGACGAGCAATGGATGAGCGTAAAGTGACAATACTCATTCTCCTAGACTTCAGCAGTGCATTCGACACCATTAACACGGACATACTTATGGCTAAATTGCAATCCTTCCATCTTAGCCCCGTTGCTCTCAAATTATTCGCCTCCTATCTTCATAACCGAAGACAACGTGTACTCCTTAATGAAAACAGAACTGATTGGAAGTTCAAAATAAATGGAGTACCTCAGGGTTCAATTCTCGGCCCCCTTATATTCATTTTATATCTGAACGACATCTCTTCGAAACTGGAAAACTGCAATTACCATCTATATGCTGATGACCTTCAGATATATTGCCACACAAAAGTAAACGACATAGATGCGGCAATTGAAAATATGAATTTAAATCTAAAGAGGATCAGCCGCTATGCAACTGAAAATTCTCTTGCCATCAACCCAATTAAAACACAAGCTATCGTAATAGGGCAGACTAAATTGCTTTTCCATTTACCCAGTAGACCGCTTTCTTTAATTCAACTAAATGGTGTTGCTATCCCGTTCTCTAAATCGGTAAAAAGTCTTGGAGTCACACTAAATGAAACTTTGAATTGGGATGGGCACGTTACTAATACATGCAGGAAAGTTTACTCGTCACTTCATCCACTTAAGATTCACCAGTCCGTTCTACCCCGTAACTTGAAAATAAAACTCGTCCAAACCTTGATACTCCCTATATTTAACTACTGTGATGTTGTATTAGTAGATGCTACCGGTGAACAAAACAAGAAACTTCAGAGAGCTTTAAATTCCTGCATTAGGTTTATTTTCTCCTTGAAATTTTCCTCATATGTGTCTCCTTTTTATGATCTACTTTCCTGGCTAAAAGTAGAACAACAAAGGAACCTGCACATATGTACCCTCATCTATCGACTTCTCAATGAAAGTACTCCTCATTATCTCTCTTGTAATTTTCGTTTTCTTTCTTCCTTTCATGATCGTCACACGCGATCTGGATCTATAATTGCAATTCCTCTACATCATTCTTCTGCCTTCAGCAACTCTTTCCTCGTGTCGGGAACTAGAATTTGGAATAATTGTCCTCGTGACGTCAGAAATTGTACATCCCTTACAACTTTCAAACGTGCATGTAAAGATTTCCTCTTGAATTCGTAGGCCAACTAGAACAATTTGTGTATGAATGTGTGAGTGAATGACCATAGTATAATTTTGTTAAAAATGTATGTCATTTAAATTGTATTGCTTAGCTAATATCACGCAGTCGCCAATTTAATTTAATTTAATTTTTATTTTATTTTATTTTATTTTATTCTAGTATTTAAGGTTTTCCTAGTATTTAAGTTTGGTAGGTTAAGAATAACATATGTGAGTATTCATGTAAGTTGCACTGTGTGTGGTTAAGTGTAAGAGAGGGCCTAGAGCCCTAACTTCGCCACCATAAAGGCACCAATAAATAAATAAATAAATAAATAAAACTTATTGGCGAAGTATATCAATTGGAAATTAGGTATTTGAATTTACTTTACGATAAGAATCTTGAATTTACTGTGGCGTAACTGAAATAAAAGAGAATTTGTTTGGAGTTTCAACATGTGAGCTCACCATTTTCGTCTTGAAGATTACTGCGTACTGATTGACTATAGACTGACATATCGATCACTTCCTATCCTAAAATAAAAGCAAATGCTAATGTACCAGTGATCGTAACGACGTTACAAATTATTCAATAATTGTAGACGAGAGTGGATGAGGATCGCTCTGCAAACGTATATATTTGCCGTATGTCCTCCATCTCTTGATATTCTTCATCAGCCAATGGGAAAAGCAACGCCATGACTACCCCCTACCATCATTCTGTAATATTCAAATGAAGCCTTGTTATTCGCCCCAGCATCCACGTAGTGAAACGTCATGATTTTCTGAGAATTCTCAAGCCGTTGTTTTAATGTCATTGAGATTCGTGACGTCACAGTCACCTTTCCTCAATATCTTCGTAAAACAGTAGTAGTCTCCCCCGGAAACTTGCGCCATAATTCCTAGAATCGAAGTCTAAATTCAGCGAACCTCCTGTGGCTCGCCTGTCACCAGCTCAGAGGACATCTTGGGCCACCTGACATTCTGAGTCCCTAACTTCAAAACTAACTATTCAATTCCCAGTTTATATAATTCTTATAAATGATGATTAGTAGAATAGATGTAATAGTAATGCTAATAAGCATGTAATAATTAGATGGAATATATTTAAGAAAATAATAATAATAATAATAATAATAATTAATAATAATATATAGCTGATTTAAATTTGATCTGGAACTGTAACAATTTGAGTATTTACAGCAAGGGGACAAATTCAAAACATTACACTATTTAAACCAATTTTAATCATATGAAACAAGCAGTTCCGTGTAGAACTAAATAGCTTCTTTTCATACCTCCTACAAATGGTAATTGCCTCTATCAACATACAAACTCAGTTTGATTGCTATAATAGATTCGTGGATATTGATAACCCTCTATTTATTTCAATCGGTTGCCATGTTGGATTTTTTATACTGTATGTAGGCCATAGTGTTAACGTACTATTGCATGATTATTATTATGGCGCAGGTGTATTATTCAAACTTCAATCGCATGATTAGGACACAAGAAATAAGAAATAAGAACGAGATTTCTAAATTTCACACAGCCGCCATTTGAAATAAATTAGAGGTCATTGGATTACAAGTTGTATAAGCATTTACCGTTTCGCTGGGACTTTCAGATTACACATCCAAGACAGAGCAGTGGCTTGCTAGAAAGCCATGTACGACATTATTAATCTACAGCAGCTATCCTTAAAAACAGCTATGGATCTGTTTGACGCAAAGATCCAGCCAATTCTCACGTACGGGATCCACTTGATATGGGACCGACTAACGAAGAGAGATCTGGCCACCATCGAAAGAGTTAAAGCCCAATTCCTGAAATCCTTAATGGGCATCTCAAAATACACGCGCACCCGCCTAACATATGAATTAGCACGGGAACCCTTCCTCGTCGAAGAAATAAGGACACAATTACAGCTTCCATCAACAAAGAATGCTGAAGCGCACCTAGCAGAGAGAAGAGAGAAGACATTCCGCTAGAATTTTACAGCATGGATGCCATGATCAACCGGAACTGGACCAGCGTCAATCAGAAACTAAGACATGTGATGATAAAGTTAGCTGTGCATGGGTACCACCATAATATGCAAAAACATTTCCTACCACGGCCCAAATGAACTCTGCGTGTGCTCGTTATGTGACCAGTTCTGTGACACATATCACATCACACGATGTAAAAATAACCAGAAATCACTGTGTGAATATGGCAAGGACTAACATTTAAACTGAACAAAGCATCATACAGTGTTGCTCTATTTCACAAATAACATTCAATTCACAATATAATGACTGGTCATGAATGAATGCCTTAATGCACAATTTCCTGATTGATTACTGGATCATGATGTCTTCTCATCAATTAACTCTTTTGTAACATGTTTGTTTTACTAGAGTAAATCTATGTTATGCACATTCATCCGCTTTTCTGTTAATAATAATAAATGAGATCGGATGGTTAAATCACAAGAAAGGCCAATTTAAATATTTAAATTTCGCGTGGCAGCCATGTTGAATTTGTGCTCACCATTTATTGAAATTCCCATGGCCAAACTTATGTTCATACAAACATACAAACTTTCAGTTTGATTGATGTCATAGATTAGTAGATATTGATAACCGTCTAAATATTTCGGTTGGTCACCATGTTGGATTTTTATATACGTAAGCCCATAGTGTTATGCACTACTAGGCGACGATTATTGCGTAGGTTCATTATTCAAACGTTGACTTCGATCGCATGATTAGGACACAAGGAATGAAAACTCTATTTTGAAATTTCGCACATCCGCCATCTTGAGGTTATATAAACACTTCAACTATATTGGAAAACAGTGCATTATAATTAGGTAAACATTTGCTGTACCATTTTTCGCTGCACTTGTATGTTTAAGTCGCGTGAGAAGTTTATTTAAATGTATCAACTTCACTTGGCCGCCACGTTCGTTTTGTACTTAACAGGTTTTTGAAAGTGACATAGGTGAACTTCTAGTTGTGTCCTTTATCATTGTTTTCAGGGTATTATCAGTAGTAGTTTCGGAGATATAGAATGCCGGTGAAATATTTCGCACAGCCGCCATGTTGGATTGGTGAGACGAAATCATATTTATAGGGCATGGACGAAATAGTACTATGACCTGACCGAGTTTCATTGAAATCACTCAAGTCTCTTAGATTTTATTAGCTGGGGGAGGGGGGGGGACACATGGACAAAAGGTGATCTCTTAAGCCTATTTTTTCGTAAATGAAAATAAGCTAAAAATAGGCTTATTGGATCACCTTTCGTCCGTGTTGGTTTGTACGTATGTGTGTCCCTAATAAACTGTAAACAGTGGTGGGATTTAAATGAAACTCGGTAAGGTCAAACTACTACATTGTTTGACTTTGTGCGTGCCATTCTAATTTTAATACGTTTTACCAATTCAACATGGTGGCCGCGCCAAATATTTCACTGGCATTCCATAGACAGTCAAAAGGTAATGTTTTTCAGTCAGTTAACAAGATTGCACCCAATTGTAATGGGTGGTTCCCTTGTCCTGAAAAAATTACATGAAATTAATGGATACACTTGGATGACCAGTTACGATCGTCAAGCAACCGTCATCAGATCCTTTACACTTAAGCTATTAAAGCTATGTCTGCAAGTGTGGGTTATGATATTTACAATACACTTACATAGTTGCAGTAGTAATTAAACTATATGATTTTTGGCTGAGATACTGATAGTGGTGATTGGTCTTCAAGTTTGCTGGCTTAATGTGATTAAGTGATTGTTATTAAATAGTTAATAACCTAACAGCTAACTGTGGATTGTGCACTTAGCTGTTTGAACGATGTGTGGTCCGTTTCCACTCAGCTGCCACCTCCGCTGCCTGCACTGAACTGGAAGGAATTTCCTGTATTGTTACGTTATATCTTAACCTAATTGGCCTTTCCTCCACATTCGTAACTTCCTGTGTTCGTCGCGCAATGTAACATATGTTTGTTGCCAAGCCTAGAACATCCTAATATGGTGCATGTTACCCGTACTGTATTCTGGACTTCTTCAATAATAAAAGGCCAATTTCCATTCTCGTGACGCGTACACTAATCAGTCCTATAAGCGCTACCCGATCTAATGAGAAAGTCCCGGAACCTTCAATACTGCCGTTGATGCCAGCCTTGGTTTATTGAAGATATGGTACAGAGTACATCCTGATCCAGCGACATGTTTCTGTGTGTTGTTCCCTTGTCTAGCTTGGCTGCAACGTAATGTTGGTGTCGATTCCAACGTATGGTGTTTTCTAATAGTGTACAGAGGGTTGAATTCTCCATGAATGTGTGTTCGTTTAAATTATTAGGGTTCCCTAATCCTTAAAACAATAAGTTATTGCCATATTTTTAAAAAAATATAATGTAGACCTAGGTTATATCCCAAAAGCTATTTAGTCCATCGCATGAAACATCTATTTCATTGACGGGAGTGTTCTTAGATTACAAGAATCAGTTGAATGTGTGAACATTGAGTATATTATTCCTCCACGGAGCTGCTTTTCACGTATGTAATGCAGTGCATATTTGTGAAAGTGTATTATGTCTTGTATTTCATTCAAACCCATATCCTAAAGGCTATTTGAATACATTATGTCAACATTAACCGCCCAAGGTAATTCAGCTCACGTCAACGGATTGACTGACAGAAAAGGCATCATTACTTACCTATCTAGTTTTTTTTCTTTTTTTTAAGCGTATGGCTTTTAGTGCCGGGAGTGTCCGAGGACATGTTCGGCTCGCCAGTTTTGTAGCTGCTTCGAGACGGACACCCAATGGGTGAGCTACAAGTACCGTTGGGGAGGAAAGTTGGAATGGAAGGATGAGGAGTTGGAAGGTAGCGGCTGTGGCCTATAGTTAGGGACCAACCCCGGCATTTGCCTGGCAGGAAGATGGGAAACCATAGAAGACCATCTTCAAGGTTGCCGGCGGGGGGATTCGAACCTCCTCGCCTCCCGGATGTGAGCGACTGCCATTAGTCATGCCGCAACGACCACGGCTAACTCACCCGGTACCTATCTAGTTTATATCAAGGCATCCCGAAAAATGCATTTTCTGTGAATTTGGATAAACAAGGTTAGAGAACCACTGATGTGATCTATATTAATGGGGTGAAGATACTTGAATAGCACGGCAACATTACAAAGAGAAACATGACTGTTGAACTAAAACACGAAGCCGTGATTATGAAATACAGGAGTCCCAGCACGACTGTAATATAACGCTCCTGTCACCACTGCTAAGTTAGAGAGCTGTGTTGCAACCTCCACAATATTGTTTCTTTCAAGCAATGAAGTGCAAAGGGAAGAGTTGGTCAATAAATAAAGCTAGGGTGGAATATAAACCAGTACCGATAAGGAGTACTCTCGCGGTCGGCTCCGTGTTCATTCATTACCCGTACATGTGAACACGTGCTTGGAGCGTTGCATTTGCTTCCTTTTAAGACAGTCCTACCAGGATACAATGGAACTGCGTAGCCTCCTTGCATTTATGAAACTTACATGAAGATTTCTTGGTATTCCATATTACTTTGTGGTGTTATATAAAATACATGTTTTCAGTCCATATGGTACAAAGCTACGCTACTTCGATGTACTCAACCTCACGAACTCGATGATACAAAGAAAGAGCAATAGAACCTCACTTATCTACACTCCATTACCCCAGAATATGCAAAATGGAGAATCCATGCTTCAAAATGATAGCCGTGTGAATTTTCAAAATTTAGTTGACTTTACTCTGAACCTACTACAACTACTGTATAACCGTGATATGTTGTGTCCTGATGTAGAACTAGAAGGCAAATTCACTGATGTGGCTTCCAAAACCGTGACAAGCACGAGACTAAGATCGCAGCTGAATGAATGTTTAAAATTCAATTGCCCTTTCTTGAGACCTAGCACAGGTATGAGCCATGACAGACAAAATCAGGCAAATTCACTGATATCGCCATCAAGAGCGAGACTAAGATGATATCGACATGACGTGCAGAGTTGGGCAGTATCGAAAATACATGTATTTAAAATACGTATTTTCGATACTTTTGTATTTTGTATTTTGTATCGAAAATACATTTTTGAACATGTATTTTGTATCTGTATCGAAAATACTTTTCATGAGTATTTTGTATTTTCAAAATACATAAAATACAATCAAAATACAATCACTGCATTAGGTAATTTTCAGTTTTATCTTCCATTATTTTCGCTTTTAATAATTTAAGTCAATTGGTAGACATTAAGTTTTAGATCAATACAACTCTTCCAGCAATAAAGCGACCTAGTAAGACCATGTGCAATGCTATTTATTTAGGATGCATTTAGAACAAAATCTCCGAAGGATGTCTCCCGATGTTCTGTTATCAGTGTGTTTGATCTTGGAAACCTTTCCACAAGCAGTAGCCTCAAGCTACGTAGTATGAAATTCCCAAACGCATGAGGTTGTCTGAACCTGTTAACTAGTATTGTTCGAAAATTCCTGGAAGTGCTCACATAAGGGCTGTACAAAATGCGGCAATTGTCTCCCGTAAGAGTAGTGTAAGAGTTGTATAAAACTTTGAATTGACAAATAAGTTGCTGTTCTTTCATTTGACGAGCTTGTATCACATCGTGATCATTTTGTCCCGTGTACTTATGTGTGTATGTATATATATATATATCATTCATAACCGTGTTATTGTGGGTCAATGTTGTAGTAGTACCGTAGTGGATTTATATTTAATTTGGGGAAGGAGACGGCAGTGGCCTTAAGTTAGGAACCATCCCGGCATTTTCCTGAAGTATAAGAGGAAAACCACTTCCGCTCTTCGCAGGTTTGCTAGCCACTGCACCACGAGCCAGACGAAAATAAATATGATGGTTGTTGTTAATAAATCTTGATCATCAGCCCGATGTATTTGGGTGTGTGTTAAATATGTCTGATAACCTGTGTTTGTGTGATTTTTGTAGTAGTATGCATGGCTGTATTTATTATGGTCTAGGATTGAGCAGATGCCCTGTCAGTGCCAGAAAAAGAAACTTGGATCTCTGTATTTGTCTTGAATACAGTAGTTGCATACGTTAAGGATGGAAGGAAGAAGGAAGATTGTAGTTTTACGTGACCGTTAATCTCGAGATCATGAGCCACGGGACCTCCTTTTTACATGGAATCCGAATCACTGAATATGGCATTTCACAAGCATTGACTGGGAATTGAACCCACTCCGCCGTGGTGAGAGGCCAACAGCTTGACCGCTGCTCCACCACACCCTCTACGATAAGGATGGATGACGATGTATGTCTACCCCTTACTTTTACCTATTTAACGGGATCGGGGATGAGATGCGATGAAACGCTATGTGGCGGATGTATTTACGACCGGATGCCCTTCCTGACACCAACATGAGAGGAGTTAATGAGAGATCTAGATGAATGAAGCTGGGCAAGGATGTGGAAGGAAGCTGCCGTGGCCTGTCAGAAGGATCGTCCCAACATTTGCCTAGAATTGAAAGTGGGGAAACCACGGTAAACCATTTCCAAGATGGCCGACGGTGGGGTTCAAACCCACGTCTACCAAGTCCACATGGAGCATGGCCACATTGCCTAGCGCTGTGCGTTAGCGGGTGACCGCTGTCGGTAGTGATAAGATGACCATAATAATACGGTAATAATAACTATAATGCGTATGATTCCTGTTTCAACTGGGACGGAAATGAGATAATATATATTTTCGCGTCCTTATGGTGGATAGTTTATACAGTCGGATGTCATTCCTGTCGCCAACCTCATTTTTTTTAGCGTATGGCTTTTAGTGCCGGGAGTGTCCGAGGACATGTTCGGCTCGCCAGTTTTTGTAGCTACTTCGAGACGGACACCCAATGGGTGAGTTACAAGTACCGTTGGGGAGGAAAGTGGGAATGTACAAGGACGAGGAGTTGAGTTGGAAGGTAGCGGCTGTGGCCTATAGTTAGGGACCAACCCCGGCAATTGCCTGGAAGGAAGATGGGAAACCAAAGAAGACCATCTTCAAGGTTGCCGGCGGGGTATTCGAACCTCCTCGCCTCCCGGATGTGAGCGACTGCCAGCAGTCATGCCGAAACGACCTCGGCTAACTCACCCGGTGCCAACCTCATGAGAGGAGTTAATGAGAGATGATATGAATGAAGGTGAATGAAAATAAGCACGGATTTGGAAGGGAGCGGCCGTGGCACATTCGAAGGTGCCATCGCAGCATTTGTCTGTAGTTGAAAATGGGAAACCACGGAAAACTATTTCACGGACGGCCGGCGGTGAGGTTCGACCCACGTCTACCGAGACCACAGACATCTGGGCACCAGCTGCCGTTGTTGGTTGGTTGTTAATAATTATAAATGACCCAACTTCGTTCATTAATTATGTTTTTTATTCTTTTGTGGCATACCGGTACGGTATTACTTACAAAGGATAATTTATAACGGAATGTACAAATTAAACATGTTGAGTCAATTGACTGTAGTGTCCCGTGGTGCTGATTTCTTACATCACCATTTTAGGATATCAGAGAGTAGTCTGAATGAAATGCCTCACTGTTTGCCTGACAGCGCTATAAAGAAAATATGAACAGACGGACATATAACTAGGGCATACACCTTTTTTTTTAAACATCTCAACTAAGAAACAGTTCTAAATAGTAGGAAATATTATTTTATGGATCCTCAAGCAGTCTTACCATCAATAATTATTTTATTATGTTCATTTTTAAGTATAACTCGTATACAATTAAAATACCCATTGATTTAAAAAAAATGAAAATAATTTTACAATATTTACATAGTGAATTCAGAATAAACAAGAAGTTCCGTGAAGAACTATACATCCTACTTTTCATGCCAATGATTATTCTACAGAATATGAACCTATCTAGAATAATGACGAAATTAAGTTGCTAATATCGAAATTTCCAATTAGTTCGAAATACTGTATACCTGGCATAATGTATCCTAATAGAGCACTACAGTTGGCAGCCCTGATGACTGAATATATTCTTAGTTCCGTCTCTTAAGGTACTAAATACAAAATTTGGTTGAAGTCCAATGAATAGCATGGACGTTACATGCAGTTAAACATTGGATCTAACAGCGCGCGTAAAATCATGTTGGCAACAATGTCATGCATGTATTGGTCAGAAATAATCTGAAATAATATGATCTATTGTTGTGCCAATTTTGAATGAAATCCATTAGTTAGTATAGAAGTTACATGCATTTTAAAATTGGACCTATCAGCAGGCTTAGAATCATGTTGGCAGCACTGACGTATATTAGTTACTCCAAATTCGTCTAGAATGCCAGGTACTATACGTGTGCAACGTTTAGAGCTATTGGCTTGCATACTTTCTGATATATTGATATTAGGGTAACAAAAATAGGGACAGCACATATTAACAGTTGGCAGCCCTGGTTGCTCCTTAGAATACGCATAGTCATATCTGTTATGGTACACATAGCACATACGAAATTTGGTTGAAATCCAAATGATAGTATGGAAGTTACATGTATTTAAAGTTGGACCTGTCAGCAGGCTTAGAATCATGTTGGTAGCACTGACGTATATAAGTTACTCCAAATTAATATAGAATGTCAGGTACTATATGTGTGCATAGTTTAAAGCTGTCGGCTTGCATACTTTCTGATATATTGGTATTTGGATAAAATAAATTAGGAGCATTTATTAACAGTTGGCAGCCCTGGTAGGTCTTAAGAATACGCTCAGTCATATCTGGTTATGTACACATACAACATACGAAATTTGGTTGAATTCCACTTGATAGTGTAGAAGTTATATGCATTTAAAAATTGGACCTATCAGGAGGCTTATAATCAGTTTGGCAACACTGCCATGTTTGGCCTCCTGGAAATTAAACTGAAATATTATGATCTGTACGTGTGCCAATTTTGAAATAGCTCCCATTCATACTTTCCAAGATATCCAACATGGAGCTCAAATTTCAATTGCGATTTTTTAGCAGTTGGTAGCACTGACATCATTTTAAAATATGGCCGTAAGATATTCAGGTATAGATCTTTACTCCTACCAAATTTTGTTTCGATTGCTGCAGCCGTTTAGGAGTTGATAGGGGGGGACACACACACAGCCAGTCAGACAGACAGAAGGACAGACAGACAGACAGACTTTTTCCTCATTTTTGCAAAATGTGAAAAGTAGGCTAAAAATAATTGATATTAACTTGCAAAAGGGACTGTATTGAAATAATTTCAGTATTATCCTGTGATAGTCTCCTGAAATTTCTTCTTGCTGACAAGGGCTGAATTGATGTGTGTTTTTCTTTTTTTATTTCTTTTTTAACGACATTTCTCTTATGTTTGGCGGGTTCCAAATGTTCAGCCACAGAAAACTTTCCAGAAACTCCCTACATTTCCTTCACAAATTTTACAATAAAGGACACTATCGTCGGTAGAATATAATTCATTCCCAAATGTTTTCAAAAAATTTCGCAACTTAACAACGACGTTAGCTTTTATTGGAGTCATACCTCCGTGCTTGCTGTGGTTGACAGTAAGCAGCTTGGTATTTCACTGAAGGTTGGAATTAAGGAATTTGAGATAATAGGTCCAGGTAATATTTGTGGAAATCCCTGGTCATTCATAAGCTGAACCCCTATTGTGAACTGGTGATAAATGAATGGAACGAAGGTATTTCAGTTGTTGGAGAATCCGGTTTTTCCTTACTGGCAATGCAGACTACTAGTTATCAGAATATACAAATACTCGGGGTGATTTAAGGGAGGTGAAAGCAACTTTATCATTAACAAGGAAATGTTCAGGTTTGACTAACCAACCAAGAAACTCTTGGAGTCCGAATAGAAATATACGACTGAACATGAAGTAACAAAAAGCGCTTCAAAACAATAGGAAATTAAAATATACACTATTCTCCAGCATAGATATGCACTTAAACAGGCAAAGGAGAAGAATATGATGCATTGTGCCAAAATAACCAAAATATGCATAAATATGCAAAAATATGATTTTGCATGATCTTCCGGGCCTTAGTTATTAAGCTGTACACCTATTATCTTGGCACGAGAGCTATTTATCCGACTACTTCGTGGTGCAGTGGCTATTATTCTTGGCTGTCACTCCTGAGGTCGGTTTCGATTCACGAATCTGTCAAGAAATATAATTCTGGTCTGAGGCAACTCAATTATCCTGCAAGTGGTTTCCCACTTCTACTTCAGGCAAATGCCGGGATGGTACCTAAATTAAGAGCATGGCCGCCTCCTTCCCAATCCTTATCTGAAATACAAATAGGCTACACACACTAATATAGCCATCACAATAACACAATTCATCAGACAAATTCCACACAAGCCCAAGTACACGGGGCGACATGAACACAATATCGCAACGACAACTAGCTCTTTATCCGAACTGGTGCACAGTATTCAGTGACAGATTATACGAAGTCAACAGCTGAACAACAGAGAATATTGGTGTTGGACCCTAAGTGGAACGACAAAGCTTCCACAAAATGTCATTCTACGTCTTGCGGTTGTCGGCAGTCTTTGTTAGATAATCTTTGAATGATAGCGTTTTCTCAATAGTTTCATCCTGTTTAAACAGTACACATATACACTATATATATATAAGTTCGACGTGTTGCGTAGTGGCTAGCACTCTTGGCTGTCACCACAGAGGCCCGGGCTCGATTGCCGACTCTGGCAAGGAATTTATTTCTGGTTTGAGGGCTGGAACGGGATAAACTCAGCCTCGAAGGCCAAACTGAGAAGAGGTGTGTTCGAATCCCATCTCAGCCGTCCTGGAAGGGCAGATGTGGGCATCACCATGCTGCAAAACTACCAATATCTTTGTTAGCATCAACTGTGGCAGTTGTATAGCCAAGATTGACCAATGCGAGGGTGGGGTTATAGTTTCAAAATATTGTGTGGTGCTCATCATTATACCATTATAAGGATTGGTTGGTTCTTAAGTTTAGGGGCTGCGACAACGTGGTCATGTAGCCCCGTGTACTTTGGGTGTATGTAGAATCTGTCTGATAACCGGTGTAAATTGTGATGGCTGTATTAGTGTGTGTATCTGTTTTTTAATTCATGTGGACTGCAACTTCGATTTTTTCAGATAGTTCCTACTTTTGCCGCCAAACGCCACCGTCAACGACTACAAGGCCTAGTTCAGAACTTAGCTACTAGACGCCACCGCAACGAACGTAGAAACCTAAGAGCGTTGTTTACATTCGTAACCTATACAATTTAGCTTCACACAGGTGTAATTAGTGGAAGGTTCTTTAACATGCCATAAATCTATGACATGGGACCGCCGGCTTAACTTCCACTCCGAAGGAAGGCATACTGAGGGATTTTTAATGCTCTTAAAAATCCGATGGCTTCGGCCGGATTTGAACCCGCTATCTTGGTCATAGAAGCTCAGCATGCTACCAACTACGTCATCGAGGCCGCATCTCCACGAGGTAGCTTAGGTCATACGATAATAATAATAATAATATCAAGGATGATACAGCACAACTAAACACCAAATATGGAACGATAAACCGTGTTAATAAATTTAAATATCTTGGGGAATGGATCCAGCAAAATGGCCTTGACAAGGAAGCCATAGAAGCAAGAAGCAAGAAAATGGAAGTCGCTTTTCAAACCACCCGCAACATATATAACAAAAAGTGCTTTTCTATGAACACAAAAATTCGTCACTACAACACTGTCATCAAACCAGTACCGCTATATGCATCTGAATGCCTTATCCTACCCGAGAAATATTTACTCGCGAAGTTAGAGAAAAAGAAAGAAAGATCCTACACATCATACTTGGCCCGGACTACAAAAATGGCATCTACATCAGAAAATCCAGGCAAGAAATTTACTCGAGGATAGAGAAGATCACAGATACAATGCGAAAACGCAGAGTTTGCTTTTACGGTCATATACGACGGATGATCGACTCCCGATTGACGAAACGTATCTTCAGTATATTCGACTCAAAACCAAAAACGACAATGCCAAGGTATGTTAACGTCCAGAAAGATCTGAAAGAAATGGGGATACGAGCAGAAGATGCACAAGACCGAAACCTTTATAGAGCAGCCATCAAGACGTTTGGGACTTACCGGGACGAAAAAACGGACAACTGGTGCGAAATGGACAGAAGAACGTCGTGCTAAACACAGTGAGCTCATGAAGACAATGTGGATCAAGCGAAAAGTGAACAAATGCCAGAATGTAAGATGAGGCTTATCGTGGTCCCTAGTTGGCCGATTAGGGAAATTGAGTGAATGAATAATAACAATTCCTATACCGTATATATTTCCCATGTTGTGGGTTCGAGGACAAAGTGAGGTAAATTTCTATGTGGCAGTGGTTTTCACGGCTGGATGATCCTCCTGACGCCATCCTCAACACAGAGCTGGATGGGAAACGAAATGACAACAGGGCAACAGCGACCAAGGCCCATCAGGAAGTACCATTTCATGGAGGCTGACGGTGGGATTTGAATCCTTTGGCCTTGCACGTTAATGCACGCACCCGTCTTGATCACCGATAATAATAATAATAACAATAATAATAATAATAATATTAATAATAATAATAATAATAATATTTTGAAAAGTTTGAATGGAAGAGAAGCATATTTTACTAAGTATTTTGTATTTTGAAATGTATTTTAAAATACTATTTTGTATTTTGTATTTTCAGGAATTTTATAACTGTATTTTGTATTTTGTATCTAAAATACTTTTTTGTGAGTATTTTGTATTTTGTATCGAAAATACATTTTGTGAGTATTTTGCCCAACTCTGTTTTGACGACCACCTGAATATTTACTTAATTGCATTTTCACGCAAACTATTTCAGTTATAAGCATGAGATTTTATACCATGACATAAGACTGTTAATTAGATGTATTGATATCATATTCGAACCCAGAACAAGCTCGAAACCAAGATGGAGGTCATGCAATTTTTCATAATTTAATTGTCTCCTCTTGGGACCTTTTACGGCTACAAGTCTGAAATTTTGTACTACGAAAGAAGGTCATAAGGAAGAGTCACAGATCGAATTTTCATATCCCGGAGTAATAAGAACACCAACACGGTGAATACGCAATTTTCAAAATTTTCTATATGAAACCTATTGCACGTAAGAGTCAGGCATTTGGTGAAGCAATAAACGGTTACAAGGCAAGTTTACTTATATGACCTTCGAAGTCACGACAAGTAAGAAACCAACATGATGGCCACATGAATTCTGCCTAGTTTCATCATAGAAAATATAGGCCTATGAGATCACCTTATATTCGCGCGTGCGTGTGTGTGTCTCTCTCTGCAACAGACTGATTTTGGCATCTTCAGCCTCGATCTCATTTTCAGTTACACAGTCAGGTTGATCGGGATCATATTCAGTCTTTTCTAAAGCAATTCAGTGGTCTACTTCTTTGCTGGCCTCCTCGTAAAATTATCATCTTGTTCTTCTGCTTCCTCCTCAATTTCTTCATTCACAACATGTTGTTGTTGTTGTTGTTACATTCATTAAGGCGCTTGCAACATTGTAGTCAAGCACCGCCATGTACTTGGATGTGTGTGGACTTTGTATGATAACCTGTGTTACTATGATGCCTATAGTACTGTGTATATTTGTATTTGAGACTAGGATTGGGTGAAAGTGGTGTAACGGCTACAAGGGCTTTAGGAATATCGTCCCATTGTTGGGCGTCATTTGTAACGGCTACCTTCGTCGTTGGATATCGCTCTACAAGTTGGGCGATCATTTATAACGTTTCTACAGATATTACACTCAAGACTCCTTAAAACCACCTCATCGTTCTTATTTAGCATTGGCCTGTCTAGAAAGACGACATACACTTTATTAATTTAGATTTACTGGGCGCCAGTTATCGTAAAGATAACACATTAAAATTTTATTTAGCCACGGCCGCTCCCTTCCTTGAGCCAAGATCTATCATCGGAGCGTAGGGCAATAAACTTGCTCTATGAGATACTCTTTGCATTCCAACTATCCTATATATTCAACTCCCAATGAACAAGACATTTTAACTAATACTGGTTTATTTACAACAAAATTATTAACATTTGATCTGAGGTTTCGAGCTGTGTACAATATGTGCATTAATATTCCCTAATTGCGGGGCAATATTGACTGTCTTCTCGCTAGCGCTGATCTTCTGTGTTGATAATAACTCGGTCCACATACCTGGTGCCTTGTGGTTCAAAGTCCATCTCGTTGGTCTGCTTGCAGTCTAATTTGAGATCTTACGCCAACACACGTTTATTGACCTTTGAAAACATATGTTTTCTTCTTCTCGTTGTTGTTGTTGTTGTTGTTGCTGCTGCTGCTGCTTGTTTCTGAGTTTGATCACCATGGTAAGCAAATTTGAACAAACCAGGCTAATTGAATTCACTAAGTCCCATCTTACTGAGGGACTGGCAGAGTCTACGACTCACAAAGTCAGTGAGTGAGTGCGTGATCGAATATGTGAATGACAGAATAGAATCTATAGAATAGCCAGTGCTGAAGTCGCGCTGGGCTTTTATACACTCTGAATGGTCCCGGTGTTTCGCGGCATAAATTTGCCCGCGACCCATCAGACCAATTATAGCAAAGCATTTCTCAGTCCTCAAGCGACGCTAAAACTTCTCCGAGCGGGAATACAGGCCCGCGTACTTCAAATATTCCACTCAGAACCCGCTATTCCTCTCGTTGCGCATCTATATATTCCGCCGAAATCTTTCTCCAAGCCCTTGTCTCCAGTCAGCGTGGCTTCGTTCCAGAAATACATTTTCTTGCAATATGTTGCTTCACCGTCCGTAACTTCTTCCAACCATGCCCGTCCTGTCTTTACAATTTAACTAATAAAACAGCCCTAGACCTCTATAAAAACCCTGTTTCTTAATCTAAGCACTTGACAATATTATATATGACTATGGTAATGACGTGAATATGGTATAGCCCCTCCATTGATATTAATGGGTGAATAAAACGATATAACTTTGATATTTCAATAATAATAATAATAATAATAATAATTTGTACCGTAATCAAGATTACGTTACAAAACGTCCCCATGGTTTCATAAAGAATGTAATGAATGATGAAATCACAAATCTTCCCTTTAAAACTTAACAGGAAATACACTGAATATACATATATGACCCTTCAAATTACATACATAATGATTATACCCTTTTCATTTTCCTTGATTGATCTGCACTCTTCTTGCAATGTTACATAAACATTCTGATTGTCCTGTGCAGTCATACAGGATTTACATGCTACATTTGTTCTTGTAGTCCCTTACAATAACAGAACACAATATATATTGCTTCTTGTTTCACGCAACACAAGTGATTTATCTCACTTCCACCAATTCCTTAGAGCCACGACACGACTCTAATTATAAACACACGGCAGTCTGCCCTTCTTGCAGCACTTGCTCTTTTCTATGATATTTCCTCAGATTGAAAATGTTATATGTACCAATGACACAATTTTCCTGATCTTTCAATAAGTAGGCATTCTTTCCTATCCTCTTCGAAACGACATAAGGTCCAGTAACAATATAACAATAAAAACAGCTTTGACATTTTCCCTTCCAATGCACAAGATGGCAACGGCTTACGTAACAATCGTTGCTACAAACTTCCATGTACTTCCTACCTCTCAACAAAACACTGGCTAGCCTGAATAACGTCACATGAGTCAACAATACATACCTGAAATAACTACCTAGTGTCCTACCTAATTTCCTCACTAACGTTGAGCAACTACTACTAAAATCTACTGTTGAGGACCACTTCCGCCCCTGAAAACGTTGAACTAAATCCTCCACTGCTTCAGTTCTCAGCTGGTCGCTTTCGACTCTAGTATTTAACATTCTGGCGTCTATGCACAGTCTCACTGAATTGTCTTTCTTGGCTACTACAACTAATGGATTTAAGCAATGGCTAGCTGAAGGCTCAATTATGTCGTTTTCCAACATTAATTCTATCTGTTCTTCGACGGCTTTCATATATTTAGTTGCGACAGGATACCTAGGCCCTACGAAACTACTTGTGTCTTTAACGACAAAACTATGCTCATATAAGTGTGTTGCTCCGGGTTTTGTGCTGAAAATTTCCTTATATTTTATTAATACCTCATGTAACTGATGACCTTGTTCATCATCCAGCTTACACTGTGACAATGCATCATGGATCCTACTCTCAAGTTCAGACTCCATTGCAACCTGACACACCTTAAAAACTTTGCTCTCACTAGCATCTCCGCGGTCTACCTCATTTACTTCAGGAAACTCATCACTCACAACCACGTTGCTTTCTTCCTCAAACACACACACTTTCATTTGTTTGTCAGTCTTAGACACCTTATACGTAACCTGAACTTCTTTATCCTGCCAAAATAAACATATCCTGCCAAAATGAAAATCTAATTTAACTTGATATAATGATAACCATTCCGCACCGAGAATCACCGGATATAATAAATTTGGAACTGCCAAACAGGGCTGAAATTTAACTAACTCACTAATGTTAATTGGAACTGCGACTTGCTTACATATTTTCTGAGACCTACTACCTACAGCTGTGACAATGAAAGTGGACTTAACTGGAATTATATCAACATGAATACCTTCTCTCATTACATCTTCCAAAAATCTTAAATTTATACAAGAGTTTTCGCCTCCACTGTCCAATAAAACATCAACTTCTTTACCCCACACATTAAGTTTAATTACTGGTGACATAATCTCATTCTCAACATTATCTAAATTTCCACCATTTAGGTCATAAAGCAGTTCTTCTCTAACATCTATATTAAAATCTCCTAAATACTCTATATTCCTAGGACATTGAACTGCAATCACTTCGGGCTGTCTGTTGACCTCACTGCAACCCGTTATTCGTTTAAATTAGGCCTACCTGCCCCTGGTGTAGATTGTTGTTGTTGTTGTTGACCTGTACGTCTGTCTGGCCTAGTACCTTCCCCTACTCTGTTCAAATTCTCGTTCCTCGTATTTGCTGTGCGTCCCCCATTGTCAAGTCGTCTTTCGTAATTCGCATTCCTGCCTTGTTCTCTTCCCCTCTCTCTCTCACCCTGCCCGAAATTATCTCCTATACTTATTGGCTTGCGTTCGGTCCTACTATTTTCAAGAGAGTCAAAGTTTTCCAATAGCTTCTCGAACCCGTCAATAGTAGTAATATTCTGCATGAAGAATGCTTCTTTAATTATATCAGGAAAATGCCTTAATAATGTTTTAATTACCTGTGATTCAGTCTCTAAACCTTCTAAATTCTGGCATATAAGTACATGCGCTAAGAAATACTCTGTGTACGAAACACCATCTCTCCTTTGGTACTTCCCAAAAATAATGTTACATCTTTCTCTTTCTTGCACATTTACATTCCAGTACTTGGCTATGAACTTCTCTTTAAATTTTCTAAAACTAGTCATCTGGTATTTATACACACTGAACCATGACCTTGAATCCCTAACAAAAGATTTATCTAGCATCTCAAGTACTTGTTCCCATTGAACGATCCCCTCTTCTAAATCTTTAGCGAACTTCTTTTCTACTGTTTTTAAGAATTCCATTGGGTTATATGCCTTGCCTGTGAATACTGGCAAATCTGCCTCTTTAGTTAGAAATCTACTTAAATTTCCTATTTGTACATTACCGCTATTTGTTGCTATTTGCTTCTGACATCTCTGCAATTTCTCCTCCATTTTATCTGTTTTACTCGCTACTTCTTCACTGATACTGTTAAATTTACTGTTAACCTCTTCCCTAATTTCTTGATTATCGCTCTCTAGTTTATTTTCTAAATTACCTATTTTAGCAATATTATTATCACACTTGACCTTCATACTGTTGACTTCTCCTTCTAAGTCAACCCTAACCTTACTACATTTAATTTTCACTTCCTCGTCAATTTTGTCAACTCGCTCCGACACTTGTTGCATTCTGGCATCAACCTTAAGTGACCATGATTCCTCCACCTCACTAATCCTGTTTTCTAACTTATTGTGAAATTCTCGGCCTACTTCTTTAATTTGTCTATTGAAGTTCTCTGTGGCTTCATCAAACCTCTTACCTTGTTCATCTAGCTTCTTACTCTGCTCAGAGAACTTAAGATCTATTGCTTTTTCTAGTTGATCGCTACGCACGTCAAATTTCTTACTCTGTTCCTCTAACTTCTTACTCTGTTCAGTTATGAGCATCGTCAGGTTTCGAAGCCAGGAAGGATTCTCCCCATCATTACTCTGGATGGTTGTAGCCCCGTCTTGTTTATTTTCCTCAGTTTCCTGATTTTCGCTTACTTTTGACATCTCATCATTGGTACCCTGCACATCTAATTTTGACATTTTAACTGATCTTATAATACTACGGTTTCTCAAATGTATATTCCCCAAATTATCCCTGTTACTCATTACCCAAAAAACAACTCATCAAAAGAACACTCCTAATTTATAACCGTAGTTCCCTAACTTGATATATGCCTCTTTATTGAAAAACTCGGAATGAATGCAAAGAGTACTCGTTTATATCGTACATGAAAACAACTTTAAACTTTAACATACTTGAAATAAACTGGATTTATACATAATATCCATTCACTTCAGTACGATATTTCGTAGCCCCACATTGGTTGTGCCATTTGTAACGGCTACAAGGGCTTTAGGAATATCGTCCCATTGTTGGGCGTCATTTGTAACGGCTACCTTCGTCGTTGGATATCGCTCTACAAGTTGGGCGATCATTTATAACGTTTCTACAGATATTACACTCAAGACTCCTTAAAACCACCTCATCGTTCTTATTTAGCATTGGCCTGTCTAGACAGACGACATACACTTTATTAATTTAGATTTACTGGGCGCCAGTTATCGTAAAGATAACACATTAAAATTTTATTTAGCCACGGCCGCTCCCTTCCTTGAGCCAAGATCTATCATCGGAGCGTAGGGCAATAAACTTGCTCTATGAGATACTCTTTGCATTCCAACTATCCTATATATTCAACTCCCAATGAACAAGACATTTTAACTAATACTGGTTTATTTACAACAAAATTATTAACATTTGATCTGAGGTTTCGAGCTGTGTACAATATGTGCATTAATATTCCCTAATTGCGGGGCAATATTGACTGTCTTCTCGCTAGCGCTGATCTTCTGTGTTGATAATAACTCGGTCCACATACCTGGTGCCTTGTGGTTCAAAGTCCATCTCGTTGGTCTGCTTGCAGTCTAATTTGAGATCTTACGCCAACACACGTTTATTGACCTTTGAAAACATATGTTTTCTTCTTCTCGTTGTTGTTGTTGTTGTTGCTGCTGCTGCTGCTTGTTTCTGAGTTTGATCACCATGGTAAGCAAATTTGAACAAACCAGGCTAATTGAATTCACTAAGTCCCATCTTACTGAGGGACTGGCAGAGTCTACGACTCACAAAGTCAGTGAGTGAGTGCGTGATCGAATATGTGAATGACAGAATAGAATCTATAGAATAGCCAGTGCTGAAGTCGCGCTGGGCTTTTATACACTCTGAATGGTCCCGATGTTTCGCGGCATAAATTTGCCCGCGACCCATCAGACCAATTATAGCAAAGCATTTCTCAGTCCTCAAGCGACGCTAAAACTTCTCCGAGCGGGAATACAGGCCCGCGTACTTCAAATATTCCACTCAGAACCCGCTATTCCTCTCGTTGCGCATCTATATATTCCGCCGAAATCTTTCTCCAAGCCCTTGTCTCCAGTCAGCGTGGCTTCGTTCCAGAAATACATTTTCTTGCAATATGTTGCTTCACCGTCCGTAACTTCTTCCAACCATGCCCGTCCTGTCTTTACAATTTAACTAATAAAACAGCCCTAGACCTCTATAAAAACCCTGTTTCTTAATCTAAGCACTTGACAATATTATATATGACTATGGTAATGACGTGAATATGGTATAGCCCCTCCATTGATATTAATGGGTGAATAAAACGATATAACTTTGATATTTCAATAATAATAATAATAATAATAATAATAATTTGTACCGTAATCAAGATTACGTTACAGTGGCCATGGCCTTGAGTTAGAAACCATCCCGGATTTCTCCTGGAGTAATAGTGGTAAACCACGGAAAACCACTTCTAAGAAGGCTGGAGTGGGAATTGAACCCACCTGTTCTCAGATCGGCCTCATGAGGCCGAGTGTAACCCGATCCAGGCCTCAGACCAGAATTACAATTCTTGGCAGAGCCGTGAATCGAACCCGGACCTGAGAGATGACAGCCAAAATACTAGCCATTGCACCACGAGTTGGTTACAACATGTTTTATTTAACTTCTTCAAAAATAGTCAGACATTTTCCATTGAAAACTAACCTCTGCGCACAATGTATTGTGTGTGTTTGAATCTAACTATAAGTACTTCATTTGTAATGAACTGACCATTGTTGCAAACTGTGAGATAAATAGTGCTGAATATTGTACACACTCTCAGTCAGACGAATCTTTGAGTGAACAAAATTCCAATTTGTAACTGAAGGTTACGTGACATAACAAGGCTGACTTGCAGTCTAATATACAGGGTGTCATTGATATACATGATTGTACTCCTATTAACTGGCGATAGATGTTGGTATTCTGAGCATACATTTTTTGTAATTTAGTCGTATCTTAATTAGGTGAAATTAAATCACAACAATCGTCGCTCAATGTTTTGGAAAAGCAAATAGGCGGGATTCCCCACGCAACACAGCTGACTTTCGCCCTCCTGCCTCCCCTCCAACGCTGTGGCATGCATATCAGAGTCTGAAGGTGAATGACCTCCTCGCTGCGTCTGTCAATAGCAATGAAATACACAACCGAGCCTATCACTCCATCACGGGGACTGGCCTGCGTAACTAGGGGTGGAAGATCTGTTTAGGATTCAGCCAGTCTTATGACACAATATAAATAACTTTCTGGTCTACGCATGGTATAGTACATAACCTGCATTGAAATCCTAAAGAAATGGTCAATTAATGAATGGAACCTTTAGGGCCTAACTTTGTGCGAAGGCAATGCAACAACTGTACAGTAATAATAATAATAATAATAATAATAATAATAATAATAATAATAATAATAATAATAATAATAATAATAATAGGGTTTTAAACACACTATTTTTATATTTTTCAGGAATGTTGAGATTCCGGCATTCTGTGTTCACAGAATGATTGTACGTGCCATTAAATCCAACGTCATAAGGCTGTCGTATTTGTTCACCTTCATTTATTACATGACTGAGCCTAGATCGAACCCTCGAGAAGGATAGCATTCTACTACTTGAGCTTCACAGCCTGGCTTTCATTATATTATTATTATAATTATTATTATAATTATTATTATTATTATTATGTAGGTCATGTAGCATACTTCAACAAGGCCATGGCTGCTTTCTTTCCTATCCCATTCAATAGTACATCAGAATCGCAGCAAATCCGAAGATAAGAGGTCCGAATCCGGGCACTAACAATGGCTACCCAAAGTGATTTTACCCTGGGTTTTCCACACTCTCTCCAAGCATATGCCAGGATAGTACCTTAATTTAAGTCTCAGAGCACATCTCCCATTTCCAACTATAATAATCCGACACATACTACTACACCACAGAAACACAGGATATGATACAAATTCTACATACACCCAACTACATGGGGATAAATGACCACGCTGGCCAAGCCTCTCAAATAAAACTACATCACGTATTTTACGTCCGTCTTAATTGATAGTTCTGAACAGACGACGGGACGTCGGAATATGTCCAACAGTATTTCTTAAACACACTCTTTAAAGGCCACTCACCTGAGCCAGATTTGAACCCCTGAACTTCGACTCAGTTAGACAATGACTAACCGTTTGGACCAAGTGACATGTATGAAGGACAGAGATTGAGAGACAACGCATTCACATACGATTTCAAACATCCTTTCACACCAGGGCTGTTTACGAAATAATGTTATCCGTTAAAACAAAATCTATCCATCAATAATTCACCAATGACTTCCACATTTACGAGGCAGGCTAAACAGTACCTCCGGTTCAAATATCCCAAGCATTTATGTGAAATTTTATCAACAACAACAGCAACAAACATAATTTCCTTACGTACGGGGTTCACCAGACGAAGACCGCTATCCGCAAATTACAGCTGACACCCTCCCCTCTGCAACAGGTAACGTCATACTTCAATTACGCAACAACTTCCTGATCTTATTTGCCCTCACTGGCTAAAGCAGACTTCTTTTTCACCTTCTGTCTGAAGAGTTACTGTCAAACCCACAATCATTGACTTTTTAATGTTTAATTTTCAATTTAAAGATAGATGATAATTATTTCTCCTAGCGTGCTTAGAATAGTCTCTTCTATCACCAGTGTAACGGACTACATGTATACCAATTACACCCTCTATATGAATTTACTTTATGACACGAAGCAGAAATATCTTCCTCCAGTTATAACTTATGGAAATGACAAGTATGTAACAATTACGTGGACATTTTTAGCCTACTTTTCACATTTTGCAAAAAAAAAAAAGTAGACTTATGAGATCGGGCAAATGTGTGTCTGTCTGTCCTTCTGTCTGTCTGTCTGTCTGGCTGTGTGTGTGTGAGTGTCCCCCCTATCAACTCCTAAACGGCTGCAGCAATCGAAACAAAATTTGGTAGGAGTAAAGATCAATACCTGGATATCTCTCGGCCATATTTAAAAATGATGTCAGTGCTACCAACTGCTGAAAAATCGCAATTGAAATTTGAGCTCCATGTTGGATATCTTGGAAGGTATGAATGGGAGCTATTTCAAAATTGGCACACGCATAGATAATAATATTGCAGTTTAATTTCCATGAGGCCATACATGGTAGTGTTTGCCAAAATAATTATAAGCCTGCTGATAGGTCCAAATTTTAAAAGCATATAACTTCTACACTATCAATTGGATTTCAACCAAATTTCGTATGTGCTATGTGTACATAAACAGATATGACTGAGCTTATTCTTAAGAGCCACCAGGGCTGCCAACTGTTAATAAATGCTCTCAATTTTTTAAAATACAAATACCCATATATCAGAAAGTATGCAAGCTGACAACTTTAAACTATGTACACGTATAGTACCTGACATTCTATAATAATTTGGAGTGACTTATATACGTCAGTGCTACCAACATGATTCTAAGCCTGCTGAGAGGTCCAACTTTAAATACATGGAACTTCTATACTATCATTTGGATTTGTGGTGTTTGAAGCCATATTTTCAGTGTTGCCTTAGTAAACAAGAGTTTAGTGCTTTTCAGTCGGTCAACACGAATGTACCCAAAAGAGATGGGTTATGCCCTAATCCTGAAATAAATTACATGATGGAAAGTAGGCTCTTTAGTTCGTCACGAAACTTCTTGTTTTATTAATCTCATGTAATTTATTTCATGATTAGGGCATAACCCATCTCTTTTGGGTACATTCGTGTTGACCGACTGAAAAGCACTAAACTCTTGTTCTTGCTATCATTTGGATTTCAACCAAATTTCGTGTGTGCTATGTGTACCATAACAGATATGACTATGCCGATTCTTAAAGGGTAACCAGGGCTGCCAACTGTTAATAAATACTGTCTCTATTGTTGTTACCCTAATATCAATATATCAAAAAGTATGCAAGCCAATAGCTCTAAACTTTGCACACGTATAGTACCTGGCATTCTAGATTAATTTGGAGTATATAACATAGGCCTACGCCAGTGCTGCCAACATGATTCTAAGCCTGTTGATAGGTCCAATTTTAAAATGCATGTATTTTCTATACTAACTAATGGATTTCATTCAAAATTGACACAACAATACTGTAGATCATATTATTTCAGATTATTTCTGACCAATTCATGTATGTCATTGTTGCCAACATGATTTTACGCGCGCTGTTAGATCAAATGTTTAACTGCATGTAACGTCCATGCTTTCCATTGGACTTCAACCAAATTTTGTATTCTGTACCTTAAGAGATGGAACTAAGAATATATTCAGTCACCTGGGCTGCCAACTGTAGTTCTCTATTAGGCTACATTATGCCAGGTATACAGTATTTCAAACTAATTAGAAATGTTGATATTACCAACTTAATTTCGTCATTATTCTAGATAGATCCATATAGATTAATCATTGGCATGAATCTTAAATTTTAAGAAAAGTAGGCTCTTTAGTTCGTCACGGAACTTCTTGTTTAACCTCCCTTGGCCTATGTAAGGTTAAAGAACCGATTGCTGGAATATGTTTGCACGATAACTGGTCTACTGTGTTATCTGGTACATAAATCTCGAAATCGCTGTCCCACCCCATAAATCAACAACACAGACATACAATTTCATTTGAGAATGTTATGCCCTTCAGCGTCCAGTCTAGTCTGCAAGCCTCCAATGGCGGACATGTCGCCTCCATGATCTCCTATTAACAGTTAGCACTGCAGCCTCCTCTGCTTCTCTTGCCCTCTACAGCCGAACACATTTACATCTTAGGTAATTTTTCCTTCCGCTTCTCTCCACATGACCCCACCATCTGGGTCGGCTCATACGAACAGCTTCATTTAGCGTGTTAATAGCTGTAACAAACATACAGAAATTAAGCTGGGAGTTTATTTTCTCATTACACACCTTACCCAGGATAAGTACAGAGATTTAGCCGAAAATTCAAAATGTGCAGACAGAATCCTTACTGTATTCATAAATATAGTGCCTCATCAAACATGTTTTACAGTGCTGAAAATACGGAAGTTGGTGGAAGGTATCTTTGCATCGGTGGCAGCTTGGTTTCAAAACAGAGCAAGCACTAGCACCCTAATATCCCCATTGTGCTGTCTTAAAGTTTCAATTTTATTGCTTATCGTGTAAAATGGTCTGCAATGTTTGGATATTGTGTTATGAGTTTGGAATCGACACCTTTATTTTATCACAGTTTAGGTTATAAACCAAAAGCTGACTGGCTGCGTGGCTCAGTGATAACGTTCTCGTCTGCTGACCCCAAGATGGCAGGACGAATTCCGGAACAGTCAGTTGGATTTGAGGGTGCTTAAATGCGAGGGAGTGAAATTTCGGCACCCCGGAGTCGCTTAAAGCCGCAGTAGTTAAATGGGACACAAATCATATAGCATTATTATTCATTTAAAGGCTATTTAGTCCCTCATATGAAAAATATGTTGAATTGACAGGGAGTTTTGTGATTTGAAGGACCAACCTCCACTCCCGGCGCGGCACGGTGTCCATGTAGGACCTAGGCCTACGAAACGACCGCTGCTCAGCCATTTGGCCTGCAGATATTGGGGTGACCATCGGGTCCCCGCGGCCGTTAATCTTGGTTTTCGTGACCAGGGCCTCACCGTCAGACAGCTACTCAATTGTCCACACGACGCTGAGTGCATCCCGTTCTAGCCCACACGTTAGTTCATACAATCCGTTACGGAGTTGGGAATCAAACTGGGGCCTCCGGGTGGGAGGCAGGCGCGCTACCTCTACACCACGGAGCCGGCTGAAGGACCAGTAATATATATGAAAATAGACAGATGTCCTCACTGTACCGCCCCTTAAAACAACAATAAATAACTAGTACATATGAAAATAGGCTATGTCAGTCCTTCACGTAACTACTTGCTAATGCTTAATTGCCCAATCTGAATACCTAATCATCTTAGTGTAGAGAAACTTTGCATTACAAATATGCATTTTAATCCAATCCAAGTTGGCATTCCATAGTTGAACAAATATGCTTTTATTTCACGTATCCTATTGAAGCTATCGGAGTAATATGTTGTACGTCTTAGCATGGATGCTTTATTTAACTGAGTTCTGAGATAGAATGGGCCAGTATAATTTTAGAAAATATGCCGTTGATTTCTTCTCGGAATACTCGTAATGTTCCATTTAATACTGTTACCGAGTCGAGTAGTAGCGCTTGAAGCTCCGTTGCTGTGAAATAGCCCAGATCGGTATCATTGTTTGGTAGGTTATGTGATGCGTTGTGGATGTTTAATCAGCTGGTCAATATATATAATATAATATTAACTGTTGGCATGATTTATGCTGAATGTATTGATCAGCGGATTAATCACTCACAATGCTGACTGCTATAGTGCGGGACAAACCATTGGAAGCCTGAAGGTCAACCGGCTCTCCGCTCCGCTCTCCATCCCGCGCCCGGCGGTGTTGCCATGCTATTGCATCGTACCTTCAGTCGCGTGCTGGATGCGAGAACGTACAAGACAACAGCGCACCGACTACGCATGACCTTCAGGCTTCCAATGGTTTGTCCCGCACTTTAGTACTGAATAATGGTGTCCCATTCTTTAAATAAAATCGGTATAGGATGCTAAAACTTACTCATAGTAAAATACTTGGACTGTGTTACATATTTAAAACTATTGAGGCTTTTGGAGTAATTTTTAGTAAGTCATCGCATGGATACATTATTTAACTGGGTTTTAAAATAGAAAGGACCAGTTGTGAAAATTGGCAGTTCATTTCTTTGGCTACATCTTTTAAACTATTCCTCACGTACAATGTGTGAATGTCAATGCGAGGTATTTGTGTAGCCTACTACTTACATCCTCAAGATCGTCCGGCTGCGTTAGGTGGATAGGATGCCTGCCTTTAGCCTGAATGGCACAGGATTCGTTTCCTGGCCAGGTTGTGGAATTTTAATTTCCTTTGTTAGTTTCCCCTGGCCCGGGGACTGGGTGTTTGTAACGTCTCCATTATGCATGTCGTCCCTATTACGACGCACAGTTTGCCTACGGGCATCAACTCAAAGGACTTGTACAAGACATCTCCGGAGATCACACATTATTTTTATTTCGTTTAAGGCCATTAGAGACATCGTTAAACAACTGTTACACAATCCTAGAAGCCTACTTTGCAGCCCAGTATCGTTGCATTTGTTCGCTGGCAGCCTGTCTCCTTTCCACTCAACATCCCCTGTTCAGCTTGCCTTCTCCGTGAAATCCCTTGAAGTTATAGACCTGCTGCCAGCGATTTCTTCGCGCTTCATACCCATATTTTAGATTCTTTTCTGACCTCTCCCTGAACCACTTAACTTAAGTTTTAGGTTGTCACGTCCAAATGTGACAAGGGACCGAGCCCTCAATTTCAGAACTTGTGATTGGCATAATCGCGCATCATCATATATATTATTTCAGTAGTATATATCCCTCCTGCGGCACTCACAAGCGACCGATCGTGAAAATGAGCACTCAAATGAAAGAGAATAGACATTAGCAGTGACGAATTGCACTCTAATTCCATAAATTCTTTAAAAAATGACTTTAAAAATATGTATGAAGTGTGCGATTTGCGGATATTGTTGATGTATGAAAATACGCTCCATAATTGCTGTCCACTTCACATTTTGGTCGCTGTGACGCCCGTTTCATGTCATTTTAACATTATGAAGTCTTTCCTTTATCATTTTGCATGGATTTAAGAAACAGTAAATCAAAGGAATGAGTACTCAAATCGTATAATTTCATAAATATCGAATAACCGGTGAGTGTTACAGCACACTCAGCACAGAAATGACATTATCAGAGACAAATTGCATTCTAATTGGCCGATCCCTCAATTTCAGGACTTGTGATTGGCATAATCCCGCATATATTTGATAAGTTGAGTGGGAGTGTAATTATTTATTGAAGTGTTTATTCGTATGTCATTTATTATTGTTTTAATTAATTATATTTAAGAATATAGTTTTATAGCAAGATTTTAGTCACGATTTAACATGCAGTATGATTATTTTTTAGCATGCTGGAAACGTGCAATTATGTGAGACAACTCGGAGTATGTCGTATTTGTGATAAAGGCATCGCACAAAATTTCCTGGAAACAGGCTATTCCGAGCAGCCGTGTTAAACCTTGTTTTAGCCCGAGTGAGTCATAGGTAGCTCAGTGCATGGACTTGGCAACGTTGTAGGATTCAGAGTAGGGATATTTAATCAAGTTATACCAGCCCGTGTTGGTCTGTACAATTATTCTTATCGCCCAACAGTGGTGCGAGAACACATAGGAAACGATTGACAAGTGCACTAATTTATAATTGGCTAAGACTAAAGTTGTAGTGTATTCTAGGACACGAAAATCATTGGAGGTAAGGTGGGGGTGAGTATTTGATTGCCCGCGCTGATGATCTCGGGGGCATACTATTTGGAAGCTCTTAGGAGTGAAGTTCAATTTGTTGACTCGTTGGAGTCTAGTTCTACTTTGTGAACTCGTTGGAGTTAGGTTCATTTTTGGAACTCTGTGGAGTTGAGATGGGACTTAGATATTTTAGAGGAACTTGTGTTATAAGGACCTATGATACAATATCGTATCGGACTTGGGCTGTACAGCCTGGACAAATATATAGAATGTCTGTAACAAGAATTCTATACCTAGTCTACGGGAGACAATGCTTGTCTTCCGCATTCGAATAGCTATATGCAGTACCGCGAGTCGATGTCTGTACACAAGTTCATGGGTATCAGAGATTGTTAAATTGCAGGCACGAGTTACGTCTATACTTCAACATGCAGTGACTTTAAAATGCGAAGTGGTGCGTTAAACAGACAAACTGTTGCCAACATCCAATGTGAAATCCAGGAAATAATGAATTATTCGTACGATAAGCAAGTCAGGCTACAGTTAGCCAAGCAGTGAAATAGCTTATATCAATGAAAATGAAAATCCACAGCCTGCTTCCAGTCTCCGACCGGGTCAGGAATGGAATGAATGAAGCCCCTATCTAGCGGCGAGGATATGAACTGTGCCGGCTGCCGAGGCCTGACGCACTCCTCTGGGGAAATGATTAAATGAATGACAGATGAAATGAAATGATAGTGGTGAGTGTTGCTGGAATGAAATTTTGACAGGGAAAACCGGAGTACCCGGAGAAAACCAGTCTGCCTACGTTTTGTCCAGCACAGATCTCACAAGGAGTGGCCGGGATTTGAACCACGGACCCAGCGGTGAGAGGCCGGCGTGCTGCCGCCTAAGCCACGGAGGCACAGCTTATATCAATATACAAGTAAAATAAGCCTAATGCTATCGGCAAACAAACCCCAGAATTAGTAGGAAATAGACTTAAGCTATCAGAGATCATCAACTGTGAGTACCAAATATTTTCATCATCATCACCAAGGGTCCAGGAGTGTGTCATAACTGCGTTGCCATGTACACACATCAAAAAAAGTTTTGCATCACCTCGGTTCCAAGAGTTCCGGAACCGTTAAATACAAAGGGAATAGAGATCAACACAAACAACATTTCAGCTCGTTTTATTGCTCATGAGACCCACACATTGCATGTTGTACCATCATACAGCTAGACTTTCAGCATTTGTGGTCCAGATTGCAGTACACACCACTACCTCTAATACCCAGTAGCACGTCCTCTTGCATTGATGCATGCCTGTATTCGCCGTGGCATACTATCCACAAGTTCATCAAGACACTGTTGGTCCAAATTGTCCCACTCCTCAACGACAATTCGGCGTAAATCTCTCAGAGTGGTTGGTGGGTCAAGACGTCCATAAACAGCCCTTTTCAACATATCCCAGGCATGTTCGATAGGGTTCATGTCTGGCGAACATGCTGGCCACTGTAGTCGAGCGATGTCGTTATCTTGAAGGAACGCATTCACAAGATGTGCACGATGAGGTCGAGAATTGTCGTCCATGAAGACAAATGCCTCTCCAATATTCTGCCGATATGGTTGCACTATGGGTCGGAGGATGTCATTCAGGTATCGTAAAGCCGTTTCGGAGCCTTCCATGACCACCAGTGGCGTACGTCGGCCCCACATAATGCCACCCCAAAACATCAGGGAACCACCACCTTGCTGCACTCGCTGGACAGTGTGTCTAAGACGTTCAGCCTGACCAGGGTGCCTCCAAACACGTCTCCGACGATTGTCTGGTTGAAGGCATATGCGACACTCATCGGTGAAGAGAACGTGATGCCAATTCCGTGGGGTCCATTCAGCATGTTGTTGGGCCCATCTGTACCGCGCTGCATGGTGTCGGGGTTGCAAAGCTGGACCTCGCCATGGACGTCGGGAGTGAAGTTGCGCATCATGCAGCCTATTGCGCACAGTTTGAGTTGAAACACGACGTCCTGTGGCTGAACGAAACGCATTATTCAACATGGTGGCATTGCTGTCAGGGTTCCTCCGAGCGGCAATCCGTAAGTAGCGGTCATCCACTACAGTAGTAGCCCTTGGGCGGCCTGAGCGAGGCCTGTCATCGACAGTTCCTGTATCTCTGTACCTCCTCCATGTCCGAACAACATCGCTTTGGTTCACTCTGAGACGCCTGGAAACTTCCCTTGTTGAGAGCCCTTCTTGACACAAAGTAACAATGCGGACGCGATCGAACTGCGGTATTGACCTTCTAGGCATGGTAGAACTACAGACAAAATGAGCAGCGTACCTTCGTCCTGGTGGAATGACTGGAACTGATCGGCTGTCGTACCCCCTCCGTCTAATAGGCCCTGCTCATGCATGGTTGTTTACATCTTTGAGCAGTTTTAGTGACATCTATGAACAGTCAAAGGGACTGTATCTTGGATACAATATACACAGTCAACGTCTATATGCCGGAGATCTGGGAACCGAGGTGATGCAAAACTTTTTTTGATGTGTGTATATATGGTAGCGACATTCATAGGGTAGTCTGTATTCGACGAAGGATACTGCCAAGTGTTTTCACATGTGTTTCAAGAATATATTCATATTTTTATCAAGTATCAGGTTTTATTTATTTAGTAGGTCACTGGTGTAATTGGTTATGGATGCTTTATTGCTGATATTATAATCGTTACGGTGCCCACCCCCCATGAACCCCGGATATTTAATTTATTTATATGTTTAATTCAGAGTAGGGATATTTTATCAAGTTATAGCAGCCCGTATGGGTCTTTACAATTATTATTAACGCCCATAAGTGGAGCGAGAAGACATAGAGCCTGATGTACAGTTACAAATAGTCGCCAAAGTGGGGTTGAACAGTTACAATTGGCACCCAAATGTCGGACGATATGTAATTTGAGAGATTGGCAAGTTACAAGGTGAAAATTCTGTTAGTCAACCGCTTTTTGCCTATCTAATAATAGTTTATTATTATTATTATTGTAAGTGTTATTATTATTATTGATGTTATTGTTAGACTATTATCCCTGAAAATGAATGAAACAGGGCATGGTGTCAGACCTCGCTCTCACTATACAGACTAGGGACTGAACGTGCACCCTGAAGCGAGTAATTGCTTGGGCTTATAGCTTCGTACATTGAGTAGAATAGTTTCGCTTGTTGCAGCACCTGTGCTAGATTTCCATGCACGATGGTATTAAGTGCGAGGAATTGCAAATAGAATACGTTGAAACTACTTTCTGCTTGAAGTTCCATTCTAGTTAACATTAGCGTTATGTATGTATGTCTACCCCTTATTATTCCCTTTTTCCAACGGGGTCGGGGATGAGATGCGATGGAAGTCCTTGTGGCGATGGTTTTTACGGCCGGATTCCCTTCCTGACGCCAACCTCAGGAGAGGAGTTAATGAGAGATGAAATGAATGATGGTGAATGAAACTGGGCAAGGATGTGAAAGGAAGCGGCCGTGGCCTGTCAGAAGCTACCGTCCCAGCATTTGCCTGGTGTTGAAAATGGGAAACCACGGAAAACCATTTCAAGGACGGCCGACGGTGGGGCTCGAACCCACGCGTCTACCGAGTCAGCAGAGAGCTTGGCCCCATGGCCTAATGCTGCGCTTTAGACAGCGTAGCCACTACTGTCGGTATAGTTAACATTAGCGTTATATGAAGCAATATAATAATGCGTTATCTAGCCAATATACATTACCTCATATCTGTCGTCTGGCTGCAGCCAACGTATTGTATTCTATCTCAAGAGATCCTAAAGATATTATTATAATAGTGAGCTATGCTGTATACATTCTTCATGAATTACTTGTAGTCAAAGCAGTCTATTGTATGCAGATTAGTATAATCATGCTCCAGACGGCACGGACATAACGCTTTGCCAATGGATTGGATTATGAAACTTACAATGAAGTGGAAGCTCGCCGTATTGTGCACAATATACACGTCAATATCTTAAACTGAGAATTAAATATGTTTTGTTCAGAGAACTAATTTCATTTACTAGATATAATTAGGAATAGAGTTTTAGGTAAAATAAAAATATTTTCTATGATCGGATTTGCAAATAATTTTGTATTTACACGCATCATGAGTTTTGTGCTTAAAAGTGATGATTTTATTGAAATTAAGCCAGCTTATTATAACTTAAAACTATTTTCTTATTTAGGATATTTTCCTTATTAACACTGAAAAGTGTAAATATACGTTCTCTCAAAAAGAATTGGTTATCGTGGTTTCCCATTTTCAGCACCAGACAAATGCCGGGACGGTTCCTTTCAATAGGTCGACGGATGATTTCCTTCAAAAATCCCTTCACTGACCCGTCCGGAAAAGAAAATACTTGGCTATTGGCTGCATTAATAAAATTATTTTATAATATTGATAATTTAATTTAATGTATTTATTAAATACTATTGATATTACATTAATGTGATATGTCTCACGAATCTGACGGTAAATCCCGTACAGATTATATGTGAGACATATTTATTATTATTTACAACATATAGACAGATTGTATTTCAATACAAGAGTGCATGCAAAAGATGTTTTATTTCTTTTCATTTTTTATATTTAACTTATGTATTTTAATTATTGATTTTTATTTTGTTTTAATATTTCCTTTCTTTATATACAGGGTGTATTTGATATGATGGAAGTCCGTTACACTGGTGATAGAAGAGACTATTCTAAGCTTCCTAGGTACAAAATTTGTCAATTATCTTGAAATTGATAATTAATCATTAAAAAGTCAATGTTTTTAGTTATTTAAGAAACTAATCAGGCAGAAAGTGGTGCGACAGGCTGGGGGAAACGAGGCGGAGCCAGGTGTGACGACGCGCGAAGGGGAAGTTGTTACGTAATCGGAGCATTGACCTTACCGGTTGACTTGAGGGGTGGTAGGCTATCAGCTGTTATGAGGATAAGCGCTACCGTCTCGTAAGAAAATGTGCATTGCCGTTGTTCTTGTTGTTGTTATTGTTGTTGTTGTTGACAACGCACGCAAGGGCTTGGGACGTTAGGACCGGTAGTATTGTGTAGCCTACTTTGTAAGTGTGGAATTCATTGATTGATTTTCATGTATAAAATAATTTCGATACTCAGCCCTGGTGAATCATTGGCGTCCGTGTCGAACCTTCTGTTGAATAGTTTCTGAAAATACTAAAAACATTCACTTAATGAAATGCAGTGTGACAAAATTCCGACATCCCGTAGTCTGTTCAAAACTAGGCATTTAAGACAGAAGTAAAATACTTGATGTTTTGTTTGAGAGGCTTGGCGATTTTGGTCATTTAGCCCCATGTAGCTGGGTGTGGGTAGAATTTGTGTAATAACCTGTGTTTTTGTGGTTTCTGTAGTAATGTGGGTATTTGTAATTCAGGTGAGGATTCGGAAGAAGGCGCCGGCCCTGTGGTGTTGGGGCAGTGCAACTGCCTCTCAACCGGAGGCCCTGGGTTGATTCCCGGCTCCATCAGGGATATTAGAAACTGACGTGAGGGCTGGAACGCGGTGCACTAAGCCTCGTGAGGGCAATTGAGTAGCTGTCTAATAGTGAGGCAGTGCCCGAGTCAGGAAAATCAAGATTAATGACCGAGGGGACGCAATGCACTGACCACGCGTCACCCTAATATCTTCAGGCCAAATGGCTGAACAGCGGTCGCTTGGTAGGCCTAGGCCCTTCATGGGCTGCACTGCCAGCGGTTATGGTTATTGAGAAGAAGGCGGCCGTGGCCTTAAGTTAGGAACAATCCCGGCATTTGCCTGGGGTAGAAGTGGGAACCCATGGAAAACTACTTCCAAGATTTAATACTAGTACGGTACCACATGTTCATATTGTGAATTGTCACATCCCATCTCCAGCCCTGGGGTGGCCATAAACTGGAGAGGGGTGGGGGGGGGGGTGATTTATTGGTCAATCAACAATGGACATACACATGAAAATACACGAAAATGAAAATAAAATACAAATACATTGTTATAATACAGTGTTATTAAATATAATAATAATAATAAGGCTAGTAATAATAATATTAATAATAGTCTAATAATAATAAGAGTCAGCATGTGTAGTTTTGGAGGTACAGTGCTAACCTTCCCGAGGGTGCGATCTACGTTCAGTCATGTAGTAAATGAATGGGATCTAATACGATCATGTCCATGGATTTCATAGCACATACAAGAAATCCTACGTACATTAAAGTCTGGCAATTCGACATACCAAAAAGAAACATAAAAGAAGTTAGTGTGTCTAAAAGCCTATTTTTACTATTATTAGTATTATTAATATTTTTATTACAGTTGTTTCACTATATTCACACAAAAATAGACCAACAGTTCCTTAAATTAATTACCCAAATCTTTAGGATTTCTATTTTCTATGCATAGTCCATGAGGCTGGCAAAATCCTAAACAGATCCACCATCACTAATCATGTAGCCACTCCCCATGAAGGTGTGAATCAGCTGTTCATAGGCTCGGTTTGTGTATTTCAATGCCATTGGCAGACAAGGCGAGTAGGTCACTCGACTTCAGACTCTTGTCAACATTCCTCAGCGTATGAGAGGAGGGCGACGGGGAGAAGTCAGCTGTGCTGCTGAGGGGAAGGCAGCCTAAGACCCTTTTCCAAGACACTGACCGACGATTTTTGTGATTTAATTCCACCTACACTAATTAAGATACGACGAAATTTCATGAAGATATGTGCTTAGAATAGTCGCTTCTATCACTAGTGTAATGGACTTCCATCATATCAAATACACCCTGTATATATATATAATTTGATTTACCATGTTGGGTGATAATGATAAAAATATTGATATAACAGCTTAGGCTTTCACGGCCGGCGTTCATAATTAAGTACAAGTTTTTCGGGCTTGTAGGCCGTGGTCCAGACAGGATATCTCCCGACGTTTCACCGGAAAGGAGCGGAACCCTTGATAATGCCGGACGCAGTTTTCGGTGAAACGTCGGGAGATATCCTGTCTGGACTACGGCCTACAAGCCCGAAAAACTTGCACTTAATTTTAAAATATTGATGTAAATAGTTAAAAACACAAATAGACTACAGTAGTTATAATAATACGTTATGTTATAACTTAATGTCTATTTAGGTAATAGTTTTTGATGCGACGTATAGCTAGTTGTTTTCTGTTCATGTTCGACAATCCAGGTGGTAGTTCATTAAGACGTAGTGATGGTATAATATAATTTAGCCTCTTGAAACCATAGCTATCTATACATAAAGGTTTTACATATTTAGTACTTGTTATGGCTCTTGTTCTTGTGTAGTGAGAGACCTTATGCCTGAATCTTGCATCATGGTAGTAGAGATTCAGTAAAGTGATTCGAAATAACTCTTTAATATTAAAATAGGTGTAATGGATACCAGTGAAATATTTACAAAACCTCTTTTGGCTATCTTGCAGATTATTAATAAAGCTGTGTTTCGATTTCCCCAAGCTGATATAGCATATCTTAATTTCCTTTTGTCAGTGCACTATAAAGGATTTTGTAAGTATTTGTATCTACATTAATCGGAGATTGTAGAAAGTGTAGAGGTTTGCTCTTAGGATTTTTATCATGTTTACTGTGTGTGTGTTCATTTTAAAGTGATCATCAAGGGTAATTCCTAGGTATTTTTGTGTCGAAGTACTATTTATAAAGTTGTTACATCTGCAACCTGCAAGGATGTTTTGGTGTATGTATGATATTGTGCTCAATCGGTCACGGCAGTCTGGCATCGAACTCGGGTCTCATCAGAGAAGACCAGGCACATGGTTATGCCTAGAGTCGAACCATTGATCTCTGAGGGGGAGCAATTACAGGGAACCCAAAGAGCAATGAGAGGTATACTGACATATAATATTGTAGCATGATTTCACGACCTGTATGTGAATATCATAGCAGTTTAAGGTGAAGAATTGTAGCCTAATGCAAGAAAATATACGTTTCCTTAGCATACGAGAATGAGAGGAGGCCAGTTTGAAGATTTACAAATTACACTTAGCAAGTGGGCGGAGATCGTAGGCGCCGAGCGCACTATTTACGTCTGGACCGAGGAGAGAGCACAAAATTAATGACTCGGGTATTCACCGCTTGACAACGATGGAATCGGGAGTAGGGATGATTGCCCACGGAAATTAATTAATTACAGCCAAGTGGGGCATTGAAATGGAGTGAAATATACACCCAGGTGAATATATTCACGGAGAGGTAATTTAGGAGTGGTTTTACACCTAAATTAATGCATTTATCTCCAAATGAACGAATTACAACCTAGCCTACGCTCGAGAGCAGTGATTTTGTGACCAGCCAAAGGGGAACCACCACAGTGGCGTCCTAACGCGCTGAACTAAGGCAATTAATTGTAATTAATTGGCCGAAGCGATCGCCGGCACGCGAATGGTTATGAAACCTCCACACCTAAATAAACAAGATGTATATGTCATTTCGGCTGAAGAGGTATTATTTCAAGAAAGGAGTCGCTCTCATGTGTCCAGTGGACTATTTTGTACGAGAAACCTTTATATGGAGGGGAGCAGCTCACACCAGCCAGTTGTCTTGTTGTCTTCAATCTGTATACACGTAACTAATACGCTGCCAGTAAGCACGCGAAATGTTAAAGTATCAACGCCCAGCCGTCGAAGAACAATAGAAGCAAGTCATAAAGCTTCATAGGTAATCATGAAGTGCGTCGAAGTAATTTAATACAGATATTTATCTATTATCTGACGCAAATATAAATTCGCCACAGCGAAAGAGGAACTTATAATGTTTTTGAACATTACACATACCAGGAGGTATTGTCAGAATTGTATATGACATTATCATCAGGATCACTACAATAATGGGAGCTTGGGAAGCATTGCAACCTAATCTGGACAGTGAGCTGAACGATGTTGCAGGTGACGAGGATCGAACGTCCGTAAAACGCTGTTATATTTTCACGTAGACCAGCGGTTGGCGTAATTGCATCGCATCTCTGAGATCAGGCGTAGGAGAAGTCCGATTTAAGGATCAACCTGTGAAGTAGTGAATAAGCGTACATAAATTGTGTAATAGTGATTTAAAAGTGTTCATGTGTATAGTGATTAATATGCATTGTGTAGAAGTGAAAGAGGCCACTGATAAAAGTATGTTTATCAGGTGGAAAATGTGTGAATTTAAGTGTTGTGTAAAATATAACATGATGGCTTAAATCAAGCGTCATGGTGGGCCTGAATCTGAAATGCTGGCACTATCCAGCGAAAAAGAAAAAGTGAGTACCAATTTACAATGTTATTATAACTAAATAGTTCACCATGTAACGATTTATCACTTTGAAACTAAGATGTAACAGTCACTTACTGAACGAGTTTTCACCACTCGTCTTGAATAAAATATGGCTTGGAAGGTGATTTGTTTAGGGCCATTCAGGTCGAAAATAGTGATGGATGTAACGGTAACGTTAAATGAATAATAATAATCTGGGGTCGGCAACAGTAAAGTAATAGGCACTTTTGGCCTAAATAACGTTCAAAGTGTGTCATGTCTAATATAAAGATACTGTATTTTGGTAACAGTAAGAAAGTAACGTGGAATAATAGCGAAATACGAGAGCTTTTTCAGTGTCAGTGAAATGTGAATGAATATTTGATATGGTCAATCCTTAGGATTATGTTTGAGGACCATTAAAGTAAAGTAAGCCAGTAAATGTATACATGTTTGTTAGGAGCTATTTAAAGCTTTGGCTTAAGTGGTATGACAGAGAGAACGCGGGTGCCTTAATAATTGAGTCATCTATGTTTGTTTGAAGCCGCATATTGCGTGCAGAAATAACGTAGAATCCAGTGATTTACGTAAATAAATAATTGCGGGGACCAACTAGTATAGCTTGCGCGTTAGGTGAGAAGTTGGCTAAATCTACGAGTAGTATCGCCCTTGAGCATACTGTATTATTCGCAGCGAATTGGACAGAGCCTGTCTGTATCCATCGTTTGCATGAATTATGGCCAGGAATGACGTCCATCGAGGCGCAGTGAGCATGTGTATAAATGATCTACCCTGAGAGGTAAGGATCATATTCGTCGTTTAGGAAACGCAGATTTCCTCATATTTTATTGACAGCTGCTGGTGAAAATCGTGGATTTTCACTATGATGCGCATCTAAAGCCACAGTAGTCACCATAGAACGGCAAGGCTATCACAGGAATACCATCCCCAGCCATGAATGTTAATAAGGAGCCGAATTGAGCCCAATACACTATAAAGATAGGTGTTAAATAATTAAATGACTCAATTACTTAGGAACCACACCTAGCGTAACTCCAGTACTGCAATTGTAAACAAACCTGACCTTGACAGCAGATGAGAGGAGGTGGGGTTGTAGACCACTTCTGCGGCAGCCATCTTGACTAGCCAGCTGGAACGAATTTTATTGCCTGCTGAGGCGGGAGAAGGTCGGTCGACCAGTCCCTTGTAAATTAGAGTCATAGTTGGACACTGAAGAATCTCGATATTTCAATATGCAATTAAGATATGAATGTTATGGTGATGCCAATTGAATTGAATGGTGTGTTGCAACACACATACGTTGTTGGATCATAGAAATCAGATAATATTTGGCTCAGTTATTCTCTGAGGAGGAAAACTGAAACAAAATAATGTAGGCATCTTCTTTTAGAATGCATTTTGCCAGTTCACGCTAATTTATGCAGACGGGTATGTGATTTCCCAGAACATGACGCATTTGTAACGATGATAAGCCCGACAAGACCCTGAAAATCGTTGTATGGTGAAACTATAAATAATTCTATCAATGTTTATTTTGGAAGGGAAGTGTACCACTTTTTAAAGCGTTGATAGTGATGGAAAGAAGGAAGATGATTCACACGACACAACAAATAATTGTTAATTAAAGCAGTAAAATAATGAATTTATGCTAATCAAGGTAAATGCCATAAGAAACGGCGTAATGTTTTATTAATATCATTTAGATGGGATATGTGATTTTTGTGTTATGATACTCCAGTTAAGTAATTGTGTCACTGATGAACACTATGGAAACCCATGGAAGTCTGAAAGTATCATTGACAGGATGCTAGAATTAGATGTGAGTGCAGTGGCACTATTTTAAGAAGAAAACTCACAGAATAACCCTATTTTTATTTTTGGGAATTAAATATAATTTGTCCTTTATTTGTATTTGTTGTATAGCCATGATTTTAGACCAGTAAATATTTTATTTTAGGAATATGTTGTGTATTTCATGTAGAGTAGTTACCTGGTAGACTCAAATCCTGAGCATGTGGTCGTATGGTGGGCAGGAACGTCCCATACCTCGAAAGACCGTGAGTTAGTTGGGATACGAACACATGGTCCACATGATGACAGTTGGGTACATGGAGGATATGTCTCTGTACTAGGATTGAGTCACAGGTACTGCTGAAAGTCGGCCAAGATATTAATGGTAGAAGCAAATACAGCATAGAAATTAGGATATAATCGGAAAAGGCCGCGTCCCATTTGTTAATAAGCCATCACGTAAAATAAATGTTGATAATCCTCCATAAGACATGCTTAAATGTAAATGTAACTTACACACAACCCCCTTTAATTTTCATGGCCCAAGCAATGTGGGACGGTATTAATTCATTATGGAACCGCCTGCGTCAGTGCAATATGAGCGATCTTGGCATTGCACAAACTGGCCATGGAAAGCATAGTATGTCACCCATCTCCTTATCATGTCGCCCAGATGTGTGTGGCAAAGCATGGGATACCCTTATAATTTATCATGGCGCCCAGTACGTGGATGGCTTATGGGATTCAGAAAACCCCATAATAATAGCATGGTTTTCATGAGAAAAACCATAAAAATAATATTTTTCCTCAAACTTTGTTTGAGCGATTGTGAGTCTTTCTAGATGATATTCAGACGTCAGACACTATTCTCAGACGGGTACGAGGGTCTATACCCATTCCATAGGTGGTTTTGACATTTTGTAATAAGTTGTTGTTGTTGTCGTGGGATCGGAATCCTTTTCTTTCCAATAGAACGCGCCAGCATATTCAGCTGCGGCCTACCTGAATCTCAAATTAAGAAATACAGGATGGCTGGAACTGAAGACGTACTCAGGTGTATTGCTGAGTTAAGGGAACATTTTGATGATGTTAATGCTAAGAGAAAGGAAGAAATTAGAGAATTTAAAGATGAAATAGCGGGTAGATTGGATGCCAATCAAACCGAAGTAAACACTAGGTTAGAGGCTAATCAGACTGAGGTGAGCCAGATGTTGGCCACAGTAAACACTAGATTAGAGGCTAATCAAGCCGAAATAAATACTAAATTGGAGGCTAATCAAGCTGAAGTAAACACGCAGTTAGAATCAAACCTAACAGAGGTTAATAAGAAAATGGATGACGTTAAAGAGTCTGTCCAGCGTGAGGTAACTAAGAATATTGTTAGCGTGGTCTCAGAAATGCAAGCTGATAACGATAAACGCTTTGAGTCTATAGAATTAAAACTTGAAAATAATCTGCAAGCGTGCAGAGAGTCACAGCGTGAGATTAACGATAGTTTAAGCAGTATGTCCATGGAGCTTAAAGACATTCAGAGTCAGAATGAAGCTAATACTAAACGTCAATTAGAGCAATTTAATACATTCACTCAGACCGTGGATCAAAGGCTCGAGGATAGCGACGTAAAATGGAATATGCGAATGGCAGGGTACGCCAAGGCGGTAGACGAAGCCTTGAGAAAACAGGATCAGAATATCCTTGACCAATGCAAGGAAATCCAGGAAATAAAAACTTCTGATCAAGAGAATAAGGAGATAATGTCAAATATGAAGAGGCAGATCGGGAAGGTGCAGAAAGAGTTGGAGCAAACTCAGAGCGACCTAGCAGTTATCCATAAAAGACAGGATGAGGACCAGGGAGAAATCACGAAAATAAGGACTGAAATCTCTCATATGCAGGGTCACATTCAAAAGGAAGTTACAGGCTTACGAGAAGAGTTAGAACTTCGAGAAGGCTTGAAGAATGAAGCCAGTGATAAGACTCTTGCCGAGGTAAGAGAAAGTCTAGTGGGGGAAATTATCCACCTGAAGGAAAACCTTAAGGATGATAAGGAAAAGGTATTTTCGATGGCAGAAAGAAACCGAGATCGTCTAGAGAAAATAGAACGAGAGGTATTAGCTCGTTTGGAAAGGGCAGAAAGTAGACACAGCCAAATAGAGACTAGAATGATCGCGCAGGAGGAATCCATGTTGCGGAATCCTAGGTCTAGCGAAGGAAGTATAGACGAGAATAGGAGAAATAAATGGGCAGAGATAGAAATACAGCCCACTCCAAAGAATGCAGCCATGCCAAGTGACAGCCCGTATACCACACCTGGTATGCCAATTGCCATGTCAACACCGCATGAAAATGCTGTTCAAAGTCAAATAGTCACTGTTGTAAGGGCTAATGGTGAGAAACCAAAGAAATACTCTGGGAGTAATTCTAACTTGACACCCAAGTACTGGCTTAAAGAAGTTTCCGAGTACTTGAATGACGCGAAAGTACCGCCAGAGCGCAGGTTGAGAGCGATTGAAAAACTAACTGAAGGCGAGTGTGCCTTATGGTTTAGGAGTTTTCGGTACACGTTCGACACCGTTGACGAATTTCGCCAAGCATTTTTAAGCAGATACTGGAACGCGAGCATACAACAGAACCTCAGATTGGACTTATATTCCAGGCGTTACAGTACTAGTAATCCGACGAAGTACGGAGAATTCTTTGTGAATCAATTGTGCCGTTTTCGCGAGCTTGATGAAGGACTTAGAGAGTCAGATTTGTGCATAGCGATAGCCAAGCAGCTACCGTATGAAGTACAACGTCTGTTAATCTCAGCGAACGCTAAAACTGCGATCGATATGGAGGAGGTGCTGAGACAACTCGATCTAACCACAGTGCAGCACACAAGACAAAGTCGAAACGTGGAACAAGTCAACATGACAACTACACCGACTGAACCGACTAAGGTGCAGACAAAAAGCAAGTCTACAAGCACCGAAACAGAAAAATCCGACTGGCAACGTGAAGGACGTGAAAACCAAAATTGGAGGCCAGCATATCGAGGAGGATCGAACCGTGGAAACCGAGGAAGGAAAATCTGGAATCAGCGCGGTACCAGAGACCAGCAGCTTGATAACAGAAGGAATTACGGCCGAAATGGGAACAACCAAGGATGGAGATCCCAAGAGCAGAGTCGCGGGTTCGATGAAGAGGCGGAAGAACGCTATCACGCATTTTTAAGATACATGGAAGAGCGCGGAGATGACCCGAGACAATCGCGAGTTCATTGGGATGAAGCGATTAGGAATAGAAGGTCACCCGACATATATAAAAATGATGACGGTGCCAAGAGTCTGGAACTTCAACGGCATGAAGACAGGCAGAAGAACTCCACAAAGAATGGAGGAATTAAAAAAACACCAAAATTAAATGACCAAAGAGAGATAAGTTCAGAATGGAATACAGTGAATGTTGTTAACTGGATTGCCAAAACTGAGGAGCTTATCGAAGACCTAGATGAAGGGACGGTCAATGTGAGAAGGGAACTACCCATTATTATTGTAAACATTGCGGGCATTAAGATAAGAAGTCTCATTGATACAGGTTCAACAGTGTGCTTGATTACCCAGGCATTATATAATGAAATCCAAAGTAAAATTCACGTATTGAAAATACCTATTTCAAGCGTGAAAATAAAAGGTGTGATACCAGATAAAGTTATGATATGCAAATACCAAGTATTTTTAGATTTGCAGATAGGGAACTCTACATTCTCACAGAGCTTCCTACTTGTGAATAAGCTGCCGTATAACATTATTGTTGGCATGGATTTCATAAGAGAATATAAAGTTTTTATAGATCTCTCGCAAGACATTGTTACGTTTCGCGCAAGTGAGGGAAAGGAAGACTTAGAACTCTCATTAAAGCACAATGAAACGAGACCAGAAGAGTACGTATGGCATACATACGGAGATATGACTGGGGATGCAGTGTCGACAACAGAAGACATCGAGGAAGAGTTGGCAACACTGGCCGCGGACATTGAAAAGGAACTCGAACCAAAATTTGAAGAATGCCTGGAAGAGAAGATTGAGGAAGCTAAATTTGGTCCAGAACATAAGCAAATGCTAAGGGAACTGCTATTTGAGTATAAAGGAGTCTTCGATTCGAAACCTGGCCGGATCAAGAATTTCCAATATGCGTTCCAAGTCAGCGATTGGACACCATTCAAACAGAAGCCGTATCCTGTAGCTGGGAAACATTATTAATAGGTCAAAGAAGCAATACAGGAAATGCTAGAGGCAGGCGTCATTGTGAAGACAGCCACACCCTATGTCAGCCCACTGGTAGTTGTACCTAAACAGGACGGAAGTGTGAGGATATGCCTGGACCTACGAAATTTGAATTCCAAGGTCATACCGGAATTTGACAAAGTGCCGCCCATTAAGGAGGTACTCAGGAGGTTCAAAGGAAAGACTGTTTTCTCAAATCTTGACCTGACGGCAAGTTTTCACCATCTTGCTCTGGAGGAGAAAACAAGCTTATTAACTGGGTTTTTATTTGACCAGCACACGTATTCATACGTGCGTCTTCCATTTGGATTGAAAACAGCAGGTTCAGCGTTGATACGAGCGCTAGATCGGAACCTGTCTGAAGAAGTAAAAGCTACAACCATATGCTACGTAGATGATATACTACTGACATCTGAAACAGTTGAGGAACACGTCAGAGATCTGCGGAAGTTGTTATATGACCTAAGTCAGGCTAACTTTAAGGTCAATATAAAGAAGTCTAACTTTGCTCAGAGAGAAGTTAAATTTCTAGGTCACGTGATAGATGCACAAGGAGTCAGACCTAATCCGGGAAAATTGGAAGTCATTAAACATTTCCCGAGACCAACGAAGGTAAAGAACGTTCGAGTATCTCAAGAAACAAGCAGACAGACGGCAGCGGAGAAACAGGAGGAAACGCTACCATAGACCATTACTCGTGGGGGAATACGTCTTATTGAAAAAATCCGCCAGTTCAGATCCAGAGAGCAGGAAATATAAAAAAATTCAGCATGCCTATCACGGACCCTACCTGATTATAAGGGATCTGCAAAATAATGCATATCGGATCAAAGACGAAGCAACAGGTAGAGAAGTTGTTGTAAACGCGGCTAATTTAAAACTATATAGTCCTTATGACACGAGAGAGGAGCATGCAATGCACACCCAAATGGACGAGGAGTCATTATGTATGCACGGAAAGAATCTTGAGAAAAGCTTGCAGTCCCAAGAAGGAACGGAGCGAAGCGACCAGCTCGCAGACCCAAGGGATCCGAGGGGAGAATGCAGCTGTCAACTGAAGGAACTTTATGACCAGTTGAGGGAGGCCGCTACAGAATTAGAGGGTATGAATGAACAACTGAGAAGGCAGAACGAGAGTATGAGACGGCAGACAGAGTGGAATGGGGAACTAGACAGCCCATTGCCGAGAGCACTGACCGCTTAAAGTAAATACTGCATGGAGTCGATGCCATCTGAAGGGCCCGAAAAATTCACTTGTGAAATGAATTTTCCGAGCTTAGCAGGGGAAGGATGTGCCCAATCGGTCACGGCAGTCTGGCATCGAACTCGGGTCTCATCAGAGAAGACCAGGCACATGGTTATGCCTAGAGTCGAACCATTGATCTCTGAGGGGGAGCAATTACAGGGAACCCAAAGAGCAATGAGAGGTATACTGACATATAATATTGTAGCATGATTTCGCGACCTGTATGTGAATATCATAGCAGTTTAAGGTGAAGAATTGTAGCCTAATGCAGGATAATATACGTTTCCTTAGCATACGAGAATGAGAGGAGGCCAGTTTGAAGTTTTACAAATTACACTTAGCAAGTGGGCGGAGATCGTAGGCGCCGAGCGCACTATTTACGTCTGGACCGAGGAGAGAGCCCAAAATTAATGACTCGGGTATTCACCGCTTGACAACGATGGAATCGGGAGTAGGGATGATTGCCCACGGAAATTAATTAATTACAGCCAAGTGGGGCATAGAAATGGAGTGAAATATACACCCAGGTGAATATATTCACAGAGAGGTAATTTAGGAGTGGTTTTACACCTAAATTAATGCCTATATCTCCAAATGAACGAATTACAACCTAGCCTACGCTCGAGAGCAGTGATTTTGTGACCAGCCAAAGGGGAACCACCACAGTGGCGTCCTAACGCGCTGAACTAAGGCAATTAATTGTAATTAATTGGCCGAAGCGATCGCCGGCACGCGAATGGTTATGAAACCTCCACACCTAAATAAACAAGATGTATATGTCATTTCGGCTGAAGAGGTATTATTTCAAGAAAGGAGTCGCTCTCATGTGTCCAGTGGACTATTTTGTACGAGAAACCTTTATATGGAGGGGAGCAGCTCACACCAGCCAGTTGTCTTGTAGTCTTCAGTCTGTATACACGTAACTAATACGCTGCCAGTAAGCACGCGAAATGTTAAAGTATCAACGCCCAGTCGTCGAAGAACAATAGAAGCAAGTCATAAAGCTTCATAGGTAATCATGAAGTGCGTCGAAGTAATTTAATACAGATATTTATCTATTATCTGACGCAAATATAAATTCGCCACAGCGAAAGAGGAACTTATAATGTTTTTGAACATTACACATACCAGGAGGTATTGTCAGAATTGCATATGACATTATCATCAGGATCACTACAATGATGGGAGCTTGGGAAGCATTGCAACCTAATCTGGACAGTGAGCTGAACGATGTTGCAGGTGACGAGGATCGAACGTCCGTAAAACGCTGTTAGATTTTCACGTAGACCAGCGGTTGGCCTAATTGCATCGCATCTCTGAGATCAGGCGTAGGAGAAGTCCGATTTAAGGATCAACCTGTGAAGTAGTGAATAAGTGTACATAAATTGGGTAATAGTGATTTAAAAGTGTTCATGTGTATAGTGATTAATATGCATTGTGTAGAAGTGAAAGAGGCCACTGATAAAAGTATGTTTATCAGGTGGAAAATGTGTGAATTTAAGTGTTGTGTAAAATATAACATGATGGCTTAAATCAAGCGTCATGGTGGGCCTGAAGCTGAAATGCTGGCACTATCCAGCGAAAAAGAAAAAGTGAGTACCAATTTACAATGTTATTATAACTAAATAGTTCACCATGTAACGATTTATCACTTTGAAACTAAGATGTAACAGTCACTTACTGAACGAGTTTTCACCACTCGTCTTGAATAAAATATGGCTTGGAAGGTGATTTGTTTAGGGCCATTCAGGTCGAAAATAGTGATGGATGTAACGGTAACGTTAAATGAATAATAATAATCTGGGGTCGGCAACAGTAAAGTAATAGGCACTTTTGGCCTAAATAACGTTCAAAGTGTGTCATGTCTAATATAAAGATACTGTATTTTGGTAACAGTAAGAAAGTAACGTGGAATAATAGCGAAATACGAGAGCTTTTTCAGTGTCAGTGAAATGTGAATGAATATTTGATATGGTCAATCCTTAGGATTATGTTTGAGGACCATTAAAGTAAAGTAAGCCAGTAAATGTATACATGTTTGTTAGGAGCTATTTAAAGCTTTGGCTTAAGTGGTATGACAGAGAGAACGCGGGTGCCTTAATAATTGAGTCATCTATGTTTGTTTGAAGCCGCATATTGCGTGCAGAAATAACGTAGAATCCAGTGATTTACGTAAATAAATAATTGCGGGGACCAACTAGTATAGCTTGCGCGTTAGGTGAGAAGTTGGCTAAATCTACGAGTAGTATCGCCCTTGAGCATACTGTATTATTCGCAGCGAATTGGATAGAGCCTGTCTGTATCCATCGTTTGCATGAATTATGGCCACGAATGACGTCCATCGAGACGCAGTGAGCATGTGTATAAATGATCTACCCTGAGAGGTAAGGATCATATTCGTCGTTTAGGAAACGCAGATTTCCTCATATTTTATTGACAACTGCTGGTGAAAATCGTGGATTTTCACTATGATGCGCGTCTAAAGCCACAGTAGTCACCATAGAACGGCAATGCTATCACAGGAATACCATCCCAAGCCATGAATGTTAATAAGGAGCCGAATTGAGCCCAATACACTATAAAGATAGGTGTTAAATAATTAAATGACTCAATTACTTAGGAACCACACCTAGCGTAACTCCAGTACTGCAATTGTAAACAAACCTGACCTTGACAGCAGATGAGTGGAGGTGGGGTTGTAGACCACTTCTGCGGCAGCCATCTTGACAAGCCAGCTGGAACGAATTTTATTGCCTGCTGAGGGGGGAGAAGGTCGGTCGACCAGTCCCTTGTAAATTAGAGTCATAGTTGGACACTGAAGAATCTCGATATTTCAATATGCAATTAAGATATGAATGTTATGGTGATGCCAATTGAATTGAATGGTGTGTTGCAACACACATACGTTGTTGGATCATAGAAATCAGATAATATTTGGCTCAGTTATTCTCTGAGGAGGAAAACTGAAACAAAATAATGTAGGCATCTTCTTTTAGAATGCATTTTGCCAGTTCACGCTAATTTATGCAGACGGGTATGTGATTTCCCAGAACATGACGCATTTGTAATGATGATAAGCCCGACAAGACCCTGAAAATCGTTGTATGGTGAAACTATAAATAATTCTATCCATGTTTATTTTGGAAGGGAAGTGTACCACTTTTTAAAGCGTTCATAGTGATGGAAAGAAGGAAGATGATTCACACGACACAACAAATAATTGTTAATTAAAGCAGTAAAATAATGAATTTATGCTAATCAAGGTAAATGCCATAAGAAACGGCGTAATGTTTTATTAATATCATTTAGATGGGATATGTGATTTTTGTGTTATGATACTCCAGTTAAGTAATTGTGTCACTGATGAACACTATGGAAACCCATGGAAGTCTGAAAGTATCATTGACAGGATGCTAGAATTAGATGTGAGTGCAGTGGCACTATTTTAAGAAGAAAACTCACAGAATAACCCTATTTTTATTTGTGGGAATTAAATATAATTTGTCCTTTATTTGTATTTGTTGTATAGCCATGATTTTAGACCAGTAAATATTTTATTTTAGGAATATGTTGTGTATTTCATGTAGAGTAGTTACCTGGTAGACTCAAATCCTGAGCATGTGGTCGTATGGTGGGCAGGAACGTCCCATACCTCGAAAGACCGTGAGTTAGTTGGGATACGAACACATGGTCCACATGATGACAGTTGGGTACAGTATGCTATGGTGTGTCAGTTTGTATTTTTCTTGTATGAAGTGATCAGCTCTGATGTGCATTATTTTAGATTTGGTTGTATTTATATACAAAATTTTGTCAGGACACCATTATGTGATATTATTAAAGTCTTCTTGAAGTCTATCAAAAGCTGTTTTAGAGTCCTTATGTATGATAAATATAGTGGTGTCATCAGCATAAATGTCATTCATGTAATTTACGAACAGGATATACAGGGTGTAAGTAATGGAAGTCCGTTACACTGGTGATAGAAGAGACTATTCTAAGCTTCCTAGGTAAAAAATTGGTCAACTATCTTTAAATTGAAAATCAATCATTAAAAAGTCAATGTTTTTAGCTTTTTCAGAAACTCTTCAATTGGAAGGTGAGGCAGCAGTCTGGTGGAAACGAGGCGGGGCGAGCTGGGACGATACGCGTAGGGAAGTTGTTACGTAATCGGAGCATTCGCCTTACCGGTTGAGGGATGGTATCAGCTGTTATGAGCATAGCGAGCGATACCCGTCTCGTAACGAAATCTGTATTGCTGTTGTTGTTGTTGAATTTGCACGCATTGGATTGGGACGTTAGGACCAGTAGTATTGTGTAGCCTACTTTGTAAGTGTAAGTATAAAATAATTTTGATAATCAGCCCTGGGGTATCATTGGCGTCCGGCACGTTAATGAAACACAGTGTGACAAAATTCCGACATCCCGTATTCTGTTCAGAACTAGCATTTAAGACGGAACGAAAATACTTCATGTTTCGTTTGAGAGGCTTGGAAATTTGGGTCATTTAGCCCCATGTGGTTGGGTGTGGGTAGAATTTGTCTCATAACCTGTGTTTTGGTGGTCTCTTTAGAGATGTGGATATTTGTAATTCAGGTGAGGATTGGGAAGAAGGCGGCCGAGGCCTTGAGTTAGGAACCATCCCAGCATTTGCCTGGGGTAGAAGTGGGTAACCATGGAAAACCAGGGTACTTCCAAGATTTAATACTACCTAGGTAGTATGGTACCACAGTACATAATAATAATGATAATAACAATAAAGCAAATATAGCGAGTTGGTTGGCCCTATCAAAAGGCAATGGCATGTAGACCATACCTATCATTGTCTCAAACACGGACGTGATCCCAAGTACCTTGCTCAAAGACCTTAAAGAACTGGTTCTGGATACTCAAATGTACAAACTAATGCAGAAGGCAGTAGTTATCTCTACAACCCGAATCGTCTGGAAGTTCATGGGTAGAGATTTCGACTTTCCAGCTTAAAAGTGGCTGTTTCAGTAACAATACTTTGGTTCCCTGAAGCCCGTATAGTTATGTAGTATGCATCAGCAATGTGTTATATGTACGGTATAAGACAATAATAAATTTAAATGATAGCGAGGCTGTGTAGCTCAGGTAATAGAGTGCAATCCTTCCCGAGGGTTCAATCTAGGCTCAGTCATGTAATACACGAAGGTGAACAAATACGACAGCCTTATGCCGATGGATGTAAAGGCACGTACATGAAATTCTGTGAACACAACATTCCAGAATCTCGACATCCCCGCAAAAAATAAAGTAGTGTGTCTAACAACAAATAATAATAATAATAATAATAATAATAATAATAATAATAATAATAATAATTATTATTATTATTATTATTATTATTATTATTATTATTATTGAACACATTAGAAGAGATTATATCTTTACTTAATGTTATTTATTTTTAAGTAGGATTCCAATTATTTGGGACGTTCAGTAAATACTGTAAATATTTTTGGTAACAATGATGATGGAAGAGACTTGCAAGCTTGTTGTGATGGTCGTCGTTAATTCATTTCAGGGGCATGGAACATTTATCAGCCCCATGTAGTCGGGTGAGTGTTGGATTTGTCTGATAAACTGTGTTTCTGTGGTGACTGTAGTACAATAGTATGTGTAGCTGTAGTTATTAGGGGTCGTGAATGAGGTTGGTGCCCCGGGACTCCAAGTACCATACTATCCCGTCATGTGCTTGGAAAGCGTGTGGAAGAATCCAGGGAAATCCAAACTCAGGATAGCCACTGTCGGTGCTGAGTTTGGACCTCCAATCACCGGACTTGCTCCGATCGTGATGCACGCTTAAAGCGCATGCTTACACCGGACATTCCAACTTTGGCCTCGTGGGATGCCAGGGGAAATCTTCTTGTGGCTGCCGATTGTGGGAAGTAAGGAAGCTTGTGGTTTTACATGCTCGTAATTTTCGTGATCATGAACTACTCGACCTCTTTTTTATGTGGAATCCGAACCACAGGATATGGCATTTCACTTCGAAAATCTCACATGCATTGACCGGGAATCAAACCCGGTCTGTCGTGGTGAGTGGCCAACACGGACTGCTGCCCCATAACGCACCGACTTGCATATCGGTCGGTGATGGTAAGCTGTTTCAATACTAGCACCACATGTAGATGATGATGATGATAATAATAATAATAATAATAGTCTAATAATAATAATAGTCTAATAATAATAAGAAGAAGAGTCAGCATGTGCAGCTCTGGTGGTAGAGTGCTAACCTTCCCGAGGGTGCGATCTACGATCAGACATGTAGTAAATGAATGTGATCTAATACGATCATGGATTTCATGTCACATATGGCGTATATGCTGACTGGAGCGTGCGGCTCCTTCCCACCAGCCTTGAGTGCTTGGGTGGTCAGGGCTGTCGATTCCAACGTGTACGGTACTCGCTACCTCCCATTGATTTGTATGAGAGATTCACCACATGATTTGGAGTCTTGCAGTTCAATCTAGCAGCTGATTTTCCGCACATGGTCCTCTTATACAGTAGTTCAACGATTGCGTCCACATAGTTTCAAGATATGTTTGGACCTGTTTTACCTGATACTTCCCTTGTTAGCAGTTGCAAGGAATCCAGGATTAATTCAATCAGCAGCTGGGTAGACCGTACTTTGCAGCATTGCTCAACTGCTGCTCCAATTTCTACAAAGCATACTGTATTCCACTGCGGGAGAGTTGAGCCCATCACTTGGCGATGTAGCCTTCACTAACAAGAGATTCGTACGATGTCTCCAAACTCTTCTTGGTTATTAACGCAATCTAGTTATTCCAGTAAAACGTAATTAAGGACTCTTGTGTCAGTAAAGAACCCGAACGACTCTAGAAATAGCATTTCCACTCATTATCTGGACAATACTGTTCTTTGCATCAACCTGGCTCCGCAATCTTCTATGACACTGCCTGCCATTATCTGCATGAACTTCGGTAAGAGCATTGTGAACGACCTTTTCTTTAACTCGTCCTTTTCGATTTCACTGTATTCAATTACGTGTTGCATCCCCTTTTTAGATAATGGCCTACAACTTATTTACTTTACCACCTCTGTATTTTACATGACTGCAGTGCACATTCCATATCGAGTAAATTACCTAATCACTACAAAATCATCAACACTCAAACATACACGAATGCTAGACACCATTAGGTACGTATGTACCAAACACTGTAAAAATGAACACAAACAAAATAACGACCGCACCAATCGGAGGGTAGAAACAGACTGGTTGGCTCGTTGGCTGTGAGTGAGGAGGCAACAATTGAATGAGGAGGAGTGGGGTGGGGGTTGACCACTGATCCGATCATGATGAAATGAATATTGGATCATCTAACGTTTTACTTTCAACAATTGTCCAAATTTTAGTGGAATCAGACCACTAGCTCGCGGGAAATTGAGGATAGTCGGTTTGTTAGTTTGCGCGTGCGCAGAGGCTACAATTGATTCTCAAGCGCTGAAATTCATAGGGAATTATCCAGGGCCTAATCCTCGTTATCTATGAAGGATTCCATCAAAATCAAATGGAAATTCTGGAAGATATGCCATTGGCAAATAATATATTTAAATCGTCTTCCACCCACTTCCACCTCCATTCAACCCCATACCATCGGGCTAACTCGTGGCATTCTGTAAGACGTGTTGTGTGGAGTACGTAATATTTAAACTCATGCGCGCTTTGATCTTTTGAATGTTGGTGTTCATTGGGTTTCCTCCTGTACTAATATAGTGTGTAGCTGCCATCTTGAATGTATAAAATATGAATGTTGACAATCCACTATTCATTATAGTTACAATGACAAAACGCAGCAAATAGGCTATGCACTGTAGTATCACACAATAGACTTTCTCCACAGAAGGCGCGAGATATGCGAATCCATACCTCTTCTTTTCTAATGTTTCCATTCATTCCTTTGGTTGAAAAAGAAGAATTATAACGTAGCTTTGTATACGGCGAGTCTTAACAAGAACATCCAATTATACACTTTAAGTTATTACTAAACCCATTCATTTAGGAGAAAGTAGGCTATATGTTATTTATTGAACCTCTGTTTTATGTTTCTTTCCTGAAATAACTACAAATTTTTGACAGTTTTTTAAAATCTGAAATTGATTGTATATACTTTATCTAAAGGAAGATCAAGCAACAAACGCTATCTAGACCACCATATGGAAAATCAATTCAATAGGTGGGATAGTTTTATATTGGAATAACCTATGGAATATATCGTCGCTGAACTAGCGATACTGCGTATCTGACAATGGTCTTCTTGTCTATTATTTTCCTTTTCATTGGTCGCATGTATATGTGCCATCAAACAGAACAAATCCCGTTAGGCTGTTTTTCCTGCGTGTAAATATAAAGAACAAGTAGTTCCGTTAAGAACTAAACAGCCTATTTTCATATATCCTACTTATGTAAATTACCTTTATGAAAATCCAAAATTTCAGTTTGATTGCTGTAATGCATTCGAAGATATTGAGAACCGTCTAAATATTTCGGATGGTAGTCATGTTGGATTTTTATATATGTAGGCCATAGAGTTATGTAATATTAGATGAAGATTATTGCGTAGATATATTATTCAAACTTCATCGGACGATTAGGACACATGAAATAACATGTGGTTCCATGAAGAACTATACAGCCCATTTTCATATATCCTACTTATGTTAATTGCCTCTATCAACTTACGAAATTTCAATTTGATTGCTGAAATAGATTCGTAGATATTGGGAACCATCTAAATATTTCGGATGGTCGCCATATTGGATTTTTATTATGTAGGTCATAGAGTTATGTACTATTACATGAAGATTATAGTCTAGGTGTAGTATTCAACATTCAATCGCATGATTAGGACAGGATCCTTTTCTGTAGAAATGCTTTCCTTGCCAGAGCTAACCTACTTTTTATATCCTCTTTGCTTCGTCCATCACTGGTTATTTTGCTTCCTAAGTAACAGAAGTCTCCTACTTCCTTTAGTTTTTCACCTGCCAATTTGATGTCCATAGAGGATTCGATTTATTTCAGCGGCATTCCAATATTTTTGCTTTACATTTATTAATTTTCAACATGAATTATTTCCTTAAGACGGAGTCCATGCCATTCAAAAACTCATTCAAATCCTCAGGCATGTCGGCCAAGATGAATTTGTTATCAGCAAATCTCAGAGTTGAAATTATTTCTCCTTGAATCTTGACTCCCACTTTAAATTTTTCTACAATTTCCTTCATTGCTTGTTCATTGTAAAGATTGAAAAGTATACGTGATAAGTTGCAGCCTTGCCTTACACCTTTCTGAATACCAGCTTCTCTCTCATGTCCTTCAGCTCGAATGGCTGCTGTCTGGTTTCAGTATAGATTGTAGATCACCCTCCTATCCCTGTACTTCATTCCAATCGTTTTCAAAATGTCAAACAATTTAGTCCAATCAACGTTATCAAAAGCCTTTTCTAAGTCTACAAATGCCATGAACGTTCTCTTATCTTTCCTTATTCTACTTTCCAATATCAGCCTAAGACTTAGTACAGCTTCCCTTGTTTCTACATTTCTCCTGTAACCAAACTGGTCTTCACCCAACTCCGTTTCTATCTGGCTTTCCATCCTCTTGTAAATTATTCTTAACAGGATCTTTGAAGTATGAGTAATCAAGCTGACTGTACGGTAATCTTCACATCTGTCAGCTCCCACTTTCTTCGGTATAGGGAAATCTTGAAATCAGATGGTACCTCACCTGTCTCATAAATCCTACACACCAAGTGAAATAACCTGATCGGACCTTCATCTCCTATGCAGCGTAGCAACTCAATCAGTATATCATCTATGCCTGGTGCTTTGTTCTTGCTTAAGTCTTCCAATGCTCTGTCAAATTCTAATCTCAATATTAAATCTCCTTTTGCATCCTCATCAATTTCCTCCTCCCATTCCATTACATGATTCTCAATCTCCTTTCCCTTATACAAACGCTCTATGTAAGCTTTCCATCTCTCAACCTTTTCTTTCCTATCTGTTAGAGGCTTTCCATTTGTGTCCTTAATATTACAGCACTTAGTCTTCTTTTCCCCAAAAGTATTCTTAATCCTTCGATAAGCTGTGACCACTTTTCCTGATTTCAGACACTTTTCTATACCTGCACATTTCTCTTTTAACCATTCTTCTTTCGCTTCCTTGCACTTCTTGTTAACCTCATTTCTCAGACGTCTGTATTCTGCTTTCCTCTTTTCATCTCTTACATTCTTGTGTTTCCGCCGTTCATCCATCAATTCTAGTATACCTTGAGTGATCCACGGTGTTCAACCGATTCCTTCTTTCCTACCAATGTTTTCTTATGCGGATTTTGTTGTTTCATTCTTCAAAAGTGCCCATTCGTCTGCAATTGAAGTTTGTTTAGGGTTTTTCATTAGTCCTTCCTTTATACTCTTCTTGAATCTTTCGTTTACATCCTTCTCTTTCAGACTATCTATCGCCCACCTTTTTGGCTTTGGACTTTTCTTCAACTTAGATCTGCATTTCATAACAACCAGATTGTGGTCAGAGTTTATGTTGGCACCGGGATATGTTTTACAATCCAAAATCTGGTTTCGAAACCTCTGCTTGACCTAAATGAAGTCGATTTTGTAACGCCCTGTATCTCCTAGTCTCATCCATGTGTATATTCATATTATGGTTATTGAATAAGGTGTTAGCTGTGACCAACTCATGCTCGGTGCAAAATGCCATCAGCCTGCTTCCTAGATCATTCCTATCACCTAATCTGAAATCTCCTACTATCTTCCCTTCTCTTCCTTTTCCTACCACAGCATTCCAATCTCCCATTACTCTAACATTTTCATCAACCTTGATATACCTCAGAATTTCATCTATTTCTTCGTAGACCTTTTCAACATCTTCATCATCAGCTTGACTGGTAGGCATATAGACTTGTACCACTGTGGTGCACGTAGGTTTTGTATTGATTTTTGCTACAATAATCCGTTCACTATATTGCTCATAATATTCCACCCGCTTTCCAAGTTTCCTACTCAATATGAGACCAACCCCTGCTTGGCCATTGTTTGATTTAGTGCTAATGACCCTATAGTCCCCTGACCAAAAGTCCTGTTCTTCCTGCCAGCGCATTTCACTAATCCCAACCAAATCCAACCTCAACCTATCCATTTCCCTTTCTAAGTTTTCTAACCTTCCACTTCCCAGCAGACTTCTAACATTCCACGCTCCGATCCTTAGAATGTCAGATTTCCTCTTTGTCACTTCTGTGATGTTAACCCCCTCTCGAGTAGTCCTCACCAGGAAATGCGAACGGAGGACTAGTTTACCTCCGGATTGGAATTGTACAAGGGAGGAGGCCATCATCACATGTAATTATGCATAGAGAGGTGCATATCATCGGGAAGAGCATTACGGCTGTAGTTTCCAGTAGCTTTCAGCCGTGCAGCAGAACGCAGTGTAGCCATTAGTTGACTTATATTATCAATATCTTAACCGTCTATAAGACAAGTAAAGAATTGATTTATTCTGATAGGCTGCTACTCCATTTCAGAATAAGTAATAGAGCAATTCTCTTAACAAAAATACTAACCTTCTACTAACAATTAAATACCAAAATTCTACTAACGAAAAAATACTAAAGTTCCACCAACAACAAAATACTACCACTAAAACAGTCTGTCACCAGGCACACTCACACATCACAGTCTAATGAAACAATGAGCTATATCTAATGAACAATGCAACTGCCACCAGACACACACACCACAGTCTATTGGAACAATGAACTATATCTAATAAACAAACTAACTACATACTTACAACTAAAACCAACCACACACCCACATTCTAGAAGAAGAAATGGAAAACAGAAATAAGAGTAAGGGAAACAAAAGACCGGGGGAAAGGAAATGCCCTCAATCTTCAATAGTAGTTTTCGAGATATAAAATGCTGGTGAAATATTTCCGCCATGTTGGATTGGTCCGACGTAAAAAATTAAAGGGCACGTTCAGGGTGAGACTAAATAGTACTATTTATTTACTAAGTTTCATTGAAATCGCTCCAACCGTTTAGATTTTATTAGGGATACGCACACACACATACACACACACGGACAAGAGGTGATCTCATAAGCCTATATTTTTCATAAATAAAAAGGGGCTAAAAATTAAGTTTTATATTCATTGTACTGTACTGTTGAAAATTATATTTCCGTGTAGTTATGCAGTCCTCAAGTACAATGTATATAAAGTTCATTTTCCTTTAAGATCACACACAGGAAAATGAACCTAATGTGAATTGTGCTGTTGGAAGGCACTTCCACGCACGGTTGGGAGGCGTGACCAATCAGAAGGAACATACCGGTAATGGTAAAGAAGAGCATTGTGAGATACGTATTGCGACTATATGAAAATTGGCTCTTTAGTTCTTCACGGTACTACTTGTTTTATTTGTCTATTGGCAAAGGATAGATATCTTACTAGGGATGTATCAGGTAAGGCAGATCGAAATCTATCTTGAAACTTTGTGGACGCAATCGTTGTACTATAAGAGGACAACGTGTGGAAAATCAGCCACCAGATTGAACTGCGAGGCTCCGAAATCATGTGGCGAATCTCTCATATACAGCAATGGGAAGTAGCGAGTACCGTACATGTTGGAAGGGACAGCGAACAACACAGGCACTCAAGGCCGGTGGGAAGCAGCCGCACGCTCCAGTCAGCTGGGGCATGTTGCACTGCGTCCAGCAATAACAGAACGGTTTTGACGGTTGTTTTAAATAAAGCGAGACAGTGAAAATCGGTGCTTCGGAGCAAGACGTGTTAAATCCTATAAACGTAATGGAGTTCATAATGAGTTATTTCCGCGAAAAGGGGTTTTCGTTTCCCGCAGAAATTAGCGCGAAAGGAATGGAAATGTGACTTTAACTGATTGATATGATGGAAACGAATCGCCGAGGAGTGCAACCTATTGAGGACGTACTCTTGATGTACACAGTGGATACAGTGAAAGCGACGCACAAACAAGTTCTTCCGATTGCAAAAACCGTTTACTGTTCGCAAGCAACATGCCGGGACCGAGTTCGCAGCTAGAATATGACTCCCCGAAATGTAGTGATGCTTATAGTTCGTCGCCTTGCATGTCGCCCAGTTCGAGCTACGTTCCTAATCCCGTAAATACACTTTCTATACTACATTTTGGGCTACAATACCTCACGATATGTGAAAAAGATTTTGGTAGATCTTCACAATTGTGGTCGCACTCCTGTTTGCTTGTCCAATACTCCAATGCTAAAAGGATATGACTGTGATCAAGCCAACTTTATCATTGTCAAAGATCCTATAGATGTTTTACTTTATGTGAAGTTGTGGCGGAGCGATTTATTCCCGAAGGAAGAAGAGTACTAGCTTTCAACATACAAAATACATGATCATTCTGTGGCTCAGGGGTGGAAGAGCCTCTCCAAGTGATACAATGATTGAATACACAACCTTGCTCCACCATATGTGGAAGAACTGTGGTGTGCTGAATGTGATTGTTATAGAGAAATACTTAACAGAAGAAGATTATCAGGAAGGAACACGGTTTATAACTTTCAACCCTTTCGTTTATAAAGATGGCTTGTGGAAAGGAACCCTGGAAGTTCACACAGAGTTCAGAGACGTTGTGAACTTACTGAATGAAAGACTGAATAATCTTCAAGCATATGAACTGAGGCTAAACACGAATCCAACAGAGTTTCGTACATTTGATTTAAAAAAAAACTTTCAAAGCAAAGATACATTTATTTTAGGGAGAGATTTGCGTGTGTTAATAACTATTGCAGAGGAAATTAATATGACCATAATAGAAAATTATTTAACCACTAACAGCAATTATTTCGAGTAACGTTGAGACTCACCAACGATCAGATCGGTTTACGATTTAAAGTTGGGAAGAATGGACTTTATTAACATTGCGCTTTCCATCTCGTACAGTACAGAGGGCTCGACATGACGTCGTATGTAGCACCAACTGAGTGGGAAATTTTTGTATTCATAGTTCCAAAACCAGGGTATGTCTCAGCATTTACTATTTGCTTTTATATTTTTTCCAGTCAGGCGTGGCTAACTTTCTTTGTGACACTCTTTTCAACAATTGTAGCATGGTACATACTCAGACGACTCTCTTTGTTCTGTCCAGTAGATTATGGGCAGCAAGTGTACTTTTACGGGGACAGCGTTGTATTTTCTGTTGATGAGTGTAGTGGTTATGAAAGCTTTCACTGGCGTCATGTTCGGACTTACTGTAGAACCAAGTTGGAAGCTGAAATTGATTCCTTAAAGCAACTACTGTAGATGAGTCAAGATTATCTATTCTGTCTGCTGTTGAATATCAACTAGATGATGCAGATTCGTCTGTTCATCAACGTATACTTATGAAAATGAAACAATTGGAAAGGAAAGATGTTGGTATGCATAAACATACTTGGATACATCAAAACGTTAGCCTTTATATACAGTCACCTCTATACGGTACTATCCACTCATCTTGATGAGTGAAGACAAGCATAAATTATATTAATAATTGGCGTCTGCCACAAAGATTCCATCATAATCCCCAGGTGTCTCATAATTCCCATTTCATGGAGGTTATTTGATGGTAGTGAATGATTCGCTATTTCAAAATTGGCGTCTGCCACAAAGATTCCATCATTATCCCCGAAGTGTCTCATAATTCATGTTTCTTTGAGGTTATATTTTATCCTAGTGAACCATTCACTACCATGAAATTTAACGTCTAAGAAAAGAAATTATGAGACACTTGGGGGATAATGATGGAATCTTTGTGGCAGACACCAATATTTATTATGTTGTATGCCTTTCTTCACTAATCAAGAATAGTGGATCGCATAAAGATGAGTGTATAAAAAAGGCTATATTTTATGCTAGTGGATTCATTCACTAGCATAAAATATAACCTCGAAGAAACTAGAATTATAAAACACTGGAGGATGATGGTGGAATCTTTGTAGACGATGCCAATTTTTAAGAACGAACCCTTACAAACGAATTCAGCTCATGTACGACTTGTCCTTCATTATCATTGCGTTCATTGTTGGCCTTGTTGGCAGTCTATTTTGCTTCTTGGTGGAGCGCTTCGTCAAATACTAAGTGCACACAACTATGGCAAAAAATAGCCAGAGATTATTAAGTTAGGACACTCCCCACGAGAACAGGCGACGTCGTTTACGTCTTCCAAACGCAAAGTACGGTGCATTTTTCGTGCACAGACGGATTGTTTCGGCTTCGCTCGCGACTCATAGTAGCAGGAAAGAGCACTAGACGAGACACACTCCAAATTCGAGTAATGCAGCAAACTTGGAACGGCTACCTTATGTTTCAAATGAGAATACGATCCCTTTCTTCTTCTTCTTCTTCTTCTCTTTCTTTTTCGTTATGCCCATTCAAAGAGTGCGTTTGAACTTGTTAGTTGATGGTTTTCGCCTTTCTATCCTCCCAAAATCTCTTCATGAAGGCACTGAGTTGCATCTTGGGTTCTGTGGACCATTTCCTACCAGTTATCGTTTTAGGTTTCTCCAAGATTTTCTATGGTGTCGTCTGTGATATTCATTACTTGGAGGCCCGCTTCAGTTTCTTCTGGCAATTATGGGGTTTGAAGCCATTTACCGGTGTTGCCTTAGTAAACAAACGTTTGGTTCTTTTCAGTCGGTCAACACGAATGTACCCAAAAGAGTTGGGTTATACCCTAATCCTTAAAGAAATTACATGAGATTAATAAATACACTAGAATGACCAATTTCGATCGTGAAGCGATCATCATCAGATCCATTACACTTAGGCAATAAAATCTATGTTTGAAAATACAGGTGAAAATATTTACAATATGTACAATTATTTAATTGCAGTATTGGTAATGCAACTTGTCGGTGTATGCTAGTTGTAGTATAGGCCTATATGATGTTAGGTGAAATGCTAAAATGGTGATAGAAATCCGGAATTTGTCTGTTTGGAGTGACTATATGGTTGTAAAACGTCAACTATGGTTGTATTGTATATTACAGGCTACTACTTATCTGGTTGGGAGTCTTCCGCGTTGTAGCTGCGAGCAGTATCAACTTCACTCTTGCACCAGTGACGGTCGACTGAATTGGAATATTATCTCACTGAACTGTTTTTCCCTCCCCCCGCCCCGTATTCCTATGTGTTGTCTATAGTCAGTGCGTGTGTACTTGTGGCGTGTTGCCAAGTTTAGATAAGATGTGTGTTATTGAATTCAGGAAGGTTTTCAACTATTAAAGACCGTGGATCAGTCCTCGCCACGACTAAGCTAGTAGCCCTATACAAGCGCGGCCGCTTTCCATCTCTAGCGGAGTTTTTTTGATGTGTAACATCTTTCCGCTCGGTTGCTGGATAGTTTTGTGGGAGTGATTTGAAAATTGGGGACGGAAGTGAATCGGGCGGAAGTGGATCCAACGGAAGTGGATTGGACGGAAGTAAAGACGCACTGCCAGAAAATGGGACGGAAGTGAATCGGGCGGAAGTGGATCGAACGGAATTGGATCGGACTGAAGTGAAGACGCACTGCCAGCTGGATGTACAATTGAAAATGTGTGTATTGGAAACAAGGCATTGTGTGCTCTGTAGCGCGAGAATGCTATGGCAATACAGTAGGCAGTGCATTTAGCAGGCACTGGTTTGACGAGCACAGTGGCAAATGTTTCACCGACTTTCATTTGTCATTGAGCAGTTTATGAAGCTTCACGTTCAAGGTTGAATATCACATGGGGTAGGACAAATATGACAAATGGCACTTAAGTAAGCGGCATTATTGCCAAGCTGTGGGTGAGTAGTCAAATATTAAATGCATTACAGATTGTTTTTATGAGTGGAATAAAAGCTGTATATTCATCATATGTGAGACTAGGTCATTTCATGATTGTAGGAAGTCATGTTTTGATTGTTTACGACGAACTGTATGAGAGCCTTGAGAATAATGAATGTTATACTGTAGTTACTGAGGAATGTGCTCACAGTATTTGAGAGTACTGTCGACGTTGTGTGTCACTTTGTTATTATGAATTATTAATGTAAAAGGAAGGAAGGAAGCTTGTAGTTTTGCGTGTCCGTTAATCTCACGATCATGATCCACGGTACCTCCCTTTTACGTGGAATGCGAATCACAGGACATGGCATTTCAATTCGAAAATCTCACATGTATTGACCGGGAATCAAACCCGGTCTACCTTGGTGAGAGACTAACAGCTTGACCGCTGCGCCACAAATGTGACAGTAGCATATCTCCAATTCAATCTATACATTCATCATGGTACCAGTATGAAAATGGAGTGTAAATTAACATTTTAAGAATGTCTAAGCTGTGTAGTATACGTGTAGGATAACATGTCAGATGTTACACATCATATGCGACTACTGTAAGGCTCGTATCTTTTTATTTTATTATTATTATTTTCATGTAGATTCCCCATGTGCTGGATTTTACGTACGATGTCTGGAGGCCTGCATCTGAAGATATATTGTGTATTCTCTGTAAGACGTATCTGGTTTCATCTCTGGTCTTAGATTTACAAATGCTAAATATTTTACCTTGACTTTTCTTCCCGAATCTCCGATGACGTCTCTTTACCATTCTCTAATAACTTTGTATAGAACTTAGTTAAAGAGCATAGGGGAGATGCCATCACCTTGACGAACACCCGTACACATTTCAAAAGGCTAAGTTATTTCCTCAAGGCATTTCAGTTTTGAAGTCGTGATTGTGAGAGTCTGTCGTATTGGTTCTCTGGTCTTCCTGTCTACTCTTAGTTCTTCTAGAGTATCAGGAACGGTGTGACACTCACAAAAGTCATGTTCGTGCTAGTACCTCAGCGGATCCTTAATATCGTCTTCAAGTCCCATATTTGTTCAGCACAGGATCGACCTTTCCTGAAACCCGCTTGGTACTCGACGATCAGATGATCTGTCTGTTTTTCGAAATGGTTTAAGAGAGCTTTAGAAAGAATTCTGTAAGTGATCGGCAGTAGGGATACGCCTCTTTAGTTGTTTGGAGCCGCCTTTTTGCCTTTCTTGCGCAATAGGTGTATTAAAGTGCACTTCCAATCCTGCGAGATCGTTTCAGCCAAGATTTCTACCAAGATTGCATGAATTCTGCTTATGAGGTTATCTCCTAGTTTCCATAACTCCAGCGGATTTATTATTTTTAAGCAATCGGATGATTTCTGCTGTTTCTGAGGTATTGTCGGGGGTTGTGAATTAGGGTTCAGCATGGGCTCTTCGAAATTCAGGATTTATGTTGGACGATCACAGTTGAGGAGGCTATGGAAAAAGTCGGCTAGAATAGTGCAGCTCTCTATGTTGTTCGTTAAAAAGTTCCATTTGCTCGATGGAAACATAAGTATGGTGTTTGATAACTGGATAGATCTCACGGAAGGTCTTGTAGAAATTCCTGGTGTTGTTTTTGAGTACATCTTGTTTGATTTCCATGAGTCAGTTTTTTCCATACGATCGTTTCTCCCGGTGGATTATTCTTGAGATGATTGTCTGCACCTTTAGGAAGGCCTCCCATTTTTCAGTAGTTTGATGCCCATTTTACTGATGCCACGCTTTCGTCCGGTCATCAATGGCTTTATCACAGGTCGTGTTCCACCGTCCATGTTTGCGTGTCCTAATTTCTGGGCAGATGTTTGAAGTGTTTTACGTAGGCCTGGCCTGTCTTTGGGATCTTGTTCTCGTATGTCGTGTAAGAAGGTGCTGATGTTCTGTTGATGGTGTTCTGGTCAATTATTAGAGATCTGTTGGGTTTAGGTCTGGTTCGGTTGGGATGGAATCTTCGTGTACATTGATTTGCGTTAGGTAGTGGTCCGAGTTAACAACTCCATTCCGTACTCTGTCACTTTGAATTTTGCACATATTCTTTCTGGAGATTGCATTTATAATAATATTATTAAAACTGTGCAATTTTTCTAGGTTTTTGCTGTGTCTTGTGTGGGGTTTCGCCTAGGAACACCAAGCAGGCTCATCAGCGGGCTCTTGGTGTTCGTGCCCGGACTGGGTGCGAAAGCCAATATACCATCTTATTATTATTAATTGTGTTATTATTATTATTATTCCCCGTTATTAGGGAAATTCCAAATCAATCACGTTGCAATTTCCAGAAAAAATGTATGCGAGATTTAAAATCTCAGAGTACGGATATACAAATATATTCAAGTATATTTACACCATTTGCTTACAGAAAAATGAAAACCCGTAATTACATTTAAGCATCTTCTTCTCATCACGTGCCGTAGCTTCTCCTAAGAATGTTGCATTCATGATTAACATCTTTGCAAGTTCTAAGAGCCTCATTAAATCTTCTTTGTTTGAAATATGGTTGTTCTGACTCTGCATTCTTGATCTCTAGTAAATATATCAATAGTACTTCACTCAAGTGACTGACGGTAATACTTTTGAGGCCATTCCCATATAAAGTAAACATTAATTTCCAATAACATTTCTGGGCAGATAACTCATATGTTACGCCCCTTAAAACAACAAACAAAAACAAGCAATCTAGTAATATTTCTGTTGATGCGGGGTTTCTTAGGGATGAATTATTTCATTAGTATTACTGCCTCAGAACAATTTGGCACTTGAGCTCGTCCCATAAGAAGCTGAAGATCGAGTCTCTCTGCTTACCGCATGGCTGCCTTACGCCAGCTGCTTATCAGCTTGCTGGATGCCCCCGTCAAACATTAGGAGAACACTCAATGCCCTCAGCAACTCCAACCTTCATCATTTCTAATCTAGGCTTTTCTGCTTCTTCCTTCATAAGAAAATTCACATTGAGAATAAACTCTCACTTTTATCCTCCTTTTGTAGTGAGCTTTATTTTAGAATGAACAAACGGTATCGCTCATTTTGAGGGCGAAAGCTAATAATTTTCGCTGGCAATGGGGTGATTTGTTTTAAGCTACTTACTGTACTTCTCTGTCCATTGCCACCATAAGCACCCGCCTTTTAGCTGTAGAGCCTTGTCTTTTCTCTCAAAGGCTCACGATCAGAAACGTTTTTGCTATGTCCCGATAAAAACCATCTCCTAGAAACCTCTTTTGTTTCTAAAAACGTTTAAACGTTTACTAAAATAATAAACGTCTAACCGTTTCGTAAAGAAACGTTTTCTTAAACGATTAGAGTTTCCTTTTAATCATGACCACCTTAACGGGGAACATACCTAATGTGCCAAAACAATAACGATATTAATATCTTAACCGTGCATGTCTTGAATATTGTACAACAATTATAAAATTTTCCAAGGAAACAAACAAAATTCAAATTCAAATTCAAATTCAAATCGTAATTATTAGTATCCATTTTTCAATATGTTCTACAAAATAAATCTCACTCAGACCTTTGTGGCTTTAATCAGTTTCTCTACGGATCATTAATAATATGTTCAGAGTTTGCTCAGAATGGAAAAGAAATGCTAACAATTAATTAATTGATAATGTGGACAAGAGGGAAATTCATTTTGTAGCTGTAGGTTTAACACCCACTTTCAAAAAAAGGTTAACTCCAAATATTCCTACAAACATATAATGTATATAATTGTGGTACAAGATTTATGACAGGCACAGTTATAATAAAATAATCGTTTTTGTTCTGGCTCCTTAGGCTGTATGTCCCCCCTTAAACGAATTTCTATTTAAATTCAATAAATGTTTCTGACGACTGACGTTTTCACTGATTCTGAAGGAAGTGGTACGAAGGTATTTCAGTCCACAGGTCCAATACTAGGAATGCATTCACAGTCGAGCGGTAGACTGCTATTTTGGAGTATTTAATATACAGTACCATCATCCGATTTGAGAAATAACGGTACCGTAAACCGCTCAGGCTTAAAGACTGATGAAATGAATGTTGTTTATTTATTCTTTTTCCGCGGTCCACTGTAAGCTAAAATTAAAAGAATAATAATATTAATAATAATAATAATAACATCATTCAAATGATCTCTGAGCCATATTATATATTCAGTGCACTTCAACACAAATGAAAATATCTACGAATCTAGTACAGCAATCAAACTGAAATTTTGTATGTTGATAGTGGCAATTAACAAAAGTAGGTTATATGAAATTAGGCTGTACAGTTCTTCACGGATCTACTCGTTCATACATGAAAATAGGCTACAAACTGTTTTGGACTTCTTGCAGTTGTGTTTCAATTGCCCCAACTTGATATGGTAAATCCTAATTTGCTTGGTTATGAAAATATTTTTGTCTTAGATTTCTACTCATGTTTACTGTGCTTGAGTTCATAATAATTATTTAAGTGTTAATCAATGGTATGTTCCTAGGTATGTATTCGTTTATCAATTGTTTTCTTACTTCTGTTTGAAGTTTGCTTGTTGTTAACAGGAACTTTTATGTTGTTTACAGCACGTTTTGGTCAATTTTAAGGCCAATTAGTATAGAGTGTCAAGTAGAGAAAAATGAACACTTCCGACATATTTTACTCCAAGTTTAATCGAGGATCTAGTGCTGCAGAAGCCGCGAGAGGAATTTGTGGTGTGGACAGGAGGGAAACATTCGCTGAGAGGACGACACGGAAATGGTTTCGCGTTTCCGAGAAGGAAAATTCGACTTGTGTGATTGATTTACGACGTTGTGAGTCAGTCTTGTTTTTGTACTGTATTTTATGTTAATAATGGGCCGATAGCCTAGATGCTAGGCCCCTTAAAACAGCAATTATCATCATCATTATTATGTTAATAAGAATGTCACCGACCCAATATTTATGTACAAACTATTGTCATGGCACCATTTTGGGAGGTTATTGAAGTCTATGAAAAGCAGTTTTAGGGTCCTTGTGTTTGGTGTCGTATGTTTCAAGGTTCTATCCATGCTGTTTACAAATAGGTTGAATAGTGTAGATCTGATAATAATGCCTTAAGGAGTATCCTGTATTCCTTCTGATGTGTCACTAATAGTGTAATTGATCTTTACTGCCATTTCCCTGCTTGGGAGACAGGTTGTATGGTGCGCCTCTTAAACCAATATCAAATAATTTACTAAGTAGTTTATTGTGATTTATTGTGTCAAATGCTTTAAAAAAAAGCTAGAGCACCACAATACGATTGTATTTTATTTAAGGCAATATATAAATAAAGTAACCTTTCAGATTGAACATTCTGAATTTTTGTCTAGAACTTTGTACTTATCCCGGATGAGGTGAATAATGACTAAATGTACAGGTCCCGATGACTAGCTCTGCACTTGACCTTGAGAGCTCAGCGTTAGGAGAGGGGTGTGCAGCAATGCGGTTCTCTGCCTGAGAATATTGATGCACGTGACAATAGCAATAGACATACTAGTCTCAGCCGGTGAAGTAGAGCGTGGCAGATGTTTTACGCTGCTGCAGTATGCAGGAGAAGGGGGATGGACAAGTGCAGACCTAGCTGCCGGTAATTATACCTTCGTTTTATTTTTGTCTGTTTGTCTGTCTATCTGTTCGTTATTGGTTCGCGTCAAGACTATTGGAGGGAATGACATGGCAATTCATATGTAAATAAAAGATATCCCTGAAATGAATCTAGGGTACTAATTATTCATGTAATGCAAAGGGAAGATGGGGTTAAGACGGAGTCTACAATTTTCTCAGTAAAGAAATTCTACAATTCATGTCCTATTGACATGCAGTTGTACGCTCCGTGGTGACTTCGTGGAGTGCGCTCGAGATGGCTGTAAGTCACTCATTGCCTCCGCAATAAGACGAGAAGGAAATTATGCTGGCATACGTGGTCTCAATCATGCCCTTAGGTTGTAGCAAGGTATCATCCATCATTCAGTTCGCACGGACCGTAGGGATATAAACATTCTACAGGGTGAGACCATGCAACCGCTAATTGAAACGCCTATAGACTGACTGCGTGGCGTAGCGCTAACCTTCTCGTCTGCACTGCCTTACGTTGCAGGATCGAATCCTGGCGCAGTCAATTGGCATTTGAGTATGCGCAAATTCGATGAAGCCGTGTTAGCAGGTTTACTGGCTAGTTAAAGATTCTGGCTACCCGTCGTCTCCAAAAGCCTCATTAGATTAAAGGGACATATTATTATGAATAATGGTAGCAAGGTCTCTTGTTTGGTACTCCTCTTTCCCTTAATTTCGCGTTAATTGTGCTATTATTTCGTTAGTTAATGTTAATCAAGGTTTAAGAATCCGCCCAGCAGCCATCATGAACGTATGGAGTCGCTGTTCTTTAGACTTGGTCATAGCAAACCACATCCAAGGTTCTACGTTACTACTAATTTTCCTTATAGTATCTGTAAAATACTTCGAGGTATTAATTTTCATGCTCTAGATGTTCTAATTGGCTGCCACACATTGTATTCAGTGTTGTATTCATATGGCTTACTTCAGCAAAGTCCCTCATGCGGTACTTCTTTTTTACTAAGTTTCGTTTTAAGTCCGCTATTACGTTCCGAATGATTCACTAATACATTTTTATTTTACGCCCAGGCGACATCTTGAAAATTCAATGTCGCAGTTATTTTCGTTTTGGGCAGACGATGCTCCATGTAGGGTTCTACATTATTAATAATTTTCGTTATTGTAGTTCGAAAACATCGAAAGTTATTTCTTTTGAAATGATACATTTTCAGGATGGCTACTGACCGCTAGAATCGGTTTGATAAATTTATCACATACGATACTGACACCCCTTATATAATACTCCTCGTCTAGCAACTTTCACCTTAATTTTGCAACAACGTCCTGAGTTACTAATTTGAAAACTGTAATAGTAAGCAGTAGGGGAGAGCGAGGGGTTCTGCCTCACCCCACCACTACTCCCGATGCGAGCCGATAACTCCCGAGCCCGTGGTCGGAGATTCACGAATGAGGTGTCGTTGGACTCGAGCTGACGGGCGCTTTCCTATGGACCACTCATTATATTTAAAAAAAAATTGTTTTCGAAAGTAGGTGAAAGTTTGAAAACCTAACATGATAGAATGTTGTGCAATAGCTTAAACGAACGGTCTCTATGTCCTTTATTTTTTATAATAAAACGTTTTTATTTTTAACATTTTTTTGAAAAAAGATCAATTTTGAAATTTTTATATTTTGGAAACTAAAGAGTTTACAAAAAAATTTGTTTGACATAAATGAATGGCCCTGATCCCCTCTACCCGCAAAATAAATTTCAAGCCTCTAGGACTAAAACTGTGCAGTAGTGCTGACAGGCCGGTTCTGAGTCGCCCCCTACTTTCATATAAACATTGGCCGATATCTCTCGAACGAGTGGTCGGATTTTAACAAACGAGGTATTGTTGGCGTTGGGATGACGTTTTCTTGGCTAAGCATGTATGTTGGTATTTTAAAAAAATGAAAATTCTTGTTTTTTGGGATTGGCACTATTTTGGAAACGGTGAATCGGGAAAAAGTTTGTTTGACGTTAATGAAAGGTGGGTAGGCCCTCTAGGCGGACAGCAAGTTTCAAGGGTGTAGGAGGAAAAACAAAATGATAGCCTACTTTCTCGCGAACATTGGTGATCATTGGCGAACGGATGGTTGGATTTTAACAAATGAGGTGTCGTTGGACTCGAGCTGACGTCCTCTTTCCTATGGACCGCTCGTAATATTTTTCAATTTTTTTTAATTTTGTTTTTGAAAGTAGGCGATAGTTTGAAAACCAAACATGATAGAATGTTGTGCCATAGTTCAAACCAATGGTCTCTATGACCTTTATTTTTTATAATAAAACTTTTTTATATTTTGAGATATTTTGAAAACCCATAAATATTGAATTTTTACTATTTTGGAAACTAACACATTGACAAAAATTTTGTTTGACATAAATGAAAGGTCCCTACCCCCTCTACCATGAAAATAAATGTCAAGTCATAGGCATTTGAATTATTTTTTAAATTTTATTTTAAATAAAAGCGTGTTTGTAGACAGAGAGCCGGTAGCGCTTGACGTATGTTACAACGAGGCTATGATTGGCCATGGTGGATATGGGAAATGACTATTTCGCCGGGGGCGATGTATGGCAAAACGAGGGGTTGCTTTTCGATATTTTTTTCCTATGACGAATGAATGAAGGCGAATATTTTGAAATGTGACAAGCATGCTAAGATTTTTTTACCCCTGAAGGGGATCTTTAACGTTTTAGTTAACGGTGATGAGCGAGATCGCTCTCTGACAAAACAGATGGTTGTAGGACATGACCAAGTGATTCTTAGACGTTGGCGATCTCGGTGACCGTGCCCGGAAGAAATGAATAGCTATTTTGGTGGAATGGTGGGGGCAGCTTATGACGGTTGGTTTGGTGACATTTCCTATGACGGATAGAGGCGAATATTTGAAAATGTGTTAAGTGTGCTAGGAATTCTTTTTTAGCCCTGAAGGGGATCTTTAACATGCTAGTAAACGGTGATAAGCGAGACTGCTGTCTGGCACAGTAAATGGTTTTAGAATATGGAAACCTATAACATTTGCTCGACCAAGTCATGTGCATGTATGCAAAGAGCCAAAACGGTAAGGTCATTGGCCTGTAATATTATCAACTAAATATTGAACTGGGTAAAGTCATGTGTTTTAGGATAAAAGTATGTGGTTAACATGATCATGTATTGAGGATGGCCGCTTGCTAGTAATTATTATTATTATTACAGTAAAATGTTTAATAATAATAATAATAATAATAATAATAATAATAATAATAATAATAATAATAAGACACACGCACTTCATGTTTTCAATGCTAACACGCACACAGTCCAGCTCACTGGTGACTGAATATTGTACCTAGCCAGAGGACTCGTGAGAGCTGTTGCTGGTGCTGACGAGGCAGGAATGTCTACGTCAGCAGGAAGTGTGATATCAGCTTACTTGCCTCGTGGTGGCTAGCAGGTGTGCTGTTTAAGCAGAGACCGCCATTTCGGTTCTGAGACAGTAGGACTACCGATGTATAAGAGGTAGCCAATTTGGTTCCTTACTAAACATGAAACTAGTATAAGGTACACGAATCTTATTCAGATTGAGGAATGTGAAGAGGCGTGGGAACACGTGCGAGAGAGAGACAGAGAACCATTCAAGGTCAAAACGCTGAGAAAATACAACGTTTTCTGTTGCTAGGCTAACTGATAACGATTGCGTTAGTCATGCACTTGCCATTTTAGCGCACGGACGTATACAGTAGAGCTGTGGAAGAAAAATCCTTCGATTTTTTGGTAAGTACCAATGAATTATTATTTTAATAATGTCATGCTAATGAACCTGAAATTTGTAGTTATTGATTACGTAATTATTGATTTTTAATTTATTTGTTTGCAGATAACCGGTATACCTTACATGTCTGAGATACAAGAAACCAGTTTACTTTTGAGCCCACTAGAAGGTAACAGCAACAAGCCACTGCAAGTGAAGGTGGGATTATTTTTTTAAACTAAATTGTTTCATTTTTTGTTTCATATTTTATTTTATGAAATGTATGTATTAACCTGAATTTAGGTATTTATAGCAGTTTATTTTATTTATATTTAGAAACTTGGAAAGAAAAGCCTTACCGCCGTGGCAGTTGCTAAAAACCCAAGACGCAGTAAAGTGCAACCATTGTTTCCTGGCAGTGAACTATTGAAAACTCAGGTAAGTCTAACTTAAAAATGCTATTCCATTTTACCACTAATGAAAAACCATAGACAAAAGATATTCATTACCTGTACATGACTGGTACAATGATTGCTTTCTTGAATAATGGCCATGTATTGACAAACTGTACAAGACCATATTGGTTGTTTACCGGGAAACTACAAGGTCATATTGGATTTTGTAAAAAACAAAAATTTTAATTTAACTGGCGTGTCGTTCCCTATAATAATAATAATTGTATGTCTACCCCTTATTATTCCCGTTTTACAACGGGGTCGGGGATGAGATGCGATGGAAGTCTTTGTGGCGATGGTTTTTACGGCCGGATGCCCTTCCTGACGCCAACGTCATGAGAGGAGTTAATGAGAGATGAAATGAATGATGGTGAATGAAACTGAGCAAGGATGTGGAAGGAAGCGGCCGTGGCCTGTCAGAAGGTACCGTCCCAGCATTTGCCTGGTGTTGAAAATGGGAAACCACGGAAAACAATTTCAAGGACGGCCGACGGTGGGGCTCGAACCCACTCGTCTACCGAGTCAGCTGAGAGCTAGGCCCCATGACCTAATGCTGCGTGTTAGCCAGCGTAGCCACTACTGTCGGTCCTATAATAATAATAATAATAATAATAATATATTAATAATAATATTAATATCGTATGACCTCGGTTGCCGGGTGCAAGCTTTGTTATATGACACACAGAGGGTAGCTTGCATGTCGAATTTAGTTGTTCCTTGACTATGAAAGTCAAGGAGTTTAGATAATAGATATCTAATCTCCTTAAACTCTATAGCGCTTTCTAGTAGAAAAATGAGGAACATTGTACCCTATGAACTCAACGAATATTCACAGGTTTGAACATGATAATCTGAACAAAATAACATGACATTATAATTTTTTGTTTATGTATTGGTTAAAGGGGAATGTAAATGACTGCAGCATTATAAAAAAGAAAAAAATAAGTAAGTGGGTTACTGTTAGTGCCGACATACAGTTTATTATAATTTTTATGGTGTTTTGATATATTAATGCCAATTAATGTTCAAGTTTTATTCACAAGTATTGATTGATTGATTGATTGATTGATTGATTGATTGATTGATTGAGTGTGTGATTGGTTATTTTGTTTGCTTTTTGGTGTCGTCATGCGTCATTAACGTAATGAACAGACACCGAACAAGCATACATTGTGCTTTAAAGTACTCTGTGCAACGTTAATAACTTACAATAAGAAAAAGTTTTATTATAACACATGGCGTTAGTACCAAATACAAGTGAGCAAGTTGGTTTACCACGTGGGTTAAATTTAAAATCAGAACATGACCGTTGGTTTACATTTGAATCCTGGCCTGTAGGCTTTTTGTCGACACATGAACTTGCAAAAGCCGTTTTTTTTACTTGAACCGAGAGGATGTGGAGCGCTGTGTGTTTTGTCGTATTGAACTTTCACACTGGGAAGAAGGGGATGATCCCTTTAGAGACCATTTGCGATGGTCTCCTTGTTGTCCTTACATGCTTGGAAAACAAGTGGGTAACATACCCGTGTATCCATTTTACCGAACCACAAGACCATTGGCCGCTACTTACGTTGCTGAATCACAAATAAATAATAATAATAATGTATTACCAGCCAACAACGGTAGTGTCGATATATGTGGTCCATATGCCATAGATAGTGTTGAATTGGCAAGTGCTTTTGAAAAATTGGGGGTTTGCAAGACTAAAGCACTAGCACACCCAGAGTACAGCTCTGTTAAAAAACGTTTAGAATCTTATAAAAATGTTTGGCCATTATTATTAAAACACCTTACCAAACAGCTAAGTGAAGCTGGATTTTTTATACTGGTGAAGGGGATAAAACAACATGTTTTTATTGTGGATTTGCTTTAAAGGATTGGCAAATAACTGATGACCCTTTTGTGGAACACGCTCGTTGGTTACCTAACTGTAGATACATGGTGTTGCTTAAAGGTCAGGAATTTGTGAACACTATTCGTAAAGAAAACGTGATTGCAGCACAAGACATAAAAGTGCCTTTAGAGTTAGAACACGTGGAGCAAATACATGAGGCTGAAAAAAAGACTTGTCTCACGAACAGATACAAAAGTGTGACCAACAATTATGTAAAATTTGTTATCAAGATGAACTAGGTGTTGTATTTTTGACTTGTGGACACATGATAGCCTGTGTCAAATGTGCATTAGAACTTAACACTTGTGCCTTATGCAGAAAAGTAGTATCTGCTACAGTTAGGGCATTTCTTGCATAACTAGTATAATTTATTAGCCATGCATAGTGCAAAATCCCTAATTGCACAATATTATTAAAGCTGTTTTAGAGTGTAATAGATATGCTTTTCTTTTGTTTATAGACTACTACAATGAATGTTTTGAATGCTGTGGGTCAAGCATGTGGCTTAGAGAAAAAGAAGCTCAGCGAATTGCCAACGCATATTCCATTCCGCATTATCAAGATTCGGAAATTGAAAACAGCATATGGTGATCGTGTACTTTGTGTATGTGAAAACTTTGAGACTTTTCTGCCTACACGGTTTAATGATATGTCGGAGAGTGTTTTTGATGAAGTCAATAATGCTGTGCAACCTGTACACTTAATTTATGAAGGTTTTAAAAACAATAGGTGCATGGTCCGTTTTAATTAAATGAAAAAAAATGTGAAATAATAATGGAAAATATAAGTGATGACAATGGACTGAAAGAAAAAATATATGTATAGAATAATAATATTTTAGTTTTTAGTATTGTCTTAAAAAATATTATCATGAAACCAAAAAAATGTATGAAGTTTGTAAATAAATGCAAAATGATGTTACAATGTTGTTGTTTTTTTATTTGCGAATTGACCACTTCGGATCACGCTACAATTTCATTTTTTCTTTGCCTGAAGTTTCCTCTTCCTCCAGTACTCCTTCATATGGGCGCTATGCTGTTTCTTCTGCTCATCCGTCCAGGCTCTTCCCTTCTTTGTGGTTCTTGTGACGTGAAACCCTTTCAAAATTTTGAATTATGTACCGAAATGTTTCCCTGTTTGACATCTGATCTTCCTGGATGTTGGCATTTTCGAGATCTTTTCGAACTTCCTTAATCCATGTCGTTGTTGTCTTCTTGTTCCACAGGTAGTCGAATAACTGTTTGGTTAGTCTAGTTTTGTCCATTCTGTACATGTGTCCGAGAAACGATAACTTCCTCTTCTTCATGGTCTCTGAGATTCTCTCCACATTTTTATAGACTTCATTGTTGCTCCGAAGTTTCCAGCCGGTTTCAGTCTGGACTGGGCCCATGATTTTCCGTAGTATTCTTCTTTCTAGGATCTCTAGCTTCTCCAACTTGTAATTCATCGAGAGGCATTCGCTGGCATACAGGCATTCTGTTTTTACTACCGTGTTGTAATGTTTTAGTTTGGCATTCCATGAGATGCATTTCTTGTTGTAGATGTTTTTAGTTAGCCCATAAGCTCTTTCCATTTTTGAGATACGATTTTCTACAGCAGCTTTCTCTAGGCCGTTCTCTTGTATGGTTTCACCGAGGTATTTGAACTTTTTCACCCTCTGAATCCGTCCAATCTCTGTTTCAAGGAATTGTGGTCCATGTTTGTCATTTATCATGAACTTGGTCTTCTCTTTCGAGATCCTAAGTCCTGTCTTGCTAGCGATCTTTTCTAAGAGGTTGATCTGTATGGCCGCTTCTTCTAGGTTTTCTGAAAGTATCGCAAAATCATCAGCGATAGCCAAGCAATTGACTTTGATTCCTCCCGTTTTTCGTCCTAGGCAGATCGGGGCTATCTCTTGATTTTCAAGTTCGGAATTCCAAATTCTCACAATCCTCTCGAGGACACAGTTGAATAGTAATGGTGATAATCCATCACTCTGTCGCACACCTGTCTTGATTTCAAATGACTGAGACAATTCTCCCATGAACTTCACATTAGAAGTTGTGGCTGTTAAGGTTTCTCTGATAATACTGGCCAGTTTGATTTTGACTCCAAATTCTCTAATGATCTTATCTACTGTCCCTCTGTCCACCGAGTCGAAGGCTTTTTTGAAGTCAATGAATGAAACCACTATACTTTTTGCCGTTCAGCGTTCTGTGGCGAATTATTGATTTCAAATATTGTATTATTTTATACACAAGTTAGAATATTTAACATTGCAGAGTATACATGATTATGACAATAGATGCACACTTAATACAACTCTTTCTCTCTTTACAATAGTCTGTTATAGTCTTTAAACACAAGGCTTGTTGTAGATCTTTTTATAGCAATGTCCATTCACTGTTGTTTTCAAAAACTGGGGAAGCCGCAATGGTTTTATAGGCATAAAAACCTTATTGTTATTACTATTTAGTCATTTTGATCCTCTTGCAATACTACGGTACCTTTTTGCATATCAAGAGCAGATGACCTAGTTGTTCCACTCCTTAAAACGACAATAACAAAACTACCTCTTGCATAGTTTGTGATGTTAATGGCTCTTGCGGTGTGGAAGACGGATTAAACACAACTTTTAGAACAGGGGTTAAACGTTTGTCATTAAACAATCCACTATTTTGAGTAGCAATATGGTTTTCTTGATTTTTCGTCGACGGCAACTGTGTTTCACGCAGTACACTACATTGATGATCACTGACACTTAAAATCTCACTATTTTTACTTTTTAGGTCACCACGACAATGCTTGGATCGTTGTTTTGAACAGCGCCAAATAACAGTTCCGTTTTTATTGGTTCGTTTCACAATATATGAATATCCTTTATAGTATGCATAAGGCTTACCATACCTAGTCACTGAAATTTCCATGTCAACTGTCAAGCATAGACTACGCTCTAGTAAAGTCAACTTGGTAATACGAATAATAGTTTAATGTGAGAGCTAATATGGATCCAAAGAGCTCAGGTAAAAGTGGAAGCAAATAAGCAAATATCAGAACAAAGAGTGGGGGTAAAAGTGGTTGCAAAGTGGTAGACCCATTACACAATAATTTTAGCACGACGTAGCTCTTGTTCAATTTCCTTGATTTCCCAATCGTGACCGGTATGCCCAGTTTGTTGCAAAGCATGCAAGTGTCGAAGCCGTTGAATTAGCTTACTGGGTTTGTTCCAGTATACAAATTTAACAAATGAATTTTTAGGTGTAAACAAAGCATTGCCATTATCATCATCATCATCATCATCATCATCATCAACAACATCATCATTATCATCATTATGATCATCATGATCATCACGACCATTATCACTATTACTATATAGTCCTATTTGATCCTCTTGCAATACAACTTCATTTATAGTCTGCGTGGATTTTGATAGTGTTAAAGGTTTCTTGGACGTTGACAACTGTCTTAACATGACTTTTTGAGGACATGATAAGTCCTTTTGAACAAACACTGCACTATTTTTTAGCCGCAATATCGTTTTCTTGAACTTGCTTCTTAGCATTTTGATAATTGTTTGTAAACAGCAACCGTGGTTCGTTTGGAGCACTACATTGATGAACACTCACACTTAAAACCATTCCATTTTTACTTTTCAGATTGCCTCGACATTTTGTTGACCTCTCTTTTGAGCATCGCCAGAATATTATTCCTTTCGCATTCTGACGATTATAGTTATAAGAGTAGCCTTGATAGAGTGCACGTTGCCTACCTTTGTTGGTTGAAGTAAGTTCCATATTAGTAACTGACCTGTCAGTACGATGTTCACACTACAAAGGTTACAACTGTTTTGCTGATGGAGTGACCTACCATAAGCTTATATATATTGGCTTATGTGTTGGCTTTTTGTATTGGCTTTTCTTGTGTTGGCTTTTTGTGTTGGCTTTTGTGTTGGCTTTTTGTGTTGGCTTTTTGTGTTGGCTTTTGTATTGGCTTATTTGACAAGTTATTTTTGTCAATGTATTTAGTGGATTTTTTTCTTGGTGTTGGAAAGTATTTGAAAGAGAGGGAATATTTAAAGACTTAACTTTAGCTCACTAACCTAACCTAACCTAACTTCACCTAACCTAACCCATTTTTACCTAACCTAACTTCACCTAACCTAACCTAACCTAGCTTCACCTAACCTAACCTTTCAACTCTCAGATGATAATTAAATTCTGGGCATAATCGAGTTGGAACCCAAGACCTCAAGGGTAAAAACCAATTTTTTGGTAGCTTATTTTGGTAGCTTATTTTCATGGCTAACCTAACTTTACCTAACCTAACCTCAGCTCAGTTTGGATATCACTAGTAAGTGTTCATATCCTCCGCTAGGTGGCTTGCTAGTTGTTCAGGTAGTGCTCATATTTACCGCTAGGTCTTTGTTTAAACTTTAACACACGATGATTTCATGTGTTGGCTTTTGTGTTAAAGTTTAAACAAAGACCTTGGCTAAAGGCATACGTTGATTTTTTTTTACCAATTTTAGTCCATGATCTAGAGCCTGTTTAAGTGCCATGTAATGAACAACGTGGTATAGGATTTACTGCCAACAGGTGCTTACTGCGTATGACAAGGCTGGCTGTAGACTAGTGGGTTAGACAGCCTTTCTTGCTAAGGGTCTCCTATATACCCTAAACCTGGCTATACATGTTAGTTCTGAACATTTATTGGTTTATCGAATATTGAGTTTATATATAGAACTTATACAAGCACGTCTTGCACGCGGTCAAACTTCACAAGAGTCACATGCAACACGCAAAGTATGTTTCCGCTACCTAGCGGTAAATATGAGCACTACCTGAACAACTAGCATGCCACCTAGCGGAGGATATGAACACTTACTAATGATATCCAAATTGAGCTGAGGTTAGGTTAGGTAAAGTTAGGTTAGCCATGAAAATAAGCTACCAAAATAAGCTACCAAAATAATTGGTTTTACCCTTGAGGTCTTGAGTTCCAACTCCATTATGCCCAGAATTTAATTATCATCTGAGAGTTGAAAGACTAGGTTAGGTCAAGATAGGTTAGGTTAGGTTAGGTGCAGTTAGGTTAGGTAAAAATGGGTTAGGTTAGGTTAGGTTAGGTGAAGTTAGGTTAGGTTAGGTTAGTGAGCTAAAGTTAAGTCATTAAATATTCCCTCTCTTTCAAATATTTTCCTACACCAAGAAAAAAATCCACTAAATACATTGACAAAAATAACTTGTCAAATAAGCCAATACAAAAGCCAACACAAAAAGCCAACACAAAAAGCCAACACAAAAGCCAACACAAAATGCCAACACAAAAAAGCCAACACAAAAAGCCAACACATAAGCCAATATATATAAGCTTATGGTAGGTCACTCCATCAGCAAAACAGTTGTAACCTTTGTAGTGTGAACATCGTACTGACAGGTCAGTTACTAATATGGAACGTACTATAACCAACAAAGGTAGGCAACGTGCACTCTATCAAGGCTACTCTTATAACTATAATCGTCAGATGCGAAAGGAATAATATTCTGGCGATGCTCAAAAGAGAGGTCAACAAAATGTCGAGGCAATCTGAAAAGTAAAAATGGAAAGGTTTTAAGTGTGAGTGTTCATCAATGTAGTGCTCCAAACAAACCACGGTTGCTGTTTACAAACAATTATCAAAATGCTAAGAAGCAAGTTCAAGAAAACGATATTGCGGCTAAAAATAGTGCAGTGTTTGTTCAAAAGAACTTATCATGTCCTCAAAAAGTCATGTTAAGACGGTTTTCAACGTCCAAGAAACCTTTAACACTATCAAAATCCACGCAGACTATAAATGAAGTGGTATTGTAAGAGGATCAAAAAGGACTATATAGTAATAGTGATAATGGTCATGATGATGTTGTTGTTGATGATGATGATGATGACAATGGCAATGCTTTGTTTACACCATAAAATTCATTTGTTAAATTTGTATACTGGAACAAACCCAGTATGCTAATTCAACGGCTTCGACACTTGCATGCTTTACAACAAACTGGGCATACCGGTCACGATTGGGAAATCAAAGAAATTGAACAAGAGCTACGTCGTGCTAAAATTATTGTGTAATGGGTCTACCACTTTGCGACCACTTTTACCCTCACTCTTGGTTCTGATATTTGCTTATTTGCTTCCACTTTTACCTGAGTTCTTTTGATCCATATTAGCTCTCACATTAAACTATTATTCTTATTACCAAGTTGACTTTACTAGAGCGTAGTCTAAGCTTGACAGTTGACATGGAAATATCAGTGAATAGGTATGGTAAGCCTTACGCATACTATAAAGGATATTCATATATTGTGAAACGAACCAATAAAATCGGAACTGTTATTTGGCGCTGTTCAAAATAACGTTCCAAGCATTGTCGTGGTGACACAAAAAGTAAAAATAGTGAGATTTTAAGTGTCAGTGATCATCAATGTAGTGTACTGCGTGAAACACAGTTGCCGTTGACGAAAAATCAAGAAAAACATATTGCTACTCAAAATAGTGGATTGTTTTAATGAGCAACGTTTAACCCCTGTTCTAAAAGTTATGTTTAATCCGTCTTCCACACCGCAAGAGCCATCAACATCACAAACTATGCAAGAGGTAGTGTTGTTGTTGTCGTTTTAAGGAGTGGAACAACTAGGTCATCTGCTCTTGATATGCAAAAAGGTACCGTCGCATTGCAAGAGGATCAAAATGACTAAATAGTAATAACAATAAAGTTTTTATGCCTATAAAACCATTGCGGCTTCCCCAGTTTCTGAAAACAACAGTGAATGGACATTGCTATAAAAAGATCTACAACAAGCCTTGTGTTTAAAAATTATAACAGACTATTGTAAAGAGAGAAAGAGTTGTATTAAGTTTGCATCTATTGTCATAATCATGTATACTCTGCAATGTTAAATATTCTAACTTTTGTATAAAATAACACAACATTGTTACATCATTTTCCATTTATTTACAAACTTCATATACATTTTTTTTGGTTTTATGATAATATTTTTATGACAATACTAAAAACTAAAACATTATTATTCTATACACATTTTTTTCTTTCAGTTCATTGTCATCACTTATATTTTCCATTATTATTTCACATTTTTTTTCATTTAATTACAACGGACCATGTACAGGTAATAAATATCTTTTGTCTATGGTTTTTCATTAGTGGTAAAATTGAATAGCATTTTTAAGTTAGACTTACCTTAGTTTTCAATAGTTCACTGCCTGGAAACAATGGGTGCACTTAACTGCGTCTTGGGTTTTTAGCAACTGCTACGGCGGTAAGGCTGTTCTGTCGAAGTTTCTAAAAATAAATAAAATAAACTGCTATAAATACCTAAATTCAGGTTAATACATACATTTCATAAAATAAAATATGAAACAAAAAATGAAACAATTTAGTTTAAAAAAATAATCCCACCTTCACTTGCAGTGGCTTGTTGCTGTTACCTTCTAGTGGGCTCAAAGGTAAACTGGTTTCTTGTATCTCAGACATGTAAGGTATACCGGTTATCTGCAAACAAATAAATTAAAAAATCAATAATTACCTAATCAATAACTACAAATTTAAGGTTCATTAACATGACATTATTAAAATAATCATTCATAGGTACTTACCAAAAAATAAAAGGATTTTTCTTCCACAACTCTACTGTATACGTCCGTGCGCTAAAATGGCAAGTGCATGACTAACGCAATCGTTATCAGTTAGCCTAGCAACAGAAAACGTTGTATTTTCTCAGCGTTTTGACCTTGAATGGTTCTCTGTCTCTCTCTCGCACGTGTTCCCTCGCCTCTTCACATTCCTCAATCTGAATAAGATTCGTGTACCTTATACTAGTTTCATGTTTAGTAAGGAACCAAAATGGCTACCTCTTATACATCGGTAGTCCTACTGTCTCAGAACCGAAATGGCGGTCTCTGCTTAAACAGCACACCTGCTAGCCACCACGAGGCAAGTAAGCTGATATCACACTTCCTGCTGACGTAGACATTCCTGCCTCGTCAGCACCAGCAACAGCTCTCACGAGTCCTCTGGCTAGGTACAATATTCAGTCACCAGTGAGCTGGACTGTGTGCGTGTTAGCATTGAAAACATGAAGTGTGTGTGTCTTATTATTATTATTATTATTATTATTATTATTAAACATTTTACTGTAATAATAATAATAATAATAATTACTAGCAAGTGGCCATCCTCAATACATGATCATGTTAACCACATACTTTTATCCTAAAACATATGACTTTACCCAGTTCAATATTTAGTTGATAATATTACAGGCCAATGACCTTACCGTTTTGGCTCTTTGCATACATGCACATGACTTGGTCGAGCAAATGTTATAGGTTTCCATATTCTAAAACCATTTGCTGTGCCAGAGAGCAGTCTCGCTTATCACCGTTTACTAGCATGTTAAAGATCCCCTTCAGGGCTAAAAAGAATTCCTAGCACACTTAACACATTTTAAAATATTCGCCTCTATCCGTCATAGGAAATGTCACCAAAACCAACCGTGATAAGCTGCCCCCACCATCCCACCAAAATAGCTATTCATTTCTTCCGGGCACGGTCACCGAGATCGCCTACGTCTAAGAATCACTTGGTCATATCCTACAACCGTCTGTTTTGTCAGAGGTCGATCTCGCTCATCACCGTTAACTAAAACGTTAAAGATCCTCTTCAGGGGTAAAAAATCTTAGCATGCTTGTAACATTTCAAAATATTCGCCTTCATTCATTCGTCATAGGAAAAAATATCGAAAAGCAACCCCTCGTTTTGCCATACATCGCCCCCGTCGAAATAGTCATTTCCCATATCCACCATGGCCAATCATACCCTCGTTGTAACATACGTCAAGCGCTACCGGCTCTCTGTCTACAAACACACTTTTATTTAAAATAAAATTTAAAAAATAATTCAAATGCCTATTTTTTGTCCTAGAGACTTAACATTTATTTTCGTGGTAGAGGGGGTAGGGACCTTTCATTTATGTCACGCAATTTTTTTGTCAACGTGTTAGTTTCCAAAATAGTAAAAATTCAAAATGTACGGGTTTTCAAAAAATCTCAAAATATAAAAAAGTTTTATTATAAAAAATAAAGGTCATAGAGGCCATTGGTTTGAACTATGGCACAATATTCTATCGTGTTTGGTTTTCAAACTATCGCCTACTTTCAAAAACAAAATTTTTCAAAAATTTTGAAAAATATAACGAGTGATCCATAGGAAAGTGGACGTCAGCTCGAGTCCAACGACACCTCATTTGTTAAAATCCGACCATCCGTTCGCCAATGATCACCAATGTTCGCGAGAAAGTAGGCTATCATTTTGTTTTTCCTCCTACACCCATGAATCTTGCTGTTCGCCTAGGGGGCCTACCCACTTTTTTCCGATTCACCGTTTCCAAAATAGTGCCAATCCAAAAAACAGGAATTTTCATTTTTTTTTAATATCAACACACATGCTTAGCCAAGAGAACGTCATCCCAACGCCAACAATACCTCGTTTGTTAAAATCCGACCACGCGTTCGAGAGATATCGGCCAAAGTTTACATGAAAGTAGGGGGTGACTCAGAACCGGCCAGTCAGCACTACTGCACAGTTTTAGTCCTAGAGGCTTGAAATTTATTTTGCGGGTAGAGGGGATCAGGGCCATTCATTTATGTCAAACAAAATTTTTTGTAAACTCTTTAGTTTCCAAAATATAAAAATTTCAAAATTGAACTTTTTTCAAAAAAATGTAAAAAATAAGAACGTTTTATTATAAAAAATAAAGGACATAGAGACCGTTCGTTTAAGCTATTGCACAACATTCTATCATGTTAGGTTTTCAAACTATCACCTACTTTCGAAAACAATTTTTTTTTAAATATAATGAGTGGTCCATAGGAAAGTCCCCGTCAGCTCGAGTCCAACGACACCTCATTCGTGAATCTCCGACCACGGGTTCGGGAGTTATCGGCTCGCATTGGGAGTAGTGGTGGGGGAGGCAGAACCCCTCGCTCTCCCCTACTGAAAGCCAAGCCACCATCTTGAATCCATGGAGTCACTGGTCATTTCCATTAGGCATACGATGCGACTCATATGGTTCTATTTCATTACCAAATTTCGTTGTTATAGCTCATGGATACCGAAAGTTATTCATTTATTTTAAATTCAAGTTGGCTGCTCTGCGCTATATGCAATGCGATGATCTTCTGACTAACTCATATGAGAACTTAACTATGATGCTCAATTTTTGGTAAAATTCGTCTTAATTACCAAATTTAATTTGGAGGTGTCGATTCTAATGTTCTAATAGTTCACAACACTACCATCCTGAATGCATGAAAATTCTGTTCACTTGCCTTGGCAGTACAAGGCCACATATACGGTTCTACTTTGCAACTAATATTCGTTAGAGTAACTCTTATGTGTTGAGAGTTATTATTTTTTATATTTTATAATTTCAAGATGTCGGCTACGCGTAACAAACAGTCTCATGTTGCTGTCACGTTGACTACAGAGTGCCATTATATGAAATTACTTCAATCCCAAATACCGTGATCATAGATTCATTGGATCAGAAGTTATGTATTTTAATGCCTGTATGAATCACACGGCTGTCATATTGAAATTATTTGGCATATGACCTTACAGTTTGGGAGCCAGACGCTTCTTAAATGGTGGTATATTTTTCAAGAACTAAGTAGAGATCCGATGATTTGTATAGCCGTAATTTGATCTAAGCTTTGAACATTTGGGTGGCCGCCATTTTGTTTTGGTTGAGATAGAGGTGATATAAGACATGACATTGAGGTTGCTACCTCTATCCAAAATTTGGTTCAATTCGGTTTCGTCGTGTTTGAATTGATAGGGGGGATCGACACACACACAATACACACACAGACACACACAGCCCGTGTAGATCTCAAAAGGCTTCTTCCATTCTTTGCAAGAATCGATAGGAGGTTAACTACCACTTTTGGATACGCAAATGACCCTGGGGTTCACTCAGCTTACAACAGAAATTAGTACCTAGGAACGAAGGCGGTCGGGCATGGAGCTGATAACTCGTCCCAACTAGTGCTGATGTCACGAGGGCGGAAGCCTTTCACTGCTCCAAGGGTTTCCGTGGCCTGCACGCAGTTGGCTTATGGCAGGTCCAAAAGGATGATACGTTGGCTTTCACGGTCAGTGTTTAAACTTCAGGAAATATTCAGTAACAGATTGTGTCACCAGGGAGAGAGAAATTTTTGTAATTTCATTATCAGCTTTTGGCTCTCTTTCCATCTCCTTACAAACTCGCGTTGACAAAGTACGGGACGCCAGGAAATGTTCTCCGCAGTGACTGTCGGCTTCTTCCAGTGCTAGCATCAGCAGTTTAGTTGGCAGTACGGTGTCCTTAACAGGGTTAATCCCACACGTGTGCACTGTAGGCTGTCGAAATCGTCAGTGTGTAATGCAATAAGCGAACGTGTATGTCATCAGCACTTCCAACATCTGTTATGAATGGCTGTGGTGAGTACAAAGTTTACTGTTTGTTTGTTTGTTTTAATACAAGTAGCAGTCGTGCTGCCAACGTAACTACAGACGCTAGCTCTTGCAGACGCTTGTAGGCACTGCGGAGAACATTCCCTGGTGCCCTGTATAAGCCATTGTGTCGCTTTGGATCTTAAGTCTAAGTTCTGTAAGAACAATTCTTTTACTGACAGGAATTTTCTTACAGTTGGGCAACATGTATAACAAAATGAATTAATTCCGAACAGTAAAGTGAAGTAAAATTGAATATAAAACCAAATGAAATTCTTCTAAATCAGAGAGAGTGTGCTATACCCTGATTTATGCATGGGCCTAACCCTCTGAAACTATAGAAGGGTTGGAAGTCTATCTACTAGATTACTTATAACCTAGAACTAGTGAAATCTATCATCGCATGACATGTCTCTCAGATCTGAGAGATCCAGTGGAACGTCGTGTGACTTGGAAACATGGTACACGGTTGTGTGTTGAACTGTTTGCCTGTGGGAAGGAGAACTCCCGGATTGGTTGGTAGGAGACGGTGCACTCAATGCAGCAGGGAATATTATTCCACTCGTATAGTAATTATACAGTTGACTTAGTACAAGCTGAAAATCTCCCTACGTCATCATACAGTACACAATGTTAACTCTCAGTATGCACGTTATCCACGCAGACGGATGCAGACTGATACGGAGGAGAGTGCGGTAGTGCAATTGTTCGGTGTATGCAAAGAAGCCCAGCAAGCATTACTTGCTGGGCATTTACTTTCAAACTCATGCAATTTCACTCTCTCTGGGGACAGTCCAAGCTAATTTGGAGGCAAAATACCATCATATAGGAGTTAACTGTTGTGTGACCAACATATGTGCCAAGTTTCATCAAGATTGGGGAGTTTCCTTGTGGTGCCAGAGAGAGCTCACACCTGGATAGCAATCTGACACAGATAGCTTCACCTTGTGACTCATCTCGCCTTGCTACTTCCAGAAGAATGTCGCTCAGACTACAATCTTGCAGAGAAATTCCTCCCTACTTCAAGAGGCTTGCTGTAAGTCAGGCAAAAGATCTTCCCGTCCATCATTCAAGTCTCGAGCACGGAGTGTGTGAGACTCGCACTTCACAACTCACCCGCTGTTGACTCGCTAATTCCACACCACGCTGCGTTGGCGTAACGTCTGTCTTTTTGGTTCTCAGTGTCGCCTCGAGCCCATTGCTGATTGGGTGAAAAGAAAACTCCCACACAGAACAAGAATTTCTCATCGTCAAGGATCAGTATCCCTTTTTACGCCTCCATGCCTCAGTGAATAGCGTGCAAGACTAGGCAGAGAGGTCCTGGGTTTGATTCCTGGCCAGGTCGTGAAATTTTAACCACATATAATTAATTCCTCTGGCCCAGGGACTGGGTGTTCGCAATCTTTTCATAATTTCATCCTCTTCACGAAGCTCAGGTCGTCCACGGGGGTCAACGTGAGTGATCTGCACTAGGCCTCTCCGAAGGGCACGCACTATTATTACCATTCTTATGGTATATCCATTTAGTGAATTCCACTATAAACGATGATTTCTCGTACCATAACTTAAAATCTTCAAAGTCTATTCCTCGTCGATACAACAAATGTCAGTTTAAAATTTCCTCACAGATAAAATGCAAGATTTTGAGTGATTTCTCTTTCAATCCATCTCACTGTATTAACCACGTTATACCTTACGGGCGCGAGACATATAATATATCCTAATCATAATACTAAAGATGTTCAGCAAAGAATATACTGTCCACTTTCACTTATATTCATGGGTATACTTGTACTGTAAGTCTTATCCTCATCATGCAGTGTGATTTCGTACAGTAGAATTAGGACGCATGGTCCAATTCAGAAAAAGAGCAAGCATCGGAAATGTGCGATGCGGCATACCACACACTTCAACGGTATAATATCCCCTGGCACTACAGCCCATGAAGGGCCTAGGCCTACCAAGCGACCGCTGCCCAGCCATTTGGCCAGCAGATGCTGGGGTGACGCGTGATCAGCGCATCGGGTCCCCTCGGCCGTTAATCTTGGTTTTCGTGATCGGGGGGCTGCCTCACTGTCAGAACGCTACTCAATTGACCTCACGAGGCTGAGTGAACCCCGTTCCAGCCCTCACGCCAGTTTCTAAAATCCCTGACGGAGACGGGAATCGAACCCGGGGCCTCTGGGCGAGAGGCAGGCGCGCCACCCCAACACCACGGGGCCGGCACACTTCAATAGTGTTACCTAGAATATGTGAATTTATTGATTTTGTGCCTTATACAAGTCTACTACCGAAATAAGTGTTGTATAATTGCTTTATGTTGTAAGGTACCGATATTAACATTTTATATTTTCAAAATTTGGTCCACAAAATATCACTTTGATATTGTTGTGACTAATGTTCAATGTGCATTTTATTTAAGACACCTCGTTTTTAAGTTTCGCTCTAATTCTAAGTAATTAATTTTAGCGTTTGAAAATTACTCTCTCCCATCATTTTTAATGAATGAAGTCGTTTATCATATAACTACGTTACCTTAACCTACAATATGTCGTATGTTTACATGATAATCTCGAAAAAATTATGCTGCAGTCCATTTACACATTAATCGATCTGGAATCAGAACATGAATGACCCTGAACATATAAAAAAGAAAGCATGATATTAATAAAATTAAATTAAAGTACCAAAACTGAAATAATAATAATAATAATAATAATAATAATAATAATAATAATAATAGCCTTATGATATTTTTACGATGGATCGTGGAAGATCTGACATCAGAGGATCCGCACGCTTCAAGTGTGTGAGATTCCTACCCACTAAGAACCTCACACCCTTTTCACCCTGACATTCTATCCTAAAACCGCTCTTGCATTACTTCAGGACGGTGTCGAGTTAATAAGCATTTTGAGCCTCTTCTTTTTAGGCTATTTTAATTTATGGGAAAAATATACTTATGAGATCACATTTTGTCCCTGTGTGTGTGTGTGTGTGTGTGTGTGCGAATGTGTACGTGTGTGTCCCCCTAATAAAATCTAAACGGCTGGGGCGATTTCAATGAAACTCGGCTAGGATATAGTATTATTTTTTTCTAACACGACCGAGCCTTTCCAATTTTAAAACGTCGCGCAAATCCAACATGGCGTCTGTGCGAAATATCTCATCGGCATTCTATATCACCGAAACTATTACAGATATCACCTTGAAATTGTGTACGGAGACAAAGGACACCACTAGAAGTATACCTATGTGACTTTCAAAAACTTGTTAAGTACAAAACCATCATGGCGGCCAAGCGAAGTTGAAACATTTAAATAGACGATTTAACCCTCAGTGCGCGGTGAAACGTGACACAGCAAATGTATATACATATTGTAATTCAAAGACATCTAATTTAGTTCAATTGTTTACATAACCTCAAGATGGCGTCTGTGCGAACTTTTAAAATTAAGTTTTTATTTCTTTTGTCCTAATCATGTGGTCGAAGTGAACGTTTGAATAATGAATCTGCGCGGTAATCGTCATCTTACAGTTCCTAACTCTATGGCCTACATATAAAGTAATCCAGCATGGTGACCATCCAAAATATTTTATGTTCGACGATGTCGAAATTTAAACATTATATGTCAGAAAACTGTATCATAATGATGGTCATTATAACACTGTTTTTCATTACGATACAGTTTCTCCAGCCAATCAGAGCTCATTCATTGACTAATTAGGTGAGGATTCCTTCGCGCATGCGCTCAAAATCCAACATGTTGGACACAAACACAGCATCTCTCTACATGGAATACGCACCGTCCATATCTTCGCGGAAATAAACTGGCGAATATGAGACAAGAAATAGCACTGTAGCCTACCTTAATATCCCCAACTCCAATTTCTACACAGCACATTGCTTTCAAACGACTTCGGTGACAATATTAGTGAATGATATAGAGCTGGACTGCAGGCTGTAACTGTAAACATATGGCATTGCAAGCACACAGAGCAGATGCGTCGGTAGGTCAAAGAACTTGAAAAACAGAGATATTATACCCAGCGCTGCAACCCGATCACAAAATTCAAGTGGTTGACTCTCAACAGATATTTAAGAATATTTATGTTAAAACATAAAATAAAGTTATAATTATCGTCGAACATAAACAGTCGTATGCAACTCGCCTATAATGGTAATTAAGACACTCGTAGGGAAATTATAAAACTCGCTTAAGCTCGTTTTATAAACATACTCGTGTCTTAATTATTGCCATTAGAGGATCGTTGCATAATGTACTATAGATGGTTCTCAATTTCTACTCATCTATGACTTAAATCAAACTGAAATTTTATATGTTTTTAAAGGATAGTAACTTAAGTTCACCTATGGGACTTTCAGGAACATGGCGGCGACGCGAAATTGAAATATTTAAATGGACGTTTCTCGCATTTTAACCATCCGAACACAGTGGAACTTGGTACGGTAAAAGCCTATACAAATTTTAATCCACTGACATCTAATTTATTTCAATTGTTTTCATAACCTCAAGATGGTGGCTGTGCGAAGTTTTAAAATCTCGTATTTATGATACAGGTAGATTTATGAAACAAATAGTAAATCATACAGCGCAAAATATACATTGAAACATTTCTCGTATTTATGTTTTATGTCCTAATCATGCGATTGAAGTTTGAATAATAAACCTACGCAATAATCTTCATCTAATAAAACAAAACTTTATGGCCTTCATATAGGCCTATATAAAAATCTAACATGGCGACCATCCGAAATATTTAACAGGTTTTCAATATTGACGAATTTACTACAGTAATCAAAGTGAAATTTTGTATGTTGATAGAGGCAATTAACATAAGTAGGATATATGAAAATTGGTTATTTAGTTCTTCACGGAACTACTTGCTTCTTATTGAATATAAAGTTTGATAAAATATGGAGGTGGGCTTACTATAATCCGCCCTCAGAATGGATCGACTGTTCTTCACAATGGAATTTATTAAAATCGTTAAGCCGCAATTTTTTACAGCTACTGTATAATGCGAAACCTCGCAATTAATCAGACTCATGCAAGAAACGTAATCTGCGCAAGGCATGAAGACAGCGAATAAGTGAATTGTAGATGACGGATGGGCGTGCTTACAAGACAATTAAATAAATTACTCAGATTGTGGTTGATCAATTAGCATGAACCATTGCAAGCTGGAAGCACTATAAAACATTCCTGGCTTGCACTAATTTTAAAATTATCTCAATGAATATAACGCGCAACTGCCAGCTTGAAAATATAAGTAAGTAAAATCAATTCATAGAGCTACAATGACGAATCATAGCAATAAGGTAGTATATGTGGATTTCAATGCCCAAGAGATCAGAGACTTCATACGGTCAAGATAGTGCCTAGGCGAACTGTTATTGTTTACAATTTAATGTATTAAAATCAATTACTCAAAATGTTATTGAGCAATTAAGACGGAACTTGCAAGAGAAAAATTTGGTATAATAGATCTCGCCAGCATTAGCCATAAGAGTATCAAAAGGAATACAGCGCATAGCCGCCATCTTGAAAATATAAGATTAAAATTGACAATCTTCAAAATATTAGAGATTCAGTGTTGAAACTTGTCAAAGAGCTAGACCCGCTACCTATCGCTACGGAAAAAAGATCAGTTGCTTCATACATTATAGATTCAACGACCGGTGTCCAGCTAGCAGGCCTAGTTTCCGCGTAAAGTATGGTTCACAATTTGACAATCCTCCCTATGTGTGATCTATCTTGGGTGACCGAAGCCTTGTCTACCTGTGTATGTGCACTTACGTATCCATTGATTCCAATATCAGACCGTTATTATCCGTATGCCCAACATTCCAGCCAATTGCAAGATACGGCCACCCAATCTCATCTAAACCTCCAATACGACCCCTATCAAACTCTGGCAGATGCTTATAATGTTGCCCAATGCGTTCAGGAGAATTCCTCTGTCTGGTGCCCTTCTGTCATCATATTGACTGACCTTCGGACGCCCTGGCAGAATGCCCATTGGTGACGGGCTCCTTGTCAATAGAATTACGCACATGCCCATAACTACAGCAGTATGCCATTGTACAACGTTATGTCCGATTCAACCATTCTTTCTTTTCAAACCTAAAATACCCATACTTTACTAGAGAATTGTTTCAATTATTTATTTACGTGAGTTCCCTGGTAACATTGGTACTATGAATTAAATGGCATAGGCCTAGTTATCAATCTACCAGATGGCAGTATTAGACCTAAGTCAAGTTTACCAATTTGGCACTTGGATCCTTCTGCACAACTGTATCTATTCAATCCTGACTGACATGATAACATTGCAAACGTGAAAATACCGATTTTAACAACAAACGTTGGTCAGAACTTCAGGATAGTATTCTATTCCCAAATCCATTTGGACCATCCCAAGACAGAGGAAAATATTGCGAGGTTATGTCACTTTTGAAACCTAGAGCAGCTCAGATCGATGCACTCGCTGAGTTCTCAATTCCTCTAGAACCAATCGCACTTCTACGACTACTTCCACTAGCGTGCGCCATGTCACCTCACTGTAGAGATCAGCCTGTTTAGATGCTGGGGGATGTGGAGTGGGTTGATGTGGATGTGCAAACACGGCGCACGATTCGACCTGTGATCTCGCAAAATATCTAACCTAACACAATTTCGCCCTGTCTACGGATGACTTATATCAATTTGGGGATGAAATATCATCTCAGATGATTTTCATGCGATCTGACCAATAGGCATGTATTGGTTTGAGATAATTCGGGGCATTCACGTTCTTTTGTGAGACCTGGAGAGGCGTTCACTCATCTTTGAAAGAGCAAATGAGAAGAGGTGGATTCGATGCCCCCTTCAGCCATCCTAGCGGTGGTTTTTAGTAGTTTTCCACTTCCAATCCATGCAAATATCAGCATGGAACCTAGTATAAGACCATGGGCACCTCCTCCTCAACCCGTGTCCCAATTATCAGTACACGGACCAGTGCATGCACCACAATAACACAAGTAATGATACATATGCTATACACATTCAAGTATATGGTGCTGATAACCAAGATGTTGCAAGCGCTTCAGTGAAAGAACCATTAGTTAGGTTTGATATATATACTTCCGTGTTAATGATTCAAATGTTCGTGCATAGAATCCATTAGTAAACCAATTCCAAATAACCAAGTGTTCTGGAAAATATTCATTCAATATGTTGAAATTGCGGGCTCAACCACGAAGGATATGAAACCGATCCTGTGATTACCATCGTACACGTGTGGAATTGGGTGATTTATTTATACGTAATCGTGCACACACGGCATTCATATGGAAGGGAAGGTGTTGCTCAAGAATGCATTTCAAATGTCATTGTACAGTACTCGTTCAATTAAGACGGCTAGCATGGAGCCATCGATCCGTGAATAAAGTTATCGCGCAGTGAGAACACCTGACAGGAAGTCAATTGTTGTAACAAAGTCACTTATCATGATCAGCTTAAAGATAAGGAGCCACATCCATGAGTTACTTTCATTTAAGAACTTCGCTTGATGGGTTAAAATGTGAAAATTAGAAGCGCTGCTTTGATGTTGTTGTCGTTGTTGTCATTGTTGCTTATTTTAGGGGCTACGATATCACGGTCATATGGCCCCTTTTATATTTTGGTGTGTGTGTGGAATTTGTGTGGTAACATGTGTTATTGTGATGGCTATACTAGTGTGTGTATTTGTAAATTTGGAATATGATTGGGAAGGAGGCAGCCGTGGTCTTAAATTAGGAATCATACCAGCTTTGCTTGGAGTAGAAACGGGGAAACCACGGAAAATAACCTCCAGGACGGCTGAGGTGGGAATCGATTAATAATTAATGTGATTGATTAATGTGACATTGTATACATTCAGTCCCATGTGTGGAATCCCATGTGTGGAATCTGATAACCTGTGTCATTGAGATGACAGTAATACTGTGTGTGTGTATCTGTAACTGGGGATGGGATTTAGATAGGAGGCGTCCTTGGCATTAAATTCTGTTTCTATGTATTGTAGGACTTAGAGCCTCATCATTACTGCCGAACACAGCTAGTGACTTCTAATGTGACTTTATCTTATTAGCTCCTTAGGGGAAGTGCATTGACACTACTACTACGTCTAGGCCATTAAGTTTAATTTTTCTTCATGATATGATTTTGACAAATCTGCACAAGTGTGGCTCAAATGAGATGCTTTACTACATTCTTTAAAATCTAATTTCTAAGTTCAATAATTCCAGCGTATTGATAATGTTGAGAGCTATGTTTGAAAGGACAGATCCATTAATACTGTCGGTTATAGACTAGGGATTTTAACTTTGACCATAGCTATGCTGTACACACAAGACACGATAGACTGGTATAAGTGCGTTTTAGCATCACTTTCTTTAGGAGCCTACCGTGGTGACATAATATTAACAAATCAGATCGAAGCTCACAAAATGATTTTGGTTTCAGTTACTAATAGTACATTATGCAACAAGCCTATAATGGCTATAATTAAGACACGAGTATTTTTATAAAACGAGCGTATGTGAGTTTTATAATTTCCATACGAGTGTCATAATTACCATTATAGGCGAGTTGCATACGACTGTTTATGTTCGACGATAATTATAACTTTATTATATGTTTTAACATAAATATTCATAAATATCTGTTCAGTCACTAGAATGTTGTGATCGGGTGCTGCGGTGGGTAGTATATCTCTGTTTTCCAAGCTCTCTGGACAACCGACGCATGCGCTCTGTGTGCTTCAATGCCATATGTTCAGATTGTGCTCCAGTATTCAGTAAAACTGTCACCGAAGTCGTTTCAAAACCACGCGCTGTGTAGAAATTAATTTTGTGGATATTAAGGTACAGTGCCATTTCATATCTCATATTCACCAGTTTATTTACGCGAACATATGGACGGTGCAATTTCGGTAATTTATATAGACATGTTGGATTTTGAGCGCATGCGCGAAGGTAACCTTATCTAATTGGTCACACAACTGTTTCTTGAGCTCTGATTGGTGGGAGAAACTGTCTCATAATGAAAAATAGTGTTATAATGAGCCTCATTATGATACAGTTTTCTGACACATAATAGTTAGGGTCGAACATAAATAACATTCGTACAAACATGTCACTATAGAAATGTATTTTCAAAAGTGTATATTGGATTGGTTTCCTATCAGTCGGCGATTTTATGTATGCTATCTTCCTTCCAGATTTTTTTTTTTGGGGGGGGGGAGGTAAAGAAAATTGTTAATTGTTATACCTTAATGCAGTATTTATCACAATATTGCATTTGAAATCCATTTCGAAAATTCTTAGTCTGTTGGCTAATTATTGGTCAATTTTTAAGCCTACTTTCAATCTTTGACAAATATGAAGACATACTTATGAGATCAACACGAGCGAAAATGTCCTTCTTTCTATCTGTCTGTCTGTCTGTCTGAGTGTGCGAGCCTGCCCTTTCCCCATTAATTTCCAAACGGCGAATCTGAATTCAATAAAATTTGAGACAGAGATATCAATTGAAGAGAGCACCTCAATTCCATACCGGTATATTTTATCACCGCCATCTTAACGGAGACAAAGTGGCGATACAAAAATCAAATTCCCATTGCTCTGACTACCAGAACCCTACTAAATTTTACAGAAAACAATCTATCCTATGGACTATGCTAGAGGGCAAAGCCAAAGTATAAGGTCATCCGGAGTATAATTTCAGTATGGTAACCTCACGAAACATTATAATTCGTATCTCGTGCTCCATTGAAGCAGTACTTTCAATACTGTGGTTCGCATACTTTGTTGGCAGAGTTTACTTTGTCAGATTGAACATTATGCGCAACCACCATCTTGAAATGATATAATATAAAAATAAATAATTCTCAACATTTTAGAGCCACAATAACGAAAATTAGCCAGAAAGTAGAACCCAAGGCAAAATAACACAAACCCCACACACTTGGCGTACTATTAAAATACTAGAAACAATAACTCAGAATGCAATCGTAAGAAGGTATACCGGGAGTATTGTATAAGATAACTTGCTGGGATTCGTCATACAGCATGCAGTAAGCAGCCGCCATCTTGAAAATATGTCATGTCAGTTTATAACCCACAAACTAGAATGATAAAACTTCACTAGAACGTAGACTCGTACAAGAGAATTCATCTGTAAAAGGCACAAGGACAGCGCCTAAATAAATTCAAGATGACTGATGTGCGTGCCAATAGAATCACCAAGGTTTCGGTTGTGCAATTAGCACAAAATCAAGTAAACTAGAAATATTATGAAACACGTCTAGCACCAGTGATAATATTATCTGAATGAATGTAGTGCACAACCACCATCTTCAAAGTACAGTATACTTTAGTAAACTTAAACTACAGTGACGAAATTGCAATTAGTTATGCCCACATAAGGGTCTTTCTATGAACAAGACAAACGTTTAGCGACTTCGTCCTATCAAGAACTTGAAAATATAAGTTATAAAAAATTGAAAACCCACCATTTATTAGAACTACAATGATAAAACATAAGTACAAGATCAACAACTCATTATATTCAAGACGGTGGGTGGGTGTGTTATTCAATCGTTAAAATCATCTAATCAGAATGCATGGAAAGAATAAACGAGGAGTCTTATGTAAGATCCAACATTAGCGCTAGCCACAACAATATCAAACTATTCGTTTAAGTGCCATCCTGATAAGAAAACAGTTACTACTGTAACGTGCAGTTATGCCAACTGTCAGGATTTTGTCCTGATAAACATGGGTTTTACAAGAGTGTTTTGAATGTCATCAATTACGATTTCTGTCTCAATTTCGTATAAATATCGACGGATGTATCGTAATGATATCGTAATTATTCTGTCTGTTCATGGGAAAAGGGAGTGTTTATTCTTGACTTCAGCCTATCTTGTTTGGATAATGAATTGTTGTATGTTCCTCCCAGCATCACAGGTAAACAAAGTAGGTCTACATATTCTTCTTCCAGCAATGGAAATACATGAGAAAGGCAGTTTCTCCAAATAAACAGGATCCAGTTCTATCTCTACTCGTATTTATAGTATTTCTCTCAATTGTTCCACAATACCATAGAAAAATCGTGGAGTACAACGCTTTACTAAACGCGACGAACAATGCCTACACATTATCCTATAACGTTAACCTTTAATATTATGTTAGATATTGACTCAAGAAGAGACACGCCATTAGATGAAGCAGAAAGCAAACGGCAAATCAAAAGTAGCCCAATCAAGAACCATGACCTTAGTCCAGACTTAAAATAAAGGGACGCATGAGATACCGCAGACGAAACTACGCCAAATTAAAAAATGAAAAGACGGTAAATTAAAAGGGAGGTATTAATTTAAATTTAAAATGGACCCAAAATTCAAGGGTAATGAACCCGGTCAGCACGTACAATCTAAATAGATTCTAAACCCAATAATTCCTCTGTCAAATAATTGTGTGAAATCAAAATCAAATACGCTACTATCATACCGGTTATCAAGAGGTGCCCATCAAATACTAGGCTCGCGAAACAGTAGGATAATGCTTCAATCAACAGCCAGTTCCCATAGCAACCAACCAGTATGTACCCGAGATCTCAGCTATTGGGAGGCGAGAACGAAGAACAATGGTGGTCGTTACGGATTTTAGTGACCCTCAGCTGCCATGCATCACCCAAGAATATATTTACGTGAGCGAGCAAACTTAGCGAATATAGTAGACCCTAAATGAATGAAAATGAACCTGACCGAAAGTGAACCCACGGTCCTCACTAACTAATCAAAGGATGGACACCAAATACAAATACTCGTTAGAAACCACCCATCCACACGCTCATTCGCTAACTAAGAATCGGGGCTGATTGCCAAGATGTCCCAAACCCTAACCTGAATTATTAACAACACCAACAACGTACCCGAAGAAAGGGGGCGAACATGGATTAATTGAGATAACATTCCCGCATTTGCTTGGGGAAACCAGGGATAGCTCACCTATCTATCTCTTCTCAGTTTTCTTGTTGCTGTTTCAATTGAGGGGCTTGGACAACGTGGTAATTTAGCCCCGTCTACGTGAGTGTAGAAGTTGTATGATAGCCTGTGCTATTGTGGTGTCTGTGGTAACATTTGTATTTGTAATTCAGGTGGAGAATGGAAAGGAAGCGTCCGAGGCCTTAAGTTAGGAACCATCCGACCATCTACGTGGATTGGAAGTGGGAAACCACGGAAAACCACTTCCAGGAAGGCTGAGTTGGGAATCGACCCGACCTCTTTCCGTTTTGCTTCAAGAGGCCGTGTACCGCATTCCAGTCCTCAGACAAGAATTAGATTTCATGCAGAGCCGGGAATCGAACCCAAACCTACGGGCTAGCCGCTACGCCAGGATATGGACTCTCAGTTTTGCCTCGATTGTACCTTGTTCCATCTCTCAGACTAGAATTACATATCTTGGCAGAGCCGGGAATTGAACCCGAACCTCAGGCGCGACAGCCAAGAAAGCTAACCACTCCACCTCGAGAAGGTCATAAAATATTTTAAATGACATGCATCATGATGCATAAGAAGTCGTAAAAGTCTGGGATCAAATTAAGTAGCCATGCAGTTAATTAATCTGCAGGTCTTTATGGATAATGGAAGGTTGAACGACACATCCACTTCAAGTCTAACTCCATTTACAGGCAGGACTACTTAACTTCAGCGTACAACACGAGCGGAGATATGACTTGCACGATATCGCACTGACGACTTGTATTAATGGACACCATTTCGATGATGCACGACGTAGAAGCGAATTAATGGGCTAATAAAGTTTCGATTTGCTGCACTTGATCCAGTTGTTGAGAAATATCTGGGTGGTTCAATTTCATTTCAACTAGATAGAATTCCTTTAGACGAGATTGCACTTTGCCTGAAAATTATGGCCCGCCTGCGTAAGTGAACTTTTAGCCTATCGGCCCTAATGCAATGGTACTTACATGGTTAAAATATCTCACCATTAGTCAGATGACGGGGACAACTATGCTTGGAAATTTCCCTCTCGCATTCAGATTATCGGGTACTAGAAGTTCATTCCTGTCTATACATTGTGTCATTGTGAACTTCTGGGCAATCGTCCAGGGGTGGGTGTGGTGGGGGGTTTCGGGTAGATTCAAAGCACCCACGGTGTACTGGGCCTGTCGTAAGAGGTGGTTAAGAGGGCGTAGTATGTATACAATGCCTCCACATGTTACAAAGAAGTTGTCAGGCAAATTCAACACAAATCTAAGTATACTGAGCTGATGGCCTGAAAATTATGACCTATCATTTACGTACTAATTTATGACTTCAACCAAATTTCGCACGTGCAATGTATGCCTTATGAGATATAACAGAGTTAGGATATTTAGGTGCAAATTTCAGATGAAAATAGGAAGGGAAAAGGTGCTCACATAAGGTTAAAAGAAGGAGGGCAAAAAGATGCTAGTTTATTCAACTAATTTTCTCTTTCCTCTATTCTAGTTTATTGAATTACAAACAAGTACATCAAATCACTCATCAAAAGAAGGAAAAAACATGAAACTGTTGTACTTCGAGATATTACGCATCACTACATTTTTAAAAGTAAGTCTGTTCTATTAGGAGATAGAATAACTTTGTAGATGCTAAAGCTTCTTTCGACATCCACTGACACCAGTGGGGAAACCTTTTATTCACTCGGAATGGCAACCCTACAGGTGTGGCGAATTCCACAATGTCTGGATGCTTCTGATGACTAGACTCAAGATTGTCTTTGGCAAAGCCATCTAACTGCTTCCTCACGGAAATAAAAATAACCCATTGCTTTTCCTTTCCAGACCTTGTTCTTCTAATCGATTAATAACAGCAGTCAGGTTCTTGTAATTATGGACACAATATAGTTCTGTCTGCAAATTGTGTAGTTTCTCCGCTAACAAAAGTTGCTAGTAGTGTGTTTTGGATGGTTCTATATCCACCTCCACCTCCCCACCTCACAAGATGGCGGCGGTGCGATATCTCTCGAACTTATGGTCGGATTTTGACAAATGAGGTGTCATTGAACTCGGGCTGACACCCCATTTCCAATGGACAACATATTTCAACCTCAAAAATAAAACCTACCCTACTAAGGGGTGAAATTGAATTTTTTAGAGAATCTCTCTTTCCAATTGCAACATGTGAGAGTTTGAATGCTAATATGGAATGAAAAGTTGTTCTGCAAACCAATAATCAAAGAGGGGCAAGTTAGGCCTTGAGGTGAGAGCCCCTGTTATTGTTGACGAGCCCCCCCCCCTGCTGTCGAGCCCCTGTGGATGGGTTATTGTTGACAGGTCCTTGTGGACGAGTCCTTGTGGACAAGTCCTTGTGGACAGGTCCTTGTGGACAAGTCCTTGTGGACGAGTCCTTGTCCCTTTTGGACGGGTCCCTTTGACCTGGTCCCTATGGACTGGCTCATGAATTTATTTAAATTATGTCAAAGGGTCTAACTACATTTGTGTGTGTTGAACTGACGTTGTTCACCACTACTATAATGGAATAACGATATGAAAGGAAAGTGACGAAATACATGTGAACACGTGTGAAATGACCTTATTACCGTCCTCCTTGTGAAACAAGTCACATCCTGTTTTGCTTCATACGTGAGAAAATGTGAGTTCGAACCCGTGGTCGGATTTTGACGAATGAGGTGTCATTGAACTCGGGCTGATACCCCCTTTCCTATGAACAACATATTTCCACTCCAAAATAAAACCTACCCCTACTAGGGGGTGAAATTGTAATTTTTTTAGAGAATCTCTCTTTCCAATTGCAACATGTGAGAGTTTGAATGCCGATATGGAATAAAACGTTGTTCCACACAAGAGACATGTGTTTGGTTGATAGCCACTATGAATTAACATGCTTGTTTTTGTTTTTTGTTTTTTACGCATGCCCACTCATAGCTTTTGTAAGAGGGCAGGCTTTTTAAAAGATGGCGGCTGTAGTGTAACCTAACCTAACCCAACCCACGAGTGGTGATCAAAAAGTATTTTAAGTGACGCTTGTCGATTGGCAAACCAATAATCAAAGAGGGATATGTCAGGCCTTGAGGTGATAGCCCCTTTTGATTGATCCCTGTTGATTGATCTCTGTTGATTTGTCCCTTTGGACTGGTCTCTGTTGACTAGCCCCTTTTGGACGGGGCCCTTTTTGACAGGGGGTCATTTTTGATGGATCCTTTTTGACAGGTGCTTTTCGACGGGTCCCTGTTGACGAGTCATTGCTGACGGGTCCTTGTTGATGAGTCCCTGTGGACGGGTCATTGTTGACGGGTCCCTATTGACAGGTCATTGTTGACAGGTCATTGTTGACGGGTCATTGTTGACAAGTCCCTGTTGATGGGTCCCTGTGGAAGGGTCCCTTTAGACCGGCCCCTTTGGACCGGTCCCTATGGACCGGCCCATGAAATTTATCCAAATTATGTCAAAGGGCCTAACAACATTTGTGCGTAAAGCAGTGTGTTGAACTGACGTTGTTCACCAGTCCTTACTACTACAATTGGATAACGATATGAAAGGAATTGATTAACTAGACATGAGTTAACTACCAACGAAACACTTTGGCGACTCTGCTTGTTATTGACCAATGAGTAGGGTTTTAGAAAAACTGTTTGCTATTTTGGGTTATATACAAAAAATGCTTAGACCTTTTGAGTGACTATGTTTGCTAAACAAGACATTATACCAGACACGATTAGGATTCTTATGTAGCTCAGACAAGGAAAGAATTTCTACAGAATCTGTTGACATTGAATATAGATTTAGGTATTAGGAAGTCATTTTGAAGGCCTTTCTCTGGAGCGTGGCACTCTATGAAAGTAAAACTTAGACAATTGGTGTAGCAGAAAAGTGGAGAATTGAAGTGTTTGAAATGTGGTGTTACAGGAGAATGATGAAGATTAGATGGGTAAATAGGGTTACTAACAAAGAGGTATTAAGACGAGTGGGGGAGAAGAGATGTATCTGGCGACTGTTAATGAAGTAAAGAGATAGGTTGGTAGAACACGTACTAAGACACCCAAGAATAGCAAACTTAGTTAAGGAAGAAAGGTTCGAGGACGAGAACTGTTGGGGTAGACCAAGTTTAGAATATGTTAAACAGGTAGCCTTGAATGTAGGGTGTGGTAGCTATATAGAGATGAAACGATTAGCTCGGGGCAGATAGGCGCTGAAATCTGCATCAAACCAGTCAAAGGACTAAAGACTCAAACAACAACATGTAAGTTCACTAAAATAATGTTGTGTAACGGTATATGTTAGTCAACGAACAGTAATGCATTACTAAAACCCATGACACGATACCTAAGAGCTTTTCTAAAATGATTTTAAAATGCCTTTAACCTTATATTGAACACCCAGTTCACAAGACTCATAACTGCAATGTTATGGTAAAACAAAACAAAATCTATATTTCAAAACAAGCAAGTGGTTTAGTCAATGTATACTGGAAAAAGTTTTGTAAACACTCAAGTCCTCAAGACTAATTAAATTAGTAACTGTCAGGTTGACCGAGTGGTTAAGGTGTTTGACTTAAGATCAAATTTTCTGTATAAGGAAGCAAGGGTTCAAATCCCTTACCTGACATAACTATCGCCTTGACATGGCTTGGCCACACTGCATTATTATGACACTCGGTACACAAACCATAGATATAGTGTATTGTTTAAGGCCACTGTCTTTCTGAACATAGTCAGAGACTGTTGATGGTTAACAATTGTATTAATAGTGGGACATGGGGATAGTAATTAAGAAAAACAGACAATACCCATACAATATTTTTATTAAATTCATTTTATAATAGTTACACACACTGAATTCAAGTCTATCTCTTTACCATTGTTCTATATAGATTTTTAAACACAACGCTTGTTGTAGATCCTTTTACAACTTTCTCCAGGTACTCTTGCTCTTAAAAACTGGGGAAGCCGCAATGGTTTTATAAACATAAAACCCTCATCCTCTTCTTTTTCATAATTATCATCATCATCATCATCATTATGAATATTATCATCAAAATTATTATAGTCATTGTCACCATCATTATCATCATCATCATCATCATTCTCAACATCACTAGAACTATCCAATTCCTCTTGTTTGTTTTCCACAGGGACCTCTTGTAGAGTCTGCGTTGCTTTTGATAGTGTTAAGGGTTTTTTGAACGATGGTATTTGTCCTAACATGTCTTTTTGAGGTGATGATGAATGCTTTTTAACAAACAATGCACTATCTTGAGCAGCAATATATTTTTCTTGGACTTGCTTTTTTTTACCTCGGTTAGAGTATTTTGCGTATTTAAATGTGTATTAATTTGAGATTCACAATGATGTTCTTTTGAAGTAAGTACGTTGGAGTCTTTTGTTTTAATCATTCCTCGACACTTTTTGGATCGTTGTCTTGAACATCGCCAAATAACAGTTCCATCTTTATTGGTTGTTTTTACAATATATGTATATCCTTTATAGAAGACACATGGCTTGCCATGACTGGTTGTTGAGACTTCCATATCAACTAATACATATGAATTAAATTTTAGTAAAGTCACATGAACAATCTTTAGATTACAAGTGATTTACACACACACACACTTTCCTAAATGTCAAGATTTATGGATGTTGTTTTCCGCCAACAGCTGCTTACTGCGTATGACAAGGCTGGAGACTGGTAGGTGAGACGGTCTTTCACGATGTGAACACTGTAACAGGCAGTAGTCAACTGACAATATTCTTATACCCTAGTCAAGGTTAGCAGGTACTTACTGCGTATGACAAGACCGTACACTCGTAGGTTAGACCGTATTTTTTGTTTGTTGCTAAGGATCCCATATATACCCTAGACATGTTAGTTCTGAACACTTAGTGGTTAATTGTATATATTGAATTTAAATACACAGCTCATACAAGCACGTTTTGCGGATGGGAGGGGTGAGAGGCTGGCAAAAAAGGAAATGTTTTAGTTTAATGAAACGTCATGTCCTAGTAGGCGTGATTTATAGTAGACGCAATTGATAGTAGACGTAATTGATAGTAGGTGTAATCGATACTAGACGTGATTAATAGTAGACGCAATTGATACTAGGCGTGATTGATAGTAGGCGTGATTTGTAGTAAGCGCGATTTATAGTGGACGCAAATGTTAGTAGGCGCGATTGATAGTAGGCGTGATTGATAGTAGACGCGATTGATAGTAGGCGCAATTTGACATGGGCGCGACTCAGATCATTTTTGATATCATAAAGTTACAGTGTCAATGTTTATACAAAGTACAAGGTAGAGGGTATTTTAAGACATAACCTCAGCTCACTTAACATAACCTAACTTTACCTAACCTAACTTTGTCACGTGACATGTTCTACAAGTTTAGACTTGCTTTAAGACTGATTATGACGTCATAGATTGATGGGAGGGGTGAGAGGCTGACAAAAAAGGAAATGTTCTGGTTTAATGAAACGTCATGTCCTAGTAGGCGCGATTTATAGTAGACGCAATTGATAGTAGGCGCGATTAATAGTAGACGCAATTGATAGTAGACGTGATTGATAGTAGGCGTGATTTGACATGAGCGCGATTTATAGTAGACGCGAAAGATAGTAGGCGCGATTGATAGTAGGCGTAATTAGACATGGGCGAGATTTATAGTAGACGCAATTGATGGTAGGCGCGATTGATAGTATGTGTAATTGGTAGTAGGCGCGATTTGACATGAGCGCGATTTATAGTAGACGCAAATGATAGTAGGCGTGATTGATAGTAGACGCAATTGATACTAGGCGTGATTGATAGTAGGCGTGATTTGTAGTAAGCGCATTTCATAGTAGGCTCAATTGATAGTAGATGCAATTGATAGTAGACGTGATTGATAGTAGGCGCGATTGATAGTAGACGTGATTGATATGGACGCGACTTAGATCATTTTTGATATTACAACGTTACAGTGTCAATGTTTATACAAAGTACAAGGCAGAGAGGGGTATTTTAAGACTTAACCTCAGCTCACTTAACATAATCTAACTTTACCTAACCTAACTTTGTCACGTGACATGTTCTACAAGTTTAGACTTGCTTTAAGGCTGACTATGACTATGACGTCATAGATTGATGAGAGGGGTGGGAGGCTGACAAAAAAGGAAATGTTTTGGTTTAATGAAAAGTCATGTCCTAGCAGGCGCGATTGGTAGTAGACGCAATTGATAGTAGACGCGATTAATGGTAGGCGCAATTGATAGTAGGTGTGATCAGGTACTTACTGCATATCAAAAGGCTGTACACTCGTGTGTTAGACACTCTATCTTGTTAAGGACCCCTATATATTCCCTATACAAGGCTATACATGTTAGTTCTAAACACTTAGTGGTTATTTGTATTTTAAATTTATATACACAGGTTATACAAGCACGTTTTTTCACACAGTAAAACTTTGTCAAATAGCCACATGCGACACGCAAAGTATGTTTCCGCTATCGAGCGGTGACTATGGAAACTACCTGAACATATCCGCATGAAAGTGTTATTCAGATTGAAGGTCGGCTCACCAAAGCCGATGGCTCTACACCCACTACATCCAAGTTAGCCAACCATGCTTTCGCCTTTCTGTTTTCTGAAGTGCGTTATGTGATTAACGATATCGTAGTGGATAGCACTCGAAATGTGGGTATTTCCAGTGTCATGAAACTAAATCCCTCTTATAGTGAGGAAGAATCTAAAACACTTTGCATGGCGGGTTGGTGCCCTGACTCGACCAATGACTGGATGGTATACACCGATGGCACCTTCACTGGATATTTACCTCTTAAACTGATTTTAGGCTTTGCTGAAGATCACCAGCGCATTGTGGTCAACGCAAGGCAAGTGCTTTATCTGGTGAGAGACAGGAGTGATAATAATGCACTCAAGGGAGTCGACAATGCCCCCATTGATTCAAAAATTCAACTACAACGCTTGCTATGGAAAGTGCCTCATGTGACCCTTAACGATAGCAAAAAACTGGACATACTTAAAATGGTAAAGAGAGATATACCTCTACCCATGGAATTTAGAAGCTGGGCACTCCATGAGTACCCGTTATTGCCTACCACCAACACACATAGTTGGTCTATAAAAACTGCCCGCTATACAGAGAGACCTCTCTACATGATTGTGGGTTTTCAAACAAATCGCAAGTATCAACAAACCAAAGATGCCACGCAATTTGATCACCTGCAATTGAGAAATGCACGTCTTTTCCTCAACGGTGCTGTGTTTCCCTATGAAGGGCTGGATTTAGATTTTTCAAAAAATAAGTTTGCCCCCCTGTACGACTTGTTTTCTAAATTTAGATGGTCATATTATCAAAAAGAGAATTGTACAATGTTATCACCCCAAGCTTTTAAGACAAGGGCACCACTGATTGTCTTTGACTGTTCCTACTTGGAAGAGTCTGTCAAACCATCCAATATTGACATTCGACTAGATTTTGAAACGCATGACAATGTTCCAGCCAATACCACGGCCTACTGTTTGATTATTCATCACAAACAAGTCAACTATTATCCACTGTCCAACCAAGTGACAAGTGTATAAATAGCAGGTCAACACACATCAAACCGCTCAGTCATGTCTTGCTTTCAAGCCTCGAGAGAAGTTACATCCATGAATTTAAAATCTGAGGAACAACGTTTCAAGACCTTTGCAACATGGCCGGTGCCTTTTATAAACCCTCAAGCCTTAGCAGCCGCTGGATTCTACTATTTAAAAAGAAGAGATTAAGTGAAATGTGTGTTTTGTCCCATCATCTTAGACCAATGGCAAGAGAGCGATGAACCCATGCAGGAACATCAGCGCTGGTCACCTGCCTGCCCCTACCTGTGCAGAATGGAGGTGGGTAATATACCCTGTCATTCAAGTTACCCCTCACTCATGTCTCTGAGTGATGAAAAAAGTTATGATACGTGTGGACTTTATGGTGTCAACAGTGCTTCAGTGAGCAGCTCACTGTCAAAAACATCCAGTTTAGAGACATTGGGATATCATCGGTGTTATGGACACTGTAAACACAAAAGACTTTTTTGTTGTATGAGATGGTACCGCCTCTATCCTAGAATGAAAAAAAGAATGTAAAACTTGTTATGCTAATAAAATAATGAAATAAAAAAATTGGTTGTTGTTATATTATTATTTCTTATGCCCCCCTGTCATATCCTAACCTCTATAGTGACTACTCGATGTTTTTCTTTTCTTTTACTAGAATGGAATGTAAGTAAATGACATGGGTACACCTTACTGAACAATTGTCAGTCTGTGGTCAGTTGGACTTGATCCAGACAAGAGTGAACAAGTTGCGTACACTGATTGTCGACTGTCAAGGGTTTAAAATTGGAGATAACAAATTTATATTTAAAGAAGTGGCCATCATCGATTGTTCCACTTTTTGGATATCACAAGCTACTCATTTGGTGTTTAAACCACCTTATGCGTTTGATTTGTTGTGTGATAAAGACCGTAAACAAACCCAGTGGATTGAAACTCATATGCAACTAGACTGGAAGCAAGGAACCATTTCATATAAGCACCTGGACATGGTCATGAAAGCCCACTTGTCTTCTGCCCATGTAATATTTGTGAAAGGTAGTGAAAAACTTCAATGGCTACAACCATTTTTAGCGTCTTACTGTCAATGTATCGATTTAATGGACATGGGCTGTCCATCGCTGCAAACACTCATGGATCGCTGCCCCTGTGACAATATTACCCATAAAGCCTTGGCACAGGTGTGGCAATTGTTTCATTGGCTATCCACCAATGCCTGCTGGGAGTTGTTAAATAAAATTAAAACTAAAGGTTTACCTGTGAATGACACCAGTGAGATTTCTACAAGCGACGTGTAAACATCAACGTAATACCATGGAGAAAGGGGATGCTACCGATAAAGCGATTGGAAAGTTCTTTGTGTGTAAAAAGAAACTAGACAGTTTTACTAAAGAAGAATTATTGGCTATTCCAAAATCATTCATTTATTATGTCGCAGCAAATGCAGGGAAAGAAATCTGGCAACATGTACCAAAATCATGGACTCAAGACCCTGTGTTAAGTGAATTGCAACCATGTACGGATTATGATCACCATAAGCAAGTGGCTATGGCAAAAATACCCTTATGCGACAGTGTGCTACTTGTCAGCTAGTCAAACTGTATCATGGTCATAAAAGTCAGTGTAAAGACTTTGTTTCCTCATACCACGGGAGTAATGAAGAAAAAAAGCAACAACAACAAACATCATCCACAGAGGAGGAGGAAGATCAAACCTTTCTACCATCGATGGAAAAGGATATGCCAGACCTGTACTGGCAATGGCGTCATTAACAAAGTAATTCAATACTTGACTTTTGAAATCTACCTACCTGGTTATTATTTGTGTAGTCCTGGAACTTGTCTTGAAGAACCTTTGCAGCATAGTGATATACCTATTAATCCTTTGGATCAAGCATACACCTTTCTATCACCACAGTCATTCTGCATTAAGACGTGTAGCGGATAAAGTATCGTTGAAAAGCTAAACAACTTTTGACATTCTGTGATGTCTCAGTGAGAGAGAGGTTGGCAGTCGTCATTGTGATTAGTGTTATAAAAGGAAAGTTAATAATGAGTGGACATGGACATTGAAAAGGATTGAGGAATTGATATTTCTTTGTATTCTATTTTTGTAAAGCTCTATTTGTTGTGAAATAAAAACAAGGTTTACAAGATCGCAATGTCTTTTATTTAAAAAAATTGTGATAGCCATTTCATTTTTTCACACATGAATATTTACAATTTCCACTTTACATTTTTTTACATTCCCCTTGTTTAGTTTAAACATTCTGTACATTTTTTGTTGTTGTGAAATAAAAACAAGGTTTACCAGGTCACAATGTCTTTTAATTCTAAAAAATGGTGATAGTCATTTCTTCATTTTCATTTTTTCACACATGAATATTTACAATTTCCACTTTACATTTTTACATTCCCCTTGTTTAGTTCACACATTCTGTACATTTTTTTGTGAAATATAAATAAGGTTCACTAAATCACTATATCTTTTTTTTAAATGGTGATAGCCATTTCATTTTTTCACACATGAACATTTACTATTTCCACTTTTCATTTTTTACATTCCCTTGTTTAGTTTACACATTCTGTACATTTTTGTTGTTGTGAAAAAAAACGAGGTTTACCAGATTACAATGTATTTTTAATTTTAAAATGGTGATAGCCATTTCACTTTTTCACACATGGATATTTACAATTTCCACTTTACATTTTTACATTCCCCTTGTTTATTTCACACATTCAGTAAATTTTTTAAAATCTTTTTCGTAATATACAAAAGCAACTTATCTTATTTTTACTAAACTACTGTAGCCTAACATTATACATTCTACTTACAGTTTTTACAAAAAATATTACAATATAAAACACACTACAAATATTACAATATAGTGATCATTATACTTAAGTAAAGTAATAGTCGTCAATACGACTGTTTCCCCAAGCAAGAGTATTAAATGTGTTGGGTATAATGAATCGTTTGTTGTCTTCATTACTTAAAGCAACTTTGTTCAACAAATTGGTATGTAGCTGATGATTTTTACTTCTAAATACACACATTTTCTTATATAATACAGGTGGGTTACTAACTATACAGTTTTTATAATCACTTATATTAACTCTTTACTAACAACATTCTTTTTCACTCCTTTTAATTTCTTTACTACTACATCATCCATTGTCATATAGCTGTATGATTTAGATTTTGTGCCTACAAAGGTGTCTATAATAACACCAGCACATTCATCCTTAAATTTCCCAAGAACCTTTTTGTTTACTAGAGGTAAATGGTAAATATTATCCTTGGGGTAGTCACTTGTATCAAACCTATTTAGCTCAGTTTTGATATCCTCGTAAAAATCATCAGTTTTAAACTCATAAATAAAAGAATCTGTGTCTGTGTAGAGTAATTTAGCATTATCAAGATAGTTTTTCTTTACATAATCATAGTGAAATTCATACATAAGTGTTTTTGATAATTCCAGAATGGTGTAACCCACATATATGGGTTTGTTGTAAGTTACTTTAAGACGATTCATTTGTATTACAACTAAATCCTCATGAATAATTGAACAGCTATGAAAGTTAGGCTTGCTTATTAAGTTGCTCGCACCATACCTTTTACCATCATTCTCCCACTTTGTTATCAGCTTTACATCAACTCGTTTATCAACATTCTCCATAGTCTTTCCAAAAACACTATTATTCATGAGTTTATAAAAATCTTTTTCAAACGCGTTTGTTGACTGTGTTCTTAAATTATTGTTTAGATCAATATACGGTTTGAGCCATGCTGACTGATGAAATTGCAATACGCGATGAATTTTAGTTAATTTCAATCCATGCTGTAGACACTGTTTCAAGTTTTGATAATGTATTACATATTTACATTTATCATTTACATTAGCAATTAACATTTTTGTTCGTGATGTGATGTATGGAGATTTCATATTCTCAGGACAAAATGGTAAATCATTATGATCATTATGTAACTCTTTAGGGTACTCAAGATTTACCTCTAAAATATATCCTTTATCATCGTTATCATTAAGAGTGTCAACATGTAAGACATCAATTTCAGGTTGTGTCAGCCAACGAAAATCTTTCAGTGGTAGATATTGACTCATAGCCCAACCATATTGGTTATTTGCATCGAGGTAGACAATATACTTTGACTCTTCACAAGGGTTGTAGCTAGGCATGTATTTATTATTCGCTTTAGAGTACCGTCCACTACATTGGCTTAATCCACCTCGAATTGATGATTTTATAAAATTGATCATGTCTATATCAGTCATTAATTCTAAATTTACTTTCGTTTTTTTCAACATTGAACTGAAACTTAACCCAGGAGCTGTGAAATACTGACAAGGATCAAGGTCATAAGTTTTCATACAAACATTCCGAAAATTTTCAAAAACATTTGCTAATAATAACACATCTGTCTTCAAATATATGTCTGAAAATTCTCCTAAAGTTTGAATGTCAAACTGTGCCATACACGTTGTGCATGTAAATATTCCTGATCACTGATATGACTTGTGTTTAAGGAACTGTAAAATGCATCTTTCGGTGGTAAAGAACACTCCTCAAGACGTTCCACACAATTAATATATTCATAAGGGAATATACCCTTTTGGCGAATTAAATTAAAATCATCTTCTTTAGGAAAGACACGTTGAATTTCATGAAACTGATCTGATTTTAAATTACTAGTCAGCTTATCAAGACTACTCGACATAAAGCGGAATGAATCTAAAAATCGCAGTTTAATGGTTTTTTTATTGCTAGTTTTGATGTATTTTGTGAACGATATGTATTGTTCCTTATTATTTGCAATAACATCAATTTTCACATCTGAACCTCAAAATTCTTTAACGATAAAGTGGTTATCGTATTTGCTACCGTTGTGTAGAATGACCGGAATGAATTTACTTACTCTATAATTTAAATTACATTCTTGGTGAGCAGCACCACGATATTTTCCTGTTAAATGGTCATGATCGCGAACCCTGTCTGAATATAAACATTCACCACATATAAAACAATTAGTTTCAGTTTTAAAATTCATTTGCTCTGATGAAGTTAGTGGTTCCATTGGAATGATCGTATTTAAAATAGAGGATATATGGATGGCATCTTTCTCAAGCCTTTCCATAAAAACTTTAGGTGCATCAGGTCCTCTATAGAGCTCAAACGTATTTAAAGAGTCATCATAACTACATTTAATATAATATGCAAAGCTAAAAGGTTCATGAATGTGAGTTGTGTTTGTGAAAGGTTGGGCTGGATTTGATGAACATGTATTAAATGGTTTTAGCAAAGCCTCGAAGTCAGCATATATAACAAATGGTACTCGAAGCTGTTTCTCATAATCCTTAAATTTTAGAATGTTATTTTTAGGAGTTGGTAATGCCGTACGAACATGATTACATACCCATTTTTGATGTTGAGTTAGTTGGTCCTCTTTTCTGAAATATAGCAAACAGCCATCACACAACCACTTTTTACCATCGCATTTTGTTATCTGACTACTGACAAGTCTACTTAAATGTTTTATCCAACAATAGTGGGCGTTTTCACCTTTAGTTATGTATAGTAAATTTACATGAGCATCCTTTTTTTCCTGAGTATAATATAGAGGACCAACTATACTCTTATTTTCAATTCCATAAACATTAATACTTACATTGTTCAGCTCTTTAAAACGTTGAATGTCTTTTATCGCCATAGGAAATTCCATTTCTTTTAAATCTAACACTGAAGAATAGTGAGGATATGATGATGTTCTCTCCACATGTCCCACTGCTGGATGGAGAGCTGAGGTTACAGCCCATGCAAAGCATGCGTCATCATTATTCATAACGTTTACACAAGCATGCTTACGTTTGATCCATCCTGGCAAATCAACGTATGATGATGATGCTCGAAGGGGATTATATTTATTCATGTTGGTTTCTAAATAAAGTACTTCAACTAACGCCCAGCCCGACTCCCTTTCCTGTAACTCTTCACTCTTCACGATGATAGCACTTGAAATATTTTGGTATATATCACTAATATTAGTTGATTCGCTAACAATTATGTTTTTTGTATTAAAAGATTTGATATCTGTAATTTCACCTTCGCTCCCAGTTTTTACATAGAGTCCAAAAAGTTCAAAATTCATTTTAATTGTTTTAAGCTCTAATAAAACATTACCTACCAAGCCAAACACAGTAGGTTGAACATTTTTTAAAAATGATTCAATACTTTGAGTTTTTTCTTTACTATGAAGTCTATAACTAGCAATTCGACTTTTAAATGCACTACGAATTTGTTGAACATTTCCAGAATTTCTTTCATGGCAAGTGTTATTTTTATGTTGAATACTGCGTAAATGTCCATTAATGATTGAAGAAGGTATATCAATATTACAAACATCACAATGGGTTATTGAAGGTTCACTATTCTTTTTTCTTTTTGATGCACAACTATTTTCACAATCTTGAGAACGTTTACGCTTTTGAGCATTACATTCATTTAAAGGTTCCGTGCTAGTTGATGGTTTTACAGTTTTTAATTCCTGTTGTTCCCCATGCACTTCAACCATGTGGGATTGATATCGCTTTACAGCAGAAAAACCAAGTTCACAAACTGAACATGAAAAAGGTGCTGAACTGACATGCATTAAATTTACATGCCGTCCAAGACTATCTTGTCTGTTAAATGTGGTAGCACAATGACTGCACACAAACATTTTAATGTCATGTTTAGCATTTGCGTGTCGTTGAAGGTTGTCAGGTCTTGAGAACTGTTTCTTACAGTCACCACACTTGAACATGATGATCACTTTCGAAATTACCTATAAAAGAAAGAAATCATAAATGTTAATAAATAATAAAACAAAAGTACAATATAGATAGTTTAATTATATTCCAGTCAATGGTTATAGCAGGGTATTTAAATCGATCTTTGAACTCCTAGCAAGTCTAACTTCATGTAGTTCTAACTGGGGTTACTATATACCACTGTCACTGACCCCTAGCGATGAACATTGGAACTTGATAGAGTGGTAGAAACCAGCAGTCGCCATTTAAGTGAGCTAAGTATGACGTCATAGCCAGTCTTAAAACAAGTCTAAACTTGTAGAACATGTCACGTAATAGAAACCAGCGTTCGCCAGTTAAGTGAGCTAAGTGTGACGTCATAGCCAGTCTTAAAACAAGTCTAAACTTGTAGAACATGTCACGTGATAGAAACCAGCGATCACCAGTTAAGTGAGCTAAGTGTGACGTCATAGCCAGTCTTAAAACAAGTCTAAACTTGTAGAACATGTCACGTGATAGAAACCAGCGATCGCCAGTTAAGTGAGCTAAGTGTGACGTCATAGCCAGTCTTAAAACAAGTTTAAACTTGTAAAACATGTCACGTGTCAAGGTTAAGTTAGGTAAAGTTAGGTTATGTTAGGTGAACTGAGGTTAGGTCTTTAAATATTCCCTCTGTCACTGACACCTAGCAATGAACATTCAGACTTAATAGAGTGGTAATCAAAATCTAACCTACAAAATAAGCTTTACACACCATGGTCAAGTAGATCCAACTTTTGACTGCCAAATATACCATTTTCACTGACATGTAGTGGTGAACATTGGAAAATAATACTCTAGCTGTTTAAAAGTTATTAGAGGGGCACTTACCTTTTTATAATTGATCAACTGCTGCCACTGAATGAACAGATTGTAGGAATCTGGTAACCTACAGGTACCCAATTATCTGTAAACAAATCAATCAATCAATCAATCAATCAATCAATCAATAAATACATTCCAATCAATAACTTCAACATCAATTAGTAATAAAAGACTACAATCCATTAATAATAAGTACTTACCTTGCAAAATAATTTAATGATTTTCTACCAAAACGGCTTTTTTTACAACTCTTGAGCAGTAATAGAGCACTGTTCACTCAAAGCGAGTAATAAAGACTGACAGTAGGGAGATATATGACACCCCTCTTATATAAACTCTCATCGCTCGTGTCAGCAGTTTTTTGCAGATCATTGCAATTCCTTTCCCAATTCAGTTGAGAGTCTAAAGTACACTAGGAACACCTGTGTGGTATCCAATGACTGCTGACTTTGCATGATCATCACCCATTGTCTTAATCAACATATGGGGTTTCAAATTACTGCAGCATCAGTCATAGCAACAGCAGTGTGCGCTCTCTGGTATGCCAGCAACATGACACCGGAAGGTACACCTGTGTAATATCCAATAACTGCTAACTTTGCATGATCATCATCCATTGTCTTAATGAACACTTGTGGTTTCAAATTACTGCAGTGTTAGTCATAGCAACAGATCTGCGCGCTCTCTGTCATGTCTGTAATATGACACAGGAAGTAACAAGACGTCTTACTGCACGTACCATCTCCTCAGTTTTAACATCTTAAGAACATGTATTATTCTCTTTCAACTACAAATGACTCGTTAGAACACATCCATCCACCAAGTTAGATCCCTTGTATGTTCACATGTATTTCGTCACTTTCCTTTCATATCGTTATCCCATTATAGTAGTGGTGAACAACGTCAGTTCAACACACACAAATGTAGTTAGACCCTTTGACATAATTTAAATAAATTCATGAGCCAGTCCATAGGGACCAGGTCAAAGGGACCGGTCCAAAGGGATCAGTCCAAAGGGACAAGGACTCGTCCACAAGGACTCGTCAACAAGGACCAGTCCACAGGGACCCGTCAACAATGACTTGTCAACAAGGACCTGTCAACAATAACCCGTCCACAGGGAACCACTCCCCCACCCTCTTACAAAAGCCATGAATGGGCATGCGTAAAAAACAAAAAAACAAGCATGTTAATTCATAGTGGCTATCCACCGTACACATGCACTTTATGTGGAACAACGTTTAAATCCATATCGGCATTCAAACGCTCACATGTTGCAATTGGAAAGAGAGATTCTCTAAAAAATTACAATTTCACTCCCTAGTAGGGGTAGGTATTACTTTTGGGGTTGAAATATGTTGTCCATTGGAAAGGGGGTGTCAGCCCGAGTTCATTGACACCTCATTTGTCAAAATCCGACCACGGGTTCGGGAGTTATCGGGCTGTCGCCATCTTGTGTGGAGGGTGTGGAGGTGGAGGGATCTGAACTGTTACAAATACACTACTGTTGCTGTCCCTTGGAAATTGCACCTGCGTCGGCTCGATCCAAAAAAAGCACAAACTCTCTAATTTTATCAAACTTCTCACACGACATAGCAGCACACTCAATCCACGATCCCCACCAAGTAATGACCGGGAAATTTGGAAGGGGCAGGCCAGTGAGTAGAGAGCCAAGGCGGTTTGTAACCAACAGCGTCAGCAGTTTTTTAATTTGTGTATATTTCGCACCATAATAATGGTAGACACGTCTGCGAGGTGACAAATTACTCGGCTTGTTACCGTCATTACCGTAGGCTATTTATTCAACTAATTTTCTCTTTTGCCAAAGGGCCTAACTACACGAGAGACAGTACTTTATTTGTACCCGACTATACCTTACTGTTAGGTATTCTTACCAATATCTCGCGATCTAATGATTGGAGGAAGTCATGCCAAGTGTCTTATTAAATGATGTGACAGCACCCTTTCACCAAATTTAGCAAAGGAACCCAAAACGAATAAGTCATTATTATTATTATTATTATTATTATTATTAGATAATTATTGATTGATCTGTATATAAATAGGTAGCTAGCCCGACAGAGATATTTTTTCCTAAGCGGAAAGGAATGGGAATATTTTTAATGGGTTGGTTGTGGATGAACACGGCTAAGTAATTAATATTTAATATTTATTTTTGACAAGCAGGTGTGCCTTACCACGCATGACCATATAGATAGCGGCACATGGGCATTGCTGAAGGTCATGGTGCTGTTGAAACAAGAATAGACCTGTTAAGAGATCGTGGGATAGGGGTCGGTTGTGTAACGTGGCTAAATGGCATATGTATCGCTATTATCAGGTAATTATTATTATTTGAGTAAGCTGTATAGATTGGTACCTAATACTGAAGAAAGGTTTACCCTTACTGAGAGGGAGGAAGGGAGAAAGAGAGGTGGGGGGGAGAGAAGGATGTATTTCAGGATGGTCAACCGCGGCTAAGTATTAAATAATTTTAGTGGTTTGCACTAGCAAGTAAGTCACAATTACATTTTCTAAACAAGATGTTCAGTAAAGAACATACAGCCTACTTTCTTCTAAATGCATGGGTATAGTTATAACTCTTTGTCCCTTACAAGGGGTATAATTGAATGTTGGTTATAGTAGCTTGTTGAAATACAACGTGCTATACGGATATTAAACGTTGATTGATTGAATCCTCACCTGAATTATATATACTCTAATACAGCCATCACATTAACACAGGTTATCAGACAAAATGCAACACTCGCCCAAGTACACGAGGCTAAATGACCATGTTGTCAAGGCATCTCGAATGAAACAACAACAACAACAAAAACGGCTTCCTACTCAAATCCTTCCTCGTATAAAAGTACACACACTAATGAGCCTACAGACATCACAGTGACATGGGATATCAGAAAACTTCTACACACTCCCAAATAAACGGGACTACAAGACCATGATGCCGCAAAACCCCTAAATAATGAACAACAAAAACTACAACAGTGGTCTCTACTGCGGGTCAAGGTCAACGAATATTAATCGCTGTATTCGAGTGTTGAAATATGTGGTGTTATAAGTATATATATTATATTTTCGATTGCACATACACACTACATAAGGTTAACATTATAATGTGTGAGTAGGTATAAATCAACAAATACCAAAAATAACGAAGTAAAAAAATTTTAACCAGCAGGGATTTGATCCATGAACCCCCAGACTATGAGACAAGTCGCTACCATTACGCCACGGATTAGCTACGATAATTTTTGAAAAACAACTGGCTTAGTATAACTGTATCATATTTAGTGTTGAGATCAACAATTTCATTAGCGTTTTCTGGCGTTTTTATAAACCATTTGATACTAAATATGTATTATTTTGTTCAGTACATTCCTGAAAGGATATAAACTTAAGATGTTACGGAAATATATGTATTTTCGAGCGAAAATAGCGGCCATTATGACATCGGGACGGCACGGGCCCACAACGATTTAGCACGGTATTAATCGCTGTATTCGAGTGTTGAAATATGTGGTGTTATAATTATATATGTCGCCTCCGTAGCGTAGCGGTCAGCATGCTTAGCTGCCACCTCGGAGTTCCTGGGTTCGATTGCCGGCTCTGCCACGAAATTTGGAAAGTGGTATGAGGACTGGAACGGGGTCTACTCAGCCTCGGGTGGTCCAAATGAGTAGAGGGGGTTCGATTCCCACCTCAGCCATCCTCGAAGTGGTTTTCCGTGGTTTCCCACTTCGTCTTCAGGCAAATGCCGGGATGGTACTGTGCCCGAAATACCTACCCTTTACCTGTTGAAATCCCTCGATGGTAGCTGGATCGTAGGACCTGAAAACCCCCCGGCCTAGAAAAGTCCCCAAATCCTACCAACAGGGAAAGGAGTAATAGGGTGCAGTAAAACCTAACAGAGGTGGCATTAAGCACGACCAAAGCATAACAGCGAACAGCTCTAAGAACACGAGAAACGTGGGCAAACACCCTCTCAGGAGTGTGGGAAAATCTAGAAATATCTAGCTGTGGCCCCCCCTTAATGCGACCTCTTTATACTTCTATAAATCATCACATCACGCGATTAAAAGAACTGACGAAATATTATATTTCAAAAGAAATCTGACAGAAGGTCAGACCAAATTGTCCTTGACTGGACACTAACAAAGAAACTGGGCACTAGAATCATGCCAATAAATGCATTAACAGTCCCCATGGACCAAGAGTGCATTTAACCCTCAATAGAAATTGTTAATCATGAGAACAATAGAAAAACCCAAAAAAATTAAAAAAATCACCTTAATGGTTCTTCCACTCATTCCAACATTAAAGAACACGTGGATTATTTCAGATATATATATATATATATATATATATATACATATTTACTTATTTACAGCGTAATCGTTATTTATGTTATTACACCCTTAGATGTAAATGTCTTTCCAAACATGTAATTCTGTACTCCTTATCTGCTTTGTCAAAATTGAAATTGTATAACTCATATTGCCTTAGCAATGTATTCAAAATGTATTTTTATCAATCAAGCACTCAAGCTAAAAAGATGTGAAATTCGAAATTCAGAATCTCTAAAGATTCAATAATATTTCAGAATGAATGTACTTATTTAAATTCCTCCAGAATTTAAAATATAACGATCGTGAATCATATCTAGCATTGCCTAAATCTTATAAACTGAACACATCCGAAGAATTAATTAAATGGGGATGCCACACAAAAACAAACTCTGAGGCTTGACAAAAGAATTACTGTCATAATAATGGTCACTCATGACCTCGATTTCTGAAAACGGTGGGCATAACCACCAACATTACCAAGTTTATATTTTATAATTGCATTACACATGATGCTTTTACTATCATTTTAATATGAACGTACTTCAACGAGTACCATCGTAAATATATATCACGCCCATTGACGTTTCTTCACACACTATCACCCACATGGTGATTATTTTATTCGATAATTAGTAATCAGACATGATCAGCTGTATTTCTTAATTATTATGATTTCTCAATCCAATGCAACATAAATTTAACATGGGTGGCTACTTAATCAAGTGCACTGGATCACAGAAGCTTGCCTTACAGAGTTGTATTGACAGTCACATAAGAATTCATTTCCCCTTAAAGTTAATCTCTGGGATCTGTATCCTAAAAGATTCTTGTTCTTCAAATAGTTCTCTAAAGCAATGTTCTAAACAAGAAAAACTCGAAATACTAAATTAAAGTTCAGTTATAGTAATGTTAATAAATATAAAAAATAACGAGGTGTATCCAAGTACACGTGGCTACAAAATCAAACGTTAACGTTGATCAGACAAAAATAGAAATGTCCCCTCAAGAGAATTCACGAAAATCAAACTGAATCTACAGCATGTGTCCAGATAACGACTCCAGTTAAATTCTGTTGACACATTAGAATTGCAGTATGACCTCGCTTACCCTCAAGAGAAAAGAAAATTCCCATTCTAAAAGAATAATCAAACTCCTCATTCTATACTGTAATTTAATAATAATAATACATGAGTGCATAAGAAAAAATCGAAGCTCGCAATTGTCGAACACAAAAATAAGGGAACGATGACCCCTCAAGCCAAAGCTTGATAAAAAAAATTACAATTCCCTATGAGAATAACGTAGATTTCTTCCCCTACGAAGATCTGTTCTTTACAATCAAGAAGTTCGGAGTACATTAATGAATTTAATTTAATAGATTATTAAGCTGAAAAATGAACAATTATTTCATAATAAAATATTATGAAATGAGTGCACCTGCTTAATCAGGCCTAAACTCGACTGGAAATGAAGTCACACATGACATGGAATAGCCATGCATAAACTCCACTCGACAATCATACTACTCAAAATGAAAAAAAGAAAATAGATGGCAAAGTGTTTATACTGGACTATCTACCTTGCAACGCTACATGAAAAGTAGATTCTCTACCTGGCTGCAGATTCTCGAAGACAATATGGAGCGTGAAGATGCCCGCCATCTGATACCCCCATGGTGTAGCGGGACTACACGGTTCCATTCCAATTTCCAAAGAACGCACTCGGGATCCCTTACTCCAATGTCCCAAGTCCACTGGTAGTAAACGAACTGCTTCCTCATCTCAGAAATTGTCCTAGCCCGAATTTCGAATAGTTCCAGACCGGTTCGGAAATACAACACGCGCGCGGATGCAACATTTCGATAAGGAAGTGAATACATGACGGTAGCCTGAGTTATTTTCGGCTGCATGTTACCAAAAGTTCATGTTGCACAAGCCAATAGCCCGCGTCGCGAATATGCTATGATCCACTTCGCAAACATGCAGTGTGGTTACTCGTGACGTCCACTGCATTTGCTTGGAGAGCGATGTCCACACTAAAATGCCTAGCCGCTCATGGCTAATATGTTTATATGCATTCTAAATATCTCCCCCAACACCTCGGACTTCCAAGCACTGTACATTGTTAAAAAAGCTTCACTCGGAATGTACTTTATATTTAGTTGCAATAGTCTTGGCGTGAGAAAATATAGCACGCCTTCCCAGTATGCATAGACTTCAGAAACGAGCCTCCTTTATGAATCACTGCATTTCGCTCCGTAAGACGAGAAAAGAGTGATTCCACTAACAGAATACTGCCCGCATACAATGCCAGGCGCTCTGACGACTGAAGTTCTCATTCGACACTGAACTTTTATGATAATGACCTTAACCCGTCACCACACGATGTATAAAATGTCAACTAGCACCGCCGTGAATTCAAAATAGCTTGACACTTCTTTCAGCCGAAACAATGGTCTGTAATTAGTGTCATAGGGCGCATCACGATAATTGTTACGGTTTTTGCCGTAGTCCCTTCTATAGAAATTTCGTTCCTCATAACGTCTCTGCCACGGTGGTTCCGTGTATTCCCTATACTGGTTTTGGTATCTCTCATCCTTTTGGTAGTGGTTTCGAGTTTGCCCTGTCCTTTCCGGATTCCTCTGATCGGATCTGACCTGGTCCGTTTGCTGGGTTCGGTTCATTACTACCGTGTTGATTCCTATAGACTCCTGTCGACTAGCACACGATATGATAGGTGTTGACATTGCGTTTACGTGGTCCAAACGACGTAGCAAGTCGTCCATCGTGGCTAAGTCAGTCACTCCTGATGAAATTATTGACTTTCTGACATCCACGGGAAGTTGCTGCGATATAGCTTCCACTAACTGACCCTCGGTCATCGGGGGTTGCAGAAACCGCAGTTTCGAGAGCTGACACGCAAAGTACTCCGCGTAGCTTGTGGGACCTGTATTTGCATACTTTCTCGAGTAAACTTCTGACCTTATATTCTGTTGCACTTCAATGCTCCAGAATCTTTTGATGAATGTGTCAGCAAACTCCTCGAAATTATTGAAGGTATACCTAAACGCCTTATACCACTGAAGTGGGGCATCAGTCAAATAGCGCTCCACTACTCTAAGCTCGCGTTCGTGTGGCACCTGCGATTCCACAAAGTAATCACTTAATCCACGAATAAATTCGAGAGGGGTAGTCCCATCTAAATTACTGAATTTGCGAGGTTTGTCCTCAAAATTTCTAATAACAGTGATGTTGGACGCTCTTTCAACAGGCCTGTGTATATTACCTCCTGTATTGACGTTAGTGTTGGGATAAGTGTACCCATATGGTTGTAATTGCGTGAAATTGGGCTGAGTCAAATTGGGTTGAGTCGGACCTAAGCGTTCCGCAACTCTAGACTGAGGACTAATCCCAATGTCAGGAGACTCATGTGGCATAGCTTCATCTCTTTCCTGTAATCTAGGTTCCCTTTGATCTAAAGCAGCGTGAAAGTCGCTATTCCAGCTTGACCTTAATTGCTCCTTAATACTTTCTACGTTAACATTCCCCCCAAGGTTAATGGTTTCTAATTGTGCTCGAATTGCATTTAATTCCGAAGTTTTCTTTTCCCTGTCTTCGTTCAGTTCTATCTTGTTCCGATCCACCTTAACCTCAATGGACTTTAATTTCTTTTCTTGACTGGTTAAATTATCTATTTGAGAAATTTGAAGAACAGTTATCTTCTTATCGACATCTTCCCTCACATCTAATATTTTTTTAGTAGCTTTTAATTCGCTAGTGGCAAGCTTTTGTTCCATTTCCTGTTTCATATCACTGAAAGAATCTTCATTAATCCTAAGCATACCATTTCTTAACAAGTCTATGCTTTCTTTAACAATTGCCTTAAGATCTATGTCAAAGTCATCTTTCAATAATTTATTATGATCACTGACTTGAACTCGAAAAGAATTCATTTCAGTTCTCAATTGATCTATGGAAGCCTGAGTATTGATAGTGTCGTTAGTGAATTGTAGTTGCAAAGCTTCCAAATTATCCTTTGCCAACCGTTTACTGATATCTAAATCTAATTTAATTTCCATTTGGAAATCTTTATTAGTTTTCTCTATTTCATTAATCTGGATTTGCATGAGGTTTTGATTAGCTTCAACAATGCTAACTTTAGACTGGATGTTAGTTACATCTTCCTGTACATTAGTGACTTTAACTTCAATAATATTTTGACATGTTTGCATCTGGTTCTGACTAGCCTGCATTTGACTTTCACTGGATTCAACCTTAAGAATTTCCGACTGAATGCTATAAATGTCTGCTTCTATTTTTGTTTGACTGCTCTGCATTTGACTTTGACTACTCTGCATTTGTTTTATACTAATCTGCATTTGACTTTGACTACCCTGCATTTGTTCTAGACTAGTCGCCATTTGGTTTTGACTGAATTGCATTTGTTCTAGACTAGTCTGCGTTTGATTTTGACTGAATCGCATTTGTTCTAGACTAGTCTGCGTTTGATTTTGACTGGATTGCATTTGTTCTAGACTAGTCTGCGTTTGATTTTGCCTAGCTCTAAGGTCTCTGTTGCCGGACTGAAGGTCATTTAAAGAGCCTTTTATACTCTCTGCAAGAGCATCTTGGATCTGCATCTGTTCCTGAAGCAGTTTATAAAGTTTCTCTATCTCACTAGGAGATCCTTTTCCCTCGTTCTCAGACATATCAAATATATATCACACAAAAGCTGAAAAACATGGACACCACTCCTCCAAACAAAGCATAGACATCACAGAGTAAACCACATTTGCCATCATACGAACTTCTTGATTGTGTTCCGTTAACTTAAAATCTAATTAAAAATTACCAATCAGTGCTCTATGTTAGAATCGAGGAATTCCCAGAACCTACTCGTACTATGTGTGATGATTTATATCAGTATATATCCTAAGTATTCCTATTATGACCATCTTTAAATTAATGAAAATGGTTTTACATTTAAAATGGGCTCAGAAATACCCATCCGCCGGTTGCAAGAAAATGGGACACCTTGAGAGTAGGGGAGTGAGGCGGTTTCTAACCCCCCCCCCCCCACTAATAACTTCTCTGACGTCACAATCTCAGATATATAATACTTGATATTTCGCGACCCCATGGTCCGATTTTGACATGCAATATATCGTTGGACTCGGGCTGACGCCCTCTTTCCAATGGACTACTCATTTCAACCCCTAAATAAAACCTACCCCTACTAGGGGGTGAAATTGTAATTTTTTAGTGAAAGTCTCTTTTCAAATACGACATGTATAAGCTGCGCTGCTAAAATGAACTTAAACGTGGTTGCTCATATCGCGCATGCGTTTTACGAGATGCCGCTATGGATGAACATTTTTGTTTTTGTTTTGTACGCATGCGCACTTGGGATTTTTGTAAGAGGGCAAGCTCTGTGAAAAAAATGATTGATAAGAAGAGGTTTTGGTGGTGAGGAGAGAACTAGATAGTCGCCTACTTTCCTACGAAGTTTGCCGATATCTCTCGAACGCAAGGTCGGATATGGACATGTGACGTGTCAAATCGCTTGTCTCAAAGCCCTATATATGTTATTAATAGGTTAAAGTTTTGAGAATGAGGGAAACAGGCGTTTTGGGGGTAAAATCATGATTTTAGACTTTTTCTGATATCTCACGAATGCATGGTCGGATTTGGTCCTATGACGTGTCAAATGGCTTGTCTCGAAACCCTCTTTATTTTGGTAATAGGTTAAAGTTTTTGAGAATGAGGGAAACAGAATTTCTTGTTGTAAAACTGTGATTTTAGACTTTCTGTTATATTTCGCAAATGAATAATGCCAGAGACGTATACGAGGGGTCGTAGGACTCGGGGTGACACTCCTCCCCTCCCCCCTTTCGAATATAGTATTTATGTTTTAAAAAATGCGAAAGGGCCTAACGACACTTTTGTTGAAAACATTTTAGTTTTTAAAACTTTTTTTTAATTTGTCTAAAATGTTCATGACGAGTGGTTGTAGATAGAAAGAGACGATACCACTGGGCGCGTGTTTCAACGAGGCTATTACTGGCCACGGTGGTGATATACTAATACAATATTCGCTATTTCGATGAGACGGCGGGTCGAGGGTTCGTTTTCTGATTTTTCCTATGATGGAATTCCTAATTCCTAAACCCCCTGAAGGGGGTCTTTAACGTGTAAACGATTATGAGTGACATGACAAATGATAATTCCTTGATCCGATGAAGTTGGCTTTAGATAGAACAAACAGAACTTGGTTATATGTTGCTTGAAGTGAGTATAGAAAACAAACTTGCTGGGGCAGACTGACAGGATGTGAATGTTATTTGAGCTTATTGGAATGCATTGACTTGACTTGACAACAGGGCAATGAAAAAAAAGCACAGAGATGCTGAGGACACTTGAAGGTCAAACGATATAGCAACCATGGTGGGAGGGGGAAGCTAGGATGATGTCGCCGATCATGTTCAATGTTCAATGGATGAATTTATATTTTGCGAAGCATTGTTCGGAGAGGGTCGTGGGACGACTTGTTTTAAGGGTATTTATATTTTCAATGTTTCCTATGGTGGACTCATTGATTGAAATAATCCAAAACTGCTAGGGCATGGCCATGAGATTTTATAAACCGATAATGGGATTTTGACATACAAGACCCACTCAGAACTTGACATGATGTCATTCTTTTTATGGCTTATGAATTTCCCCCAAAAAGACCCAAAACAACAAGATCATGGACTTTTGCTTTTCTTAATATATTGCAAACCCATAATGTAAGATGTTTACTGTGAGTGACGAAACCTAGCTAGGTAAAGAAAGAATTATTGTAGGCTACATGTATGGTGACTGACACGTCTTTGACCATTGGAACTTGTTTCCAGATCTGACTGTAGTACATAGGGAGTATAGGTTGTAGGCATGGCTTGACAAACGGTGCACACAAAATTCAATTTATCGATTCAAGCATTAAGAGTAGACTCTCATTAATTAATTGGTTAAAGAGTGTAGCTAAAAATTAAAAAAATGGTGACTACATTAAACTAAACTGAACCAAGTCGAATCAAACCCAACTGAACCAAACCAAGCCTAAAGCAAACCAAACCTTATCATGAACAAGCCAAGGGCTTAAGTGTAAAACTTGTGGGGGAATGCAGTCATTGGCAATGTCCAAAGAAAGGGATAACGCTCTACCTTTAGAGGGTAGGGTAAAGCTAGCGCATGGTGCTAATGCATATTCCCAAGTACATGAACCACACACACACACACAACTATCCTATGCTGTTTTTATGAGTTAACGGATAAAACTTACTCAGTGGTTACTGAGCAAGATGGTCGCTACACACAACAAGCTCTAAATACTTGAGGCTAATAATCTATACACACACACACACACACACATGCTTGTTCTAAACTAAACTGTCTTGCTGGCAGTGCTCACACAGTAGGCAAATGACAGAAATGCTTGGCTAACAAATATACAATCATTTTCGTTTGTCTAATGTTACCAGCTAACCATTACATGCTATAGTGGTGAGCACATGTGCCTCTTGCACTGGAGATCGTAACTTGATTTCTAGCTCTAAGGCCTAGAATGAATCAAACTAAGAAAGAAGGGTATGGTGACGCAGTGGTTTAACTGTTAGCCTTTCACTAAGGTAGACTGGGGTTTGATTTTAGGTTAATATACATGTCATAAACAAACAAACAAAAAAGCAGAGATAATGTTTAAAACTGATTACACTTGTCTCTTTTCAAATTATTACTTAGATTGCAAATACAAAGGTGGACTGGGTTTGACATACAGTTAATGCTGCCTATCGCATACTAGCCTGTAAGAAAGCCAAACAAGCAAAAGGCGTAGGTAGAGCAGTGGTAAAATCGCTATGTGTAGAGAACTACCTAACGGTTTTATGAACTGGCAATGGTATGTCGCATAAACAGTGCAGGATACAATCCAGCAACCATAATTTTTATCTTGTGGAGCAGAGAAAACATATATATAGAGAGAGAGATATAGAAAGCTTGTGTATGTATGGGTAGCATTGATTGTTTGACCAGAGAAAATACGATGAGGTAGGGTGGGGAGAGGGAGAATTAAAACTTATATATGAATGAATGGTAAATAGTATTTTTGTTTTTTTTCAATAGTTTTGTTTTTCAAATGCAGTGATAGATAGCCGTTATTTTGTAAAACATTCTTACTTGCAGAAGTAATAAGACTCTATGGTTCCGCTAACACATAGATAGACTGTATTATTGCCATGGTCAAGCACTCACATTAAGATCAATTACAAAATCATAAAATGAAAAATAAAAAATCTTGTTTTGGAAATATCGTTTTGCAACATACACAAAATAAATATATAAAAAATTTGTAAACAGCAAAATGGAAAATCCATGGTCAAGACCTTACATTAAGATCATTTACAAAACCATAAAATGAAAAATAAAAAATCTTGTTTTGGAAATATCGATTTTTTTCAACATACACAAAATATATAAAAAATTTGTAAACAGCAAAATGGAAAATCCATGGTCAAGCACTTACATTAAGATCATTTACAAAACCATAATATGAAAAATAAAAAATCTTGTTTTGGAAATATCGATTATTTTCAACATACACAAAATAAATATATAAAAAATTTGTAAACAGCAAAATGGAAAATCCATGTTTCCATATAGACAAAATTTAAAAACCTTAAACGGACATTTAAGAAAATATATGCAAATGGGAAATTGACAAATGTGTAAATATGAAAATGGAAAAATCCATGTTTCCATATCATGAAATTGAAAAACATCAAACTGTCATTTAAAAAAATGCAAATGGAAAATTGACAAATTGCAATGTGTGAAATGTGAAATTGAACAAATGGCTATCATTATTTAAAAAAAAAGAACATGGTGCTCTATGGTTGAGGTGTGAATCAAACCCTCTCTACTTATTTGGACCACCCGAGACTGAGTAGACTAGTTTTAGTTGTCATACCGCTTTTAAAAGTTCGTGTTAAATCTAGGAATTGAACCCAAGAGCTTGTAGGGGAGATCCAAGGTTATAATATGTTAAACAGATAGCCTTGAATGTAGGGTGTGGTAGCTATATAGAGATGAGACGTTTCGCTCGGGGGAGGGAGGCATGGAGATCTGCATCAAACCAGTCAAAAGACTGCCGACTCAAACAACAACATGTAGAGCTCACCAAAATAATGTTGTGTAACGGTAAATGTTAGTCAACGAACAGTAATGCATTACTAAAACCCATGACACGATACCTAAGAGCTTTTCTAAAATTATTTTAAAATGCCTTTAACCCTATATTAAACACCCAGTTCACAAGACTCATAACTGCAATGTTATGGTCAAACAAAACAAAATCTATATTTCAAAACAAACAAGTGGTTTAGTCAATGTATACTGGAAAAAGTTTTATAAACACTCAAGTCCACAAAAATAATTAAATTACTGTCAGGTTGACCGAGTGGTTATG